>CM065487.1:3909593-5109593 GCA_032873175.1 Leptopilina drosophilae | reverse complement strand
AAAATAATTGAATTAAAATTTTTATTAAAAAATTAAATTTTTATTTTTATTAAATTTTTTATTAAAGTTTCTTTTTAAAGAATTGAATTCTTTAGTTTAAAGTTTTGGAAATAATAGACATTAAAAATAATTGAATTTCGACAAATTATTTTGATAATATTCTTCATAAGAATTAAATTATTTTTGTACATATAATAAAATTGTTTACAAGGATTCAATTAATTTCAATAGACTAGAATAAAATTGTTTGAAATTTAATATACATAATAATTCAATTACTAATTTATATTATGTTATTTTATTGTTCTCAAAAATTCTATCCGGGCATTAAGCAAAAATATTTTTATTCCTGTAACGTATTTTTGGTCATTTGTAGAAATTTCCATCTTTAGAAGTAATCTCTTTATAATTTCTCCTCTGAATAAATAATCCTTAAAAATTGTTTTTTATTCAGTTTCTAATTTTTCTCTGCAAACTATTTGTGATTCTTGAAAATATTTTGGTTTCTTAAATGTATTTTTGTTTCTTGAAGATAGGAAATTACCATCTCTAGAAGTATTTTCTTTTCTCCTTCAAATAAATATTTTTGATCCTCGAAAATATTTCAAATTCCAGAATTGAATTTCTCCTTGTGAAGTATTTGCTAATCTGAAAAAATATTTTTTGTTATAAACGTTAATTTTGTAATTAAAAATATTTGTTTTTTGAAAAAAATAATTTTTGGTAAAATGTGTTTGTCAGAATTATTATTATTATTATTATTATTATTATTATTTTTATTATTATTATTATTATTTTTATTATTATTATTATTATTATTATTTATTTATTTATTTATTTATTTACTAAAATAAATGGGACAAATTATTGCATTATTATTAATAACGAAAAATTTTGGTCTTTCGACATTTTTCATTTCCATCGTGGAAAAAGTTTCCTCATTTAAAAAAAAACTTTTTTATATACGAGAAATAATGAAGAAAAATCCTCTTTTTATTAGAAAGATTAATCTCCAATGTTCGCGTAAGTTTCTTCTTCCAGTCTTTCACTCTCTCAAAGATTTTTAATTATTTATAACTTGGTAAGCTAGTTTTGTTGGTTATATAATTTTTATTAAAAAAAAAAGAAAAAAAATAGAAAAGGAAAAGAAAAAAACTCTTGACACAACAACCTATTGAGTCATTTCGGAATCATTCGGATGAAATCAAATGCAAACGTCCTCAAGATTTAGACTTTCACATTCAGTGAAACTAATCAATAATCGATTGAAAAGGAAAAGAAATTGCCTTGACAGCTTTTTTTTTCTCTCATCTTGAGCAAAAGATACGAGATGAAAAAAAAATTGTGTGGAAGAAAAAAAGGAAATTGAAAGAAAGAAAATGTCGAGTCAAAAACTCTTCTCGAAAAGACAGAATTTTTATTTCATTTTTAATTTTGAATCTAGGTAAATTTTTACTACGCACTCAATAGTGAAAAAATGATTTTTATGTTTCTTTTTGTAAAAATCTTTTTCTTTTCATAAAAAGGTATATTAATTAATATAATAATTTAATATTTAATTTTTTTTAACAACAGTAATTAATAATTATTCATTAACTATACGATTAATCGTAGATAATCGATTGTATAAAAATAATATTCTTCTCTATGACTAAAAATTTTCTACATAAATTGTATTAGAATGTTTTAACAGAAAAAAAAAGAAATTTCGAAAAATAAAAAAATTCCAAAGAAAAATAAAAATTTCTTTTTATAAGATAAGTTTTAGATTGGCATCGAATTTTATTGAAAGTTAAAAAACAAGGAAGACCGAAAGGTCATTTCTTTTATCAGTGTAGAATGTTTAAAAAGAAATTTTTTGCTAAACGAATAAGTGCTGCTAATTTATTATTATTTATTTTTTCATTATTATTATTTCATTTTTTTCATAAATTATATTAAATTAATAACTAGTCAATTAATTAAAAAATTTAATAATTTATATAAATAGGTATTTAACAATAAATAATAAAAAAAATGAATAACTTAATATTTATAGTTATTTTAAAGAACTTTAAATACAAATTTTAAAACTAATTAAATTGTCCAACATTTTAACGAAAAAACTTCATATAAAAATTAAAAAAATTGAAAATCAGATTCTAAAAATTATATAAACAATTTTAAATATTTTCGAAGATAGTAATTTTCCGAATTTTTTCTTTCTAATTTTTTTAAATTGAATTAGTTTTCCAATTTTCCAACTTTTTTAATATTTTTTTTTTAATAAAATGTCATAAAAATTATTAAAATTTTTAAGAAGAATCTTACAATTTATAAAATGATTAAATTGTTTTAAAGAATTTTTACATAATATCTAAAAATAATTGAATGTTTTGAAAGAATTTAAAAGAAAATTCAAAATAATAGTATTCAATGGAAAACTTTTATTCAATATTTTGTCAAAATAAATGTATTCTGTTGAGAAATTTTATTAACAATACAATTAAAAATAATTGAATTGCTGCCATGAATTTTACTATTTAAAAAAATAATTCAATTTTTCCGAAGAATTTCGTCAGAATTTTTGAAAATATTTGAATTTAATTAATATTTTTAAAAATAATTGTATTTTTTCGAGAAATTTTACTACAATTAAATTAAAAATAATTTCATTCCTTTGAAGAATATTATTATTAATAAAAATAATTGAATTCTTGCGAAGAATTTTATTAATATTCTAAAGAATAATTACATTTTTGGAGAAATTCGATTAGAATTGTATTTTAATACAAAAAAAAAAATAATTAAAAATTTGCAATGATTTTTGAAATTTTTATTTTTTTGAAGCATAATTGAACGTTTGTTTAAAATATTATAAAAATTTTTGTTTCATAGTTGAATTTTTCGACTATAAAAATAAATATTTTATGAAATAATTGAATATTTCTTAAAATTAAATTTTCATAAAGAATTTTATCAAAAAATTTTTAAATAATTAAATTCTCTTGACAAATTTTTATAAAATATTTAGAAATAATTTCATTTTTCGAGAAATTTAATAAAAATTGTACTTAAAAATAATTGAAATTCTGCCAGGAATTTTATAAAAATTTTCCAGAAATGCTTGAATATCGAAGAAAAATTTTTATTATTTATAAACTAATTGAAAATTGACGAGAATTTTTGTAAATTTTTCAACATAATTGCATTTTTGCAAAAAATTATATTACTTTTGAAAATAATTGAATTCTTGAGACGAATTTTATTAAAATTTCTTTTTAAATTATTAAATTTTTCTGTTAAAATTTTTAGAAATAGTAAACATTGAAAATAATTGAATTTCGATAAATTATAATTGTATTCTTTTGGGAAATTTTACTAGAATTAAATTATAAATAATTGCATTCCTTTGAAGAATTTTATTAGTAATGAAAATAATTGAATTTTTGCGAAGAATTTTATTAAAAATTTTTAAAATCCTGATTAAAGTCTTTTGAAGAATTTCTATGAAATTTTTTTAAATAATCTATTTTCTTTAATAGTTTTGCTTGAAAATTTTGAAAGTTATTGAATTTTATGTCGAATTTCTTTCAGGTTTTTAAAATAATCGCTTCTGTTAAAAATTTGAATTAAATACTTTTTTGTGGAAGTTTATTAAAATTGTTTTGAATATAATTGAAGTCTTGCGAAAAATTTTATTATTTATAGAAATAATTGAATTCTCGCGAAGAATTTGACTATTTTTTGTAAATAATTGAATTGTTTACAAGAATTTATTTGAAGTTTGGAAAATAAATAAATGTTTTTAGAAAAATTGTATTAAAATTTAGAAAAATTTTTACTGAATCCTTCAGTGAAACTTTATTAGAAAATTGACAAAATAAAATTTTTATAAACAAATTGTGTCATTTTTTAATTTTTAAAGAAAATAATTTAACATTTCACAAGAATTTTCTTTTAAATTTGGAATACGATTGAATTTTTGAAATAAATATTACAGACAATCTCAGAAATAATTGGATTTTTGAGAAAAAAAATTTTACACACAATCTTAGAAATAATTGAATTTTTGAAATAAATTTTACAGACAATCTCAAAAATAATTGAATTTTTGATAATAAATTTTACGGACAATCTCAGAAATAATTGAATTTTTGAAATGAAATCACTTTTAGAATTATTTTCAAGAGAATTAAATGTTTGCAAAGACTTTACTAAATTATTCGAATTGTTTCGATGTGTTTATGCAAAATTTCAGAGAATAATTGAATTTTTTCGTGAAATTTTATTAAAATTGTATTCAAAATAATTTATTTTTTGCGAAGGATTTTACTATTTGTGAAAATAATCGATTTCTTCCGAAGAATGTTATTATGTATAATGTAAAAATAATAGATTTCTTGCGAAGAGTTATTTTAATTTCTTTTCGAAATTATAAACAATAGTAATTAAATATTTACTTAATAAGTGAATTTTTCTGATTTTGGTTATGAATTTATCCAAAAATAAAAATTGGAAAATAAAAAATGTGTAATTTGCATTAAAATAAAATTAACGAGTGTAACGTTCCGCACGCGTAAAATTTGCTAGTTTTGATAAAAATGGTAGAAAATAATTGGATTTTGAAAAGGTTATAGTGAAAAAGAAGTATTTAAATATTTATTTAACAAAATTATTCACGTTTTTATTCAATCAAAATTAATCAAAAATTGATTAATATCAATGATAAATATCAAGAAAAATGAAGCACAGAAAGAAATCGAAAAAACTACAGAAAGGCAAAAAATAATTTTTTATTTTCCTCTCTTGCAATAATACCGTAATAACGAATTTTATTTATAGATTACAGAATTAATTTCATCCGGCACATGTCTTTGATATATTTATATATATATTCAAAACGAAAAAAACGACTTGAAAGGAAAAGCAAAGAAAAAGGAGAAATAAAAAATAAAAAAAAAAAGGTTGATAGTAATTTGATGCAGAAACTTGAAATTTTCATTTGAAACTAGAAACTATCTTTTCTCAAAGCTTCTTTATTCTCTTTTCGTTTCCGAAATCCTTTTTATTTTGGAGACGTGGGGCGCGCACTCTCTCTTTCTCTTTTTTCTCTCTCTCTCTCTCTCTTTTTCTCTCGTCTGCCCCCTTTCCGGCAAGCCAACCCATAGCTCACGAACACTGAAGCTTGATACAATGGGATGATGAGAAGAAAAAGGATAAAATGGAATACTTTCCCTCCACCTTTCCAAAGAGATTAAAGTTGAGTAGAATAGCGCGCGAGAGAGGAAAACAAAAGAGAGAAAGAGAAGAGGACGAGGTGGAGGATGAAGCAAAAAAAAAAAAAAGAAGAAGAAAAGAAAAAAAAATTATTAGCGAAAGGACAAAAATATTTACTATATAACTAGAAGATGATCATAGAGAAGAGGTGAAAAATTAGATTTAAAAGTTGGCTTAGATAGCTGGTTAATATTAGAGAGATGCGGCAAAACGATATAATAATTAGGGTCCTCACCAGTGTCTTCGAGATTTTATGATTTTCTCTCCTAGAAGCTATTGAATTCTTCCTCATTTTTAAAGCTGCCATTTTCAGTTTTACACTTTCTTTTATATTCGTTAAAACGACATTTCAAAAGTCATTTTTACAATCATCTTAGTTTTACACTTCTTCAGTTATTTTAGCGCATTACCTACATTGGAATATGAAAATTGCGGAAATTAGTCATTAATTTGTAATAATTACGTATTTTTGGTAACTAATTTCTCATTTATCCAATTATAGTTACTAAGTAATTAATAAGTTAAAAAGTATTCAATATTAATTCAGAATCAAATAAATTAAATAAAAATAAATAAATTATTATTGCCGAAAAAAGGTCAGACGAGAGAAAAAGAGAGAGAGAGAGAGAGAGAGAGAAATAATAAATAAATTAAATATTAATTCATATTCCAATAAAAAATTAGAAAAATAAATTATAACTAACAAATTCTTGGATAGAATATTCATTAAAATTTATGAAAATAATTAAATTTATTTCAGGAATTTTATCGAATTTTTTGCGAAAATAATAAATTCTTTACAGAAATTTAATTAAAATATTGTATTGAAAATAATTGAATTTCCGTGAGGCATTTTCTTATTTACGAAAATATTTACATTTTTACACAAATTTTATTAGAATTTTTAAAACATTATTAAATTATTTCGAGAGGAATTTTTCAAAAAAAATTAATTAAAAATAATTCAATTATTTCAAAAAAAAAAAAAAAAAATGAAAAATTTAAGAAAAATGTTACCCTATTGAAAATAATTCAATATAAAGAATTTCATCAACATTTTTGCGATGAATTTTATTATATGTATGATAAAAATTCTATTCCTCTAAAAGCAAATATTTTTTGAAAAATAAATTAATTTCTTTTGCAAATTTTATTAAAATTGTCGAAAATGAATAATAATAATTCATTGGCAGATGAGTGAATTTTTGTAATTTCTGAATCTGATTTTACTGAAAAGATTTGATTCGTTTTTTTTCGCTTATGTTTAAGAGTATTTTTTTTCAATATCGGATAAAATTATTAATTTCACAAACTAGATTTTCTTGAAATATTAAATATAGGAATATACTCAAATCGAGAGCTCTTTTTTTTTTTGAAAATTGTTGTTCGAAAATAGTTTGAAAATGTCCTTTAACGGTACCGGAAAGCCTTTCAAGTTCCGCACATTCGACGAGTCCGAGCTTAAAAGGATTACGTTGAATTTTATTTGAAAAAATTGCAAACTATTTGCTAATGATCCTCCGATATTTCAAAGGCGCAACTTTCTGAAATTTAGAAAAAGCACCGAGTTTCATCCTGATTTTTCGGGGATAGAGCGGAGGAAAAAAATTCTCTTTTTAATCTTTTCCTCGCACGAAAAACGAGAGAAGAAAAAGAAGAAGAACAATTTCTAGTTTTTTGGTATTTTATTTTAAAATTTAATATTTTTGTCAATTAAAATTCTTTCGTTGATTATTGTTTCTTAAATCGTTGATAAAATAAAAGTATTTCCTACTATTTCTGTTTTTTTTTTTTTTTTTTTTTTTTTTTTTTGAGAGAGAGAGAATTTCCACTACTTTAAATTTTTTAATTATTAGAGATCAAAAAAATACTCACAAAAATTATATTAAAATTCTTTAAAACTTTTGAGAAATTCTAATGCATAAATCCAATTATTTTCATAAATAGTAAAACCCATCGAAGAATTTCAATTAATTTTAATACAATTTTTAATTAATTAATAGAAAAATTCAATTATTTTCACATGTAAAAGTTTTCACTAGAATTCAATTATTTAAAATAAAATTTTCATAATATTTATAAAATTTTGGAAAAAATTAATTATCGAAAACAATGTTTATAAAATACATAGAAATTATTTAACTATTTTCATATAATAAATAATAAAATTCATCGCAGGACTTCAATTATTTTTAATACAATTTTACAGAAACTGATCAAAAAATGTAATGTAAATGTACATATTTCCGTGCTAGAACATAATTCCGTGCTATCATATAATATTAATTAATATAAAAAATTAATAAAATATTTTAATAAAATAAAACCCATAATATTAATCTACTAAATAGCAAAATTTATTCTACAATTTTCCACTTGCTGAAATATTTTATCAATTCCTTATTTTAATTAATAAAAAAAATAGCACGGAATTAGGTTCTAGCACGGAAATATGTACATTTACCTTATTCTAAAAAATTTAATTTCAATTTCCGAAAATTTAATTAATTTGAGGCATTTTAATAAAAATCTTTGCAAAATTCAATTATTTTCATGTAAATAACAATATTTATCACAAGCATATTTAATTAATTTTGAAAAGTAATAAATTTCTTTTTAGAAATTCGATTATTTAAAAAAATTCTAATAAAATCGTTCGCAACAATTCAATTATTTTAAAAAATTTTGATAGAATTCTTTGTAAAATTTAATTATTTTTAAAAACTTTTCGCAATATAGTAATTTTTAATATTTACTATTTTTACAAAATTTGTAAACAGAATTAAATTATATTTAAAAAATTTTTTCGTAAAAATCTTCGTAAGAATTTTTTAAAATATCAAAATTTATAACAGAAACTCAATTCTATTAAAATATTTTACTAAAATTTTTCTTAATAATTCAAATGTTTTCATATAAATAATAAAATTCTTCTCAGGAATTTAATTAGTTTTGAAAATTGTAATACAATTCTTAGCAATTATTCAATTATTTTTATAAATCATAAAATTTGTCGCAGGATTTGAATTATTTTTAATACTAAAATTGTACAGTAATTGCTCGAAAAATGTAATTGCTCTGAAAATTTTAATTTCAATCTCTCGAAGAAATCAATTATTACATTTTTTTTAAATTCGTTGGAAGAATTCAATTAATTATCCCCCAAAAATTCAATTATTTTGAGGAATTTTAATAAAATTCTTTGAAAAATTCAATTATTTTCATATAAATAACAATATTTATCGAAAGAATTCAATTATTTTTGAAAAGTAATAATTTTCATTTTTGTAATTCAAAGTATTCAAAAAAATTCTAATAAAATCGTTCGCAAGAATTCAATTATTTTCACAAGTTTTAATAGAATTCTTGTGTAAAATTTTGTAAAAATCTTCGGAATAGTTCAATTATTTAAGAAAAAATCAAAATTTTTCAGAGAAACTCAATTCTTTCTAAACATTTTAATAAAATTTTTCTCAATAATTGAAATTCAATTGTTTTCATAAATAATTCAATTATGTCGATAAATATGAAAATTATTTACCAAAAATTCAATTTTTTTAAGAATTTTTAATAAAATTCTTTGCAAAATTCAATTATTTTCATATAGATTAAAACTTCTCGCAATTAAACATTTTTCAATGTCTATACTATTTTCATAAAATTTTCAAACAGAATTCAATTCTTTTCAAGTGTATTAAATTTTTTTTAGGAATTCTATTATTTAAATTAGAATTTGCATAAAAGAAGTCGAGAGAAATGAATTATAAAAACAATTTTTATAAAATTCTTCGCAAGAATTACATTTTTCTTCGTAAATAATCTTCGATAGCTACTTTTTTAGCATTTTTTTTAGTTTGAAAGCTTTTTATTGACACTTTTTTAAAATTTATTATTGAGTGCGAAGTCTGTTTTTCCTTTACAAAAATTTTCAGAAATTTTTCCTTTCAAGTTTTTGTGTTCTTTGAAAATAATTTTCTTTCTACAATTTAATTTTTTCCTACAAAGTATTTGTGGTTCTTAAAAATATTCTTGAATCCAAAATACAATTTTTCCTTCCAAATTGCTTTTGATTCATGAAAATATTTTCGTTTTCCAAATCGAAAAAATTAAATCTACAAAATTTAATTTTTCCTCACGAAATATTTTCAATTCTCGATAGTATTTTTCATTTATTTTCTCCTATTCAAAATTATTTACATTTCTTGAATACACTTTTTTTGCCAACATATAAAACTACATCATCGGAAAAAAATCTCGAATCTTACAAACATTTTCGATTCTCGTAGTTATTTCCGATTGGAATTCGTGACTCTTAAATCAAATTTTATCTTTCAAATTTCATCCTTATAAGAATTTTTGCTCCGTAGAAATATTTTCGTTCCTTGGAAATATTCCAAGAGTACATAATCTTAAAAAAAAAGTTGTAGTACACAAAAAAAATGTAATAATACAAGTAAATTTCGATTCTCTCAAATGAGTAAATATGTATAAATAAAACATATTCTGCAATTTTTGAAGTGCAAAGAAAAAGAAGATATATTTGCCAGTATATTTTTTTTACTATCTACTTTTTTCTCCTACAATATATTTTCTTCTATGTATATTTTTCATTTATGGATTTTTCTTCTCTGTGTATATTTTCTTGTAGATAAATTCCTTTTTTTGAATATGTATTTTCGAATATATTCTCGTTTGAATATTTTTATTTATATAAATTTTCTTTTTTTATTTTATACTTTTCTTCTTTTCTTCTTTTCTTTTTTTCTTTTTTTCTTTTTTTCTTTTTTTCTTTTTTTCTTCTTTTCTTCTTTACACATTTTTTCTATATTATTTTTAGACTTCGGATCGACTTCAAGCGGCAAAAAAATGTTTTTAGTAAAAATTAAAATTAAATTCTTTTTCTACAATCTTAATAAATTCTTCGAAAGAATGCAATAATTTTCTAAAATTTCACTAAATCGTTAAAAACAATTCAATTATTTTCATAAGTTTTAAAATTTATCGCAAAGATTAAATTAATTCCAATTATTTATTTCAAGTATTTTGTCACAATTTTTCAGAATTAACTTTTTAGGAATTTCAATTGCAAATTTTTATAATAATTGAATTATCAACAATTTTTTATGTAAAATCATTAAATCAAAATTCAAAAATGAAAATTAGCTTTTCATTGTTCAAAATTCAATAGTTTTGATATTTTTAATTTATAATTCTTTGAAGAAATTCAATTATTCTACAAATTTTTTTTATAAAATTCCTTACAAATAATTCAATGATTTTCGAAACATTATAATAATTAGGTTTTTTTATTTTGAGTCCACAACGTTGAGCAACGAAAAACATTTTTGTTTAATGTAGTCAAAAATAGTAAAATTTTTCGCAAGAATTCAATTATTTTTAGCACAATTTTAATAAAATTCTTCTGCATAAAATTTCAATTATTTTTAAAATGTTTAATTAAAATTATTAAAGAAACTTCATTTTTTGACAAAAAATTCAAAGACATTCTGCAAAAAGAATTTAATTACAATATATTTTAAAAAATTTAAACGAAATTCTCGAGAATTAAGTTATTTTCATAGTATACAATTTTTATCGTAGTGTCAGTCCGCAGTACAAACATAGCATAACAAACATTATGATTATTAAATGGAAATTATAATAATTTATATTATTTATTTCCAAAAAATCAGAATTTTATTGAAAGTCCTGATTGAAAAGTTAAGAAAAGAAATTTTTCAAATTTTTTACCTTTTTCTCAATACAATTTAACATTCTGTAAAATAATTTAAATTTTTTTTTATAACAAATAAAGAAAATTTTAAAAACTTTTTTTGTATAAAAAATACATGAAGTTATTAATCAATACATATTAAAAAAAACAATATTTCTGATTTTGTTAAAAAAAATACTACAAATTTTGTAAAATACTTCAAATTACTTTATTTTTCCTTCAATTTTAAATAAAGAAAAAGAAATTATTCAAATTTTTTCATTAATTTCTAGATAAAACTTTAAAAATAAATTCATTTTTAGAAGGTTAAAAAATTAAATCTTATTAAAGAAATTCTTCAAATGAAATTAAATATTTTGATTTTTAATAATTATATGAGAAAGTACACGAGCGTTTTTTTAGCTAGTAAAATATAAAATATCTTTATATACAGAAAAAAATAAAAATTGTAATTATGAAATACACAAGTTCTTCCTACACATTTTTTTTATTAATTTAAAATAGAAAAAATTTGTTAAAAATTGTAATTAAAAAATAAAAATTTCACAACTTTTTATTTCAAAAGAAACTAATAATTTAAAACAAATAAACAAAATATAATTATAAAATTTATAAATCAAACATTATTTATTATCAAGAAAAATGTGTTTTCAAAACGAAAAAAATCGAAAGCATATACAAAAACTAACTTCATTCTGCGAACGGACAGAATGAAAACCCACAGACTTTAATAAAGTTAATAATAATAATTAATTAATTAATTCTTCGAAAGAATGTAATAATTTTCTAAAATTTCACTGAATCGTTAAAAACAATTAAATTATTTTCATAAGTATTAAAATTTGTCGCAAAGATTAAATTAATTCCAATTATTTTTTTCAAGTATTTTGTTACAATTTTTCAGAATTAACTTTTTAGAAATTTCAATTGCAAATTTTGACAGTAATTGAATTATCAACAATTTTTAATGTAAAATCATTAAAGGAAAATTCAAAAATGAAAATTAGCTTTTCATTGTTCAAAATTCAATAGTTTTGATATTTTTAATTTATAATTCTTTGAAGAAATTCAATTATTCAACAAATTTTTTTTATAAAATTCCTTGCAAATAATTCAATGATTTTCGAAACATTAATAATTAGGTTTTTTTTATTTTGAGTCCACAACGTTGATCAGCGAAAAACATTTTTGTTTAATGTAGTCAAAAATTATTTTTAATTTAATATTTATTCATATAGCAATTATTGTCATAACATAAACATCAATCTATTTTTTCTAAATATTTTTATGGAAATATTGCTTTGGTTTTTTTTAATTTATTAAGTGAATAATTTTTTTCGTTGATAAAAGTTGTGAAAGTGACACTTTTAAATTTCAGTTTTTCAATTATTTTTTTTCTTCAATTCTATGGTTATCTATTAAAACTGCTTAATTTCATACTCAAGAGTAAGATTTTTAGGTTGCGCAAAATTAATTCTTAAAAATATTAAAGTTTTTTTCATTTAAAAAATATTATTGTTGCTCCATTAAATTAATTTTATTTAATTGGCGAACTTTTCTATTAAAAATTCACGCTAATATCGCGTTCACGAAATCGAAAATAAAATTACACTGCTTAAAAATTAATAATTTGTATATTTTAATACCAAATATATTCCATTAGATGAAAATATAAATGTATTTAAAGTATTTGATTTAATGGTAATTTGGGTTAATTTTTTCGAAGCAATGCAGGTAAATACTAAAAACAAAAGAAAAACTCGCATATTTCAAGGAAAAGGCTTCGGAGATGAAAAATAAATTTTCTTTCATATTTGTATACATTAGGGCGCAATTAAAATATGTTTTTTAGTAAAACATACAAATCTCACACCCTCATTTTATATTAGCATCGAAATATTCCGTTAAATTTACTTCTACATTCAGTTATTTATCAAAAAGGAAGGCTTCGGAGCTGAGATTAATTTTTACTCGGAGAAAAATGTAAATTTCGATTATTTATAACAGCAATAATTTTTCTCCTTTTTGTAGATAAAATATAGGAAAATTTAACGTCAGATTCTCAGCTTTATTTTAATGTGCATTAAAATTTTGTTTAAGATATTTTTAAAGTATAAAATGTCAGTGATCATTGTAAAGTAATTTTAACCTAAAACTGAAGACAAAGTTTAAACATTTTTATCAAAAATCAAAGTGAGGTCTACAAATTTTTAAAATGCACATAATGATAGAAAAAACATTGTACTTTCTGACAATATTTTTAAAAAATTTCTGAGAATTTGAAAAAAACTATGAAAATTGAATTTTTTAGTAGAAGTCCTATTGGAGACATGTTGAAAAGGCTTCGAAGATGAAAGTAATTTAGTTATTAGGTAAATTAAGTTGAATAAAATTATTTAATTTTCTTTTAAAAATGATAAATAAGTGCTAAATTTTCACTATGGAAATTGATAATAATTATTAAAGAGTAGATTTTGTAAAATTAATCGAGACATAAAAAATGTCACTTTCAGAAAATTCACCCATATATTTAGTTTAATATTTAATATTAAACAATAATTAATTTTTTTATCTCTAACGCAATCAGTAATTTTTGAAGATAACTATTTACAAATACACTACGTTTTTAATATCCAAGGTCTATATTTTCTATTTTTTGTACATTTTCTCTTTTTTTCGTATATTTTCTTTTTAAAAGTATATTTTACGTTGCAGATAGATAAATTTTATTTTATTCCAATTTTTTTCCCTCAAGATTCAAGTAGAAATCCCTTTTATGTTTAAATAAGAAGAAGGAGGCGTCGAGAGAGAGATGGAGAGAATCTGGACGTGTATATTGAGAATCGAGAAGAAGGGAATATTTGAGATTCGATCGTATTCATTCGTTTCGACAGGCATTCATAGGTTCTGCAGGTTTAGGTTCATATACCTGAGTTTTGGAAGATCGCATATACAATTCAGTGAAATAAAAGGAAGGCAAGTTACCTTCACCTTGCGCCTACCGGCTTGGGCTGGCTCTCTACGGCCATCCGGCGTGATGCCGCCGCCGTCGGCGTCGTCGTCGCCAACCATCCCTTCACCTCGCCTCATCCTCTCTCTCTACCTAAAAAAGGGGGGACTTTGAATCGCTCCTCTTTACTCATTCTTTGTCCCCCACCCACTCTTTTTCTCTCTTCTTCTTTTTCTCTCTCTTCTTTTCCTCTCTCACTCTTCTTTTTCCCTCTCTTTTTCTCTCTTATTTTCTCTCTTCTTTTTCTCTCTCTTTTTCTCTCTCTTTCTCTCTCTCTCTTCTTCTTCTTCTTCTTTTCACCGACCTGCAACCAGGATAAAACCTGAATTTCAACCGTCTACCTAAACTCGACGACCTCCCGACACGCTGAAAGTTCAGTCCGAAAATTTCTGCTTCGATGACCGTCTGGATTTTTCGAAGCCTCGCCGAGCACGTCGATATTTATAAAAAAAAAAAGAAAGCAAAAAAAATTATGTAAAAGAAAAAAAATACCCGTGGAATCTCCTCTATATATATATGCTTGGAATATTTCTTGTGAAAACAAAAAAGAAATTATATATGGCTTCGATTCCCGATTTTTAGGAAGCTCTACTTATGCAACTCCTTTTTTTTTGTGTTTTTTTTCCTTCGATTTTTCGAGCTTATTTGCCTCTCCTGCTCTCTGGCACAAAATTGCTCCTTACTCAGAATTATTTTTAGACTTAAAAATACCCTTTTTTCGCCATTATTTCCATTTCTTTCTCTTTCGTGTTCCATTTCTTCTTTTTTTTTTATTCTGTTTCACCATTTTTTTCCGGTATCGCGGGTCGTCGTTTAGTTCCTTTTTCGACTATTCCTGAAAATTGTTATTATTATTATTATTATCGGGATAGAATGTTCTTTCTGTAAATATTGTGATTATTATACTATTAGTTGTAATAATTCATTTTTTTTTTGCTTGAGAAGGTTTTCATTTAAAATTTAGTAAAATTTCAGCTTTAAATGAATTTCGTTTAAACTTTTGTAAAATTTCAACTTTAAATGAGTTTCATTTAAAATTTTGTAAAATTTCATGAATTTCATTAAAAATTTTGTAAAATTTCAATTTTAAACGAATTTCATTAAAAATTTTGTAAAATTTCAACTTTAAACGAATTTTATTAAAAATTTTGTAAAATTTGAATTTTAAATGAATTTCATTTAAAATTTGGTAAAATTTCAACTTTAAACGAATATATTTAAAAAAAGAATCTTAATAACTAAAATTTTTCTAAAATTACTTTAATTTTTAAATTAATTATTAAAAATAACGGATTTATAGAAGAATTCTAGTTAAAAACACTAAAGCAAATTAAATTTTAAAGCAAATATATATTATTACAGAAATACAATTATTTTTAAAAGAAGTAAAATTCTTCTTTTCTTATAAGATTTAAAAATAAATTTCAGTTAAAATGTTGGATTATAATTGAATATCATCTTCAAAAATATTTATTTATTAGAAAATTCTACAAGAATTCATTTATTTCACTCTAAAAATAAACATTTTATTAAATAATTGAACTTTTTTTAAAATTGAATTTTCATGAAGAACTTTGTCAATAAATTTTTAAATAAAAAAAAAATTAATTAATTACTTAATTAATTCTAAAAATAGTTTTTTGTAACAATTACGTTTTTCGAGACATTTGATAAAAATTTTCTATATTAAAAACGATTAAAATTCTGACAAGAATTTTATTGATATTTTTGAAAATAATTAAATTTCGGAGAGAAATTTTATGATTTACAAAGATAATTTAAGATTTGACCGAAATTTTTGGCAATTTTGCAACATAATTGGATTTTTGAGAAGAATTATGTTACTTTTGAAAATAATCAAATTCTTAAGACGAATTTTATCAAAATTTCTTTATAAATAATTGAATTCTTTTGTTAAAATTTTATAGAAATAGTAGATATTGAAAATTATTGAAGTTTGAGAAATTTTTGAAATTAATTGAATTTTTATGAAGAATTTTACTTAAATTATTTTGAAAAAAATTGAAATCTTACAAAAAAATTTCATTAAAGTTTTTGAAAATGATTTAATTCTGTGAAGAATAAAAAAAAATCATTACTCTAATCAATTTTAATTCTTGAATAATTTCAGATTGAAAATTTAAAAAATTCACATGTTAACTCTAATTAAAATTATTTAGACTGAAAAATAGTTTTTGCGTCAAGTAAATACTTTAAGTGGTAAAATTATCAGAATTTATTTAATTTAAATAAAAATTATTCGATTCCAGTAAATATTTATTTGATAATAGACAAATTATTAGTTATTTGTATAAAATAAATTGTTTTTCAACAATTGTAACAATTTTAATAAAATTCTTTGAAACAATTCAATTTAAATAAAATTTTTCTCTAAAATTAAATTATTTAAAAAATTTTTGATAAAATTTAATTATTTTTAACAATTATTAAATTAAAATTCTTCAAAAATTCAATTTTTTTTAATCTCCTATAAAATTGAATTCGTTTTTGCAAAATTTCAAACTAATTTATTAAGTCTTATATAAATATTTTTCAAATTTGAATAAAATTATTTAAGAAAAAAATTTTTCAAATAATTTTAATGATTAAGTAAATTCAGTTGTTTTGAAAAAGTTTAATATTTTATGCAAAAAATAAAATTCATTTTTACATTCAAAGTCAGAAAAGTTATGAAAATTTTAATATTTAATTTGAAAAATTAGAAAAATCCTTTTTAGCGTTAAATTATGTAAAATAAAATAATTTCCGAACTTTTCTTGCAAAATTAACATTTTTGTTATATTTAAGTCTTGAAAATTCAGTTAGAATTTTATAAATTCTAAAATTAATTATAATTAATTAATTATTTTGTAATTCCTATTTTATGATAATAATAATTCAGAACGATAATTTTTTATATATATAAAAAATATTTTCATTAATTTAAGTTTTTTAATTTTCATTTCCCTTATTGCAGAGTGAAACTCACATTGTCAGTAATTTCAGAAAAACTTTATATTGAAAAAATATATTTCGTTCAATCGTTAAAAAAATTTTTTCGAATATTAAAAAAAATTATATTTCTATTTCAATGAATTGATAATTAATCAAAAATATGTTTCACTTTTCATAACTAATGGAACAAGAGAATTAAAAAAAAGAAAAAAAAATCAACCCCATGGCTTTTAATAAATTCATAGCAAAAAGTAAATTTTAATGAAAGACATATATTTCATGGTAAATATATCGCGTGTGGATATTGAAAGTAATTTCTTTTTTATTATTTTTGACCCACCACGGCGAAAATTCATATTATTATGAGACACTTGATAAGCGGAGATGATAATTATAATTTTCGTTATTAAGGACAATTTAAATTTTAATGAGTTATTGAGAGTTGAAAAAAAATTATTGTTGAATTTTTTTTTTTGTCGTATATATAAAAAATACTCTCACAAAAAGAAACGAAAACAACAACAAAAAAAAGAAGTGAAAAAAATTATTTGAAATTCCGGAGCTTTTGTGAAAAGAGTAAATTAAATATCAAGAGAGTAGTGCAAAAGCTGGCAATAAATCAATCAACGTCAAGAGAATCTTGAATAAAAGCTGTAAAAAATCGTATGAACTTTTGTAATTTGTTAAAGTTTATTTCGAGCTTTCAAAATTAGTTTTCGCGTTCCTCTCTCGCACACCAACTTCCCTGCTCTACTTTTTCAAGTTTCGCGATACAATAGAAAGTGACGGGGAATTTTTTCTATTATCGATTTTTTTTTAGAAAATTCCAATAGAACTTCGTATTTTCAATTTTTGCCGAAAAATTCAATTTACTTTTAATTGAATTTTCTTCTAATTTCCAGAAATGAATTTTGTAACTTTTCAACAATCAACGGTTAAAAAAAATGTTTTAATTTATAACTAAATTTTTTCGAAGCTAAAAAATAAATTTAAAAAATTTTGTTTGAAGTAATTAAAATTAAAATTAAGTCGTAATATATTTTTTATACATTTTTTATATAGATATTTATTTTTGGATATTTTATTTTAGTAATAGTAATCGTTTTTTGTCATTTATCATTACATTAATGAAATTCTTTTTTGAAAACAATATTTTTGGAAATTTCAAAAAATTTCGAACATTGTATTCAACTTTCGTACAAAAATTTAGAATTAAAACATTTTCAGTTTCGCAAAACATATGAAATGGAAAGAAAAATGTTCAAAGAGAAAAATTGTATACGTTGAAAGAATGAAAAAATTCATCTTCTACCTTCAGGCTCTGAAAAAGAAATTGTTTTCCCCTTTTTTGTTAAACTTGTTTTTGTCTTTAAAATATTTTATTCCACTATTGTCTTAATTGTCATTTTAATTTTAAAAAATTCCAACTTTTCAATTTTTTATTATTCACTCTATTTATTTACTCCCTTTGTTCTAATAGAGAAAAAAAGAAAAACATTTTTCATTTAGAATTGAAAATGTATTTTTATATACAAACATTATGAATTTTATGATCGATAAATTATATATAAACTTGAAAGAATACGAAATAGAAGTCTAATAAAAAAAAAAGAAATTTAAATCCACGGGAATAAAATGTAAAAATACATAATGCTAATATTTCTGTATTTTTTTTATAGTAAAAATTAATTATAGGGGTGATTACTATATTTAATAATATTAATTGATAACTATGCGGAAGAATGAATAAATCAGTAAAAAGAAATAAAAATATAGTTTAAAAATAAAATTAAAAAAAAATTTATTTTATTTTATTTTATTATTTTAATAATTTGAAATAAATAATAAATTATTAATTACACTAATTGTAATAATTTTAATTACAATATTGGATTAAAATTGATTGAATAATTAAAATTACAATTTCAAAAATAGTTGAAAGTAATTTTTTGAATTTATCTTTTTAATTCAATTTAAATAGTTTTTATTTCATTTCAATCGAGCAGAAAAATTAAGATAACAATATTGAAACTAAACAATATTGTATGATATATTTAAATTAGTGAGATATATTATAGATAAGATAGATTTACTATCTTTTGTTTACTTATACATAAAGCATATTTACTTTAATGTTGATAAGAAAATACAAAAGCAAAGAAATTAAATAAAATATGTGAAGAATGGTAAATAGCCTTCTGTGCAATACAAATTTTATATTTCAATTTTGATTTCGTATTTTTCATGAAAGAAACTCGAAACAGATATTCATGAACCAAAAGATAAAGATGAATTTTATTCATTAAATTAATTATTATAAAACATAATTATTTTCTAAAATTTAGAATTTAGCAATAAAAAAATATATTTAAGTCATAAATTGAATTATTAATAGTAAAAAATTTAATTAAATTAGGAACTGCATTTTTAAATTAATAATTAATATTCTTTTAAAAAATTATAATAAAATTTTTCGTCGACATTCAATTAGTATTTAATAAAATTTCGCAAATTCAGTTATTCATTATTATTCTAAATTTTTATAAAAATAAAATTAAATTTGAATTCTTCTCAATTAAAATTCTTTAAAACTACAATTATTTTTTTAAAATAATTTTTAAAAGTAAACAAATAAAATTCTTTAAAATATTAAATTCAATAAAAGTTAACAAAATTCTCAATTGTTTCAATTTTTTAAAATTATTATCGGAAATACAATTGTTTTTTAAAAAATTTTAATTGCATTTTTTTGAAAAAGAATTTTTGGGAATTTTAGAATTAAATTATTCAAAATTTGAATACTTTTTGTTGAAACAAAAAAAAATTGAAAACTTATTCTGAATCATTTATTTTGACCGGAATTAAAATTTAATTAATTATAAAAATTACAATTCTTCCAAACTTTTAGAATAAAATTATTATTTAAAACTTGAATACTTTTTGTTTTTAGAAAAAAAAATTGTAAACTTCTCTTAATATTTTCTTCACAGGAATTAAAATTTAATTATTTATAAAAATTACAATTCCAATTCTTCCAAACTTTTAGAATTAAATTATTCAAAACTTGAATACTTTTTGTTAAAACTAGAAAAAATTGAAAACTTCCCTTAATATTTTTTTGACGCAGAATTTAAAATTTAATTATTTATAAAAATTGACAAATTGAAATTCTTCCAAACTTTTAGAATTAAATTATTCAAAACTAATTAATTTAATTTAATTTTTATAAAAATTTAGAATAATAATAAATAACTGAATTTGTAAAATTTTACTAAAAACTAATTGAATACTTGAATACTTTTTTTTAAAACAAAAAAAAAATTGAAAACTTCCCTGAATACTTTTTTTGACAGTAATTAAAATTTAATTATTTATAAAAATTACAATTGAAATTCTTCCATAATCCAATTATTTTTTTTAGAATTTTTGAATGAAATTATTTAAAAACTAAGAATTTTTAAAGGAAAATAATGTAATTAATATTTATTTTAAATAAAAATCTTAATATTTCTATACTTTTGCTTCTCTTAAATTTCCAAGGAATATAATAATTTAAAAACCTTTTAAAATTTTAATTAATTTCTATGTTGTTATAACATTTTAAAGGTTCTATTATTTTCTGAAATATAATCTGAAAATTTTTTTAAAATCAAGAATCGTTATAATTTTAATTTTTGCGCAGAAATTCAATTATTTTTATAAATAAAAAATTTCTCGAACGAATTCATTCATTTCAATAAATAACTCAGAAATTCAATGGTTTTGAATATAATTTTAAAAAATTCAATTCTTTCGATAAATTTATCGAAAGAATTGAATTTTCAATATAATTTTAATTTAATTCCTCGAATGCACAAAATTGTTTTTTTTTTAATTTTCAAACACTTCTTCAAAACAATTCAATTAATTTTTGAACAATTTTATTGTAATTATTTCAAAGAATTGTAATTTTTAAATTATTGATAAGTTTATTCATTTATTATAGCAATTGTTTAATAATTATTAAGTAATGATACAGAAAAAGAATAAATGATTTATTTTATTACTTTATTTATTTTTATTTATTTTTTATTTATTTGTTAAACATATTTTTCAATTAAACAACATTAAAAAAAAGTAAAAAATGAATATTTACTAAATATTGATGTACAAAGAATAGTGAAAATTTTGATTTCATTGAAAAATAATGAAGAAAAGAGTGGAAAAATTTCTCAATTTCAATGCAGACTGGAATTTAATGTGTAAAATTAAATAGGCTCTTCTGCCAAGAATTCCCAACAGAATTGGGTAGAGTGACGTAGAGTAGAATTGCAATTAGCTAATGGCTGATTAATAATTGTATTTCATATTCGTAATTAATCAAAAGTTCATTATGAATTTCACTGTTAGTTATTACTAACAATATTACTCACTTATTAAAATCACAAATAAATATCAAAAAAAAAAAAAATACCGTCTGTCCTCATTTTCAAGCAGAGCTGAATTTATTGAAATTGATGCAAGTTACAAAATATATTTCTGGTTAATTATCAAAACAACATTCATTTTGTAACTTAACAAAAGAAAACACTACTCGTCAAGAGTACTTTCGATAAAGCAAAATAATTATTTATAAATATTCACTAAAAATTCATTTATTTTAATGAATAGAAGTTTTATTTGTTTTAATAAATAGAAGTTTTATTTATTTTAATAAATAGAAGTTTTATTTGTTTTAATAAATAGAAGTTTTATTTGTTTTAATAAATAGAATTTTTATTTATTTTAATAAATGGAAGTTTTATTTATTGTAATAAATAGAAGTTTTATTTACTTTAATAAATAGAAGTTTTATTTACTTTAATAAATAGAAGTTTTATTTACTTTAATAAATAGAAGTTTTATTTATTTTAATAAATAGAAGTTTTATTTATTTTAATAAAAAAATACGAAATAATTGAAATTGCTCTCAAGAATTTTGTACCTTAAAATATTTTCCCAATTGAAAATAATTTAACTCACTTTTTTCTTCTCTCACTTTTTTTTCTCGCTGTAAAATATTTTTTCCCTCCATTCCACGTGTTGTTACCTCTTGAAAGTAATTTTTTCCTGATGAAAAATCGTTTTGGTCCTTCGTCTTTGAAAATATTTCTCCTCTAAAAGCACGTCTCATCTCTCTCTTGTACTTTTTCCTCTTGAAAAAACATTCGCCTGAAAAATTATTTTCATTTAAAAAATAGAATTTAAAAAATAGAATTTAAAAAATAGAATTTTAAAAATAGAATTTTTTTAAGAACATTTTTCTCGTAATCTCAGTGAAAAAAAAGGAAATATCTTTATTATCAATGACAGAATAGAGCAAAAAAAAAAAAAAACTATATAAAACGAGAGAGAAACAGTTTAAAAAATTTGAAAGAAAGATCTTGAAGAAAAAAAAGTTTAGTGTTAACAGTCGGGGAAAAAGTAGAATTGCGGACTGAAAAGCCATAGCTTCTTGAGGAGAAAAAAGGGAATGTCCTTCTTTAAAAAAAGAAAAAGATAAAGAAATGACACTGCACGCCTCAGAGAGAGAAAAAAAGGGGCGGCTAAAGATGTGTGGCAAGCGACTCGATGTTCACGTGACATAAAAGTCAGAAAGACATTTCAAAGACTTCCCTTCTTCTTCTTCTGCCTTCAGTGATTCCACGAATCTTCTCCAAAAAGAAGATTCTTTTTCCCCTCTCTAATTTCTTTTTTTTTTTTTTTTTTGTCAATTTCAAACCATGTGAGTTTAAGATTGAGTTCTCATTTCGAAATTCTTCTCCCCATGGTATATTAGTTATAATAGCAAGGTGTAAAAGGGACAATTTTCAAAAAAGCCCAACAAGTGTATATAAAGATGAATAGTTTCGGAAACTTTTGTAAATATTTCCCCTACTGCGAAAGAATTCTCTGCTACTTTTTTCTTTTTCTTTTTCTTTTTTTTTTTTTGATATTTAAAAAAAGAAATGCAAAAAAAACACCACATTATTTATATTAATAGGAGGAAGTTTGCACATAAACCAGTTCGTGACTTGTTTCACAAAGTTAGAATTGTCCATAAATAGAAAAGTTTCCTTAGAGACTTGTAAATCGGCTCGCATGTAAAAGTTACAGGTTCCTCTCTACGAGTTTTGTTCCTTCGAGTCGATTACGAATTGCAAATGACAATAAAAAAAAAATGATAACGTACTTTTTGTCTTTGGCTAATAACTGATTTATTTAAAAAAAATTATTTTCATCAAAAATTTGAAAAACTGTCTATTTCTTTTCTTTGCTTAAAATAAGAAACTTTTTTCAGTTTCAAAATTTGTGTCTGTTTAAATATTTTCAAAAATTAAAAGCTGATTATTTAAAAATAAAGTTGCGACAAGTCGGAAAAATTGGAAAATTCAGGGAAAAGTCGAGCAATTTTATCAAAAGTCAGGGAAAGATGACGAACTTCTAGAATTAGAGGGAAATTTCCGTTTCTTGAAATAAACAATAAAATTAAAATTAATAAAATTAAAAAAAATCAATTAATTAATTCAAAAATGTTTTTCCTAAAATTTTAAATGTTTTAATAAATCATGATATTCTTTTTACTTCTCTCGATTTGTATTTTTTGTAAATAAAATTTAAATAAATTAATAAATTAAAAAAAATGATTTGACAGATTAAAAAAATTAATTCTTATCTAAGTAAATAAATGTTAAACTTGTATTATTTTTAATTTACGTATATTAACTTTTGAACATTTTTAAAGAAAAAAATATTAATAATTTAAAAATCTTTCAAGCATTTTAACGTTTAAAACCTTATTTCCTAACATTTTCAATGTTTAAAATTTTTTAATTAAATGACTAAAAAATGTTTGTTCTTCATCATTTTAACGTTCGTGATTTTAGGAATATTAAACTATGTTAAAATTTTTTTATTTAATTATTAATAATTTGCGTTATTTTTTTTTAAATATACAGTCAGTTATTAGCAATCAAAGTTAAAAAATACGCCAAAAAAGAAACATAAGTTTCATTATTAATTATTTAAAATAAATTTAACTATATTTTCAAAAAGAAGGAAAATTTAAGTCATTTTTTTTAAATTCATTATCATTAATTTTTAACTAAATAATTTAATAAAACATTAAAAATTAACTTTAAAAATGTCTTAATTGGTAAAATTTCCTATATAATAAAATATCAAAAATATTTTAATTTCAGTTCATTTTAAACTAAAATTCTTAAAAATGTTAAGTCCTGCAAAAAAAGTTAATAATAAAATATTTATTTTAAAAAGTACTGAAATTTAAAAAAATTATATTTAAAATTCAGATAATATTGTTTTTAAGAAATTTTTATTTAATTTATAAAGATATTTCAATATTTTCAACAGAATTTTGTTAAAAAATTTATCGTAAATTAATTGAAATTTTGCGAAATGTTATTTAAAATATAATTCAATTGTTAAAGAATTTTATTAGAGATTTAAAAACAAAACAGTGACAAATAAAATTTTCTTTATAGATTTTTTTAATTTTCAAAAGATTTAAATTATTTTTTTCTTCAATGAAAATTATTAAATTTTTTATTTAAATAAAATTTCTCTTCGCAAGAATTCAATTATTTACATACATAATAATAAAATTCTTCGGAAGAATTCAATTATTTTCATAAATAGTCAAATTCTTCGCAGAAATTACTTTATTTTTAGTACAATTTTAATAAAATTTCACGAAAGAATTCAATTATTTTCTAAAAATTGCATAAATCCATGGAAACAAATCAAATATTTAGTAAAGTCTTTGCAAACATTTAATTTTCTTAAAAATAATTCTAAACGTGATTTAATCACAAAAATTAAATTGTTTCAAAGATAAGATTGTCTGTAAAATTTATTTCAAATTTCAATTAATTTCCACATTTTCTAAAAAATTCTTGTCAAATAATTAAAGTATTTTCTTTAGAAATTCAAAAATTACACAATTTGTTTACAAAAAGGTTACTATGCCAATTTTTTAATAAAATTTCACTGAAGGATTCAGTAAAATTTTTCGAAAAAATTGATTTATTTTCCAAATTTCTAATAAATTCTTAGAAACAATTCAATTATTTTCAAAAAATAGTAAAATTCTTCGCGGGAATTTAATTATTTCTAAAAATAATAAATTTTGCCACAGGAATTAAGTTATATTTAAAACAATTTTAAGAAACTTCGAAAATAAAGTATTTAATTATAATTTTTAACAGAAGCGATTATTTCAAAAAACTTGAAAGAAATTCTTCATAAAATTCAATAACTTTCAAAATTTTCAATCAAAATTACTAAAGAAAATAGATTACTTTTTAAAAACTCATAGAAATTCTTCAAAAGAATTTAATCGAGATTTTTAAAATTTTTAATAAAATTCTTCGCGAGAATTCAGTTATTTTTATTAATTAATAAAATTAATCAAAGAAATAGAATTATTTTAAATTTAATAAAATTGTAGTGAAATTTTTCGAAAAAATACAATTACATATATTTAAAAATATTAATTAAATTCAATTATTTTCAAAAATTCTGATAAAATTCTTCGAGAAGACTAAATTATTTTTTTAAATAGTAAAATTTATCGCATGAATTCAATTATTTTTACTAGTATGTTAATTAAATTTCTCAACAGAATACATTTATTTTTAAAACTATTTAATAAGAGTTTTCGTTTGAAATTTGAATACAATTATTTTGTAAAAATTTTAAATATTCTTTCAAAACATTCAATCGATTTTAAAAATTATGTTTAAATTCTTTAAAACAATTCAATTATTTTTATAAATCGTAAGATTCACCTCAAGAATGTTAATAATTTTTATAACATTTTATTAAGAAAAAACATTTATTTAAAAAAGCAAACAACTAACTTCAAACTGCTAACAGATTACCGGAATATATACTTTGTTATTTTTAATTAATTAATAATGATTAATAACTAATAATTGAAACTCTCCAAATTTCAATTAAAAGTAATCGAATCCTTATAAAAATTTGATTCAAAAATTTTGAAAATAACCAAACTCTAAAATCAGAGAGAAACAAAATCATATCACATTTTTGTGGCAACCTAATAAAATAACGCACGAACTTTTTTTTTTACTCTAAAAAAAAAAAGAAAAAATTCCGAATTATTCTCAACAAAAAAATTTGAAAACCTGCTTGATTAGAGGATTTTATATTTGCTAAAGTATTATTATTTTTTATAAGACCCTAGACAGATGGGCTCATTGGGATTTACGAGTTGCACTATATACTGTTAGAAAAAAAAAGAAAAAAAGAAAAAAAAGGAAAAAAAGATAGTGCACTCAACAAGCGAGACGGTAACATTTCTCTTGCCTCGTACAAATGCCCCCTCCACATATCGATTGCATTCTCTCTCTTTTCCTCTCTTCGATGCTTCTCTTTCTCCCTCCTTTTCTCTCCGTGCGTTCCTCTCTTTCCATCTTGCGTTTCTCTCTTTTCTCTCTCTTTTTTCTCTCTTTTTTCTCTCTTTTTTCCTTCTGTATTTTCTCTATTTTCTCTCTTGCTCTCCCTAGTTCTCCCTTTTTCCTCCTCTTGCCCTTCGAGCTCTTCTCTTCAACCAACAGAACTCTTTCTGTCCATTCATCCATTGTCATAGCGTCAATGCAAGCGTGTGGTGGGAGGAAGGGAGTCACTCACACCCCTTTGCCACCCACATCACAGAGTAGAACCTGAGGCTTATATATATATAGAGAGAGAGAGAGAAAAAGAGAATTTATATATATATATAAATGAAAAAAAAAATTAAAGGAGGAAAAAAAACACAAACTCCTCGGCAACGTGGCGAGCTCGAGCAGCGTAAAATCTGAAAAAGCGAGAGCCAGAGAAGGAAAAGCAGTCCAGAAGTCAGGGTTGTGACAGGAAACCCCACAGAAGGAGGAATACACACCGAGGGGTCGTCTTTCTCTCAGTGGGGACCGTTTGGGAAAATTCTCATGCAAATCCTGCTTAGAAACAGTCGCTTCACTTTTTCCTATTTAGAAAATTTCTCGATTTTAGAATTATATTCCAGAAACTCTTCTTTTTTCTATTTCCTGAAAAAAAAGTTTCTTCGTATTAATTTTTTTCGTCAATTTCATTATTTTTGTTTTTTAAATTTAAATGTAAATTATTTTATTACCTCCCTTCGGAGATTAGAAAAAAAACCCCAGAATGTTTTGTACCATTTTCTCTTTTACTTACATTTTAATTTTTCGAAAGGAAAATTACACTTGAAAATATTTCCTGTCTTGCTTTCTTTTAACTTTCCAATTTTCCAAATTGAAATGAATTTATTAAATGTTCTTCATTTCATTATGTAAGAAATTTCGTACCTGAAACAGAAAAAAACAAATAAATTAGAATTCATAGTCTAAAAGAACGAAAATTTTAATTCTAATCGAATGAATATAAATTCAATTAATAATTCTAAATAATATTTCCGAAGAAATTCAAATAATCGTAAAGAATTGAAAATAAAAAACGAAAATAAAATCCACTCAAAATTTCACAAAAACAGTCGTTTTTAATAAATTAAAAAAAATTATAGTCCAAGCCATGGGAATAATTGCACTTTTTTTTCTCAATTAACAAAAAATAAATCCCAATCACGTTAATTTAATATTTTAAAACTAATTTAAATCCCAGTGATTCGAAATTTTGCCAATCTTACCAAACGAAAATCCAAAACTCTTCATTTTCCAAACGTATTCATAAGTCCAGAAAAAATATTATCCAGAAAATTTTGCTCCTCACTCTTGAATTGAAATAATTTTCCTTTCTTCACTTTTCATTCATATTTTTATTCACTCGACAAAAAAATTAACTGTATTTTTCCTTTTCTTTTCAGATACCATTAAATCCGGTGTCGCAGATGATCTCATTATCAGCACGTTGTTTTTTGAAAGAGATGACGATCATAACGTCATCATTTCCTCGTGATGATCTAGAAGAAAAAAAAGCAAACAGAAAAAAGAAGAAGAAGAAGAACGAAGTGTTATTTTTTTGATGAAAAAAAAAAAAAAAATGGAAGAACCAGGGGTCAAGAAAATTTAGCACGTGGTATTTTCAAATATATAGGGACTAAAATCGAAACCGAAAAATTATTTTTCAGTTCCATACACAGTCTTCAACAAAATGTTATTTTGAAATTAAATTTTTTTGGAAATAAATTACAAATAATTTCTTTTTTTTGTAATAAATTATTATCTACGCTTTTATCTATAGGAAAAAAAGAATTGTACAATTTTGTTCAGAAAATTTTTCTCAACTTGCGATTCCAAAAAAAAAAAAACTCTTCTGTACAAATCACTTTCTAATCGAAAATTCCTTTTTTATATATATAAATATTAATACAATTAGTGAAAAAAAAGACAATTTGTTCATAATGTAAAATTGTAAAGCGTTTCAAATTTTTTGCTATTCTAAACTTTAATTAATTTTAATTCAAAAAAACAAGTTTTGACGGAAATCATTTACCTATTTTTTAATCAAATTCCCTTTTTCTATTTACATAACAAAAAAAAATTAGAAATCAATTAATTTGCGCATATTTTTGTAAATACGAAATTTTTCGAGATGTTTTATGAAACTTGTCAAAGTGTGCAGAAATGCTTCATTGTAAATAACAAGAAAATCTGCATTTTTGCCTCTTTTTTATTATTATTATTATTATTATTATTAAAAAAATGAGAAGTTTTTTTTTCTCTACTGTTTCTTAATCATAAGCATTATCTGTATTTTTGTTAAAAGTGCTTGCTTCAATAAAAATGCATTGCACACAGAATTCTGTTCTCTTTTATTTATTAAAAAAAAAAAATAATGTTTTTTTTAGATTGGAAACAAAAAGAAATTTCTTTCTCTGAAGGAAAAAAAAACATTTCACCAGCCTTTTGGAAATAAAAAAAATTCTTATATTTATAACACAATGAACGTTTACGAAAGTGTCTTCCGGCCTTTTTTCCATCAGACTATAAATATTTTACAGTGTGTAATCGTTTATTTTGTAATATCCTGCGCATTAATATATCAATAATGAGAAAAAAACCCACGCTACCATCCTCCTACCAGTATAAATATGTACAGTGAATGCAAAAAATTGAGATAAATTTAGAAAAAAGAGAGTCTATTTTGCAAAATTAGAATTTTTTTTCCTTCGTTTTTTTAAATTTGAATTTGCGGAATTTATACGTTTGATTAATTTTAATTTACAGCCGTGTATATAACTTGCCTCACGTAACAGGATATGACTGGGACAAAAGTTTCGGATTTCCCATATAATACAGGTTGTGTAAAAAATTATGGTGGTTCCACCTGTACTTCTTGCACATCTGTTGCACTTATTATTCGCATTAATTTGCTTAATAATTTTAAATTTCGCATACTGTTATTTTCGAAAAAAAAGGAGAATTCTTTTTTTTGTAACTGAAAAAATGCTTTTGAATTTTTTTCTTTCAGTTCGAAACAAGGCATTTTTCGAAACAATATTATAGTATATAAGTTTAGTTTTTTATAATTTTTTTTTTCTTAATAAAATATAAATTACAAAAAATTCTTTAATACAATTTAATTATTTTCAAAAAATATCAAAAATTTAATTTGTTTTAATATCTATAGTATTTTTATGAAATTTTCAGAAAAAAAATGATAAAATTCATTTACAATTGAATTATTTTCATATACAATAAATTTTCCTCAGGAATTCAAATAATTTTTAATAGCAAGCATAAAAAATCTATTATTTAACAAAAAATTTTGTACCATAATTCACAATAATTCAATTGCTCTCACTAATAATAACACTTTTTATGAAAATTCAATTTAAACAAAATTTTTATAACATTCTGAGCAAAAATTCAATTATTTTCATAAATATTAAAAATCATTCTAAGAATTTTATTTATTTTTGAAAATTTTACAGAAATTGTTAAAAAAATATAATTATTCTTAAAAATTCAATTTCATTTTCTTGAAAAAATCGATTATTTAATAAAATGTTTTTTTAAACTAATTATTTTCATAAATAATAAAACTCATTCTAAGAATTTCATTTATTTTTAAAAATTTTAATAAAATTCTCAGCAATTATTAAATTAATTTTATAAATAATAAAATTCATCGCAAGGTTTCAAGTATTTTTAGTAAAATTTTACAGAAATTGATCAAAAAATATAATTATTCTTAAAAATTCAAATTCATTTCCTTGAAAAAATCGATTATTTAATAAAATGTTTTTTAAACTAAATATTTTTATAAATTTTAACATTTTCCATAGAAATTCATCTCTTTTTAACCATTTTAATAGAATTTTTGTGTAATAATTCAATTATTTTCATGAATAATAAAATTCTTTTCATAAATTCAATTATTCTTGAAAATTCTGATAAAGTTTCTATTAAACATTTACTTATTTTCATAAATAATAAATCAGTTATTTAGAAAAACGTTTTCTTATTCTTTGGAAGAATTCAATTATTTACAAGATTATTGGAATTTTTCACACGAAATTAATTATTTTCAAATTTTTAAATAAAATAGTTCGAAAGAAATCAATTATTTTAAATACAATGTAAATTAAATTTTTGTTGAGAAATATTTCAATTATTCCTTTAGATTATAATAAAATTCTTCCAATAAGAATCCAATTATGTCGATAAAAAAGTAAATTATTCACAAAATTTCAATTATTTTGAGGTATTTTAATAACATTCTTTTAAAATTCAATTATTTTCATAAATAACAATATTCATCAGTAAAATTAATTTATTTTTAAAAATTTGAACAAAATTCGTAGTAAAATTTTAATTATTTTTAAAAATTATAAAATTCATGAGAAAAATTAAATTCTTTATAAAAAGTTTAATAAAACGCACGGCAAGAATTAAATAATTTAGACAAATAATAAATTATTCACATAAATTCAATTATTTTCCTAAATAATAAAATTCTTCACAAAAATTCAATTATTTACGTAAATTATAAAAATCTTGTGAATAATTCAATTATTTTTAAATGTAATACAATTTTACAGAAATTGATAAAAAAAGTCAAATATTCTTAAAAATTAGATTTAAATTCTTTAGAAAAATCAATTATTCAAAAAAAAAAGTTTTTTTAAATTCTTTACAAGAATAGTGAATACAATTATTTACAAAAATATTAGAATGTTTCACAGAAAATTGATTATATTCAAATATTTCAATAAAATTGTTCGAATGAAATCAATTATTTTGAATGTGAATTAAATTTTTTTAAAATAATTCAATTACTTTTTAGATTTTAAAAAAATTGTTCGATTGAAACCAATTATTTTAAATGTGAATTAAATTTTTTTGAAATAATTCAATTACTCTTTAGATTTTCATAAAATTCTTCCAAAAAGAATTCAATTATGTCGATAAAAAACTAAATTATTCCCAAAAGTTCAATTATTTTGAGGTATTTTAATAACATTCTTTTAAAATTCAATTATTTTCATAAATAACAATATTCATCAGATAAGAATTCAATTATTTTGAAAAGTAATAAATTTCTTCTTGTAAATTCAATTATTTGAAAAAAGTTTTAATAAAATTTTTTGCAATAATTCAATTACTATTTTCAAAAATTTTGATTGAATTCTTTGTAAAATTTAATTATTTTTAAAACTTTTTGCAATTCAATGATTTTTAATATGTATTATTTTCATAAAAATTCCAAACAGAATTATTTTTAGTTTGAAAGCTATTTTTGCGTCTTTTTTTAAAATTAATTATCGAGTGCGAAGTCTGCATAAGGGAAAAATTTAAAACTATGATTTTCCTACTCCAAAAAATACCTACTAATAAAAAAGTTTTGTTCAATTGACAATTTCACTGTAAAATTAGTGAAAATAGTAAAATTTTTTATTAAAAATCGTTCTTAGAGAGTAAATTTTAAAAAATCCGGAACAATCTTATATTAAAGCTAGTAAAATATATTTTCAACTTATAGTAAAATTTATTTTGGAAATAGTTGACAGAAATTCCAAACATAAAGTAAAAATATTTTTCTTCGACGTAACAAAAAAAATTTTCCAATTTTCGTAAGTTTTTCTAGAAAAAAAGGGATTATTATGCTTTATTTCAGGCCTTTTAAGGAATGTTATTAATTTTAGAATAAAAAAAGAAGAAGAACGGAAAAATGGACATTAGGCGCTTAGCGTCGTCGACAAATTTCAAGCCCTTATTTTCGTTCGATGCATTAAATTTTTTCTTTTGTACCGTTTTTTAATCTTTTTTTCATAATAATAAAAAATGATTCTAAAATAATTATAATTTAATAAATGAAAAAAATTTCTCTCAAATTTGATCAGAGAAACAAAAAAATGTCAATTTAAAAAAATTGTCAGAAATTCACAAAGAAAGCAGAGGAAAAATGAACTTTTCCGAATTTGCCAATACTTTATACGGATTTTTACTGGAGTTTCAAAAATGAAAATTTCGATTAAATAAATATCAAATTTACTTAATCCACTGTCCAATACATTTTTTTTAAACATTATCAACTATTTTACATTAGTATTTAGCGGAATGACAATTCACTGTAAATGTATAAGTTAAATATAATTTATGCTAAATGTATACAAAAAATTAATTCTCGAATGCATTAGTATTACACTACACACTACTCAGCAAACCAGAAATAATATCATTCAGGTACGCACTTCAAATACTGTATTATCACAAATGTATATATTTAAAATTTATATATTGTTTCTTTTTCATTATTATTTTGCTTTCTCAAATAATGTTAAGTGCTTATTTATTTTATACAATTATCTCAAGATCTCATGTTACGATTTTTTATTTTTATTTTAAATGCAACTAGCAACTTTATATTTATTTTATTTAATATTTGCAAAAATTCATCAATAAAGTTTCAAAAAACATGTCTTGATGTTTATAAAAAGCCAGTCGAAACCTAGCAAAGCCTAAAAAATTCTATTGAAAAGGATTCTAGCCGGAGCCTATTTCGCGTTTATGTACATACAGAATATCGATTCTTTTTTTTATTTCCTTTTTATTTGCTAAATTGATTTTTCCTTTATCGATAATATTTGTAACTTCAAGTTTTTTTTATCGTACTGTTAAAAATGTAATTAAAACATTTAATGTAAACATTTTTTTTTTAATTGAAATACAGCTTTTAAAAATTAAATTAACTTTAGATGGTTGAAAAATGTAATACGAATAGAAAATAACTGAAAGTACAAAAAGTACTTTAAGTACTTTTTTACAAAAAAAGTTATTAAGAAAATAGTTAAACAGACTTTTATCAAAAGAGCGAGAGTCGAAATTTACTCGTTCGACAGAATCGAAACTCATCATCTTTTTCGCTTTAACAAGTTTTGATAATACATAAAAGAAGTGCAGGCAATATATAACGAACTTACTTTAATAGATATTTGCTTAAAAGTCGAATAAACTTGTAACGCCAACGAGGCTAAAAAAGCAAGAAAATCTTAAAAAACGATTGGGCATTTATCAAAGTTTTCCATTATTATGTTTAATCGTTGAGTATCCGAGAAAAATCCACACAAGTAAAATATCCTCTTGACATTTAACAATTCTTTCTTTTTTTCGTTAATTTCAATCTGAACTTGTGTGGGAATTTCGAAACAGTTTGAAGATGCGAAAGCTTATGTAAATTTTCTAATTCTTTTTTTGTGCGCAGGCCATTTTTTATATTGGAACCATGTCACTCTCCTATTTTTTGTCTTCACCCCTTTTGTCATTCTCTTAATTTTTAAATAATAATAATTATTGTTTTCTTAATATCTGTCCATAAGCATAAATTTTATTACTTATGAACTTTTATAACTATAAAAAATCTTTATAAGTCTATAAATTTATATAAACATTGTAAATTTTGTAAATTCACAAATTATTGTACTTAAAGTTCTAAAATCGATTTTTTTTGAGATTCTCATTTTCAATAGTCCTTTTTGCAAAACTTAAATTCAAAAGAGTAAATTTTTTTATCTTTCTATTAACTTAGAATTTATATAATTGAAACACGTGTTTCTCCCTAATACTAAATAAAAGATCTTTGAATAAAAATAATTAAAAATTAGTAAAATTTAACGATTACGATTTAAAATTTTAAAAAGTATAAATTTTAAAAGTATAAAACAATATTAATTATTGTAAAATCATTAAGTTTTCAAGCATTTTTAAATTTTTTGAATCTGTTATTTCGTTAAAATTTTTAAAAATTTATGTTTTCATTTAAATTTGAATCAAAATTACTATTTCATTTAAAAGTTTAGCAAACACTAAATTTTCATTTAAAATTGAAGTGAAATTTAATTTAAAATTAGATTTTTTTCAAAAATTGTAAGAAAAATAGTTTATCATTTTTAAATTAATCAAAACTAAATGAATTTTACATTTTTATTTCTTAAATTTTATAAAATTTAAGTTTTTATTTAAATTTGAATAAAATCATATTTTTATTTGAAAATTTACCAAAAAAATAAATTTCCAAAGTAAATGAAAATATCATTTTTGTGTCAAAAATTTAATAAAAATGAACTTTTCATTTGAATTTTAATAAAAATTGTATTTTTAATTGAAAATTGAACAAAAACTAAATTTTAATTTCAAATTTAATTCAAAATTACATTTTCGTTTAAAAATTAAATGAAAATTTTATTAATAATAACTTTTCTGTTAAATTTGAAAAAAAATTAATACTAACATTGAATTCCACTTGAAAAAAGTTGCTAAATTTGAAATAAGTAAATTGATTAAACAATTAAATTAAGCGACAAAAATATTTGAATTAAATAAAAATCTTTAGATAAAACTAAATAAAATTCAATTGTAAAACATCGAATATAAATTTTGTAACTTAATTTTCTTCAAATTGTCATAGAATTGAAATTCAGTTAAAATTAAAACGAAAATAAAAGTAAAAAAAGATCAAAAATTTTTTAGATTCAAGTTAAAATATAAATTAATTAAAATCTCTAAAAGTGAACTTTTCAAATTAAAATAAATAATTAAAATTGTATTTTTCAATTTAAGAGAAAAACCAAAATTGAAATATTCAAATAAAAGTTATCAAGCCAGTGAAGTTTACAAAGTATACGATAATCGATTGAAAGAAAAAACATATTTTTTCCGTGGAAGACAATAAGATATTTTGTTACAAATTTTTCTTTTATAAAATTATTATTCAAAAACTATGTAAAACATTTCAATAAAAAATGCATAATAATTTTACTAGAAAAACCTTTTTAAACAAAAATTAATTATAATTTTAACAGAAAAAACTTTTCAAACAAAAATTTATAACAATTTTAATAGGAAAAAATAGTTTTTCTTCTGAATAATTCGATCGTAAACGTTATAAACTTCATCAAGAAAATTGAAATTAATAATTTAAATTAAAATTAAATCGTGAATTTCCAAAAGATCAAAACTTAAAAAAAGCGTCAGTGTTATTTTCACAAAAGGAATTAATAGTGAAAAAGACTAACGTTCTTTTCCGAAATTCACCATTCAATTTAACTGAATAAGTCAAATCAAATTATTCAAATTAAAAAGTAAAAAAAATATATATAAAATTTAAATATTTTTTGAGTTTCATCATTGATGTATAAAAAAATAGAAAAAAATGTGAAAATTGTAACTTGTTTTGAAGGATGACAGAGCCCCAAATAATTTCTTTCTATCTCTTATTCTCTCTCTCTCTCTCTCTCTCTCTCTCTCTCTCTCTCTCTCTCTCTCTCTCATTCTCTTGCTCACTTAATGGTAGAAATTTGAGTTTACTATGAAACGTCCAAAATGTAAAGAATTATTTGTAAAATTTCACTAGACTATTTTTGTTTCTTTTCTTTTCACTTTTCTCTCAAGTGCGAATGAGACGTCGCAATGTATCTTGAGCAATGCGAGTCCATCCTTTACGCAAAAATGTTTCTGTCGTTGATGGTAAAACTTTTATCGGCGTTATAAAGTTGTGTCATGCATTTTGATTATCATATGCTGCCCAGCGAGCGTCATCACTTTCATGTGTCAAATATCGGCAACCAATTTTCGATTCCAATTCCCTCAAGTCGCACCACATCTGATAATCCTGCGAAAAATATTCAAAAATTTTAATTCGAAAGAACTGAAAGTATTTTATGGATTCAATTTTAAATGGTAGTAAATAGGTAAATGAAATTTTGATATTTTACGAATTAATTATTTTTGTATTTCGAAAATTCGGTTGAATTTTATTTCGAGTGAATCAGTGAAAGAAAAATGTGACAAGTTTTTCTCATTGAGCTTCTAAAGGATTTCTTTTTCCACTTACTTGTAACCAAATGTGTTGTAAACTTTTGTCAACAGTGTACCTTTTCCTTTGCTTCACTTGCAGCAGATTGTTAATCAAATCGATAGCTGAAAAAAGAAAATCGTTAATAATTTTTCTGTGAAATTCTATTGTTTATCATTTTAATTATTAACTGTATTAAAGTCTGTGGGGTTTTTATTCATTCTGTTCGCAGTATGAAGTTAGTTTTTGTATATGCTTTTGTTTTTTTTTCTTTTTCAAAACACTTTGGTTTTTCGATTTGTCAATATCAATTTTTATTGTTTATTTAGAGAAAAGGTTAATAGATATTGCTTTTATAAAATAAGGTAAGAAATTTTCATAATGTTGATTTATAAATTTTATAATTATTTTTTGTTTATATTTTAAAAATTATTAGTTTCTTTTGAAATAAAAAGTTATGAAATTTTCGTTTTTAATTACAATTTTTAACAATAATGTTTTTTCTATTTTAAATTAATAACAAAAAATGTGTAGGAAGAATTTGTGTATTTAATAATTACAATTTTTCTTTTTTTATGTATATAAAGATATTTTATATTTTACTAGCTAAAAAAATGCTTGTGTACTTTCTCATATAATAATCATGTCTATTCACAATTTACATTTTTTTATTAAAGAACAAAATATTTAATTTCATTTGAAGAATTTCTTTAATAAGATTTAATTTTTTAACTTTCTAAAAACCAATTTATTTTAAGTTCAATCTAGAAATTAATGGAAAAATTTGCATAATTTCTTTTTCTGAATTTAAAAACGAAGAAAAAATAAAGTAATTTAAACTATTTATGAGGCATTTCATTTCAAACCGTTCCACCGACAAAAACAATCGCAAGGAGACATATTTTCTAATAATTTTTATTATATTATTCTTTAATTGTTTATAATATATTATACACTGATTCAAAAGAGAATTTCATGAGCTTTCTATTGCTATTTTTATTATTTTAAATTTTTGCCAATTTCGTAGAGAAATTGCTGTTTGAAATGTTAATCTCTTAATATCTTAAAACACCCCCCCGCCGATTTTTATCAAAATTATATGATAATAAAGCGTAAATTCCCTAGTTTCTATTCTCATTTGATATATTATGGACATTTGATGGGATTAATAGAAAAAAAATTGTTTAAAAATGTGTTTTTGATAAATTTGACAAATAGTACGAAATTGAATGTAAGTTGAATGGGTTAAGGTTCAACTTCAAACTATTTGTCAAATTTTTCAAAAACACATTTTTTAAACAATTTTTTTTCTATTAATCCCATCAAATGTCCATAATATATGAAATGGGAGTAGAAACTAGGGAATTTACGCTTTATTATTATATAATTTTGATAAAAATCGGCGGGGGGGTGTTTTAAGATATTAAGAGATTAACATTTCAAACAGCAACTTCTCTACGAAATTGGCAAAAATTTAAAATAATAAAAATAGCAATAGAAAGCTCATGAAATTCTCTTTTGAATCAGTGTATAATATATTATAAACAATTAAAGAATAATATAATAAAAATTATTAGAAAATATGTTTCCTTGCGATTGTTTTTGTCGGTGGAACGGTTTGAAATGAAATGCCTCTTATATTTCTCCATCAACATTTTTTTTAAACTTCCATTTTGTAATTAATTTTGAAAATCATATTGTTTTTACAAAATTTGTAGTATTCTTTTGCATAATTTCTATTTATTATTAAAATTTTTTTAACAAAATCAAAATATTATATTTTTAATCAGTATTGGTTAATAGATAATAAGAATTAATTATTTAGTATTTTTTAATAATAAATTAACTTTAGAAATAGAATTTTAAAAGTTAAGTATTTTTATGAAACTGAAACTTGCATCCAGTTACCAGTCCTACTTAATTTTTGAAAATTCGATATTGGATTTAAAACAAAAAATATTTAACATTTAAATTTAATTTCTAAAATAAAGCAAAGCAGGTGCTGGTAGCAAATCAAAATCATGAAAATTTCTTTCATTCTTTTCTATTAAACAATATAAAGTGTTGTCAAAAACATTTTGTCGGACAAATCGAATTTCTATAATTTCTTTTATTTATTTCTAACAAAATTTGAAAATTACTTAACAAAATGTTAAATGTTATTAAAAAAAGATTAAAAAACTGGAATAATTTCTTAATTTTTTAAACATAATCTTTAATAAAAATTTAATTTTTTTAGAGATAGATGATAAATGTTTTGGCTCAATTAACTTTTTTTCTCTAATTTCTTTTTTAAATTTAATACTGACAAAGATTATTGATTAATTTATAATGAATGAGAATATAAATTGTAATTTTAATTCGTAATCATAATTGTTATAGTTGCTGTTTGATTTTTTGTTTCTTAACTTTTTTGTAATTTTTCTTTTAAAATATTTTAAATTTTTTAATTAATGTATTGAAAATCATCGAATTATTGCAAAAAATTTTATCAAAAAATTTAATAATAATAGAATTCCTTCACAAAATTCCACTATTTAGGAAAATAACTTAAATCTCGCGGAGAATTTTGTTTAAATTTTTAAAAATTCTAATTAAATTCTTTTTGCAGAATTTCTTTGATTTTTTTGTCAAATAATGGAGTTCCTTTAATAATTTTAATTAAACATTTTAAAAATAATTAAAATTTTATGGAGAAGAATTTTTTTTAAATTGTATTAAAAATAATTGAATTCTTGCGAAAAATTTTACTATTTAAAATAATTTAATTATTTTTATTTAGAAAGATTTGTTAAAATTTTAGGAAATATTGAAATTCTTTCGTGAAATTTCAATAAAATTTTTGACAATATGAACAGTAATAAATCATTTTGTATTTTAAAAGTAATTTTTTAAAAATTTTGATTATGAAATTATTTAAAAAATTTATGTTTGTTAATAAAAAATTTTGTAATTTGTATAACAGTATCATATTAAATACTACGTTCCGCGCGCTAGCGCACGTATCATTTGCTAGTTTAACAATTATTTAAATTTCAGTAATCGTGTTACGATAATAATGCTAAAAGACCAACTTCTGATTTTTTTGACCTGTGACAACCATGATTCAGATCAAACAAAATTCGGCAAAATTCTTTTCTTCAAAAGAAAAGATCTTTATGATTGCTATTAAAATTCTTCACTAATTATTAAACGTTATTCTCACCATCGGAAGAAATCTCCTTCCACGGATACGGTGGATACATAAAGGCGGCATTCTGTATTTGCTCATTAATATCCTCGTCCTCGTTGAACGGAAAAGTGCCACTCAATGAAACGTAAATAATAACTCCAACACTCCACATGTCCAGTGATCGATTGTATCCCTTATTACGAAGTACCTCAGGCGCCAAATAAGCCGGCGTTCCAACGACGCTACGTCGAAAGCTGCGCTCACCGATTATTCGCGCAAATCCAAAATCGCAAAGTTTCACTTGCGTAAAATCGCTGTCACTACTGAGTAAAACGTTTTCTGGTTTTAAATCGCAATGAACGATATTTTTACTATGTAAATGTTTAAGAGCAACGAGAATTTGTGTGACAAGAAATTTTGTGATACGTTCACTGAGCCGTCCCTTCTCCGAGCTGAGTATCATTTCCAGCATGTCGCCCTTCAATTTTTCCATAACAACAAATATTCTCTCGGGCGTTTCAAACATTCGATCCAAATTGACAACGCCATTGTGCGATAAATTTTGTAAAATTGCTACTTCGTTTTTCAATTGAGCTTCTTGTTTCGTGGGGAAGCGAAGTTTATCAATGACTTTTATTGCGACCGCTCTATTTGTTTTGCGATGAATTCCACCGTAAACAATGCCAAATTGTCCGGAGCCAAGAACTTCGTCAGGAAATATTTGATACAATTGTGACATGTCAGTCACTGATTCCTCGGGTTCAGTCGATTGTTCCTGATCTGAAAGCAGTTTTTATTATTCAAATATAATTCTGTAAAAATGTTTCATGTAAACTTGGTTATTAAGAAGAGGATCAATCGATAATTTTAACTGTTTCAAGAAAATAATTCAAATATTCTAAAAAATAGTTTCTATATTAACTTTTTGCGAGGTTTTCGTCGGTTAGAAAATATTTTGACCCTTTTTTCAATTTTTATTTTTCCTAAAAATCGATAGATTTTGAAATCGATGTGTAATTTTGTAGAAAAAATATTTTTATATCCATAAAAGAATTGTCGATGGAAAGAATTTATTTTTACTATTTTTGAAGTATTTTTCTATAACAAAAACATTGATTTAGGTTGAAACTACTATAAATACGATTGTTATTCAATTGTTTTATTTATAAATTCATTTCTTTATGCTTCCAATTTCAGATTGTAATCTTTTTCGTCATTAGTGCGAAAAGTAAACGAATGGATTCTTAAATAAAAAAAAATTAAATAATAATTGTATTCTCTTTAAAATTTTCAGCCTAAAAATAATTTTTTTCAAAAAAATGCTTCAGAAATGGTAACAACCAATTTTTTCTTTCTATAATTTTTTCGTAGATACAAATACACATCTTTTACCAAATTAAGCAAGAATTTCCAAATCTATCAATTTGTTAAGAAAAATATAAATTCAAAAGGAGGCAAAATATTTTCTATTGAATTCATCTAAAAACATTATTATAAAAACAATTTTACGGAATACTTAAATTACAGAAAATATTGGCAAATCCTCCTCTCGAATTTTAATTAAGAAAAAAGATAAAGAATAAAAAAGTAATAATGAAGAATAAAGAAGAAAAAAAAGAAAAATGAAGGAAAAACTTTTGCTTGTAAAAATATTTTGAAGGGAAAGAAAAGTTTTTAATTACTCGTTGCTGAAGTAACAGGCAGTAAAGCCTGTCGAATGCTAGTTTCCCAAGATCTGGCTACATGTGCTCCTATTCCACTCTCGGGAGGAGGAACCGGACCATTAGTTCCACTAAACATAGGATCTTCTCCCACATAATAATCTAAATTAGCTGTTCTTAATTCAAAACAGTGCATAGTTTCTGAAAAATAAAACAATGTTTAATCTAAAAAGAATCGCAACTTTAACAGTTTTATTTTAAGTCAATTTTAACAGCCAATCAATGAAAATGAAAAGAAAATATAATACAAAATTGCCACAAAAAATTGTTAAGATTTTTCTTCGACTTTCCCCTGAATGTTATAGATAGAATTTTCACCTTTTTTCATAATACAAAAGAATATTCTGATTCACTCTCAAAAATAATTGGTTACGAAAAACTAATGCTTATAATTTATATTTATTTTAGATTAATTTATTAATTTTAGAACCGAAGATATTCATCATCGGTTCTAAAATTATTCAAGAAAATAATTTTTCAAAAATTGAAAATCAATTATTTATAAATTAATTGCAAATGCAAACTCTTTTAAAAAAGTAAAGTTAGTTAAAAATGAATTATTTTCGGAATCTGAAAGAAAAACTATTTACAAAATGAATTATAAATTATAGTGATTTTGACAAGGCTACTCGCGAAATAAATTATTTGAAATAAATAATAATAATTCTCTAAAATTTAATTATTTTCAGATATAAAAAAATTCGGGGTTTTAATTCAAAAATCTTGTCGATTTCAAAGTTTTTAGTGTGGGAAAAACAAATTTTAGAAAAAGATCCTTTTTTTAAATTTTTAACAAATTCAAGAAGAATTACAAATATTTTTCATATTTTTAAAGGTCATTGAATTTATTATTTATTATTAACTATTAGGGTTGCAGCCGCTTGGCAGCCGCTGACGCTTGGATAATCCCTTTACGTCCCCAAGGTCCTACTAAACCGCCTGACCTAAGCCCAAAGCCCCTTCCATAGAAACAGGACCGCGGCCAGTTCTTTAGTAGCGATTGCTGTTTCCTCAAGGAAGTAACAACCTGTGATCTGATATCGTTCCCTCACCAAGGCAGGGCATCGACACAGAATGTGAGCTGAGGTTTCGTTTTCCTCACCACATCTACGGCATTTGGGATCCTCGACGATACCCATCTTATGCCTGTGATAGCGTAAATCTCCATGGCCTGTTAACAAGCCTGTTATGATTTTCGCCTCTTTCCTATTAAGCCTGCGGAAATCCGCCGCTCTTTTAGGATTTAAGTTTTCCCCAATGAGTGCTTTGGCCTGTCTACAACCTGCAACTGCCCGCCACTCTTTTTGGTGCTCTAGTGTCCGCCATTGTTTAAATTCCAAAGTCAGACACTTGTTGGAGACACCAACTATTGGTTCTGGTCCGATAAATCGTTTCCTAGCACCTTCTTTGGCTAGTTCATCCGCTACGTTATTACCCTTAATTCCACAGTGTCCTGGGACCCAGATGAGGGTAACACGGTTAATTCCAGCTAGCCTGTTGAGCGCCTCGTGGCACTCTCCGACCAGTTGGGATGTCGTAACATATCGTTTCAAAGCGCAAATAGCTGCCTTGCTGTCCGAAGCGATATAGATATTTCTATCTTGGCAGCGCTCTAGAGCCTCAGAAGCACCGTAGAGAATCGCTACAATTTCGGATTGTAAAACAGTAGTGATGGTTCCCAAACTATATGCGAGAGCCACCCCCACTGCTTCTTGATAGACACCTGCGCCCGCGCCAATTCTTCCCTTCGATCCGTCCGTATACCAGACAATAGCATCTCTGGGAAGAAGGGCAGGCCCATCATGCCAATCCTCTCTATCAGGTATACTTATTCTATACTTCTTGTCAAAGAGGTAAAGTGGAGTCACCTTATCTCTAATCATATTGAGAATGGGTTTTTCCACCAATTTGCTGGGGAGACGCCATCTGCCAACTTCCCTACGGCCTCTGTCCCCACCTAATCTCAGGGCAGCTTTCGCCGCCTCTGCTTTGATAATCAGGGGTAAAGGTTCCAGTCCCAGAAGAGCACCAAGGGCCATCGTGGGCGTAGTGCGCACAGCACCAGTGATGCTCCTTAGGACAAGCCTCCTTACGCCCTCCAACCGGTCTTTTGCCGTTTTAAGTTCAACTCTGCTCCACCAGACCACAGACGCATAGGTCAGCCTAGGAAGCAGAATCGATTCGTAGATCCACAAAAGTGTATCCGGTTTAAGACCCCAGCTACATCCTATAGCTCTCCTACATTGCCATAGAGTAGCTGTGAGTTTATTACACTTCTCATCCAAGTGTTCTTTCCAAAGAAGCTTACTATCCAAGATGACTCCTAGGTACTTCGCTTTCTCTGTGAATTGGAGTTCTTTTCCAGCCAGTTTTAGCATACATGTGGCTTTCCACTTGTATCGTCTGGTGAAAATAACAACTTCCGTTTTTGCTGGATTGACTGACAAACCAGTTTGTCCGCACCATCCATCTACCATATTTAACGCCTGCTGCACCACACCTAGTAATACATCCAGATGAGGACCGCGAGCGATTAATAAGATATCGTCCGCATAACCAATCGCATGATATCCCTTCTCACTGAGGAGTCTTAGCAGTTCATCCACTACCAGACACCAAAGTAAGGGCGATAGAACTCCTCCCTGAGGACATCCAGAATTAACTGTTCCTCGTCGATTCCTTGTCGATTTCAAAGTTTTTAGTGTGGGAAAAACAAATTTTAGAAAAAGATCCTTTTTTTAAATTTTTAACAAATTCAAGAAGAATTACAAATATTTTTCATATTTTTAAAGGTCATTGAATAATAAAAACAAAAATTTTCTTAAAAATTCTGGAAAATTTGTAAATTTCTCACCACTTTTAATAAAAATTCCAGACTTCCCCTTGAATTATTTTACTTTCCTTAACTGATTATAACAGTAAGTTAATGTAATAAATATAACAGTAAGTTTTTTTTCTAAAGTCAAAAGATGAATTACTTTATAAAAACAGGCGACACAAAAGTTTACATTCTAAAAATTTAACTTGCAAAGCAAATAATTTGTATTTACATATTTGAATTTTTGTTATCAATAATTAGAACTTAAAAATTGTTCCAGATTCAAATAATTTTACATTTTTATCTATCAATTTTTCAATAAATTCAAATTTCGATTGATAATTAAGTTTGTAATTTTGTAAATAATTAAAATAATTTAAAATGTATACAATTTTAAATTAATTAAAATTAAAAGAGATTAAATTTTGAGCTAAATTTAAAATGGATTAAAATTTGTATTAATAAACTTGTTAAGACCAATAAAAATTAGAGTTCATTAATTGTTGTATCATTTAAAAATTAAATTTTGAATAAAACTGTAATTTTGATCGATTGAAATTTGTATAAACTAAACTATTGAGTGGATTAAAATTTGTATAAATTGAATTTTATAACAATTGAAGTAAATATTGATTAAAATTAGAATAAATTAAAATTTCTATCCTTGAAAATTTGAATCAAGAAATACTTCAAGTAAATTAAATTTCGAATCAGTAATAATTTTAATTATTATATAATTTTAATTATTATATAATTTTAATTATTATATAATTTTAATTATTATATAATTTTAATTATTATGACTCAGTAGCATGAATCGTGCAATTCAAATTTTTTGAAATAAATTTTGAAAAATTTTCTCAACCCGTGGCAAGTTTGTAAATAATTCAAAAATACTAAAAATATAAAAAAATATTTACGAGAATGAGCTGCCGTCGGTGGCTCGATGGATAAAATTTCACAAAGCGGTATTTCTTTGTAATACTTTGTTCCAGTATCACTTTGAAATAAAGTCAAAGATTTAGAATCTAATCGCCAATAATGTTTCTTCCTCTGTAACAAAATAGAAAATTGATCGAATTCGACTCAAAGTATTGTTGCTTAAAAAATAAAAATACACTTTAAAAAATGTAATAACACATTATCAAGTAAAACGTTTGGCATTAATTTTTTTCAAGAAAATCTCACCATTGGATCACGATTTGTAAAATGTACCATCCAACCTTCTTTTAATACTTGAGAACCTCTTTTCTTTGTATGTTTCACACTCTGCACGATTCTCATTAAAGGAATATTGTTACTTGGAGTTGAGCTGCAGCTGAAATACGAAAAAACTCTATTTAAAAAAATATAGAGATAAAATTATTATTTCGTTTATTTAAACGCTCAAAACTTTGGGAAAATATTAAAAGAACAATGCAAGTAAAAATTGATTATAATATTATAATTTAATCAAAACTAAATAAAAAACAAATTTTATATTAAAGGGGCAAACTTTTAAAATTTTTGATTATTTTTCCCTAATTTTTTTTCTGTATTCTTTAAACATTAATAAACAACTTGCAAAAAAAAGTAAATACTAAATTTCTTTTTTATCGATATTTGAAAAAAATGCCTAAAATTAAGACCTCTAGACTAGAATATCACCTTAATATTTAATAGAAATATCAATCTATTTTTGAAAACAGTAAAAATAAAAGTTGTAGTTCTAAAAAAAATCTGAAAATACAGTAAAACTCGTGTTACTGGGATAGAAATAATTCAGTAGCAATAAATCGAAATATGTATGTGTGATAAAATAAAAATACACAAATTGCAGAACGATAAAAAAAAAGTTTCATCAACTGTGGCAATTCACCTTGAAGGTCTCGATTTTTCTGAATTTTCAGTCGTTATATCATGCGAGGATGCGAACTCTGAGTATTTTCCATTCATTGCTTTTTCATCAGTTAAATACGAAGTGAGCTGTGGTGGTTGAGGGAGAGATTCTGCGTCACTATCTCCATCGCCTTCTTCATTTCTTCCATCACATCTTCCTTCAGGCTCACTACCAACCCCACTGTCAGGATATTCGATGCCTGAAAACAATCAAAAAATTCATTAACAAAGAAAATTGATAAACTCAATATTACATTATTTAATAGAAAATTGAAAAAAAGCTCATAGTATAGTATCTTTTTTTTAATCTCTTTTTTATATCTTTTTTAACTTTTATTACTTTCAGAGTCAGGAATTGTCATCAAATAAGATATTATTTTTTGTAACTTTTATTATTTTCGGAGTAAATTTTACTTTTTCCAATGGGAATTTTCCGTAAAACTTAATAGAAAAAATTACAAATTGCGAAATTTACTCCGAAAATGATTGTAGAATTTGAAATTAAAATTCTTTTAAAAGCACAATTAGAATTTTCACAACAACTTTTTATAAAATACTTGAAAATACTTTATTGAAATAAATTCCTAACATTTTTTTTCTTTTTGTATTAATTAAAAATTTAATTTTTCATTACACGGAAAGATGTTTAATTTAATTATTTAATATTTCTGAAATGACTAAATAATTAAAAGAACTTGTTCTGTTTACTTCTGCAAATAAAACAATAAATATACAATTACAATAAAAAAAAATCGTGTTGAAAAAAACGGTTTTTCTGCAAAAATTACCTGCGTTGTCACATGGATTCTCTCCAATGCAGTCTTTGGGAATTTTTTCTACGCATTTTTTATGGGCATTATATTGGCAGTCTTTACATTGGAGGCCTTGTTTAAATAATCCACGTAATAATTTTTTACAAAGACCACAAACCGTTGGTCTCGTATACGTGTGAACAACAAATGTGTGTGGAATTTTTATTCGCGTTGCCATTTCACGATCGACCCAAACGGGTCTTCCTCCCAATGATGGTGAACGAGATTGTTTTGGTCCTACGATACTTGGTATTGCCTGCAAAAAATATTACACATTACAAACCAAATTTTTTCACCAATTACAATTTTATATTTAAAAAAACTATGTTCATTACTTAAATTCATATTTTAAAATAAAGCATTTTTCAACGCGAAAAAAAATTTGGTAGAAAATTATTATATAAATTAAATTTACATAAGAGTAGAATTTACATTAATTCGTTTTATCAGTTTCTATTCAAATAAGAAATTTTCCTACGACTTGAATTTTTTTTTGTTTTTCTAATTTTTCAATACTGTATTCTCTATTTACTTAAATTTGAATATTTTATCAATCGATAATAAATACATTTTCTTACACTAAACATTTATTCTGTAGAATAAATAAAATTTTGACGAAAATTTTCAATTTGTCTTTTTTATTTTATTTATTTCAACAAATTGGGTGTATAACGGAGAAAGGAAAAAAAGTACAATTTGGAAATAATAATTCGCCTTTATTTAAGTACTCAAATCACATTTCGTTCGGAATTTTCCTCTTTCTTTAAACTATTCCTATTTTATTCTAATTTCGATTATTGTTGCTGAATAATTATCATTTTATAGTTATTGTGTAATAAATATTTTATTATTTATCTGTGTGTCTTATTTTATTTTATACTTCTTTTATATTTCTTATTAATCACTGTTGTTCAATTCGTTTTTAATTCTCAAAATATTCTCTTGTCAATATCAAAAAATAAAGAATCATAAATGGAAGATTTGTCGCATTTGTAAAAAGGCACTTAAAGTACGGACAGTTTTCAATAATATAAAAATATTTTCAATAATGGAAATTGTAGTAGTTAATAATCTTTCTAATAGCTACAAATTAGTAATAATACTAGTAAACCTCCCACGGTTCAATTTTACAGGAAATAAATTATTTTCTTAAAATTAATTTTGACTATTTCATTTTTACTTTGATACAAAATTATTTAGGTTCAAGTTACACTGGCAATATTATTTCTGACTCACGAATTAAATTTTTTTTTACATTAATAAATGAAAGATATACGAGGATACTCGAGTCAAACCGCAGGGAGGTTAAAATAAACCTTTCCACCAAAACCTAATTAATACCAACAACCAAATTAATTATATAGAAAAAATACTCTTGAAAAAATACTAACTTGATACTTTAGTAAAAACATATATACGAAGCGTAAAGACTCCTTTTTAAGTCAATTTTCTAAATAAAATTATAATAATATTATAATAATATTGCAATAATAATTGTAAGAATTATAAAATATAGAATATTTTGAAAATTTTCTTTTGTAAAATTTTACTCATCATCTCTCATGATAATTATTTTAATAATAATTATAAATGTATATTTAATTTTATATACAACAGAATATAAAAATCGTAAAATATTTCCCACAAATTTTTGAGAAGAATTCTGTGAGAGTAAACTGAGAAAAAGAATATTATATTAAAAGTGGACGGAAACGTAATAGTCAATGAATGAAATTGAATATAATGCAAAAAAAAGTTGTAAACTTTCTATAAAGAAAATAAAAAGAAAAAATTATTTAAGGAACTTCTTCCAGGGAAGAGATCTCACCAGCGTACTGTTGTTTTGACTTGTATTAGGTGTTACATTCGTACTGTGATTATCGTCGCTGGCACTTGTTAAACTACTCGTCGAACTCTGACTCGGCGATCTTGGAACATTCAACAGTGTCGAACTTAGTCGTCTTTGACTCGTGTCTTGCGAACAATTATTTGGAACTTTAATAATACATCGTTTGTGATAATTCATACCACAACCTGCGGGAAAATAATTCAACAAAACATTAGTAAATAATTTAGAAAAGAGCGAACATTCATAAATTTTTGTAAATCCTCAATTCTTTTATTTCAGTTTATTTGTTTAGTTTAATTATTTTAGCTAATTTTTTTATTTAGTTTACTTATTTCAGCTTATTTATTTATTTAGATAATTTATTTTAACTATAAAGTTTATTTCACATTATTTACTTTTAATCGTAAAAATTTTTTTTTTTAAATAAAAAAAAACTCTAATGAGAATCAACGAATGTATCAATTGTATCGATTAATAGTGTGGAAAACTAATAGAAAAAATTCTTATTGGCATTAATAGATGTATGATTAAATTTACACCACCCATCAAGACGATTTATATCGGACTGAAGCACAGAGGAATCCTGACAAGGGTTAATTAAGTCGAATAATTTATAACATTTATCATTATCATACAAAAGAAATAAATATACTATTGAAAACGTTAAATTAAGTGAATTAAACTACATTTTTCTAATTTGATTTAATTAGTTAACATTGTTTTATTTCTATAAGTGTAGTAGCTAATTTAATGAAATAACGATTCTAATAAAAAAAAAATCATTTGCTTTTTGAAAAGTGGCACAAAAACTATGAAAAGGCAAAACAAGGACAAAATAAATAAAAAACCAAGCAAAAATCCTTTGTTTTGTGAAAAGTGACACAAAAAATATCAAAAGGCAAAAAAAGAACAAAATAAATAAAAAACCAATCAAAAATCTTATGCTTTGAGAAAAGCGACACAAAAACTATGAAAAGGCAAAAAAAGAACTAAATAAATAAAAAACCAAGCAAAAATCTTTTGCTCTCTAAATAAAAAGTGTCACAAAAACTAAAGAAACTAAAACAAACTAAATAATAATTAAAATTAATAAAAATTAAATAACGATTCTAATTAAAAAAACTACCTAGAAAAAATCTTTTACTTTCTAAAAAGTTACACAAAAGCTAAAAAAGTTAAAAAAGAAACTGAATAATAAATCAAATAACGATCATGACAAGAAAAAACAACAAAAAAAATTAGAATTTGATAATAAATAATAAGTAAAATTAATGAAAATTAAATAACGTTTCTAATACAAAGCTACCAATAAAAAAATTATTTAGTTTCTATTTTCTAACAAGTAGAATTAAGTAATAAATAAATTTTTTAAACTAAATCCTTCTTAACGAAAATTAAATAACGATTCTAATAAAAAACACAAAAAAATTGTACAGTTACTAAAAAGGTTGAATTAAATAAATAATTAAATAAATAATAATAAATAAATAAAATTCAAATAATGCTTCTAATTAAAAACTACCAAGAAAAAATCTACTAAAATCTAAAAAAAAAGTATTAGATAATAAAGTTGTAAAACAATTATTTACCTCCAGGGTAATAAAAATCTATTCAAATAAATAAAAAATAAATGAATAAAACAACAGAAAATTGCTAAAGAGTGAAAAGATTATGACGAATCTTTTTTCCTCGTCCAATGAAATTATAACAAAATAAATAAATCTGCTGTCTACTAAGTTGAACTCTAATGAAATTATTTTCAAATTCCCTCCCCAGAGAATTAAAGTTCCATAAAGTAATTACCTTCACATTTAAGACCTTGTCTCACAAGACCAAAAAGCATTTCACCACAAAAGTCACAAAAAGTCGGAGCTTTATAAGAATGTACCGATAAAGCGTGAGGTCGAATTGGAATTTGCTCGGTTGGCACTTGTGCTGTTAAAAATTCAAGAGCATATCATTAGAATTTCAAAATACAAAATTTCAATAATAATTTAAAGTAAAAAAAAGGAGAATTATAATAAAAATGAATAAATTACATTCGGAAAAAAATTATAATGCTATTACTAGCTTAAATTGTTTTTCTCAAACAGATTATTTTTATCAATTTTTTTTAACTGTTTTTAATATTTTTCTATTTTCAATTTTAAAAATAAAAAAAATATTGATATTCAAAATATTGATTTATCTTTTTTATTTTCTTATTTCCCTCTTCAGTTAAATGAGAAAATGTATGAAATTAATTTTCCAAAAAAGTTTCAATTTTGAAAAAAATAAAAAAATATCAAAATCTATTAAAATTAAAAAATAATTAAAATTTACTGACTAGAAAAAAATCTTTAATAAAAAATGAATTTAATTTATAATGAAGAATTCATCAATACTTGATTAATACTATTTTTAGATACAAAAAAAGTGAGAAAAATAAAAAGATTGAAAATAATTAAAAACCTTCAATTCAGATAGAAGCGTCAAATGAAAAATAGTAAAGAAATTTTTCCAATTTCCGTTGAAGAAAGTTTTGTCATTAACAGAAGTGAATTGTTTTAATGATCATTCTCGTCATATACGAGATGGAAAAGCATTGGATTTTATAATAGAAAAATGAAAAAAATATAAGAGAACTCCTCACCAGTGAGAACTATTTCCACTAAAGTTTCGTCAACTATTTCCATTGCATTTGTAATGAGCTGAAGAATATTAGTTGAATTATAATCGTGTTTAAATAACAAAAGTCTATCGAACAATTGACTTAAGCCATGATCAGGACACTTGCTATTTATAAAATCACAGGCAAACTCCTTTAAAGACTTGAGAGTCAATTGGCTAGAATCTACAGTGACTGTATCGCGGAGCAATCCAAATTGAAAAAGAAATGTTACTTCGGCAGCTTCCATTTTTTTTCCTTCTTCTTTTGCCCTTCTCTCTTTCTCAAAACAAATCCTTTTTCCCTTTCACTGAAATAGAAAAAAAGAAATTAATAAAATTACTATTATTGAATTAAGTAAATTATTAATTAATAAAGAAGAACTGAAAATTATTAAAATATTCTTCTTCATTCATTTGAATCTTAATTTTCTATCGATTAAAAAGTTTATTATTATCCGACTGCGCAAAGAAGGTAATATTTTCCACACACACACAGACACAAATGCAATCTTTTAATACTCTTCGAAAGAAAAATTGAAAAGACTTGTCAGATTTTGATGAAGTGTAATAAAAATTTTATTCCTTTTTAAAATCTAACCGTAATAAAAAAATGAATTATTAAAATTCTTCCTTCCTTTTCGACTTTAATCTAGTAAAAGGATGTCATTTCAATTCAAGTTTTTTTTTCTATACTGTTTTTTTTTTGAGAGAGTAGAAAATTCAAATAAATGAACTAACAACTTAAATTGTTCCAACTCATGAAGAATGAAAACTGTTTCAATTCAATAAAAACTGTTGTGATTTATTAAATGAAAAGGGTTTCACGTGAAAGATTTCTAGAGACATGCAGTTTGTAGGTGGCTATAAACAAAGAGTCAAAATAGAGCGACATTGATTATTGAAAAGCAAACATAATTATGTGAAATAATAATAGAAATGAAAATGCCAACGAATAATTTAAATAGCGAATATTCTTTCATTTTTTCCGTAAATTTTACAATATTTTTTTTTTATTTACAGTTCGAATTCTATTCATCAAATATAAAATTATTAATTGAAATTACCAATTAAAATTATTAATTGAAAATATAAATTAAAATTGTTAATTGAAAATGTAAATTAAAACTGTTAATTAAAAATGTTAATTAAAATTGTTAATTCAAATTATTAATTATTATTTGGAACATTTTGATAAAAAATAATTATAGAAAACAATTTCAACAAAAAGTATACATTAAATAAAATTGATAATTAAAATTACTAATTACTCTTTAGGCCTTTTTAGTACAAAATATTTATTAGATACTAAATACGATGTCAACAAAAAGAAAATATTAATTAAAATTGATAATCAAAATTGTTAATCAAAATTGTTAATTAAAATTATTAATGAATTATTAGTGAATTATTAATTAATTATTAATGAATTATTAATGAATTATTAATTAAAATTATTGAGTAAAACTATTGAATAAAATTATCTATAAAAATAATTAAGAAATAACATTACTAATAAAAACAGATAAAATTGATAAACAAAAATTGTAAACAAATTATTAATAGAAATAAAAAAAATGTACAATATATGAAAGTCCACTCGTAATTAATTTAATATAAAAAGTTATTTACTGATAAGTTTAAAATTTAAAATAACTCCGAAGCTAATTAAATAAAAATTTAAATTAACTCTCAAGTTCATTAAATTTCTTTTACTTAATTTTCACTCAAATTAATTAAAGAAAAATATTCAACGTAAATTTCACCTTAAAATATTCCGAGAAACTTTTCGTATCGTTTTTTCAAATCAGTTTTCGAAAAACAATTTGAAAAAAACCAGAAAACTAAAATTATACCAAAAACACGTAACGAAACGTTTTTGAAATTCATTTTCTAAAAAAAAATAAAGATAAAAACCAAAAGAAGAAAATTAAAAAAGAAATTAAATTCCAAACATTTGGAGAATTTGTTTTCAATCGTTTTACAAAAGTAAAATTTAATTAAATTTAAAATATTTCGAGAAATTTTTTTTTACTTCTTTCCATTAAATTGGTTTTTTAATAATAATTCTAAAAAATCAAAACTAAACGAAGATAATTGAGAAAAGTTGAGAAAAAAGAAAAAAGAAATGATGAAAAATAGAAGAAAAGAGAAAAAACGTAAAAAACGTCAATTTCCTTAAAATAGGGAAATAAACAACAAACTAAAAAAGTACTAAACAAAAAAACGAAAATTAAAGAAAATAAACTAATTACGTGGATGATGAAAAGAAATTTGATGTTTCTTGAAAACGATAACGGAATTTCGTCAAAAATTACAATAAGAAACCGGCTGTTACAGTTTGTCAATTTCAATGAAAATGCAAAATGTTCAATAGTGACAATAAATTGAATTGATTTTATGTAAAATATGTGATGTTAAATTTTGAATGCGGTCCAGTTGGATGCGACAAACATATATATAAAATATCGGCGTTTTTTTAACATTGCTTTTGACACACTTTCATTGTGATGACATTTTACAGTTATCTCCAGTAGGTCGACTCACCTTTTTGCTCCGATACATTCAATACTTCCTCACCATCAGGGCTCCAGAACTTTTAATTCTCTTTATAAATACGAATATATTCCTTAACACTTAAACATTATCAGATCTTTATTTTCTTTTCTTTTTTTTCGAGATTTTCTTGGTGTCAAACGAAGTTAAACTTCTTTCTCTACTTCTTTTTATTTTTTTGAAAAAAAAGAATAATTCTTTTCCTTAATTGTTATTGGTGTAAGTCGTTTTTTCTCAACATTGTTGTTGATGATGGAGTTTCCGAAGAAAAGACTTCCACGTACGAAGCAGTACTGTGTGTCTATACAGTGTTGGAGAATATGTACAATCAAAGTGGTACAGGCACAAATACCAGTTTGACTTTCATCCACACGGAGAAAGAGAGAGACGGCGAGAGAGTTCTCCATTTCGCGTCACCCACTGATGAGGGGGCGTAGTAAAAAAAGCGCCAGATTTCAAACACAGACGAGACTCACGGTTAATTATCGGATTTCTGAAAAATAATGAAAAAGGATATGAATAATAATCGAGATATTCTGTCTTGACGTTAAGATGATAGGGCTTTTTGATTCCAAATTGTTTTACAGATGAAATTGGCATGTCCACGTTGTTAATTGAAAGAAGAAAGTAATTCAATTTTACGAAGAATTCCTTATAATTTTTAAAAATAATCGTATTTATTAATAATTGAATTGTGAATTTCGAAAAGGACTCAAAAAACTGTAAGTGTCATTTTTATATAACAAAAGACATTAAAAATGACTCTTACGATGTTCAGAGTTGAGCCCTTTTCGAAATTCGCAATTCAATTGTAATTAAATTTCAATAAAATTCCTCTCAGAAATTAAATTTCCAGAAAAAATTTAATTACTTAAAAAAAATTAAATTTATTCCCTGGACCCAATGTAGTTACAAAAATTTTAATAAAAGTTTATGCCAAAATAAAATTATAATAAAGACTCCAAATTAAAACATTTTTGTTAACAAGAAATATTAAATAATAAAAATTTGACAATTTTGAATGTAAAATAATTATATTCTTGCTAAGAATTTAATTTAAATTTTGAAAATAATTTAATTCCTCTAAAAATTTTTTAATTAAAATTGTATTGAATATAATTTAATTCCTGTAAAGAAATTTCATTTTTTTTGTAAAAATAATTGAATTCTTGCAGAGAATTTATTAAAATATTTGAATTATTAAATTTGAATAATTCAATTTGTTGTTATGCAAATTATTAAATATTTTATTTTCAAATATAAATTTTTAAAATAATTTCCTAGTTAAAATTTAAAAACATTCACTTATTAAGTGCAAAATTAAATATTACTGTTCATATTTTACAAATTTTAATAAAATTTCACGAAAGAATTCAATAATTTTCTAAACATTTAATAAATCTTTCTAAACAATTCAATTATTTTTTAAGTAGTAAAATCTTTACAAAAATGAAATTATTTTTAAAACAATTTGAATTGAATTCCTCGGAAGAGAACAATTTTTAGAAATATTTTGAATAGATTTCGAAAGAATTCAATTTTTTTCTAAAATTTTAATAAATCCTTCGATATAATTAAATTATTCTTATAAATAAAGTAAAATTCTTCGCAAGATTTCAATTAATTTTATAAATAGTAAAATTCTTTGCAGGAATTCAATTATTTTCAAAACAATTTTAATTAAATTTCTCGGATGAATTCAAATATTTTAAAATATTTTCATGAATTTTATTTATTTCCTAAAATTTTAATAAATTCTTCGAAACAATTTAATTATTTTTATAAATACTACAATTTTTTAAAGGAATTAAAATATTTGTAATCCAATTTAAATAAAATTGCAAGAAAGAATTTAATTATTTTCAAAAATGTCCATAAAATTCTATTTCAACAAGAATTTTAAATTCTTTAAAAATAATTCAATTACTGTCAAAATATTTATAAATTTATAAAAAAGAAAAAAAATTTCATTATTTTCAATTATTTCTATAAAATTCTTCATACCACTTTAATTATTTCTCAAAATTTTAATAAATTCTTCGAAACATTTCAATTATTTTTATAAATAGTAATATTGTTTGCAATAATTAATTTATGTTTACAAACAGTAAAATCCTTTGCAGAAACTTAATTATTTTCAATACAATTTTAATAGAATTTCTCGAAAGAATTTTAATCTTCAAACATTAACATAAAATTCATTTATTTTCTAAATTTTTATTAAATTCTTCGGAACAATTCAATTATTTTCATAAATAGTAATAAAATTCTTCGCAAGAATTCAATTATTTTTAATAAAATTTTAATAAAATTCTTCTTCATAAAATCCAATTGCTTTCAAAATGTTCAATTAAAATTTTTAAAGAAACTTCCTTTATTTAAAAAAAATTCAAAGAAATTCTTTAAAGGAAATTAATTAGAATATTTTTAAATGTTAATAAAATTCCTCACGAGAATTTAATAACATTTTTAGAAGGAATTCTATTATTATCAAATTTTTTGATGAAAAGTTTTTAGAAATAATTAAATTTAAAAACGTTTTATATTAAAAATATGAAATGCTAATTTCTGTGGAAAATAATTAAATTTTACAAAAATGTTTGTATCTAAATAATTAAGTAACTATCGTTGAATACTAATGAGAATTGATTTAAAAAAGAATTTCAGTTACAATTTTGAAAAATACTTTAAGAAGCGTTTTAAAAGAAATTTTATTAAATTATTAAGTCTTAAAAAGTTTTTAAAGTGAAATCTTTAACATTTTAATCGTCATAAAATAATAATTATTTTTCACGCGCGCTCGCGCAGTTTTCTAATAACGAACAATTAGTTTAAAAATGTTTCAAACTCACCGTAGAAGATGCAAAATATTATATTTACATTATACAAAAGTTTTCCATTTAACAAAAGTTTCTTATCGGAAAAAACTTCATTCGCTATTTTCTCAGTGCGAGTTGTTTCTGCAATTTGAAAAAATCTGCAAAAGAAAAAAGTTAATAAAATTAAACTAATAAAAATATTTTTTAAAAAACTGTATTTGTCGTTTTCATCGCAAAAAATCTCACAAAAATAAATTATTTTAATTTCTAAAAATTCTTTTTTCTTCTAACATTTGTAAACATTTGAAATCAAACCGAAATTAAAATTTAACTTTGAAGAAAATGCTTAAAAATTAGAAAAATATAAGTTTTATTTAACTGGAAAAATGTAGGACTAAGATTTAACCGTCGATTAGTTTCATTTTATTTATTTTCGTTTTTAGAGAAAAGAAAAAAGAAGTAAATTTTCGATAATAAAAAGCAATTTTCCAAATTTATGAAATAATAGAAAAATAAAAGTATTTTATAATTTTTGACTAAAATGTTTTTCTTTTAAAATAGCGATGAAAACAACAAATATACAGTAGAAAATGTGTTTATTAAATATTACTATACATAATAATAATAGTTATTACAATTACTTTTTCTCGAACAAAAAAAAAAAATAAAGTCACGTCTTTAATTTCTCCTCCTGTGCTAGAAGTTGATTTTTAATTTTTTGCAAAAGCTCCTTTTTCACAGTGTCTGGCACCAGACTTCTCGCTTTCGGCCTCACTTGTGCCAATAATGAATCATAAATAACGTCCTGACCGTTTTCCTTAATAATATCTTTGCAAATAATTTTCACTTGATCCCTCCAACCACATTCAACAAGGCGACGACGTAATAGTTCCTTTAATCTGTAAAAACAAATTTCTCATCAATTTTCCATAGGTTTGGAAAAAATAAACAAAACAATAAATGAGAAGCAAGTTTTCAAAAGCTAATAAATCTATTTTTCCAAATAAAGGGAAATAAAAATAATTTTCATAATTTCAAGACCTAACAAATCGATAAGACTGTTGAATTTAAGGGAAAAAAAATATTAACAAAGAATTTTCAATTTGAACATTTTTCGACCTAATGAAGATTACTTATAATTTTGGAATAAAAAGTAAAATTATAAATATAATAAAATTAAAAAATAAATAAAATTATAAATTTGGAAAAATCTTTTAACCACTTTATTATAATTTAATATTAGAGACATTAATAAAAAGTTTTTTTTTAATAAAAATATTGAAGTTTTTAATATTTAAACATTTTTATAGAAATTATTACAAATTTTCTGTCTAAAAATTAACTTTACTTGTTGTGTGAAAAATGTCATTGGTTTTAATTGCTTCTGTCGAAATAAGAAAAATTGATTTCTCAGGTTTTGAAAACTTTTTCATCGAACAAATAAAACACGATAAATAGCGTCAAAAATTTTATATAGTCGACAATGAAAACAAAAGAAATATACATTTTATTACTAACAATATTTATATGTATCCATTATTGTAATAATTATCGAATTATTCTCCTCCAAATATTAATATTTCCCTTCTGAATTTACTAAACAGTTAAAATATTTAGTTCGGTAAATATTTATATATACACATTATGGAAAATAAAATCTCGAATGACAATGAAATTCTGAACGAAAACGAAATTCATTTATTTCTTTTCCAAGTTTTAGATTTATTGGAATGTTGCGTAAACTATTAAAAAAAACAATTAATCTCTAAAGTTTCAATTTGCTTTACATTTTTAATTCCTCCTTTTGAACACTCAGAATTTTTGGAAAATAATCTCAAATATAAAATTGCCGGTTAGGGAAAAAATATATTTACCCATCACGATCTCCAGACATTACTAATTTTTGATGAGCTGCACTGTTCATTGTTGACGATTGTTTATGAAAAAATTGAATATTGTTACTTTGTGATTAATTGGAAGAATAATGACCCCTTTACCAACTCAATTAATGTTTGGTTTGTTTCTTTTGTTTGTTGTCAGCGTTGTCAGTTCTTGTTTAGAGGTTATGTTTAATGTCAAACGTAATTTGAAATTACTCCTCAAGGAGGCGTTGACAGCATAAAAACGGGCGCGACTTTTTAAAACAAAATAATAAAATATCTGTAACTTAAAATAAATTAGTTTCTAAAATAATATAACAATTCAGTCGCAAATTATAGTAAATAATTTTATTAATTATTAATTTATTTATATTGACTATTAAAATTTTCAAGCGGAATTTCGTTTTTTTTCCTGACAATAAATAAATTCACTTTAAAAATTATTAGATGCAGAAGAAAATGTTTCTAATCAATTTATTTGTGAATATATTCAATTGTAAAATTATTCAAATCATTAGTCATTTTTATTTAAATAAATATTTAATTATCCAAAGAGAAATTTTAAAATTAAAAATTAAAAATTAAAAATTTTAAATGTAAAGGAAAATTTAATTATCAAGAATTTTAATTTTAAAAAATTGGAATTTACAAAATTATTTACAGAAATAGAAAATAAAATTCTTATAAAATTAAATTATAATTAAATTATTTATTAAATTATTTATTATATACTACAAATATATTTTAAAATAATATTTTAATATAAATAATAATTAAATTATTAAATTAATCTTTTTAATTTATTGTTTATTTACAGAAAATAAAAACGCAACTCTTACAAAGTTTAATAAACATTCGGTGGAAATGTTTTTAGTTCTTAATGTTTAAACAAAATTAATTTTTATAAAGAATTTTGTCCAAACTTTAAAAAATCATTGAATTGCTTTAAAGAATTAAGAATTTTTTTTTAAATATTGTTTTTTTTAAATAATTTTAATTGAAAATTTAAAAAGTAATTAATTTTTCCAAAGAATTTCTTTCGAGTTTTTAAAATAATCTTGTTTGTTAAAAATTGTGATTAAAAATTTCAAATAATAAATTGTATTAAAACTTTTTAGAAAATATTTGAATTTTTTCACAATTTTATTGAAATTTTTGAAAATAATTAATTTCATGTAAAAAAATTGATTATTTATGGAAATAATTGAATTTTTTTGAAGGCAATTATTAAATTTTTTGCAAAACAAATTCATTCAAAGTTTATCTATTGTTAATTTTAAAATAATCCATTTTGTTAATAAAATTTTTAAAAAATTTTCTTTTTATAAATTAAATTAGAGTTTTCGAAAATAATTAGATATTTTTAAAGCATTTTTTTAATTTATTGAAAATAATTTAGATAATTTTGTTTCAATAATATTAATCGAAAATTTTGAAATTTAATTGAATTTGTGAAGAATTGCTTAGGTATAATTTTTTAGAAATATTCGTATTTGTTAATAATCATAATAAAAAATTTGTAATTAATAAAATTTATTAAAATTTTTAGAAAATATTTGAATTTTTTCACAATTTTATTACAATTTTTGAAAATAATTGAATTTATGTAAAAAAAATTGCTTTTTTATGGAAATAATTTAATTGTTTTAAAGGTAATTATGAAATATTTTGCAAATCGAATTCATTCAAAGTTTTTCTTTCATTATTTTGAATATAATCCATTTCGTTAATAAAATTTTTTAAAAATTGTCTTTCAGGAATTATATTAGAGTTTTCGAAAATAATTAAATACTTTTAAAGCATTTTTTCAATTTATTGAAAATAATGTAGATAATTTTTTTTCAATAATATTAATCGAAAATTTTGAAACTTAATTGAATTTATGAAGAATTACTTAGATATAATTTTTTTGAAAAAATCCTATTTGTTAATAATCGTAATTAAAAATTTGTAATTAATAAAATGTTTAGAAAATAATTGAATATCTCTCACAATTTTCATACAATTTTAAAAAAAATTGAATCATGCGAAGAAATTTGTTATTTATGAAAATAACTGAATTTATGCGAAGAAATAATGTCTCTCGAATAATTGTACGAAAATTGCATTCTTATAAAAAGTGTATTATCAAATTATTTTAAAATTCGTAACTATTTCACATTTGTGAAAAAAAATTCAAATTTAAATATTTTTAAAGTTTGATGGACATCAAAAACTAGAATATTTTTTTAATTCCAGAAATTTAATTTATTTTCTTGCACTTTTTGATGAAATTCACTGATTTTTCTTAATCTATGCCAACTCTTAATATTATACAAAAGAAAGAAATAAAATAAACGTCAACATTTTATAAATTAAAGATATTATAATTTCTCTAATCACGATAAATAGCGTCAAACATTTTATATAGTCGACAATAAAACAATAGAATTTTATTATACATTCTATTTAACAATTATTTAACAAACTATTCAATTATACAATTAATTATTAATTATTATAAATTTAGAAAACTTTAAAGAATTAAAATAAATACAATTAGAATAAAAAATTAAAAGCAAGGTAGAGAAGTAAAATAGAAAAGAAAAACTTGCTTCAATTGCTCATCCTCGTGAATATAAAAATTACAACAATAAATATTTATTGCATATATATACATTTATTCGTATATTTTTATCCGTAGACAATTTATCTAAAAATTCAAATGCATTAGACGTTTAATTCGCAAGATTTCTCAAAAAGAAAACAATTTTCAAGAAATCGTTAAAAACACGCAACTTTGTGCTTTATCACAAATGACATTTCTTTCTTTCCTTCCATCCTTCCTCTTTTCACTAAAATATTTTCTCTTACATCAATAACTGAGAAAAGCGCTTTAAAAAGTTTTATTCACTAATTAATTGGTAGACTAGATTTCCTAATGTATAGTTGGAGAGTATATGTATATATATCAAACTGATTAAAATACATAAAAAAATAGAAAAAAATCAATTGGAAATCGTATGTCACAATAGTTAAAAAAGAGTTGAGTTTTATATTACAAGAATGCCGCTGAAACGAGGCATTATTATCGTCAATAATTGATAATTATCTTATCTTATCTTAATATTAATTAAGAAGAATCAACATTAGTTTCGGGATTAGCTTCGACTTCAGGTATATTATCATTTGGTAACAATGCAGACTCTCTGCTTGGCATCTCGATTCAATCTGTCCTAGTAACATTTCTCGATATATTTGAATTAGTGCGATAAAGATAGACTTGAAGAAGTATTGATACGTCAATTAAAACTTGTAGCGCTCCACAAATACCAAATTGAATTGGTGCCTCTCGATGAATAAAATAGCAAGTTTTAAATGTATCGCCACAGGTCCACATCATCACCATCACAACACTGAAATTTAATATTCTCATTATTTACTTTTTTTAATGACAATTGCAAATTATACAAAATATTTATTCAATCCGAATAATATTGTAACTCATAATAATTATTCTTAATTCTATTAAAAATTCTATTTTAAGTCTATTAAAGACTTTAATTCAATTTTTTTTAGTTTCTCACTATTTTATTTCCTTATTTTATGTTAATTGTAAATCATAAAAAATATTTACAGGTCTTGGATAGACTTTGACGCAAAAAAGTGGTTTTAGTCTTTAAATTCTTTTAAGTCGTTTATTTAATTCAGAATTGTCACAATTTTATTTTGTACTTATCACTGATTTCTAAATTCGATTTGTCAAAACTTGAATAATTTTGTTAAATGAATGTTTAGATACTTCTAATTTGTTTTTCCACGGGAAATAAAATTTTAAAAATCCATTTAAAATATCATAAAACAATTTTAAAAATTAGTTTTTTTTAAATATTGTAATGCAATTTAATAAAAATAATTGAATTTCTTAAAAGATTTTTTGAAGAATTGCAATGAAAGTATAGTCAAAAATAATGTTTGAAAATAAGGGGAAAAAATTGTCAATTTTTAAAAATAAGTAAAAAAATGTCAATTTTTACAAATAAGTAAAAAAATGTCAATTTTTTAAAATAGTCGAAAAAATATCCGAGGCGTATTTATTCAATCAGAATAATTTTTTAACTCATCATTATAATTTTTAACTCGTCAGTCTTAGAGCTCTAATTAAATTTGATTTCAAACATATTTCAATAAATGAACTATTTTATTAAGACAGGATTTGCTTTTTTATGTTAATTCCAAATCATAAAAATATTTATTCAACCCGAATAATTTTTTAAACTCGTCATTTTTATTAAACTAATTCAATTTAATTTCAATCCAATTTTTTTACATATTTTTTTTTTATTAAGACAAGGACTCCTTTTATTACGTTTATTTCAAATAAAAAAAATATTTATTCAAGCCGAATAATTTTTTAATTCGCCATTATTATTGAAGACTCTAATTTCATTTTTAATTCTATAAAAACTCTACAAACGGACTTCTTTTATTGAGAAAGAGTTTCTAAAAATTATTTTTTTGCAAAATTTCTGGATTTTTCCATTAAATTTCAAGATGAAAAACTTTTGAGGCGAAAATATCAATAAATGTTTTCTCTTCAATAAATAGGTATTTCATTATTATTTTTTAATGAAATGAAAATTTTATTAAAAATTTTAATTTAAAACCTTATAAAATTCAACTATTTCTATAAAAATTGAAATCGTAACATTTTAATAACTTAAAAATTAATAAAAATAATTTAAAAATATTATTCAATAATTTTTTAAAATGTCATCAAGAATTAAATTACATTATCAAAAAAATTTCATATAGAATTTTTTCTATAAATTCTGTAAGTTTAATATTTTATCCATTACTTTTGATAAAATTCCTTGACTTTTCCCGACAAAAATTGAAAAAAATCCCCAATGTTCACGAATATTCAATAATAATAATTTGTTCTAATTTTCAGTAAATCGAATTTTGTAAAATAGAATTGAAATTTGCATTGAATTGAAATTTATTCTTTTAAATTTATATTCAACATAATTTTTATAAAACAGTAAACGAAAGTTTTTGATTAATCAATTTAACAGAATTTCTATTTATCAGAACTCCTATTTATAAAATTTCCGAACTAAACTTTCAATTTCTCAGATTTTTCTTTGAAATTATTTTCAAATTTCGATTGAGCCAAATTTTTAAATCACAGAATTTGCGTCTCACTGAATCTTTATTTGTCAGCATTTTTATTTTGTATGAATTGTTATTCGATAAACTTCTCAAAATGCCAAATTTTTAATTCCATTCATCCGAAAAAATTGTATACGGTAGACAAATTTGGTCAGTAATTCAAAAATAGATCAATTACAATTTGAGAATGACTAATTGAATATTTTCAAGATTTGCATCGAAAAATTGCTCAGATAATTGTTCGAATTCGTTATTTTAATAATTCTATTCGACATTAAATCATACCAGATGGAAAATCGATTAAATATGGATTTTAAAAATAAAAATCTAGTTAAATAGAAGCTCTATTTTTTATTATAATAAACAGAAATTCTGCTAAATGTGAATTTAGTTAAATATTTTTGCTATTAAATAAATATTCGATTATGTAGAAATTCGACTGAAGAGCATTTATAACAATTTATAAGAAGAGTTAAATAGAGTTAAATAGAATGTCTGATAATTATAAATTCCGATAAATAGAAATTATGCTACTTAAATATTTGATTAACTATAAAAAAAATTCTCTTAGATAAGAAATCAGTTAATCAAATATTCTTTTGAAACAAAAATGCAGCGAACCAGAAATTCGATTTAATAAATTTGTGAAAATTGGAAATTCGAACAAATTTTTTTATAGAATTTTCATGCACTCAGAAATTTTTATGATTTGATCAGAAATTCCAGAAGATTTTCACTATTTTATGAATCAAAATGAAAAGTCAAGACTCGAAGCCAAGACTTGAATGATCTCCGCCTTTTCCAAGACTTGTAGAAACCCTGCAAGACTATATTTGACGAAATATTAGTTAAGTTAGGAAAAAATTCAAGTGACTAAAATTTTTTAATTTATTTGAATTTCGGAAATTGATTAAATGCTAAAAAATACTGCTATTAGTTTTATTGTTTAAAACACTTTGTTAATTTAACATCATTAGTAATAAATTATTATTTTCTTATTTTACAACTCAAATCCAAGTGAATCGTAAATCGACAATAAATAAATTAATTAAAAATAAACTTTCGATTTCGAATAATTTTCTTTTTTCCTTCAAACATGAAAAAACTTTTCTCAACGTCTACTTGTAATTGTAGGTGAACTATTTTTACACACTTTATCATTAAGGAAAATTAAGTGAATGATAAAATGACACAAACCTCATGCCTTCCGTTGACTTATTACCGCAATTGCGTATAAATTGAGGTACGCCCAACATTGCTTCAGTTAATACAGCCAACAATCCCACTACCTCAACGAAAATAGGAACATCCAGGAAGAGGTACATTAAAGCTCCACAGACCATTCCAAAGATCAGGATAAAGTTGAGATACGATTGGAAGTCTGTCCATTTCCAAAAGAATTTAATGTCCAAATCTATTGAAATTAGTATTAAAAAAAAGAAGCACTATGATTGTCTTTTATCTGTTAGCCAAAGCGAACAATTTTTTCTTTTTCCAAAAATTACAAAAGCCATGAGAATTTTCTCCTTTAATGGCTTGTGACAAGAAAAAAAAAATTCGTAAAATTGATAATTAGAAGAGCAAAAATTAGTCATAACCAGTAAAATTTATTAAAATATATTATTTTATATACTAAAAAGTATTAAATGTAATAAATAGAAATATGTATTAAAAATAACAAAAATTGTTACCAAAATACCAAAATCTATCTAAATCTTAATTCAAAATTTAAAAAAAAATTTCAAAACCAAAAACTACTAAAAAAAAATGTGAAAAAATTAGAATTTTCAAGAAAAAAATGTCATTCCAAGCAAAATTTAGCTGTGTTAAAAATTAAAAATCAAAAAAATTTCTTTTCTTACCGGTAAAAACTCTTTCCCTGGATTTTATAATCTGATTTTTGGCACGGATATTAATACACAGCCTGATCATTAGAAGCATTGTGATAATCATAAGAATACTTTGTAACAATAAAGGCAATTCGAATCGCTTTCCAAACCTGCAACATTTTTTTCATTAGTTATTTTGCATTACAATAAAATTTCTCTGTAAATAAAAACTTCTCTTACAAATGAAAAATTAGATAAAATTAAGTCGTTTATTTAATTTTGATATTGTCACAAAAATTTATTTTCTATTTTCCTGTTTCTTCACTGATTTTTTAAATCAATGAATATAAACTTTTATAATTTTTCTAAATAAATATTTAAAAACTTCTTATTTCTTTTTTACGGGAAATAAAATTTTAAAAAATTCAACTTCGAAAATTTAATGATTTCTAAAAATTAAAACTACAACCCATCAAAGAAATCAATTATTTTCTACAATTTTTATTTGAACTTCACCTCTAAATCATTTGTCTATATTAATTTTTAATGATTTTTTGAAATTTCTTCGAAAATTGAAGGTTTAAAATTATTTTTTTTAAATTATATAATTTTTCAATTATTTTTGAAAATTTTAATTTATTTTGTTCGTAGGTTTAGATACAAAAAATCTAATTGTTGATAATAATTGAAACAGTCAATTTTTTTTAAAACTATTAAGATGGAATATTTTGAAAAATCTTAATAAAGAAATTCGTAAAATTAACTTCTTAAAAATATTTCTAAACAATTTTTTAAAATACAATAGTTTTACAATTACATATATTTAAAAAAATGTCAAAAAATTGAAATTTGGTAAAATCTTTTAAAATATAATTTAAATTTAGTAAAATCTTTGCAAAATAATTGAAATTTGATAAAATTTTTGAAAAATAATTAAGTTTTTAAAAGATATAAAAAAATAATCAAATTTTTGAAGAATTTTAATTATAAATAATTTCTCAAAAATTCTAAAATAATAAATTTTCAAAAATTTTAATTTATTTCGTTCGAAGGTAATTGAATCTTAAAAAATGATGATAAATCAATTCTAAGAATGAGTTTTTTATAAATATTGTAATGTAATTTTTCGAAAATAATTGAAATTCTGACAAGAATTTTATTTAAATTTTTCTAAATAATTGAATTCGGGGAAAATTTGTATTATTTATAAAGATAATTGAAATTTTGACTAAAATTTTTGAATTTAATTTAATTTTAGCGAAGAATTTATTTTTTTTAAATAAATTAATCCTTGAGACTAATTTCATTAAAATTCTTTTTAAATAATTGAATTCTTGAGACTAATTTTATTAAAATTCTTTTTAAATAATTGAATTCTTGAGACTAATTTCATTAAAATTCTTTTTAAATAATTGAATTCTTGAGACTAATTTTTTTAAAATTCTTTTTAAATAATTGAATTCTTGAGACTAATTTTATTAAAATTCTTTTTAAATAATTGAATTCTTGAGACTAATTTCATTAAATTCTTTTTTAATAATTGAATTCTTGAGACTAATTTTTTTAAAATTCTTTTTAAATAATTGAATTCTTGAGACTAATTTTATTAAAATTCTTTAATTTATTTCGTTCGAAGGTAATTGAATCTTAAAAAATGATAAATCAATTCTAAGAATGAGTTTTTTTATAAATATTGTAATGTAATTTTTCGAAAATAGTTGAAAAATTGTATAATTTAAAAAAGATTATTTTTTTGAAGAATTTTAATAAAAAATGTTAAAAATAATTCTAATTTAATGTTATTATTTTTTGTATGTATTTAAATTTTCGGAAATATTGAAAGTATTGAAAAAAATTGAATTTTAAAAAATTAGAACAAAATAAATCAGAGAATTACTATTTTCAAAACTATTTTAATATCAATTTTAGAACCTAATTTTCATTAATTTTCAATTTTATTGAATTTACACTTTGAAGATTTTATTCATTAAAACTTTCCAAACTTTAATTATTTCCAAAATATTCAATTAAAATTCTTTAAAAGTTATTTTTCAAAAAGTGTAATAAAATACTTAAAATATGTTTTATTTTTAATTAAATTTTACAAAATTTCAATTATTCAAAATGGTTTTAATTGTATATTTCAAAAAATTATTTAGAAAAATAATTTAAAACTAAATTTTTAAAGATTTGTCTATTATTATGCTATTCACACTTTAAAAGTCGAAATAAGTTTGCATTTTATATTAAAAATATTGTATCTTGTCGCAAAATTTAGAAGAAAAGTCGAAAATGTCGCATTTTTTTTAATGTAAGTCGATAAAAGTCGCATTATTCGAAATTAGTCAAGAAAAGTCGAAAAAATCATAATATTCCAGAAATGCCTGGATTGAGAATAAATATTGCGAAAAGAAAAAAATTAGAATGGTAATGAAATAAAATTAAGAATAAGTAAATAATGAACAAAATAAAAAATAAAACAAGTAATGAAATTTAAATAAAATTAAGAAATGAAACAATTGAAATGAAAATAAGTTAAAATAATAATTCCTCAATATTTTCTACATCTGTAACAATTGAACAAAAATGTGTCACGAAAGACAAAAAACCTTTTTTACTTTTTACAACAATAAAATAATTTATAGTACTTTACTGTATTAATTTCAGTGATTAATACCTCATTACTAACAACATTAATTACGAGTATCAAAAAAATCAATTTAGTTTAAAAAAAATAGAAATTAAAACACAATTTACTCTTAATTATATCTATGAACCATTTCAATATGAATAACTATAAATATAATTTAAATACATTATCACCAATGAAATAAAAAAAATTTTAATCTAATGCACATTACAAATGTCAATGTTTTTGTTTTCAATACATACCAGAAGAGGATCCGCAGAGTATTGGCAATTAATAGAGCTAAACACACATAAAGTGAAAATCCTTCAGGATCTTCTTTATTTTTAATTTGTCTATACTGTGGAATATATGGCACCACACCACCAAAAATCATTGCACCTGATGCAACCCATCCCGCAACATTTGCAAATGTTATATCCTCATAATTCTCCAACATTTTTGTTTCGTTAAAATTCTCTGATAATCTAAACGTGGCATTTAAAGATAAGCTAACTAATTGTAATGTAACCTCTTCATCACAGAAAATATGAAGTTACAATTCCACAGTTGATATGATGATTCATCGTTGACAAATACATTAAAATTATTTTCTAGCTTTGTTTCAACTCAAAAACCTGTTGATAAAAGTCTATATGTAATAATTAACATAATGAATAATGCACGAAAAAAAAAAATTCAATTTTTCTCACAGAGGTTATGTTTGTGGGGAAAAGAAAAATATATTATCAAAAATTCTTACCGTTGATCGTCTCATCAAATTCTTCAAATTCGTCGATAATTTCAAATGTACAACAATTATAAACTATTGTGAATGTTCTATCTTCACAAATTACATAATTATTTATAAAAAAATTGACGTTTTGTTACAAGTAGAAGTGTCAAAACAAAACTTGTGTTTGCGCCGTCACCACCATAAACGGTCAGTGGGGGAACTAATTCTTAACCTCTTGTTTGGCACACATCTTGAATTGTAATTTTTGGAAAGAATAAATTTTCTATAAGCAACTTAATCACGAAAAGTGATTAAATGATAAAGGAATTTGCAATTCATGTAAATTAAGTAAATACCGAAAAAAGTGAGTTCTGCTTTTGAGCATTTTTGCAAAATTTAACCTTGTTTACATTTTTTTTTCACTTTGTCGCTTATTTTTCTAGACCTTTCAGATATTTTGTATCGTAGTTTTTATCACGATTTTTCTAACAAACTACATTTCGAGACAAATTTAAAAATAGTTAAAACACTTTTCTTTAATTATCGAAATCAACAGTTACTTTATTTTGTTTCCATTGTTCGTGAAACAAATAACTCCATTCTTTTATTTTCTCTCCTACAGAAAATAATGGCAACTTCCAGGGCGGTTAACCAGATTCTAAGACAAAAACGTTTTTTATATAATTTACCAACAATTCCCATATGTTGCTCAAAATTTCCTTCCCATTCGCAAGTCTTCTATTCAAATCAGAGTCAAAATATGCCAGCAAAAAGTGATCAATCGAATTCGAGAAATCAGATCCAAACCGGATTTGCGGAAGTAGGTAAACGTTTTTTTTTTACTTTTTCTTTCTCTATTTTTTAAGTAAAAAAAAATAAAAAGTGAAAAAATGTAATTTTTCTTTGTTTTTTTGTAGTTAAAGAGAACACGAAATCAGCTTGGTACTTGTGTGTTATTGTCGGAGGAATTGGAGTAACTGCTTGTATTTTTTATACAATATTGAAAGAATTATTTTCCGAGAGCAGTATAAATGGAATTTATAATAAAGCCACGAAGCGATGTTTACAAGATTCGCGAATTTTGGACGCTCTCGGGGAACCCGTTAAGGCATACGGAGAAGAGAGTCGTCGAGGACGACGAACTCACGTGAGGTAACTTTAATTTTCAAACTATAATTTAATCCCAACAAAAATATATTTTACGAAGAAAGTTCTGCCAAGTAAAAATTGTAATTGTCCAAAAAAGAATGTTGAAATAACAATTAACCAAAAGATCATTTTAAATTTTGTAAAATTTCAATTTTAAATTAATTTCATTAGAAATTTTAAAAAATCCAGATTTTTAAAAACATTTTAATAACTAAAATTGTTCTGAAATTATAGTTAAATTTTTTAATATACATTGAATTGATTTTTTAAAATAATGTATTTATAGGAGAATTTAAGTTAAAAACACTAAAACAAATTGAATTTTACAAAAATTTTAAATTATTGCAGAAAATCAATTAGTTTTAAAAGTAATAAAATTCTTCTCAGAAATTCAATTATTTTATATTTTTTTTATACACAAAATTGAATTATTTTCTAAAATTTTTATGAAATTCTTTTTTAACAATTCAATTCTTTGAAAAATTATTTTAATAAAATTCTTCGTAGAAATTTAATTAATTTCACAAATTTGTCAAAATTTAATGATTTTCAATGTTTTCTATTTTAATAAAATTTTACAAAAGAATTCGAATATTTAAAGAGAATTTTAATAAAATTAGTCTCACGAATTCAATTATTTTTAAAAATAATAAATTCTTCGCTAAAATCAAATAATGTTCAAAAATTTTAGTCAAAATTCCAATTATATTTATTATACAATTATTCCCCGAAATTCAATTATTTAGAAAAATTTAAATAAAATTCTTGTCAGAATTTCAATTATTTCTAATTAATTTTATAAAATACGTTTCATCAAATTTTGTCAAAAAATTACATCATTCTTATAAATATTATTAAGATTTGTTTAGAGAATTCAATTATTATTCAATTTTTAGTATTAATTAAAATTTTCAAAAGGTTTTAAATCGAAGTTTTTGAAAATTTGAATTTTTTACACTTTTAACGAACTAATTTCTAACTAATTAACGAATTCGTGAAATAATTTTAATGAATTAATTTTTTTTAAAAAGTTCACTTGCTTTTTTTTACTGTAACTTCTTCAAAAATTATTTTCATCATTACGATAATTGGTTTTAGAATTTTTAACTAAAATTCTTCTTTAAATCAATTAATTTTAATACTTTTCGAAAAAGTTTTTTGACAATTTACAAATCCATTTGTCTACAGTATTTAATTTTACGGAATTTTAATTATTCGTAAATTCTTCAATTAAATACATGTAAGGAAATAAAAACTTTAAATTTTATCAAAAATTTTAACTGAAATTTAGTTTAAAAATCAATTATAAACAAATTCTACGAGAATTCAATTATTTAAATACAAACAAAGATATTGAATAATTCAATTTTTTTCAAATTCAATTCTGGTGAAGAATTTCATCAACAAACTTTTTAAATAATAGAATTCTTTCGACGAATTTTAATAAAACTACAGAATAATTACATTTTTTGAGAAATTCGATTAAAATTGTATTAAAAATAATTGAAACTCTGCAATGATTTTTGGAAATTTTTATTTTTTGAAAAAGTAATAGAATGTTCGGGTAGAATATTATAAAAATTTTTGTTTAATAATTAAATTTTGTGACTGTAAAAATAAATATTTTATTAAATAATTGAATGTGTTTTAAAATTGAATTTTCATAAAGAATTTTATCAACTAATTTTTTTAAATAATTGAATTCTCTTGACAAGTTTTAATTTTAATATAATTTTTACTATAAATTTCATATTTGTGAGAAATTTGATAAAAATTAAATATATGTTAAAAATAATTTAAATTCTGCCTATAATTTTATGAAAATTTTTCAGAAATGTTTGAATATCGGAGAATTGTTGTATTATTTATAAAAGTAATTGAAAATTGGCGAGAATTTTTGTAAATTTTTCAACATAATTGGATTTATGCAAAGAATTATATTACTTTTTCAAATAATTTAATTCTTGAGACGAATTTAATAAAAATTTCTTTCTAAATACATAAATTTTGTTGTTGAAATTTTTTGAAATAGTAGTATAGACATTGAAAATATTTTAATTTTGACAAATTATTTTGATAAAAATGAAAAAAATGAAAATTTTTTAAAAATAAGTTAATTCTTTGAAGAATAAAAAAATAACTGAATTTCTGAAAATCCTAATTTCTATATAAAAAAAATGATTAAATATTTATTTAAAAATGAAGTTATCGGTATTTTCGAATAAGTTTCTAATTATAATAATAAATGTAGTTCAGAAAAGAAAATTCTGTTAAATAAAAATTAATTAATTATATAATCATTAATTAAATTATATAATTATAATTCAATACTGAAGAATTATAGGAATATTTATAAATACCAAACAAGAGACAAATGAAAAATTTACAAAGTTATAATTCATTACTCTTCTTTATATCAATGTTTTACTACTTTCAGACACAATATCATCATGCAAAATGGAATTAAGCACGTGAGAATGCAATTCTACATTCAGGGAATCCGAAAAAGGGGAACTGTACACTTAGAAGTCAAGGAGGTAAATTTAGTAAAAAAAAAGATAATTTCAAATTAAAATTATATGAAAGTAAATTATATTTAATGTAATTTAATTTAGAAGTAAATAGTAGTTAATAAAGATTATTAATTATTCATTAAATTATTTAAGGTAATTTTATTCAGTGGTCACGTGACTCAGAGTAAAGTGTATGGGACACGTGACCATTGAATAACATGACCTTAATTAAATTAATTAAGTAATTAATAAAGAGTTATTAAAAAATTTAATTAAAATTTGAATTATTAAATTTAGTATAATTTAATTAGAAATTAATTTATCATCATCGAGAAAAAAATAGTAATTGAAAATAATTTCACTTTTTTATCGAAAAGTTCCTGAATAATTAATTTTTACATTGCAAACAAGATAACAAAATCTCTTTTTATTACAGACACAATCTGGAGATTACGAGTATGTTTATTTAATCGTAAAATTGGAAGACATGTTCCGTTCAACTATTATTTTGGAAGACATTCGGAATTCTGCGCCAACTATAACTGCAACTAATGAACTGCCATCTCCAATGTTTTAAGTATTTGTTTACAAAACAAAAATCTATAATGGAACAAAAAATATCGAATTCGCGAATTTCGAGAAATCGCAACTAGTCGTTCATCAACTTCCTGTATATATAATTTTTCATTTTATATAAGACTTTTTAAATATTGTTGTTGAATTATCGAAAAGCGTAATTTACGTTTTCACCGATAGTTTTAAATAAAAAGGATAAAAATATTACTAAAAGAGCCGTCTCTTGTTTCTATCTATATATTATTCTTTACGCGTTTGCAATTTCTTTTCTATATTACTATTTTCTTTTAATAATTTATTTTTCTTCGACAAATCTAACAGTAATAGAACAAATTTTATTGTTTAATATTTTCTCTGTTTAATTTAAGAGATTCCGTAGAATTTACACTAGTTTTTGGAATCTAGTTAATTTTTCTATAAGATATATATTTTGTTTTGTAATTTTTTAGTTCATGATATGGGGGCGTTTCCATGACTCCTATTTTAAACAAGAACTGAAAAAGCCTGAACTTACAAAAAAATCAATTGGCAACTAAAACTAATTTAAATCTTGCGAATTTTTTCGATAAATAAAACGTTAAATTAAACGACCGAGGAATAAAATCATAATTTTTGTTAAATTTATTTAATTATATTAATTTAATCCAATTAATTCTTTAATAATTCAAAATTTTTATTTCAAAATACGAAAATTAGTAGATTTCATTCTTTTAGCGAAGAAAAAATCTTTCCATAAAGAACCAATAAAGTTTATTATTATCTTAATGGAACTGTATATTTTTTTTATAACTTTCTTTTACATATTTTTCAATCTTATATCTTTGTTATTTTATTAGCAACAAAAAAAAAACAGAAAATGCTAAATTAAATGCGTTGTTTGGATTTTTTTTATTTGAAGCTTTCACGGTTGAGCGAGATAATTATGAAACGGGTGTGTCGAGGTTTATTCGATAACATATATATTCTCTTTTCATTACCTTCGAAAAATTATTCCTATTTTCAACACCATGAAGTATTTACAAAAAATTAAATTTCTAATTATTAATAATTATTGAATTCCTGTGACGAATGTTACTATTTAAAAATATAGTTCAGTTTTTCCGAAGACTTATCAGAATTTTTGAAAATAATTGAATTTAATTAATATTTTTAGAAATAATTGTATTCTTTCGAGAAATTTTACTACAATGAAATTAAATTTTAAAGAAATTTTACTATTAATGAAGACAATTGAATTTTTGCGAAGAATTTTATTAAAAATGTTCAAAATCCTGATTAAATTCTTTTACGAATAATTTCTTTGAATTATTTTTTAAATAATCTATTTTCTTTAATAATTTTGGTTGAAAATTTTAAAAGTAATTGAATTTTATCAAGAATTTCTTTTAAGTTTTTAAAAATAATCGCTTTTGTTTTAAAATTATAATTAAATACTTTATTTTTGAAGTTTTTTAAAAATGTTTTGAATACAATTGAATTCCTGTGAAAAATTTTATTATTTATAGAAATAATTTAATTCTTGCGAAGAATTTGACTATTTTTTTTAAATAATTCAATTGTTTCCAAGAATTTATTTGATGTTTGGAAAATAAATAAATTTTTTCAAAAAATGTTATTAAACATTGGAAAAAATTTTACTGAAATTTTATTAAAAAATTGACATAATTACATTTTTATTAAAAAATTGACATAATTACATTTTTATTAAAAAATTGACATAATTACATTTTTATAAACAAATTGTGTCATTTTTTAATTTGTAAAGAAAAAAATAATTTCTTATTTTACAAGAATATTCTTAAAAATTTGTTTTAAATAATTGAATTTTTAAAATGAATTCTACCGTCAATCTTGTATTTCTCTTAATTCGCGTTTTTAAAAAGCAATTATTTTGTAAATTACGAAAATTAATTTTCAACTAAGTAAATATTAAATTTACCTTATTTTTCATTGTAAGATATTAAAATGTTTAAAAATATCTTTACAGAAAAAATTTATACAGAAAATTTTCGATCATTTGCTTGTTTAAAAACGAACCTTTAAAAAAAAAATTATTAAACTAATTTTACTTTATTTTTAATTTGATTTATTTATTTAATTAAATTCTACTGAATGAAAATTCTTTTTAAGTAGAAGTGCTGTTCAACGAAAATCAGTAAAGATAATTTAAATTTATGAAAAATGCACGAGAAGAAAATAAATATTAAATTTTGTAAAGTTATTTTCGAATTTCGGGAGAAAATACGACAAACCGAAATTTTTTTATACAAAATACTAAAATTTGAAAAACAATTATACAAAATTTAGTACATTTAACTTAAAAATCAAGAACATGAATCAAATTTCGTATAAGTTTTTTTCAAAATTCAGTATTTTTTACGTCAAAATTCCCCTTTGTTGCATTTTCTCCTTAAGTTGTAAAATATTTTTACAAAATTTAATATTTATTTTCTTATCGCATAAATATAATGTATAAATTTATATTATATACGCTGAAAGAAAATTTGGTTCAAATAACCAATTACTTGTTTATTAACAAAGAAATATTTGCTTGAATCAAATAAATTATATATTTGAACCAAAAATGCTCATTATTCCAATCAAATATGAATTGAACAATTTAATTGATTAAAATAAAAATTATTTGTTTCAAGTAAATATTCATTTGACAATAGATACAAGTAATCGGTTATTTGAATGAAATAAATTTCTTTCACTGAATTTACCTAATTCAGTAAATACAATAAAAAAACATTTACATTTTAATGAAATTTAATAAATTTAGATAAATTGTAAATTTTTACTAAAAAAGTAAGTAAGTTAGTAAGTAGATATAATAAAAAAATTGAACAGCAATAGAAAAAAAGTTAAAGAGAATAAATAAAAAGAATAGAATAATGGAGAATAAGTAATTCCTTTTAAATTCAGTTTGAAGCTAATTAAAATCGTAGCGATTTAATGGGTTTTCATTGTGATCCTCATTATAATTTCAACAATTAACGTTATCATTAACATTAATACAAAAAAAATCTTTTTCTCTTATCAACATTACCATTAGGAAATTTGAGTGTAAAATAATGACTGACCTGAAGAGAAAAAGAAGAAGAAGAAGAATAAGAAGTGGCTAATTGATTCTCTATATATCGGTTGGGAGATGGAAATTCTATTGAAGACTGCATGTGTACAAGGTGTCGATATAAGACACCTATATCCTCCACTGGGTTTGTTTCAGTTGTTTTTCAACAAGCAAGGCGAGTCGTCCACTCATCAAGATTTACTTTTTTCCCTAGTTGTAAATTCAAATGGTTACATCAAGATGACGGATAGTCGCAACGAAGCTCCTCACCGATTCTGGTAAATCGGTTGCATCACACAACTTTGACCGTGTCCCTCATGATTTTCATAAAAGGACTCAAGAATTATCCTGCAAAATACGAAAATAGTGATTCAGTGATTTTACTTTCAAGATAAATACACTTTTTTTCTAACTTAAGTGAATTTACAAAAAAAAAAATGGGTATTTCTTTTTCCTGCTGTAAACCGAAACGCGATAGTGATCGTGAAAAATCGCCCTTGGAATTAGGTGAGATTTTCTTTATTTACAAAATTCAATTTTACTATTTAATAGTTTAATTACAATTTTTTACAGAATTCGAATTTAACATTTTTACTCCAATTCGAAAAAAGTGGTATTTTGTATTTTAATTACAATTTGAAGAAATGTTGCATTTAATAAATCATGCGAATTTAATGCAAAGTTCGAATTCAAAACAAAATTTTAGTTCAATTGCGAATTAAAAACAATTTTTCAATTCAATTGTAAATTAAAAAATTCGAATTTAACACAAAAATCGAATACGAGACAAAATTTCAATTTAATTGCGAATTAAAAATAAAATTCGAATTTAAGACCAACTTACAATTCAAATGCGATTTAAAAGTAAAATTCGAATTTAATACAAAAATCGAATATGAGAAAAAATTTCAATTTAATTGCGAATTAAAAGTAAAATTCGAATTTAAGACCAACTTATAATTCAAATGCGATTTAAAAGTAAAATTCGAATTTAATACAAAAATCGAATATGTGAAAAAATTTCAATTTAATTGAGAATTGAAAATAAAATTCGAATTAAAAACCTACTTATAATTCAAATACGATTTGAAAATAAAATTCGAATTTAAAACAAGATTAGAATTAAATTGCAAATTAAAAATAAAATTCAAATTGAAAATTGTCCTCTTTTAAATACAAATTGCAAAATTATTTTGCTAAAAATAGAAATAAAATTACAAATTCCTTACGAATGGAAACAGAAGTTAAATTAAATTTTTCAATTACAAAAATTGAATAAGTTGAATAAAAAAAAATTTATTGACATCCAGTCTTTAATTTATAATTAGAATTACAATTTAATCGTAAATATTTTCACAAATTTAAGTAAAGAAAGAAAAAAGTAAACCAAAATGAAACAAAGAGAAAAAACTGTCGTTGAACTTGAAATTATTTCCACAATATGAAAAGTTTCATAATTAGGAGAGATGCTCTAATTCTCCGAGGGCACATTAATTATATTAAAAGTAAGAGAGATAAATTTTGAGAAAATTGTTGATACTCTTTAAAAGTTAAAATAAGTTAAAACACTCTTGTAAAGTTTGCATTGCAAAAAAAAAAATATTTTGTTCCTATAATAAAAGAAACCTCGTGATTTGTATAATTTAAAAACAGAAATTGAATCCTAATTATTTTTTCTCACTTTTCTATTTCTTAAAAAAAATTCATTAGATATTGGAAAAAAAATTTTCTTCAATAATTATAAAGAAATAGCATCAAAGTCAAGATTCAGTAATCTGAATTCAAAACTCAACGCACTTGATCTTCCTATTAAAAAGGTTAATCGACTGCAGTAGCGAGGGTGAAAGAAATTAATTTCCATCATATCGCAAATTTTAAATAGCGATTTTTTACTTTAAGAATTATTTCAATTAACCATAATCAAGTGAAAGTAAATATTTTCCTTAATTTATGTATTAAAAATATTGAAAATAATAATCAAAATTTTAGTAATAAAAAAAAATATTTATGATAAAAATAATGACAATAAAAAATTATAGTAATTAAAATATAAAGCCAACAAACAAAAATATAATTATTTTGCGAATAATTATAATTTTTGTAATTAGAAAGTAATACCTATTGACTATTTTGTTCCATTTCTCAAAATAAAAATTAAGTGAAATGAAAATTCTTATTAATAAAAAGCGACTAAAATAAAAAAAATACTTAATAATAATAAAAATAAATAAAAAACTACTCCAATAAATTTCAATATTGTATAAAATGAAAATTTGACCAATAGACTATTCTGTACAATAAAATTCTGGCAAATGAAAATTTTTACAAATAATTTCCAGTGTTTTTCACTTAATTTAATTTTATTAACATAATTTCAATCCTTATTTTGCGAATAATTAAAATTTTTGTAAATATTAGAAAATAATTTACAAATTATTATTATATTGCGAATAATTACAAACTTTTTAATCAGCAGAAAATAATATTATAATTATTATTATTTTAAATCAAATTTACAATTTTTGCACCATTTTGAAAAATATAAAACTATTTAGTAATAGAAAATGTTGTTTAAACAATTTGGAGTGGAACTGACAGTTGTACAATCTCAACGAGAAGGATTTTCTCTTTCCAAGTGTTTGCTTGTAAATTTGAATTGGTTCTTAAAAATAAACTCTCATAGCAAAATTTCTCGAAATAGTTTTTGCGTGAATTTTTGAATAAATATTTTCTTTTTTTCGTTATTTATTATTGTTCTTTCAATAATTTATGTTGTTTTTATTTTATAGTTTTTATTATTTTATTTTATAATTTTTGTTATTTTTATTTTATAATTTTCGTTATTAACAATAGTTTTCCTTAAGTTTAAAAATGGTGAATTTTAATTTCAACGATTGTTTATTACCAGGATTTGCAAAAAGATCCTTTTTCATGAAATACATTTTAGATTAATTCGTAATTAACGATATTCCACCAAGATCGCCAAGTATGATAATAATTATAATTTAAGTATAGATAAATGCAAATGACATATTGATACTGTCACGTGTGAATAAAATATTTGCCAATAAAATAAAAGTAGAGAAGATAATTTTTTATCTTTCAATTTTACATAATCGTTTGACAAAGTAAAAATTTTTATTACTCTTTTTATTTGAAACAAAATGTCATAAAGAATGAGGTAAATAAAGAGTAAATATTTAATTTCAATGAGTAATAAACGATACAAAATTCTTCTTACCAAAAATAATTTTGTATAAGTTTACTTATATTGTGGAAAAATGGAAATTTTAATCTTACTGTAAATAAAAAAAAAATGAATGAAATATTTTCTGTGGGATATGTGGAATGGCGATGGAAAGAAATTAGAAAAAGGAGAATTTTAGAAAAATTGGAAAGGAATTTAGAATTAGGTGCGATTTCCGCTTTTGCGTATATGGGACCTTGACTTCGATAAGGACGTAGTATATGCTTGCACTTGGTCATATATTTAGAAGTCAAGGACTCAAGTCTGCCATGAATGAAAGTGAAATTACACAACTTGAAATCCAACTGAATGATATCATTGCTTCTTACAAATTTGTATATTAATTCTGTTTGCGCCTAAATAGTACACGCCCAAACAATAAAATTTATGAAACACGTGAGACAATTTTCTTTGAAATACTATTTTCTTTCGAAAATTAATTCGAAAACTTTTCTTTTATAACAAGAGATTTTTTATATTAAATATAAATTTTTTTTTATTTTTTTTATTTTTTACTACGTTAAACATTTTATCAACAATTTTAAAGTATTTTAAACTATTTTCTATCATTTTCAACTATTTTTAATTATTTTCAACTATTATCAAATATTTCCAAATATTTTAACGATTCTAAACAATTTACAATGTATTTTAATTATTACTTTGAACTAGTTAAAATATTTTCAATTATTGTCTATTATGTCAAACTATTCTCAATTATATTAAACTATTTGCCCTAATTTTTTTTATTTTCTACTTTTCTATTGAATTATTCTATTAAATTGTTTTTTAACTATTTTGAAAATTATTTTCAATTATTTTTAACTATTTTTTATAATTTAAAATATTTTAAACTATTTTTTATAATTTAAAATATGTTTAACTATTTTCAATTCTTTTAACTATTTTTTATAATTTGAAACATTTTCAACTGTTTTCAATTAGTTCGAACTGCTTAAAACAATTTTTAATTATTTTCAACAGTTTTAAACTACATTTTTGAATGGAATTATTTTTTAACTATTTGGAAAATTATTTGCAATTATTTTTAACCATTTTTTATAATTTTAAACATTTTTAACTATTTTCAATTAATTTAAACTACTTAGAGCTATTTTTAATTATTTACAACAATTTGAAACTCCTTTTTTTATTTTTAATTATTTTTCTTTTGAACTATTTCGAAAACTACTTTTAATTATTTTTAACTATTTTCTATAATTTGAATCATTCAAATTCATTTTCTATTTTGCATTATTTTTTAGCTATTTCGAAAACTGTTTTCAATTATTTCGAACTATTTTGAACTATTTTCAATTCTTTTTAACAATTTTTTATAATTTGAATTTGAAACCTTCAACTGTTTTCTATAATTTGAAAATACTTTTCTATTTTGCATTATTTTTTAGCTATTTTGAAAACTGTTTTCAATTATTTTGAACTATTTTGAACTATTTTCAATTATTTTCAACAATTTTAAACTATATTTTTATTTTTAATTTTTTTTTAACTATTTCGAAAATTATTTTCAATTATTTTTAACTATTTTCTATAATTTGAAAATACTTTTCTATTCTGCATTGTTTTTTAGCTATTTTGAAAACTGTTTTTAATTATTTCAAACTATTTTGAACTATTTTCAATTATTTTTAACTACTTTTTATAATTTTAAACATTTTGAACTATTTTCTATAATTTGAAACAACTTTTCTATTTTGCATTATTTTTTAGCTTTTTCGAAAACTGTTTTCAATTAATTCGAACAATTTTAAACTATTTTGAACTATTTTTAATTATTCTCGAATAAATAATTTTTTTTTTTAAAACTGAATCACTTTTATTTATTTTTTATTTAAAATTTAATATTAAAAATTTTTATATTCCAGAAAAAGGATCATAACTTAATTTGGAAATTAAATTCAAAATTCTAATCCATACAAAATTTATGAACGATTGTAGAAACACTAATTTTTATTAATGTAAAATACAGTTTTTTTAAAAATTTGATCTCTAAGAAAAACAGAATTTTATTTATTTTAATTTTCGTTCTATGCGTAGTTGAAAAATTAATTTTGACAAATTTCACATCACTTTTTTTCTAATTAGACCAAATTTTTATTAATTCAGATTTCGGAAATAAGTTTAGTGGCACTATTTTTGCAAGAAAAATTCAGAAATTACTTTCTTGTAATTATTTTGGGTGGATTTTTTTGTTTTAATTTTTTTTATTTATTTATTTTTTTTTTTATATATTTTTAACAAATGTTATAGTTTTTGTAAAAGTTATAATTTTGAATCTGAATTAATTCAAGTCGTACATATAATAAATTTTAATTTTATTAAATCTTTTGAAAAAAAAATTTTTTAGAAGATTGAAATTTATAAAAATATATTCTTTTGATGAAAAATTGTTTAAATAATAGAATTTTTGCGAAGAATTTTAGTGAAATTTTTGAAACTTATTCAGTTTCTACGAAGAATAAGTTGATTATTTAAGTAAATTATTTAACTTTGGCGAAGATTATCATAATTAATCAATTAAATTGTTAATGAGTAAACTTTTCTAAGCCGTCTTGAATCTTTTGAAGTTTATGAGGAAGAAAAATATAAAGTTAATAACAATAAGAAAGCAAATTTTTATTCTAAATTGTAATTTTAACTGCAGCAATTCTTTAATATTTCGTAAATCAGTGAAAGAAATTCAATTTAATTTAATAAAAAGTTCAGCATATTTTTGCATAATAAAATAAGTAGAATGATTTCATCGGTTAGTATATAGAAAATCTGTTTTTTTCTAATTGTAAATGTAGGTATATAATAAATCAATTGGACTAGACATATTCTTCACGTAATAAATTAATCACTGACAAAAAGAGATTTATTTACAAAAATACATTATTTTCGCCTCTTATTTATTTAAAAATCGTTAAATATATAATTCGTTCTAGTATTTATAAAATATGAATTTATAGAATTCTTTTTCTCTTTTATTTTCTTTAATTTTTTATTTTGTAATTACTTTTTTGTAGTTAAAGTTGTAAAAACAAAATTTTACTACGATAATTAAAAAACATTTTTATATCAATTAAAAATTGTCCTACAAGAACAAAAAAATACTTTTATTTTATTAGTTCATAAATTATTAATTTGTTTTTAAACTCCAATTCCATTGTTATCGATAATAGAAGAAAATTTTTCGAAATAGTGTTGATAAAAAAAGGTCAATGCCGTTTGAAAATAAATAAATAAAATTAAAAAAAATAAGGAATAAAAAAATAATAAAATAATAATAAAATAAGTAAAAGTTTCATAAAAGAATAAATTGAGACAATTAAAAACTGTCTAATTGTACAAACTAGAATTTGCAGTATGACAACAAAGTTTACTTATTTTTCTTTGCAACCGCCAAAACATTATTAAAAAAAAAAGTCGTTAAAAATATTTATGTGAATTGTGAAAAGAGCGAATATGATGAAGCCGCGTGTGGTAACAGTTAAAGACATAAAAATCTAAGAAAATGTAAATTATGCGCATCTATAATTGCTTCTTTTGTACAAAAGGTTTATTACACTTTGAGACTTTGAAATCCACACCTACGAGATTATGACAGCAATTTGTTTAAATTTACTATGAAATTTATATTACAAATTAATGTATTTTTATTTTTACAGGTAATTTCTATTTTTTTTTCAAGAATTCTTTTCTTTTTCTCTCTATTTCTTTTCTATATGTAATTAAATCAAACAATAAACAACTTGTAAACATCATAGAAAGAATTAAAAAATAATTACTCGATAGATAAAAATACAAAATTAAATTATGTAAAATTCTTTTCACTTTCCATCACTTTTTAGTTTTTAGATAACAAAATAATAGATAATAGAAAATGTGTCATTTTTTCACGACGAAATTCAAAAACAAATATTTTAGACTTCCTCTCTGAGTAAGAAATGTAAATATATGTAATAAAATATTTACATAAATATATTGTAATAATTACGTAATGGATGATGGACTATTTAAACGATTTTATGGCCCTAAAGTTATTTTTTTTCTTGCTATTTTTTTCTCTGTTTTTCTCTGTATTTTCTATTAATTTTCAAGAATTTTAATTTTCAAATTTAATTTTTCCACTTGAAGTTAATAATTTGACCATAAAAATAAAGTTGTACCTAATCACAGACAATTTTACTGCGTATTTACCATAAGTAGCTGTATAATTAATAATCAATAAATATTTTTAAAATATACATTTATGACTCAATCAACGCATTTTTAACATACATTTTTCTCCTTTTTGCCAGATTTTTGCGATTATTTAAAAGAAAATCTATCATTGGGGACTTTATATCGGAAACTCTTTGGAAAAAAAGACAGAAAATTAGATAAACTAACAGGTAAAGACAATTTTCAATTTAATTTTAAATCAAATGAAAATGTTTCGTTAGTTTTTTAAACTGGAGATTAAAGCTTTAAATGTTTTAAATGTTTTAAATATTTTTTTACATTTAATTCTTATTTAATTAAATTGTATTTATTTCCTTTATTTTCATTTATTTGATTATCAATTTTTTAAACATTAATTAATTAATTTATTTAATATTTATTTAAATATAAACTCTTTGGAGACAAAGAAAAGAATAAACTAAAAGCTATAAAAACAAATTCCATCCAATTTTAAATCATTCGAATTAAATTATTTGTCAATTTTTTAATTCAAGAATTAATTTTTAAGTGCTTTCATTAACTTTCTTTTTTAATTTATTTTTTTCTTTTTTTTATTTGTTTATTTATTTACTTATTTGCTCAATATTGAATGAATAAATATTTTAACGATTTTACAATTTAATATTAATTTTTAATTAAATAAACCAAGCGGTAAACACCATTTTAATTAAATTTTAAAATAATGGAATTTAAATTATTTTTTAATTTTGCATTTCAAGAATTAATTTTTATGTGCATTCATTAATTATTTTTCAAATTTATTTTTTTCTTTTTTTTACATTGTTTATTTATTTACTTATTTGCTTAATATTGAATGAATAAATATTTTAACGATTTTACAATTTAATATTAATTTTTAATTAAATAAACCAAACGGTAAACACAATTTCAATCAAATTTTGAAACAATCGAATTTAAATTCTTTGTCAATTTTTTATTTAATGAATAAATTTTTAATCGTTTCAATTAATTTTTTAAAATTTACTTTTCATTCAATTTTTTTCATTTGTTTATTTATTTTTATTTTATGTTTGTTTGTTTGTTTGTTTATTTAATTTTGTTAGTCACTTATTCATTTATTTACTTATTTATTTATTCAATATTTAATTATGATTTTAAAATTATTTTACAATGTAATATTAATTTTTAATTAAATTAACTCAAAAATGAAGACAAAACGTTTAAGTAAAATTATTATTATTAAAATTTTGGCACATTTGCCAATACGTATTTGAAAATTTCAATAACTATTTCGAAACAAAATTCCTCTCGTCAGAACATTTCAACAAATCAATTGAAGAAACGTCCAAACTAGTGAAACAAATAATAAAGAATATTAGGAAATATTTCGTATTCCGGGAAAATTGAAATGTGAATAATAATTTTCTCTCACTCACTCACTTACTCACTCACATAATTTAAAAAATAAGAGCGAAACGTGGGCGTCTTGGAAATCATTGATAAATACTTAATTCACCATATTAGGGGCAAATTATCAACTCTAAATACAAAGAGATTAGAAAATATTTTCGTTAAATAATCGACTCTAATTTTAATATATGAAAACCATTTGTTTATGCTAATGGGCACCTACTCTAGTGCAATTTTTTTTTCCCTATAAATTTTATAGTCTGAAACCATTTATGGCCGCGGCTCTTGATTCACTGTATCGAAGAGGGACCTTGAGGATCTCCTATTAGATTTTCAATAGAATGCAACAAGACTGTAGGTTTTGAATATATTTTTTTTCTATTCTTCATCTCAAAGATGAAGTCTATATGCACCACGCAGCTTTTTCTGCACATGTGGCTCATTTTGTAGAGGTAACTTGCGGTAGAAGAGCTATTCAATCGTGTTAAAAAGGGAACAAGTGATTCGCGGCGAATAAAGACAGTGGAGCGACTGTTTTCCGTTTTCTCTCAAATTATATACTTTTGGTTTCAATAATTTTCAATAATATTCAAGCAAAAGGAGAGTAGGAGGAGAAAAAAAAGTGTGTTTGTGTCTCGATTAAAAATGTATTACAGATTCTACGATCGGTATCGTATTTATAATGATCATTTTCGCAGACGATTTCCCTTTAGAATTTACTGTAAGTTTGGAAAAAAAGCTAAAAAATAGTTTCTTAACTCGAAACAAAAATATTTTCTTACCAAAAATTTAATATAAATAAACTAAAAATTAAAAAAACTAAAATTAATTTAAACAAATTGAAAAACAAAGTTGAAACAAATTTAAATAAATTTAAATAAATTTAAATAAAATTAATTACAAAAAAAAATTAAAAAGTAAAAAATACATTTTATTTTTAAGACATTTCTTTAATTTCTTTTTTTGTTTTTCAAAATACTTTCAATTTTTGACGTTTTAGTGACAAAAAGTATTTATTGCGAAAAAGTTTCTCCCGATTAATATTTTTATGCACGAAGACGACAACGAATGACATTTTTTTTTAAATTGTCTTCATTTTTTCAAATTTAAAACAATAAAAAACAAAAGAACTAAAATCAAGAAAAACAAAAGTACTGAAATGAAGCAATACAAAAATTAAAAAAAAATAACAGAGAGAAATATGAACGAAAAAAAAAATAAAATAATAACAAATAGAATAAAAAAAATAAAAATAAATTATGTAGAAATAAAAAATGTTCTTTAATTATTTCTACAATAGTTTTTAATAAAAAAAACTATGAAACTACTTTTTACTTTATTCTTCGTGAAAAAATTGATTTACTTTGCAATTATTAACTTATTCATAAAAATATGAGAAAGAATTAATTTTTTTATAGAATAGAAAACGAATTGGGAAAAATTTGTTTGCAGTTAATATTTTTATTTATTAACATGTCAATGAATGGAATTTTTGGAGAAATTTTATTTGTTTTTCTAAATTCAAAAATACATAGAAACGAAAGAAAACAAAATTAAAACAAGAGGAATAAAAGATAAAATTAAAATTATTTAAAAATAAAAAAATGTTCTTTAATCATTTCTGTGGTTTATATTTTAAAAAAAAATATGAGAATATTTTTTCTATTTTATTCTTTTTCCGCTTATTTTAGTTTCATTTTTTCTGATAAAATTCATCTTTTTTGTATTTAAGATTTTTATTCCCTAAATCTCAACTAATGAAATTTTTGAAGGAATTTTATTTATTTTGTTAAATTTAAGAATAAATAAAAATAAAAGTAAAATTAAAAACAAGAAAAGAAAATAAAAACGAAACAAAGTAAAAACAAAAAGAATAAAAAATAAAATTAAAATTGTTTAACAATAAAAAGTGTTATTGATCTGTTTATATGATTTGTATTTTATTTTTTTTCAATTCTGAAACTATTTTTTACATTTTTTCTCTTTTTCCGTTTCATTTATTTCCATTTTTCTTGAAAAATGGGACTTTCTTACAATTAATGTTTTCATTTACTAAAATATCAGTGAATAAAATTTTTTTATAATTGAAAATGCGACAAAATAAAAAAATTAAATTCCTACTAAAATGGCAAAAAACGAAATTTTTTAGAACTAAATTAAAAATGTGAAAAAATAAAGGATTTTAATTTTAAAAAAGTAGAAAAAACGAAAAAAATAAAAGTAAAAAGAGATAAAAACTAGAAAAAATAAAAGTGAAAAGAAATAAAAACTAGAAAAAAATAAAAGTAAAAAAAAAATAAAAACTAGTAAAAAATAAAAGCAAAAGAAAAAAGAGTGAAAATAAAAATTTAAAAACCAAAAAAGTATAAGCTGAATAAAACCAAAGAAAATGAAAAAAAATAAAATATAAGAGCAAAAACAAAAAAACTGAAAAAAATATAAAAATAAATAAATCTACAAAAATTAAATAAATAAAATAAAAACTAAGAATATAATTAAAATTTCCTTTTTTCAAATTTACTATTTTGAGTAACAAAAAATTGAAAAAAACTTTCGAATTTTCTTTCAAATTCCAGATGAGGATTACAGATCGTCAGTTCTGACAGTGCTGACTCTAGATCCATTGATTGGGGAAAATGGCAGTGCACACAGAACATCGAAATACGAAATAATGAATCGCGTTGGAAAGGAGGCGCTACTCGTGGTACGAAGGGGTCAAGAATTTTACATAAATCTCACACTATCGAGAAATTACGATCCGATAAATGATGGAATATCGTTAGTATTTAAATTGGATGGCGCCCCACAAACAACAAGTGGACAGAGAACATTAGTGGCAATTCCAGTTCTAGGGAAAAATCAAACATCAAATGATGCCACCTGGCAAGCAACTGTCGCAGAGCATCATGAAGATGAATTAAAAATCAAGGCAAGTTTCTTTTCTTTTTGATAAGTCCACTTATTTAGTTTCGATATTTTTAAATATGAAAGTTAAAAGAAAATTATGTTCCCGAACCTTAGCGTCAACACTAAGCGTCGAAAACGATTATTTCAAATTTTCAGAGACGAAAATATTCACTAATTTAAGTTTTTTATTCATTTTAGCAAATAAAAGAAACGTTTCGAAAATTTCAGTTTCAGAAAAATTTTAAATCCTTGAAACAATTGTTTTATTTATTCGATTTCGGGAAAAAAATTTCGACCTGAAGAATTAAATATTAAAAATATTTTTTTTTTGTTAATATTAAATGTGAAAAAATACAATATTAAAAATACCTAACGGAAACAAAAATGATTCAAAACAGAATCAATTCAAAAATTTCTAGAAAGCGAATAAGAATTATTTCTTATTGAAAATAAGAAAATATTTTTTTGAAAACATTTCCAGATTATAACGAGTCCGGATGCAATTATTGGAAAATGGAAAATTGAAATTGACACGAGAAATAAAGATTCGGGTGGTGCAATAAGTTCCGGCGTAAATGAACCTTTTTATCTACTCTTTAATCCATGGTGTACAGGTACAAATTTAGAAATTTATTACGAATTATATTTAGAATTGTTAAGAGAAACCTCTCCCACTTTGTATTATAAATATAAATAGTTTATTGCAACATGGTCTAGAAATAAGATCACGAGCAAAACGTTACTAATTAAAAATATTAATATCCCCCCTTGCAATTTTAATCCGACATGACATCATTTTTCATATGCATATTATTAAAAATTTATAATTTTCAGAATTTATAAGCAAAAATAATGATTTTTGCAAGAACAAAAGAAACATTGTTTCGAATGTTTCTGAGTGATTTCATTACGCAAACAAAAATTAGCATATCTTATAGAAATTAGATTCAAGTTTTGTGATTACAGTAGAAAAAAAAAGTTTTCTATAGAGCTTAAGATTTATAAATTATTTATGTGCTGCTTGACACAATTGATGTCAATCATAATTTTTAATGCGAACGTCATGGTAATTTTTAAACTATATGGTATATTTGAAGGAAAATTTATTTTATTCATATCGTCGGCCGTTTGAGTTGGCTATTATCAAATAAAATATTTTTTTGAATCAATTGATTTTAAGAAATTTAAATCAATTCCTCTTGAATAATTGTTATTAAAGAATGTACATTCATTTTCTAATCAATTTTTTAAGACGAAAAAATATCTGCCAAATTTATGTAAATTATTGGCAAATTTAAATTAATTTCAACATTATTTTAAATTCTGAAACAATCGTTTAGTTTCTCTTGAGTTGCAAAATTTGTTTTTGTCTTTTTTTGATTTTTCAGGCGGAATTTAGATTTTTTTTCTCTAACTCGAAAGTATATTCCGATTCAATCTAATAAAAATAATTATAGATGTAGGTCTACAACAAAATGTTTACAATTTATTTCTGAATTTTTTCATTTGGAAAATAATTATTCTAAACATTGATTTTGTTTCTTGAAATATATATTTAACTAATTAGAATTATTTTTTCAAAGGAATTGAAATTATCAAAAAATCCAAATTTCAAATTAAAAATAAAATAGGGAAAAAATTTGAAAATTTAATTATTTTTAGAGTTTATATAAGTAAAATTATTCGTTAAATAAAATATAAATAAATTTTTTAAGATGAAGGTACAGTTTATCAAAATTATTCATTTTCATTCATTTTTATTTCATTTTTAGGATTTTTAGCATAAAAACAATGATTTTTTCAAACAAAAGCTTCAAATCATGTAGAAATCAATTTTTTCATACGGAAATTATTTTATGAATATAAAATCATATTTTCTACAAATTTACGATTTCAAAATCTGCAAATTTTTCAGAAAAATAAAAATTCAAAAATGGTAAAAACCAGGGACCGTCACGAAGCAAAGGTATCGTGTCGGTATCGTGTCAAGATACGATATTATTCTACCACGGAGAAGAGTATCGTGTCGCGACACGATGCCGACACGATACCGACACGATAGGATTTTCGTATCGTGTCGCATTACAAAAATAGCTGATTAAATTACATAAGATGTGCACAATCATATTATACAAAATTACAAAATAATGTTGGGGGCCATCCATAAATTACAAAAGATATTTTTTTTAATTTACCCCCCCCCCCCCCTCCCATTAATGTAAGATATTTTACATACATTAGCGCCATTTTTATTGTTTGTAAGAATTTACAGACCCCATACCCCCTAAATGTCTTACGTAATTTATGTAATTACATTACATATAATAACTTATTAACAAATTCAATATGGCGGACATGCGCAGAAGTGCAATTTAGTATTTATTGTTGCGCAGTAGCAATTACATTACTCTTAGACATGCGCAGTAGGGCAACTAAGTACTTATTGCTGCGCAGTAGCCTATCACTACACTTGGACATGCGCAGTAGTGCAAATTAGTACTTATTGCTGCGCAGAAGCCTACAGTTGCTCTTGGACATGCGCAGTAGTTGAAATTAGTACTTATTGATGCGCAGTGACATAATTTAGTATTAATTGCTGCGCAATAATGTAATTTTGTATTTATTACTGCGCAGTATGCAGGTTTAATATACTGCGCAGCAATTAATACTAAACTAGACTACTGCGCATGCCCAATTGCGGTGGTAGACTACTGCGCATCAATTAATACTAAATTACATTACAGCGCAGCAATAAATACCAAATTACACTACTGCGCAGCAATAAATACCAAATCACACTACTGCGCATCCATTAATACTAAATTACACTACTGCGCATCAATCAATACTAAATTATACTACTGCGCATCCATTAATACTAAATTACATTACTGCGCAGCAATAAATACCAAATTACACTACTGCGCATGTCCAAGTGTGGTGGTAGTACACTGCGCAACTTAAAATATATATATTTTTGGTTTTACAAGATGGCCGTATATGCGTCATGTGCTGATAAAAAGCATTTTTTAATGTAACATGTGCGACACGTTAATTTCGTATCGTGTCGGTATCGTATCGTGTCGCAACACGATACTTTTCTCGACACGATGCATCGTGTCGGGCTTCGACACGATACCGACACGATACTCATTTTCGTGTCACATCGTGTCGGTGGCGGTCCCTGGTAAAAACAGTTTCTGTCCGATTTTATTTTATGATTATTGAAGTCCTTTGAAAAAAATAACTATAAAATAATTTTATAGAATCTTTAAATTATTTTCTTAATATAATTAAAAACATCGGTATATCCTCTTCTTATGAAAGTTTTTTGAGAATTAAATAATATTAAAATAATAATAACATTAAGCAATATTTTTTCAGTACTTTAGATCAAATTCCTTGTTCTTTTTATTAAAAAAAATTATTATTAAATTTTTTAATAATTTTTAAATTACTTAATAAATTTATTACTTTAATAAATTTTATAAATTGATTAAAAGTTGAATAACTTGATAATAAAATCAAAATTTGAATAAAATTGAATTTTTTTTGTTAATTACAATTTGAATCAAATAAAATTTCACTAAAATTGAAATTTGGGTAAATTAAATGAATTTAACAGATATAATAATTGAGGACTCGGATCAAAGAACCGACGCTTGTAAACGCACAGAACATTGCGAAGCGTCGGTTCTTCGATCCGAGCCCTCAATTTCTATAAATTTAAAACAGTAAAAAATAGTCGAATCCTGAGAATCAAAACGCAGGTCCTACAAATTAACAAGATTTGTTCGTTAACAATTGAGAAAAAATTTTAAATATACTTTTAAGTTTTTTTTTTAAAAACAAGAAATCTTTTCAAAAAAGATATTCAATAATTTTTACAGAGGATGTGGTTTACTTGCCCCTTGAGAAGGAACGAGCGGAATATGTTTTAATGGATTCGGGATTAATTTGGAGAGGTACTCACAACAGTATGTCGTCCACTGCCTGGAAATATGCTCAATTTGAAGAGAATATTCTTGACTGTGCACTATATTTAATGCAAAACGTTGGAGGAGTCAGGACAGCATCGAGGAATGATCCAGTTGTTGTAACCAGATGTCTTTCGGCTGCCGTAAGTTTTTCCTGCAAAATTATCATTCAATTAGATTCTATATTTATTTTCCTCATACACCCAGAGAAAAATTTCATATCAAGAAAATATAATTTACTCGAGTTAAGTAAAAGACATTTATCTCAGAGTCTACTAATTTCTTTCTGTATTTTGAATAAAAATCTAATTCGACACAGATGGAACTTTTATTTGAAGCAAACAAAATCTTATTTTGATCTAAATAAAATTTAATTGAAACAAATAAAAAGTCCCGTTGGCTCAGAATAAAATATATCTTTCTTTTGGGTGTAAGAGAATGACTCATTTTGTTCCAAATAAATTAAATGAAACAAAATTAATAAATTAAACAAAAAAAAACAAAAAATAAAAATGTAATTATTAATTTTTTTTCGTAGATAAATGCTAACGATGACAATGGTGTAGTGACGGGTAATTGGTCGGAGGACTTTAAGGACGGAACGGAACCAACGAAATGGTTGGGATCGAGGAAAATTTTACAGGAATATTTCAAAACAAAAAGGTCCGTAAAATACGGTCAATGCTGGGTGTTTGCCGGCGTTTTAGCAACAATTTGTAGAACTCTCGGCATTCCGTGTCGAGTGGTGACAAATTACCTCAGTGCACATGACACCGAAAATAGTTTAACAGTCGATTATTTCGTCGATGAGGAGGGAAAAATAATGAAGGAACTTGCCAGCGATTCCGTTTGGTAATAATTAAATTCTCTAATTAATAACTAAATAGTTTATTCATAATTAAATACAAAATTAATAATTAAATATTAAATTAGTAGGTAAACATTAAAATAATTAGCTAAATAAAGAATTAATAAGTTTTTAGTCCGGGAGTTTTTAAAAACGAAAAACTAAAATAGAATTATTTTTTCTAACCAATTCATCACTAATTTTAATGTCAACAAATTTAAAAAAAAAATTAATTCGTCTTTAAGTGAACAAAACGTCTTTAGATAATTACACCTAAATAACTTGATTCTGAAGACAAATTAATGTAAATCGTCTCAATATTTTTTCTTTTTTATAAACATTGAGAACTTGTGTTTCATTAAAAATTATTACTTAAATATAAACAAAAAAATTAGAAGATGAACAATTGTCGTCAAACAAAAATAATAAATTTGTCATTAAATAAACTGAAACAGGAATTATCACGTGTGGAATGAGGTGTGGATGAAGAGATTAGATTTAGGTAAACAATACTCTGGTTGGCAAGCGATTGATGCTACGCCACAGGAATTAAGTTCCGATGTCTATCGCTGTGGTCCAGCTTCAGTCTATGCTGTGAAAAATGGCGAAATCCTAAAACCCTACGACACTGCTTTCCTCTTTGCCGAAGTTAATGCTGATACGGTTTATTGGCGTTACAATGGACCCTCGCAACCTGTTAAACTTGTCAGCAGAAACATTAACACGTAAATATTACAAATTTTCTAAACCTATAGATGAATATTGTATTAATATATTAACAATTAATTATATTATTACAATTGTTAATTAATTATTGATAATTGATAATACTAATGTTCAACAAGTTGTTCATTTCATGATCATTTAGCTCATAGACTAAATTTGATTAATTTTAATTATCAATATATTAAATTAAAAAAATATATTTTCAAAAAAATCAAAATTTACAAACTCCGAAAGTCAAAAAATATTTTATCCAATTAAAAAAAAATTGTTTCTACTTCTGCTAATAATAGATTATTCTACTAATAATTGAGGTAAAGTTTCAAAAAATTCAAGAACATAAATTTTTTGACCTGGACAGTTGAGTATGAATTATTTTATTTTCTGCAAAATTGAAAAATGAGAAAACTGTAGAAGGGTTAAGAGTAAGTAAAAAATAATAAAAAAATTATTTTTCCTACTTCTAGAATTGGACAATTTATTAGTACAAAAGCTGTTGGTAAATGGGAACGAGAAGACATAACCGCCAATTATAAACATCCAGAAAGTGAGTTTTTGTTTTGTCAATATATTTAAAAAATTGGTTTAATATTAAATAAATAGAAAATTGGGTTTATGAGGATTGGAATCTTTTTAAGTTAATTAATTTTTAATAAATTTGTTGACCAAATTAAATGAACTGACTAATTGAATACATGAAGGATAAATTTAATAAAGAAGAGAAAAATAAATTAGTATAAAATAGAAATTGACACTCCGCCTGAATTTTGCTTTTCCTTTTTCCTTCAGAGACTACAGAAGAAAGAGACATCATGCTAAAGGCGTTGCGTCAAAGCGAAAGCTCCTTTAGTCGTTACTATTTGAACGAAGAGTTTAACGATATTAAATTTAATTTCGATCTACATGATGATATTGTAATTGGACAACCATTCCGGTGAGTAAAAAAGAATATTCCCTTGACTTTTTAATATTCTCCAAATAATTTTAATTAAATAAATCTTCTACATCTTCTATATTAATAAAGTTCGTAATCCGGTAATCTATTCGCAGTTTAAAGTCAGTTCTTATTTGCTTTTTTGATTCTTTTTTTATAATTTTTCTTTTCAAAGATTTTTTCAATTTTAAACCTAATGTATTGAAAATCATTGAATTATTGCAAAGAATTTTATCGAAAAATTTGATAATAATAGCATTTCTTTTAAAAATGTTATTAAATTCTCCTGAAGAATTTTATTAAAATTTTAAAAAATTCTAACTAAATTCATTTGAAGAGTTTCTTTGAATTTTTTTTTAAACTAATGAAGTTTCTTTAAAAATTTTAATCGAAAATTTTAAATGCAATTTGATTTTATTAAGAAGAATTTTATTAAAAATGTATTAAAAATAATTGAATTCTTGCGAGAAATTCTATTAAAATTGTTTTGAAAAGAATTAAATTTCTGCAAAGGATTTTACTATTTATAAACATAAATGAATTGTTGCAAAGAATTTTACTATTTATAAAAATAATTGAAATGTTTCGAAGAATTTATTAAAATTTTCAGAAATGATTAAATTGGTATGAAGAATTTTATAGAAATAATTGAAAATAATGAAATTTTTTTTTCTTTTTTATAAATATTTTGACAATAATTGAATTATTTTTAAAGAATTTAAAATTTTTGCCAAAATAGAATTTTATGTGAATTTTTGAAAATAATTAAATTCTTTTGTGTAATTTTATTTAAATTGGATTAAAAATAATTTAATTCCTTCAAAGAATTGTAGTATTTATAAAAATAATTGAATCGATTCGAAGAATTTATTAAAATTTTAGAAAATAAATTAAATTTATGTAAATTTTTTAAAATATTTGAATTCATTCGAGGAATTTAATTAAAATTGTTTTGAAAATAATTGATATCCTGCAAAGAATTTTACTATTTATAAAATTAATTGAATTCTTGCGAAGAATTTTACTATATTTATAAGAATTATTTAATTATTTCGAAGGATTTATTAAAATTTTAGAAAAAAATTGAATTTTCTCGAAGTGCGTTAAAAATATTTATAAAAATTGATTTCTTCCGAGGAATTAAATTAAAATTGTTTTTAAAATATTTGAATTTTTGTGAAGATTTTACTACTTAAAAAAATAAATGAATTTTTTAGAAGGATTTATTAAAATTTTAGAAAATTATTGAATTCTTTCGTGACATTTTATTAAAATTTTTTAAATATGAACAGTAATAAGTAATTTTGTATTTAATAAGTGAATTTTTTAAATTTTGTCTATAAAATTAATACATTTATGCAAATTTCAGAGAATAATTGAATTCTTTCGTGAAATTTAATTAAAATTGTACTCAAAATAATTTAATTTCAGCGAAGAATTTTACTGTTTGTGAAAATATTTGAATTGCTTCCAAGAAGTTCCTAGAAGTTTGGAAAATAATTAAATTTTTTCGACAAATTTTATTCAAAATTGGAAAACATTATTTTGATTATGAAATTATTGAAAAATTATATTTGAAATTATATTATATTATATTTGAAAAAATGTTGTAATTTAAATTAACAAAAATATAGTAAGGACAACATTAATAATAGAGATTAAATATGAATTATTGTGAATAAAGAAAATGTTTCTCTTAATTTCAGAATTCGAATGAAAGTCGAAAATATCAGCAATGACGAGGACTATCGTGTGGATTTAATTTTACGAGTGGACGTTGTATCCCATAGAGGAATAGTTGGAAGAGATGTGAAAAAAATTAAAATGGACGATATGCTAATGAAGCCAAATCAAGATGAGACAATTGATTTGCCCGTTACTTGGGAGGAATATTCTCCACATTTACAGAATGATACGAATTTTCAAATTTCATGTCTAGCAACAGTTCACGAAACAAATTATGAATACTACGCTCAAGATGATGTAGCAGTGAAAAAACCAGATATTATCGTCCGAGTACGTTGATAACCAAGAATTTTAACCTAAATTAATTAATTTTTTTAATTACAATAAATATAAAATATAATACAATTAATAAATAAATTTGCTTACTTGTAAATTATTTTTTCAGTTACTAAGCGATCCAAAAATTGGTTACGAACTCCAAGCCTCGGCTGAATTCTCTAATCCACTGCCAATTTCATTGAAGAAAGGAAGATTCATCATTGACGGTCCGGGACTTAATGAACAATTGAAATTAGTTTTATCAGATCCCGTGCGGCCGGGAGAACTTGCCAAATGTTCCTTCTCAATGATACCAGATCGATCAGGAAAAGCCACAATAGTTGTTAAATTTTATTCCAAAGAATTGTCGGATGTCGATGGTTTCAAGGAATTTATGGTGAAATCTGTAAATTCATTTTATAGAAGTTAGTCTGAAGAAATTAGTAATTGTTTTAAATAATTAAACAAAAAATTAAAGAATCGTGTGCCTTTTTCTATACACTGATTAAGAATGAAAAATAATAATTTCAATAAATATGAACAAATGAATCATATTTCCTTTCTTTCAGTGTGTACTTAAAAAACATAGACCAATTGTATTCATAACAATTAAAATTCTAATATATTAATTAATTTTATTTATATTGTCTAGAAAAAATCTATTTTATAGACCAAAGTTTCATTTTAAGACACTGATTTGATAAAATGTCAAAAGATCTCAAACGTTAAGGAAAAGTATTCTCAAATAGATTATAAAAAATATTATAAATATGAAATAATATTTTTATAATTTTTATTTCATAAATTTATACAAAAAAAAATAATATACAAAATGTAAAAACATTTTATTTGTATTTTCAATAAAAATTTACGAATTTCAAACAAATTATTTTTGCACCTGTTCTTACACTCATTCGAAAACATAATTTGAAAAATTGATTTCTATAATTAATTGGAAAATGGGAAATTCATTTTTACAAAAAGCTAAATTAGTCTCAAAATCCGAAAAACTTTTTAAAATAAAAAATATATTTGAAAATTTTTAAAGTGTAATTTAATTTCATAAAGAATTTTTTTCCAGTTTTTAAACATGTAATCGTGTTTGTTAATATCTAATTAAAATTAAAGATGTGATTATTGAATTTTATTAAAATTCTTTTAAAAATTGAATTCAAGCAAAGAATATTTTTTCAAATATTCAAAACATGCTTCGGATCGAGTTTAACGAACAAAAAAAATCGCTTTAGTCGATTAAAAATTGAAAAAAGTCGTTTACTTAATTTAATATTGTCACAAAAATGATATTTTCTATTTTCCTGATTCTTCACTGATTTTCTTATTCAAATAATTAAAACTTTTATAATATTGCTAAATAAATATTTAAATACATCTTATTTCTTTTTTAACGGGAAATAAATTTTCAAAAATTTCAGCTTTTGAAATTTAATAATTTCTAAAAATTAAAACTATAAGCCTTCGAAAAATTCAGTTATTTTCTACAATTTTTGATTAAACTTCACCTCTAAATCACTTATCTATATTAATTTTTAAAAAAATTTTGAAATTCCTTCGAAAATTCAATTATTTAAATACGAAAAATCCAATTTTTTTATAATAATTGAAACAGTACATTCTTCTTTTTAAAGCTATTAAAGTGAAATATTTTTAAAAATATTAATAAGAAAATTCGTTAAATTAACTTCTGAAAAATATTTCCAGAAATTTTTTTAAAATACAATAGTTTTACAATTATATATTTTTAAAAAATGTCAAAAAAATTGAAATTTGTTAAAATCTTTTAAAATATATTTTAAATTTAATAAAATCTTTGAAAAATAATTGAAAATTCATAAAAGTTTTGAAAAATAATTAAGTTTTCAAAAGGTATAAAAAAATAATCAAATTTTTCAACAATTTTAATTATAAAGAATTTCTCAAAAATTCTAAAATAATAAATTTTAAAAAATTTTAATTCACTTTGTTCGAAGGAAATTGAATCTAAAAACAATAACGATAAATCAATTCTAAGAATTACTTTTTCATAAATATTGTAATGTAATTTTTCGAAAATAATTGAAAAATTGTGCATAATTATTTAGAAAAAATAATTTTTTTGAAGAATTTTAATAAAAAATGTTCAAAATAATTCTAATAAATTTTAATGTTATTATTTTATGTATTTATTTGAATTTTCGGAAATATTGAAGATATTGAAAAAAATTGAGTTTTAAAAAATTAGAACAAAATAAATCAGAGAATTACTATTTTCAAAAACTATTTTAATATTAATTTTAGAACCTAATTTTTATAAATTTTCAATTTAATTAAATTTACACTTTATGATTTTATTCATTAAAATTTTCCAGAATTTAATTATTTCAAAAATTTTCAATTAAAATTCTTTATAAGTTATTGTTTAAAAATTATTATAAAATACTTGAAAAGATGATTTATTTTCAATTAAATTTTACAATATTTTAATTCATCAGAATTGTTTTAATTGTATATTGCAAAAATTTAATTAGCAAAATAATTCAAAAATAAATCTTCAAAGATTTGTCTATTGTTATGCTTATCGTTATGCTTTTTTTAATTTAAGTTGATAAAAGTCACATTAATTGAAATTAGTCGAAAAAAAGTCGAAAAACTCATAATATCCGAGGCCTGTGAAAATAATTGAATTCTCTAAAAGAATTTCATCAAGTTTTTGAATAATTGTAACTAATATTTTTGTCACTAAATTTATTTATGGAAAATTAAGTTATATTGAAGTACTTTGTTAGAGTTTTCGTAAATAATTAAATTCTTTTGAAGAATTTAAGTCTATTGAAAATAATTTTAATTGAAAATTGTAAAAATAATTGAATTGTTTCATAGAATTGTAATTAAAATTGTATTAAAATTGTATTGAAAACAAAAATTGTATTAAATATAATTGTATTTAATAATTAATAATTAATTTTTAAAAAATTTTGAATTTAAAATTATTCAAAGTTTTCTATAAAAAAAAGTAGACAACAACCTGTAAAATATATTTGTAATTATCTAACAAATGTAAAAGTAGACACCTATCGAAGTTACCCATCAAAATAAAATAAATGATCCATTTTATCAAAGAAAGGATTCTATTTTCCTTATAATTATACGTATCAACTGAATTAAGAAGCACTAATAGCGGTCTCAAAAGTTTTTAAATCCCCCTGTCATAATAAATAAAAAAACACAAATCAACCTTCAAATCAGACAACCAAAGACACTAATGACCTCGGACATTTATCATCACAGAAGAAATAATTACAAAATCATACATAAAAATTAATACACATTTCCCCGAATCAAAAGAAAATCTCATCTCCATCTCAAAAATTTTTTTTGAGAATATAAATATATTTAAAAAAATGAGAAATTTTTCCAATAAATAATTTTGATGAATACACGTTACTCGCGATGGCAACAAAGAATGTTGGTTTTTAGTCAAGAAAGACGAGTTTGTTATTTTGATGAGGCACATAATGGGATTTGATTCATAGCAAGTCTATGCAGGGGGTTATACACTCCCTGCATAGTGAGGCCCCCAATAATAAGGGGCCTTACTTCAGACCCCCGTAGACAACACGCCCTGTCCATCACACGTCACATTTATGACTCAAAAGGAAAAAAAACTCACTCTTTTGTCTCTCCTTCTTTAACTCGTGTTTTCTCAAATCTCTCTCGCTTACTCGCCACTCAACGATATTCATCTAAGCAAACAACCGATGAAGAACATATTTCAACGTTCAATTTCACAGATGATGATACATGGTTTATCATCAGCATGTAGTCCCGTCATTAATTTCTTTCTTTTCATCATTAAGTAATCGCATTACAAAACGGCAATTAATATTTGTTACAATTTCAATAATAATTCGATTTAGGCCACTTTATTTCTTGTGTATATTATATCTTTTTCATTTTTTTATTGGTTTTTTAAGTTTTTACAAAGTAATAATTTTTTTTACAATGCGGAAAACTTTATTTTCCGGTAAAATTTTCCATTGATATTCGATTTCCGTTTTAAACAAAATTAGAAACTTTTTGATAAATAGAATTTTCAAAGTATTTTAATTTAATAATTAATTAACAATTGGATTTTATAAAGAATCACAATTTAATGTATTCCTGTTTCTTAGTGCGAAGATTAATAATTCAAATTTTTATTGCTTAATTTAAAAAAAATGATGCGCATTTCAAATTTTTTAATATAATTCAATTTTCACAAATTTTTTTTTAATACTGAAAAATAAGTTTGATGAAAATTTTCAATTCTATTGTTTCAAGATAATTGAATTTTTCCAAACTAATAATTGAAAATTTTTGAAATAATTGAAATTTTTTTACATTTTTTGAAAATTAATTGAATTTTTTTAAAGAATTTTATTACAATTTTTCGAAAATAATCAAGGGAAGTTAGTGATCGTGATTATAATTAATTAATTAATTTTAATTAATTAATTAATTTTATTTTAACTTTATTAAAGTCTGTGGTTTTTCATTCTGTCCGTTCGCAGTATGAAGTTAGTTTTTGTATATGCTTTTGTTTTTTTTCGTTTTGAAAACACATTTTTCTTGATAAAAAATAATGTTTGATTTATAAATTTTATAATTATATTTTGTTTATTTGTTTTAAATTATTAGTTTCTTTTGAAATAAAAAGTTGTGAAATTTTTTACTTTTTAATTACAATTTTTAACAAATTTTTTCTATTTTAAATTAATAAAAAAAATGTGTAGGAAGAATTTGTGTATTTCATAATTACAATTTTTATTTTTTTCTGTATGTAAAGATATTTTATATTTTACTAGCTAAAAAAAAAACGCTCGTGTACTTTCTCATATAATTATTAAAAAACAAAATATTTAATTTCATTTGAAGAATTTCTTTAATAAGATTTAATTTTTTAACCTTCTAAAAATGAATTTATTTTTAAAGTTTTATCTAGAAATTAATGAAAAAATTTGAATAATTTCTTTTTCTTTATATAAAATTGAAGGAAAAATAATGTAAATTTGAAGTATTTTACAAAGTTTGTAGTATTTTTTTTTAACAAAATCAGAAATATTATTTTTTTAATATGTATTGATTAATAACTTCTTTCATTTTTTATACAAAGAAAAAGTTTTTAAAATTTTCTTTATTTGTTATAAAAAAAAAATTTTAATTATTTTACAGAATGTTAAATTGTATTGAGAAAAAGGTAAAAAATTTGAAAAATTTCTTTTCTTAACTTTTCAATCAGGACTTTCAATAAAATTCTGATTTTTTGGAAATAAATAATATAAATTATTATAATTTCCATTTAATAATCATAATGTTTGTTATGCTATGTTTGTACTGCGGACTGACACTACGATAAAAATTGTATACTATGAAAATAATTTAATTCTCGAGGAGAATTTCGTTTAAATTTTTTAAAATATATTGTATTTAAATTCTTTTTGCAGAATGTCTTTGAATTTTTTGTCAAAAAATGGAGTTTCTGTAATAATTTTAATTAAAGGTTTTAAAAATAATTGAAATTTTATGGAAAAGAATTTTATTAAAATTGTATTAAAAACAATTGAATTCTTGCGAAAAATTTTACTATTTATAAAAATAATATAATTTTAACGAATTATTTAGAAAAATTTGTTAAAATTTTAGGAAATATTGGAATTCTTTCGTGAAATTTCATTAAAATTTTTGAAAATATAAACTTAAGTTATTTTTTTTAATTTTGATTATGAAATTATTTAAAAAATTTATGTTTGTTAATAAAAAAATTTGTAATTTGTATAACAGTATCATATTGAATACTACGTTTGCTAGTTTGATTTTTAAAATATAAAGTTCCTCTTAAAGTTTTAAATCAATTTTTTGCTTCTAAAAATTATATTATTCTATTATTATTCAATATTTATAATTATTGAACTTTTCTTAAATTTTTGTAATTTCAAACTTCTGAATGTTCAAATAAATGATAATATTTATTTATTTCTTGAGCAAGTTTAATGTTTATTACTTATTAAGTAAATAATTAATTGTTACTGCTTATTATTTTAAAAAATTTTAATAAAATTCTTCACAAGAATTAAATTATTTTCATAAATAATAGCATTTCAATTACAATTATAAAGAGACAAGATTATTTTTAAAAAACTGAAAAAATTATTTTTTAAATTTTCAATTAAAATTATTAAAAGAAACATTATTTTCAAAAAATATTTAATTGTATACGCTAAAATTTTGCAGTATGTCAATAAGAATAATTACTGACTTTTTTTACATGTGCCAAAACATTATTAAAAAAAGGCGTTAATAACAAAATTAGAAACTTTTTAGCAAATAGAATTTTCATAGTATTTTAATTTAATAATTAATATTTAGATTTTATAAAGAATCACATTCTAATGTATTCATGTTTCTTAGTGCGAAGATTAATAATTCAAATTTTTATTAGTTAATTTAAAAAAACGATACCCAATTCAAATTTTTTTATAAAATTGAATTTTCGCAAACTTTTTTTTTCCAATTCTAAAAAATAAGTTTTTTGAAATTTTTCAATTCTATTGTTTCAAGATAATTGAATTTTTCGAAACAAATAATTGAAAATTATTGAAATAATTGAAATTTCTTTACATTTTTTGAAAAAAAATTGAATTCTTTTAAAAATTTTATTTCAATTTTTAGAAAATAATCAAGGGAAGTTAGGGACCGTAATTATAATTTTATTCTTAAAATGTAAAGTTTTAATAAACTTGAAAAATCAAATTTTGAATTACATACAATTATAAAGAGACAAGATTATTTTTAAAAAATTGAAAAAATTATTTTCCAAATTTTCAATTAAAATTATTAAACAAAACATTAATTTCCAAAAAATTTAAAGATTTATTTATGTTCGATATCAAATTAAAAATTTTTAAGTGTAAAATTATTAGCCAAATTATTTACAAGTAACAGTTTTAATATAGTTTTATAAAAAATAAAAACAAATAAGTTGTTGGAAAAATAATTTGTCTGCGTCAATTTAAAAAATATTTTTCTATGAACTATAAATTGTATTGTAGAAACAAAAAATTACTTTTATTTTATTAATTTATAAATTATTAGGTAATTTATTTTATTTTAAAGTTTAATTTCATTGTTGTAGATAAAAAAAGAAAATTTCCCGAAATATTGTTGATAAAAAAAGGGCAGTGTCCGTTTAAAAATAAATGAATAAAAATACAAAAGTTTTGAAGGAACAATATGTCTGTGACAATTAAAAAATATTCAATTGTACAAGCGAAAAATTTGCAGTATTGTCACAAAAATAATTACTGACTTTTTTTACAAGTGCCAAAACATTATTAAAAAAATCGTTCAAAATATTTATGTAAATTGTAAAAAAAGCGTTTAAAATTATGCCTAGATGATGACCGCAATTTGTTAAAATTTATGAAATTTATATTACAAAATTAATGGATTTTCACTTTACAGGTAATTTCTATTTTCTTCAAAAATTCTTTCTTCTCTTTATTTCTTTTTTTAAATCTAATTAAATCAAACAATAAACAACTTGTAAACCTCATTAGAAAAATTAAAAAATAATCATTTGACAATTATACTTTAAATTTTAAATTAAAATTCTTTTAATTCTTTATCAGTTTTTAGTTTTTAGATAACAGAATAATAGATAATAGAAACTGTGTCATTTTTTATTGATGAAACTCAAAACTATATATTTTAGACTGTACGTTTTTTATTCTTTTAAAGGAAACGTAGAAGAGAACGTCGAAAAAAGCTATTCAATCGTGTTAAAAGTGTATTTGTGTCTGAATTAAAAATGAATAATAACAGATTCTACGATCGGTATCGTATTTATAATGGTCGTCTTCGCAATACTTACTGTGAGTTTCAGTAAAATGGCAATCATTGATCATAGTTTTTTTTAAATTGTATTTATTTATTCAAATTTAAGAAAATAAAACAAAACCAAAAAAACTAAGATCAAGAAAAACGAAAGAACTAAAACGAAGAAATGCAAAAAAGTAGAACAAAAAGATAAAAAACAAAATGAAATAAACAAAAAGAAATATAAACAAAAGAAAATAAAATAAAACAAAAAGATTGGAAAAAATATATTTCAATTATTTTTATTTCACAAAAATTGAGACTATTTTTTCCTTTCCTTCTATTATTTTTATTCTTCGTAAAAAATTGAACCACTTTGTAATTATTATTTTTAGTCAGTAAAATGGTGAAAAATGAATTTTTTTAGAATAGAAGATTAATTTTATGGGGGAAATTTTTTTACAATTTAATTATTATTTTTTTACAGAAATTAAGATTTTTCAAAAAATTCAAATTCAAAACATTTTGAAATTAAATAACACAACTTAGAAACGTATTTTTATTGATCTTATTGTTATTGTAACTTCCTTAAAAATTATTTTTATAATTTCAATTTAATTAATATTTTCTAGAATATTTTAAACTAAAATTTTTCTCTAAATCAAATTTTATAAAATATTTTTTGAAAAATTTCTTTGAGAATTTGCGACTAAAAAGTTGCTATAAATTTAGAAACATTCCTATAAAATAATGTAGAAACATATACTAAAAGTTTGAAAAACTTCTCTTAATAACGTTTAGAAAAATTTCCTTATGAAAATCTAGGAAAATTTCTGAGAATTTGGAAAAATTTCCATGTAACTTCAAATTATTTAAAAAAAAATTAAATTAAAGTTTATCAAAAAAATAATTCATCAAAAATTGCCAGTGAAGAGAATAAAAAATTCAAGTTTTCAAATATTTTAATTTGAAATCTTTTCAAAATAAATTATCCAATTATTTCAATACAACAGTAAATAATTTACGCAGAAGAATTGAATGTTTCTTATAAAATTGAATTCTCATAAAGAATTTTACAAAAATTTTTATTAAATAATTGCATTATTTTGACGAATTTTTAATAAAATTTCTAAGAATCATTACATTTTTCGAGGAAATTGTATAAAATTGTATTATTTAAATACAAAAGCTAATAATTTAATAATTGAATTCTTTTTTAATTTAATTTTTGTGACGAGTTTTGTCAACAAATTTTTAAATAATTTAATTCTTGTGACGAATTTTAATCCAATTTTCAAGAAAATTACATTTTTCCAAGAATTCCATTAAAACTTCACTAAAAATAATGAAAATTTTGCGATGAGCTTTATAATTCATAAAAATAATTGAATTCTTAAAACATATTTGTTATTTATAAAAATAATCGACTTCATAAAAAATGTATTATTTATAAAATTAATTTAATTAGGGTAAACGTACCAATTGTCGAGGGTGGTTCCTATTGTCGAGTAAACAAACTTCGAAATTTATTTAAACATTGTAGCACATTATAAATGGAAAAAAGTGATAAATATTAATTTTCTTATGCATTATAAATGTAAAAAAAATTTATTAATGTTATATCCACAAACAAATGAGACGTTTTTAGTTTATTTATGACAATAATTAAATGTTTGAGTGCAATTTTATTATTTTTTTAAATAAGTGAATTATTTTAGGAAATTAATTAATACAGTAGATATTGAAAATGAAATGAGGAAATTTTTTGAAAAGAATTTAATTTGCGAGAAGAATTTTGTTATTTATAAAGATAGTTGTGATTTTGACTTGAATGTTTCTTTAAATTTTGAACGCATAATTGAACTTTTGTAAGAAGAAATTTATTACTATTAAAAATAATTAAACTTCTGCAATTCATTTGTAACTGCTCCACAATTCAATTATTTAAAATGTTTTTAATTAAAATTTTTCTGTAAAGTTATTATTTTCAATAATTAATTTAATATATATTGACAAATTTAACAAATTTCAAGAAGAATTTGAATTATTAACATTTTGCAATAATCTAAGTTTTTAAAAATTTATAATTAAATTCATTTAAAAATTGAAATTTTTAATCAAAATTTCCATTTCTTCAAATCCACAAAATTTTTTTTTCCGTGGGTCGACACCTCTTTTCCACACGGGTTTGAAAAAAAACCCAGAAAAATAAAACGAAATAAAACCAAGCAAATGAAAACTAATAAAATTAAAATTTCCTTTTTTTGAATTGCTTATTTTTGGTAACGAAATTGAAAAAAACTTTCTAATTTTCTTTCAAATTTCAGATAGGACTTATAGATCGAGAGTTCTGGCAGTGGAAGCTCTGGATCCATTAATTGTGAAAAATGGCAGAGCTCACAGAACATCGAAATACGAAATAATGAATCGCTTTGGAAAGGAGGCGCTACTCGTGGTGCGAAGGGGTCAAGAATTTTTTTTAAATTTCACACTATCGAGAAATTACGATCCGACAATTGATAGAATTTCGCTAGTATTTAAATTGGATGGCGCCTCACAATCAACAAGGGGTCAGGGAACATTATTGTCAATTCCAGTTCTAGGGAAAAATGAAATGTCTAATGATGCCACCTGGCAAGCAACTGTCGCAGAGCAATATGAAAATGAATTAAAAATCAAGGCAAGTTTTTTTTTCTTTTTGAAAAGTCCACTTATTTAGTTTCGATATTTTTAAATATGAAATTTAAAAGAAAATTATGTTCCCGAACTTAGCGACAACACTAAGCGTCGAAAACGATTATTTCAAATTTTTAGAGACGAAAATATTCACTAATTTCAGTTTTTTTATTCATTTTAGCAAATAAAAGAAACGTTTGGAAAATTTCAGTTTCAGAAAAATTTTAAATCCTTGAAAAAATTGTTTTATTTATTCGATTTCGTGAAAACAATTTCGATCTGAAGAATTAAATATTAAAAATAGGTTTTTTTGTTGACATTAAATGTCAAACAATACAATAATGAAAATATTTAAGGGAGACAAAAATTATCCAAAAAAGAATCAGTTCAAAAATTTCCAGAATGCGAATAAGAAATAAGTTTTTGAAAATATTTCCAGATTATAACGAGTCCAGATGCAAATATTGGAAAATGGAACATCAAAATTTCCACGAGAAATAAAGATTTACGTGGTCCTATAAGATTCGGCGTGAATGCATCTTTTTATCTACTCTTTAATCCATGGTGTAAAGGTACAAAGGGCATAGCTCTTTCATTTATTTTTTCGAGATTCATTTACGATTCATTTATGAGAAATAAAAGTTTGTTTAAAAAGTTGCAAAAAAAAACTCATTTTGCAATAATTTTTATAAAAAAATATTTTTATTTCTGTATTTTGATAAACACTACATTCCTAAGGCAAAATAAAAATGTTTTTTCAATATTTCGATTTTAAAGAAATACTTTTTATTTTTGATGAAAATTTCACGAATTCTGACCTTTTAAAACAATTTCTCAAATGTTGGAAAGAAAGTAAAAAGTGTAATTTATTTCATAAGAATTTAAAGAGAAAATTAACTGCGAACTAATTTTAAACAGTAACATTAAAGCTGCTAATTTATAAATTCTAAAGTACACGCATACGTTAAAAAATAATTAATAAGTAGTTATTACCCAATAGTTATACTTAGTCCAGAAACTGATTGACTAGATCAGAATTTAATGAAGTTTGTAAATAAGTTTGTAAATAATTGAGAAAAACTTTGAAATTTAGAAAGTACTTTTAAGTTTGTTTCTTTTAAACAAGAAATCTTTTCAAAAAAGATATTCAATAATTTTTACAGAGGATGTGGTTTACTTGCCCCTTGAGAAGGAACGAGCGGAATATGTTTTAATGGATTCGGGATTGATTTGGAGAGGTACTCACAACAGTATGTCGTCCACTGCCTGGAAATATGCTCAATTTGAAGAGAATATTCTTGACTGTGCACTATATTTAATGCAAAACGTTGGAGGAGTCAGGACAGCATCGAGGAATGATCCAGTTGTTGTAACCAGATGTCTTTCGGCTGCCGTAAGTTTTTCCTGCAATATTATCATTCAATTAGATTCTATATTTATTTTCCCCATACACCCAGAGAAAAATTTCATATCAAAAAAATATAATTTACTCGAGTTAAGTAAAAGACATTTATCTCAGAGTCTACTAATTTCTTTCTATATTTCGAATAAAATTCTAATTCGACACAGATGGAACTTTTATTTGAAGCAAATAAAATCTTATTTTGATCTAAATAAAATTTAATTGAAACAAACAAAAAGTCCCGTTGGCTCAGAATAAAATATATCTTTCTTTTGGGTGTATGAGAATGACTCATTTTGTTCCAAATAAATTAAATGAAACAAAATTAATAAATTAAACAAAAAAAATTTAAAAATGTAAATATTAATTTTTTTCCTAGATAAATTCAAATGATGATAACGGTGTAGTGACGGGTAATTGGTCGCCGGACTCTGAGGACGGAACGCGCCCAACAAAATGGTTGGGATCGAGGGAAATTTTACAGGAATATTTCGAAACAAAAAGTCCCGTAAAATACGGCCAATGCTGGGTGTTTGCCGGCGTTTTAGCAACAATTTGCAGAACTCTCGGCATTCCCTGTCGAGTGGTGACAAATTTCAACAGTGCACATGACACCGAAAATAGTTTAACACTCGATTACTTTATCGATGAGAAGGGAAAAATAATGAATGAACTTTCCACAGATTCTGTTTGGTAATAATTAAATCCTTCAATCAATAATTGAATAGTAAATTCATAATAATTAAATACTAAATTAATAATAAAATACTAAATTGATAATTAAATACTAAATTAGTAATTAAATCACACCCAGAAAAAGGAAATATTTGACTCAGAACCAACTACAGACGTTTTATTTGTTTCAAACTTTATTTGTTCAAATTTATTTGGGCTAACAAAAAATATTCTTTTCTAGATGTCAATATATTAAATAAATATTAAAATAAATAGAAAATGTTAAATAAATGCTAAAAAATGGAAGATAAAAAATGTTCATCAAACAAAAATAATAAATTTGTCATTAAATAAACTGAAACAGGAATTATCACGTGTGGAATGAGGTGTGGATGAAGAGATTAGATTTAGGTGAAAAATATTCTGGTTGGCAAGCGATTGATGCCACGCCACAGGAATTAAGTCCCGATGTCTATCGTTGTGGTCCCACTTCAGTCAATGCTGTAAAAAATGGCGAAATTCAAAAAGCCTACGATACTGCTTTTCTCTATGCCGAAGTTAATGCCGATCAGATTCTTTGGCGTTACAATGGATCCACGCAACCTCTTAAACTCGTCGACAAAAATATTAACTTGTAAGTATTAAAAATTTTCTAAACCCATAGAAGAATATTGTACTAATATATTAACAACATATTAATTAAATATATTATTTCAATTATTCATTAATTATTAATAATTAATAATACTAATGCTCAAAAAGTTGTTCATTTCATGATCATTTAGCTCATAGACTAAATCTGATTAATTTCAATTATCAATATATTAAATTAAAAAGAAATATTTTCAAAGAAATCAAAATTTTGAAACTCCGAAAGTCAAAAAATATTTTATCCAATTAAAAAAAAATTGTTTCTACTTCTGCTAATAATAGATTATTCTACTAATAATTGAGGTAAAGTTTCAAAAAAATTCAAGAACATAAATTTTTTGACCTGGAGAGTTGAGCATGAATTATTTTATTTTCTGCAAAATTGAAAAATGAGAAAACTGTAGAAGGGTCAAGAGTAAGTAAAAAATAATAAAAAAATGATTTTTCCTATTTCTAGAATTGGACAATTTATTAGTACAAAAGCTGTCGGTAAATGGGAAAGAGAAGACATAACTGCCAATTATAAACATTCAGAAAGTGAGTTTTTATTTTATCAATATATTTAAAAAAGTCGGTTTAATATTAAGTAAATAGAAAATTAAGTTAATTAGGATTGGAATTTTTATGTAGTTCATTAATTCTTAATAAATTATTTGACCAAATTAATGAACTGATAATACATGAAGGATAAATTTAATAAAGAAGAGAAAAATAAATTAGTATAAAATAGAAATTGACACTCCGCCTGAATTTTGCTTTTCTTTTTACTTCAGAGACGACAGAAGAAAGAGACATCATGCTAAAGGCGTTGCGTCGAAGCGAAAGTTCCTTTAGTCGTTACTATTTGAACGAAGAGTTTAACGATATTAAATTTAATTTCGATCTACATGATGATATTGTAATTGGACAAACTTTCCGGTAAGTAAAAAAGAATATTCCCATGACTTTTTAATATTCTCCAAATATTTTCAATTAAATAAATCTTCTGCATTATTAATAAATTATTGACATAATAAAATTTTTCTAAACAAATTGTGTCATTTTTTTATTTTTAAAGAAAATAATTTCAGATTTTACAAGAATTTTCTTAAAAATTTGAAAAATAATTGAATTTTTGAAATAAATTTTACAGACAATCTTAGAAATAATGGAATATTTAGAGATTAAATCACTTTTAGAATTATTTTTAAAAGAATTGAATGTTTGCAAAGACTTTACTAAACTACTTTACTAACTTTACTATTATTTTTTAAAATTCAATTTTTTTCAATATTTTCAATATTTCCGAAAATTTAAATACATACACAAAATAATAACGTTAAAATTTCATAGAACTATTTTTAACATTTTTTTATTAAAATTCTTCAAAAAATTATTTTTTTTAATTGTACAATTTTTCAATTATTTTCGAAAAATTAAATTACAATATTTATAAAAAAACTATAATAATTCTGAAAATTGATTTATCATAATTTTTTAAGATTCAATTACCTTCGAACAAATTAAATTCAAATTTTTGAAAATTTATTATTTTAGAATTTTTGAGAAATTATTAATCATTAAAATTCTTTGAAAATTTGATTATTTTTTTATATCTTTTAAAAACTTAATTATTTTTAAAAAAAATTATCAAATTTCAATTATTTTTCAGATGTTTTACTAAATTTAAATTATATTTTAAAATATATTATCAAATTTTACTTTTTTTGACATTCTTTTAAAGATATGTTATTTGTAAGACTATTGTATTTTAAAAAATTGTGTAGAAAAATATTTTCAAAAAGTTAATTTTACGAATTTCTTTATTAAGATTTTTAAAAATATTTCACCTTAATAGCTTTAAAAAGAAAAATGAACTGTTTTAAATATTACAAAAAATTAGATTTTTTGTATTGAAACAATAACCTTAAATTTTATTACCTCGGATATTATGATTTTTTTGACTTTTTTCGACTAATTTCAAATAATGCTACTTTTGTCGACTTATATTAAAAGAATTGAATGTTTGCAAAGACTTTACTAAACATTTGAATTGTTTCAATTCATTTATGCAAATTTCAGAGAATAATTGAATTCTTTCGTGAAATTTTATTAAAATTGTATTCAAAATAATTTTATTTCTACGAAGGATTTTACTATTTGTGAAAATAATTGAATTGCTTCCAAGAAGTTCCTAGAAGTTTGGAAAATAAATGAATTTTTTCGAAAAACTTTATTAAAAATTGGAAAAAATTATTTTGATTATGAAATTATTCAAAAATTATATTTGAAATTATATTATATTATATTTGAAAAAAATAAAAATGATGTAATTTAAATTAACAAAAATATTGTAAAGACAAAATTAATAATAAAGATTAAATATTAATTATTGTGAATAATGAAAATATTTCTCTTAATTTCAGAATTCGAATGAATGCCAAAAATATCAGTAATGACGAGGACTATCGTGTGAATTTAATTTTACGAGTGGACGTTGTATCCCATACAGGAAGACTTGGTAGCCGTGTGAAAAGAATGAGAATGGACGATATGCTGATCAGAGCAAAAGAGGATGGGACAATTGATTTGCCCGTTACTTGGGAGGAATATTTTCCATATTTACAAAATGACACGCATTTTCGTATTTCATGTTTAGCAACAATTCATGAAACAAATTATGACTATTATGCTCAAGATGATGTAACAGTGAAGAAACCGAATATTATCGTCAGGGTACGTTGATAACCACAAATTAAAATTAAACCTGAATGAAAAAATGTCAATAATAATAGTGTTATATTTCAGAATCTAACATTACTTACAACTAATTATAATTTTACACTCTAAGTTTAAATGAGTGAAAACTCACGACAAAATGGTCGTGATTTTCGAAGTGGTTTTTTAGTTTTGAGTGAATATAACTTATACTGTTAACACTTATTCTTCTTACGTAAATGAATGTTGACGAATTATTTTTACAGATACATAGCGATCGAAAAATTGGTCATAAACTCCAAGCCACGGCTCAATTTATCAATCCATTGCCAATTCCACTGAAGAAAGGAAATTTCGTTATTGAAGGTCCGGGACTTGCAAAACAATTGCAATTAGTTTTATCAGATCCCGTACGGCCGGGAAAACTTGCCAAATGTTCCTTTTCAATGATACCAAATCGATCAGGAAAAGCTTCAATTGTTGTTAAATTTTATTCCAAAGAACTGACGGATGTCGATGGTTTCAAGGCATTCGTGGTAAAATCTGGAAAATCGTACAATAGACTAAATTTTTTATCTAGAAGAAATTAGTAATTGTTTTAAACAGTTAAAAAAAATACTCTAGAGAAATGTGTGCCATAAATTGATTAAGAAACTTATTTGAAAACATCAATAATTTCATTTTTTAAAAAATATTTAATCATTATTACTCTTTCATATAGAAATTAGGATTTTCAAAAACTCTTAATTTTTTTTTATTTATTCTTCAAAGAATTAAATTATTTTCAAAAATGTTTAATCTTTTTCATTTTTTTTCAAAATAATTTGCCAAAATTCAATTATTTTCAATATCTACAATTTCATACAAATGAAGAATTCAATTATTTAAAAAGAAATTTTAATAAAATTCGTCTCAAGAATTCAAATATTTCCAAATGTAATAAAACTTTTTGCAAAAATCCAAATATGTTCAAAAACATATCAAAATTCTCGTTAATTTTCAATTACTTTTATAAATAATAAAATTTTAGTAAAATTCTTAACAGAATTTCAATTATTTTTAATATATGTACAATTTTTATCGAATTTCTCGAAAAGTGAAATTATTCCTAAAAATTTTATTTAAATTTGTCAAGAGAATTCAATTATTTAAAAATTTGTTGCTAAAATTCTTTATGAATATTCAATTTTAAAAAACATTCAACTATTGAATAAAATATTTATTTTTATAGTAAAAAAATTTAATTATTAAACAATAATTTTTAGAATATTCTACACGAACGTTCAATTATTTTTCCAAAAAATAAAAATTTCAAAAAATCATTGCAGAATTCCAATTATTTTTAATACAATAAATTTTAATCGATTTTCTCAAAAAATGTATAATTATTCTGAAGAATATTACTAAAATTCATCAAAAAGAAATTTTATTATTTAAAGAATTTGTTGATAAAATTCTACCAAAATTGAATTTTAAGAAACATTAAAATATTCAATAAATAATCTTTGTTTGTATTTAAATAAATGAATTCTCGTAGAATAATAATTGATTTTTAAAATGAATTTCAGTTAAAATTTTAGATAAAATTTGAAGAAAGTAATTTCTTTTTTTAATTTGTAAATTAACATTTTCTACCAAAATTCAAACATCAAAAAAAGTAATAAATAGGTTCGTTCATTTGAACCTTCAGAACTTTAGGGACATTAAAAATTCAAAAAATAATGATAATTGAAATTTTGACTAAAACTGTTGTAATTTTTTTTTAACATTATTCGATTTTTGCGAAGAATTTATTACTTTTGAAAATAATTGAATTCTTAATGCTAATTTTATTAAAATTCGGTTTAAATAATTGAATTCTTTTGGGAAATTTTATTAAAATATAGTAAAACATTGAAAATAATTGAATTTTATAAAGTTTTTGAAATTATTTAAATTTCTACGACGAATTTTATTCAAATTATTTCGAAAAAAATTGAATTGTTACAATAGAATTTCATTAAAAATTTTGAAAATTATTTATATTCATTGAAGAATAAATAAAAAACAATAATTGAATTTCTGCAGTAACATCTAAGTAATGCAGAAATTTAATTTATTTTAGTGTTTTTAAACAAAATTCTTCTATAAATCCATTATTTTACAAGATTAATTAAATATACATATATATATATCCAAAAATTTAACTAATTTCAGAACAATTTGAGTTATTAAAATTTTTTTAAAATTAATTATTATTATTATTATTATTATTATTATTATAATTATTATTATTATTATTATTATTATTATTATTATTATTATTATTATTATTATATTATTATTATTATTAATCATATGAAAATTGCAAACGCAACTCTTTTAAAATTGAATTAATTTTGAAATATTTAATTAAAATTTGATTTCAAGAATAAATGCAATTTGAAAACAACTATTTTCCGCACGATTTCGATTAAGATTCCCCGACTTTTCCATACCTTTTTGAAATTTTTATAAAATTCCTTGACATTTCCAGGTTTAAAAATATCTAAAAAATAATTTTTTTCAGCAGTTTTATAATTTTTTAAAAACTGATTTTTTTATTTCTCAAAATAACTGGTTTTTTTAATTTAAATTTGCACAAATTCTTATCAAAATTGTATTCCTGACATGAAAAAGAGTCGATTGATGTATTTAAAGTATATAAATATTTTTATTTTCACAAAAAAATTGAAAATTTGTATTTTTGGAAATTTTATCTTATATAATTTTTGAAAAATAATTATTCTATGATAAACATTTAAAATAATTGGTATATAATAAATTGAGGAAGTTAAATGATCGAAAAAATAAATATCTTTTTTTTACATATGTAGAAACTTTAGAAACAAAATTAAAAAAAAATGTAAGAATCTTAAATGAAAATCACATTAAATCGAAATCGAATTAAGCTCATAGTTTCTTAATGAAAAATTTTTAAAATAATTGAAATTCGAAAATATTTATAAGAGAAAAAGTTGGATTTTTTTTCCGAATTTACCATCCGGGTTTCAAGAAGGTTCCACCGTCAGCAAACAGATAGAGTTAGCTGTTTCTTCATTCACCAATTCTTTAGTTCTCACAGTTCTCATTTCTTCTGATTTCTTCGTTCATTTGCTTCACGTATATGGGTGAATTTTCTGAAAGTGACACTTTTAAATTTCAGTTTTTCAATTATTTTTTTTCTTCAATTCTATGGTTTTTTCTATTAAAACTACTTAATTTCATACTCAAGAGTAAGATTTTTAGGTTGCGCAAAATTAATTCTTAAAAATATTAAAGTTTTTTTCATTTTAAAAATATTATTGTTGCTCCATTAAATTAATTTTATTTAATTGGCGAGCTTTTCTATTAAAATTTCACGCTAATGTCGCGTTCACGAAATCGAAAATAAAATTACACTGCTTAAAAATTAATAATTTGTATATTTTAATACCAAATATATTCAATTGGGTGAAAATATAAATGTATTTAAAGTATTTGATTTAATGGTAATTTGGGTTAATTTTTTCAAAGCAATGCAGGTAAATACTAAAAACAAAAGAAAAACTAGCAAATTTCAAGGAAAAGGCTTCGGAGATGAAATTAATTTTTACTCGGAGAAAAACGTAAATTTCGATTATTTATAACAGCAATAATTTTTCTCCTTTTTGTAGATAAAATATAGGAAAATTTAACGTCAGATTCTCAGCCTTATTTTAATGTGCATTAAAATTTTGTTTAAGATATTTTTAAAGTATAAAATGTCAGTGATCATTGTAAAGTAATTTTAACCTAAAACTGAAGACAAAGTTTAAACATTTTTATCAAAAACAAAGTGAGGTCTACAAATTTTTAAAATGCACATAATGATAGAAAAAACATTGTACTTTCTGACAATATTTTTAAAAAATTTCTGAGAATTTGAAAAAAACCATGAAAATTTAATTTTATTGTAGAAGTCCTATTGGAGACAAGTTGAAAAGGTTTCGGAGATGAAAGTAATTTAGTTATTAGGTAAATTAAGTTGAATAAAATTATTTAATTTTCTTTTAAAAATGATAAATAAGTGCTAAATTTTCACTATGGAAATTGATAATAATTATTAAAGAGTAGATTTTGTAAAATTAATCGAGACATCAAAAATGTCACTTTCAGAAAATTCACCCATATACTTCACTCTGCTTCTTTGACTTTTGCAAATTTTCTAAAACAAAAAATTTCAATGTAAATTAGAATCGATTATATTCTGTTTAATAAAAATTTACCTAGTTTAATTTAAGGTTGCAAAAAAATATAATTAATAACACTACTTTTTCAAATGCAATAATATTGATGAAAAAATGTTTTTTACCTGCTTTTCGAAAATAGCCGAACATACTAACCTCTATTCTGCCACCATGGAAAATTTAAAACAAAGCACTCGCGATCACACATCAAGATGAACGATAGGACTGCTATTGCTTCTTGGAAACACCTGCGGGCAAGTTCGTGCCTAAAACATGATAAGAAAAAAAGAATAAACAAAAGAACGATCACAGGGGATGAGCAGAGGCGAAACAGGGTTGCTGTCACCTTTTTCACTGATGGCTTTTACACCCTCTAACATGTAGAACGAAAAATATTCCTAATCGGATTAGATGCTTCGAAATTATGTACAGCATCCCTGTTAAGCATATTATTATCATTATTTTTTTGTATTTTCTGACTCGGAAAATTAATCGTTGACAGCTCATGTTAACTTTTCACATTTTTCCCATAAAATACTTTTCTCACCAATGTAATTTGAATTTTATGGCTGTTAGAGGTCAAATTAGATGGAAGTAAAGCTTAAAAATTCACCTAATAGTATTTTTAACTCGACTTCTAATATACTTTGCTCTTTGTAATTTACAATCAATATTATTATTAATATTTTATTAATATTATTATTAATATTTTATTAATATTATTATTAATATTTTATTATTATTAATATTCCCAAGATTTTAATTTTTTAAAGAAATTTATACTTTCGAAAAATTATGTTTTAAGATGAATTTATGTTTGTTTTCCAAAATCATTATTTTTAAGAGTAACTTATATTTGTTTCCGAAAATAGTTTTCCAGAGGAGTTTTTTATATTTGTTTCCTAAAATTTAACATATAAAGATTGATCGATAAGAATTTAATTATTAATTAACTTTTAATCGATCTTGGTGAAATGAGTCTTTAATAGAGTCGAAATCCTCTAAAAAAATTTATTATTTGTTCAAATAATTGAATCTTTTTGAACCCTATTTATGATAATTTAAAAGAATAATTTAATTAATATATTTAAAATTTTTTTCGACTAATTTCTAATAATGCGACTTTTATCGACTGCTTATATTAAAAAATGAGTCGTTTTCGACTTTTCATCTAAATTTTGCGACAAAATAACAGATTTTTAATACAAAATACAAACTTAATTCAATTTTTATAGTGTGAAAAGCATAACAATAGACAAATCTTTAAAGATTTATTTTCGAATTATTTTTCTAATTAAATTTTTGCAATATACAATTACAAGTATTACAACAATTTTGAATAATTGAAATTTTGTGAAATTTAATTAAAACTAAATCACTTTTTTTAAGAATATAATTACAATTTTCGAAAATTAACTTTTAAAGAACTTTAATTAATAATTTTGGAAATAATTAAATTTTGGAAAAGTTTAATAAATAAAATCTTAAAGTGTAAATTCAATAAAATTGAAAATTTATTAAAACTAGGTTCTAAAATTAATATTGAAATAGTTTTGAAAATAGTAATTCTCAGATATTTTTTATTCTAAATTTTTTAAATTCATTTTTTTCAATATTTTCAATATTTCCGAAAATTAAAATTCATACAGAAAATAATAACATTAAAATTTACTAGAATTATTTTTAACATTTTTTATTAAAATTCTTCAAAAAAATTATTTTTTTAAAATTATACAACTTTTCAATTATTTTCGAAAAATTATATTACAATATTTATAAAAAAATTAATTCTTAGAATTGATTGAACATCATTTTGTAAGATTCAATTTCCTCCGAACGAAATAAATGAAAATTTTTGAAAATATATTATTTTAGCATTTTTGAGAAATTTTTTATAATTAAAATTCTTCAAAATTTTGATTATTTTTTATATCTTTTAAAAACTTAATCATTTTTCAAAAATTTTATCAAATTTCAATTATTTTTCGGATGTTTTACTAAATTGAAATTATAATTCATAAGATTTTACCAAATTTCAATTTTTTGACATTTTTTTTAAATATATGTAATTGTAAAACTATTGTATTTTAAAAGATTTTACCAAATTTCAATTTTTTTGACATTTTTTAAAAATATATAATTGTAAAACTATTGTATTTTAAAAAATTGTGTAGAAAAATATTTTCAAAAAGTTAATTTTACGAATTTCTTTATTAAGATTTTTGAAAATTTTTCCACTTTAATAGCTTTAAAAAGAAAAATGGAACGTTTCAATTATTATAAAAAATTCGATTTTTTGTTTAAACAATTACTTTGAAATTTCGAAGAAACATCAAATAATTATTAAAAATTAATATAGACAAGTGATTTAGAGGTGAAGTTTAATTAAAAATTGTAGAAAATAACTGTATTTTTCGAAGGGTTATAGTTTTAATTTTTAGAAATTATAAAATTTCAGTTGAAATTTTAATAATTTTATTTCCCGTATAAGAAAATAAATAAGAAGTATTTGAATATTTATTTAGCAAAATTATAAAAGTTTTCATTAATTAAATTAGGAAATGAGTGAAGAATCAGGAAAATAGAAAATAAAATTTTTGTGACAATACTAAATTAAATAAACGACTTTTTTCGATTTTTTGGCAATTTTAAATCGTCTAAAGCTACTTTTTTGGTAGTTAAAGTCATCGATTCGAGGCCTGCGTTCCATTTTAAAATATAAAATATTCTGTCACCAGAATAATCAGGAAAATTCAAATAACATTTTTTTGCTAAAGGGTCAGAATTCGTGAAATTTTCACAGAAAACAAAAAGTATTTTTTTTAATTTAAAATGGTGAAAAAACATTTCTATTTGGTCTTAGGAATGTGTCCACCAAAGAACAGAAAAAAATATTATTTTTTATAAAAGTTATTGCAAAATTAATTTTTTTGCAACTTTTTAAACAAAACCATATTTCTCCTAAACGAATGAACCGATTTGAGAAATGAATGAACCAAGCGGGAATATAAAGGGAATAAAAAATACTTTCGTTTAGAATTAGAAAATTTTTAAAAAGTTTATATTTTAATAATTATTCAATAAATTTTTTATAAACAATTAATTTTTTTTAATGTTCTGCGCCTTAAAAAATTTTTTTATAAATATCTACATACACTTTAAACTATAAGAAATCAAAATCCGTGGAGAAAATTTTGGAGCGACAATTATTTTAAAAGTTATAATGGAAATTATATCGAACGGAGATGCGATTTTGATGATTTTCAGAATTAAAACATTATTTTTAACTATGAAATGAACAAAACACTGTCGAATTAACATTTTTGTTCAGTTATATAACGATAAAAATGATTAAAAACTGAGTTCAGTGTTGATGCACTACACCGCGCCAATATAATTTCCATTATGACTTTTAAAATAATTGTCGCTCCAAAATTTTCTCAACGGATTTTGATTTCTTATTGTTTTAAGTGTATGTTGATATTTTAAAAAAAATTTTAAAGGCGTAGAACATTTTAAAAAATTAATTGTTTATAAAAAATTTATTGAATAATTATTAAAATATAAACTTTTTAAAAATTTTCTAATTCTAAACGAAAGTATTTTTTATTCCCTTTATATTCCCGCTTGGTTCATTCATTTCTTAAATCGGTTCATTCATTTAGGAGAAATATGGTTTTGTTTAAAAAGTTGCAAAAAAAATTAATTTTGCAATAACTTTTATAAAAAATAATATTTTTTTCTGTTCTTTGGTGGACACATTCCTAACACCAAATAGAATGTTTTTTCACAATTTTAAATTAAAAAAAATACTTTTTGTTTTCTGTGAAAATTTCACGAATTCTGACCCTTAAAATAAAAAAAAATGCAAATTTTTTAAATTCAATTTTGCATTTGAGAAGAAATATTTTTCCGTCTATGACAATATTTGCGAAATGGCGACACATATCGTACAGCGATGAGGCGAAATTGTCTTTTTCGTATAGGTCGCTTCGTGTGTCGGGAACCCCATTACTTTAGAGAGATTATGGTAAAGTGACTGGCTGGCAGGGTTGTTGCAATTAGGGCGGGAAAAAGGGGTGGGTTTACATAGAGGGAGGGCTCGATTTTCTCTTGGTCGCGAACAGCAAACACTATACACTATATAGGGTCCGGTAAATTTCATAATGTGAATAGTATATCCCGATACACATATATACGCAAACAATATCTTTATGTGTGTACATTACCTGAACCGCGTCAGTCATTTTGTCAGTCGCATATATACAGAAAAGGGTGCATTCTCAATGAGCAGAACAGTCATTTATCCTCCTTTCCGCGTTTCATTCCCGAAAGAGCGCATCCTTCAAGTATCAAATTATTTTCTACCCAAAAAGAAAAGGAATCATTGTGTACATAAAAATAATAATAATAATAATAATAATAATAATAATAATACGAGGAGAATATATATATTTGTTTGTCATTTGCTGGAGAGGGTAGAAAAACACCCTCGCACATTATCCCAACCCCTGTGTGTATGTATATTTATATAATCGGATTAAATCTTTTTTTTTAAATAAAATGTGTGGTATTGAGAAATCTTTGAGTAAATAGTGCCACGCATCTTTAATTTGCATAAAATTTTATAGAGTGAGAGAGAGAGAGAGAGAGAGAGAGAGAGAGAAAGGTGATATAAATTGAGGGATGATTTTGTACCATGTGTTACTGTTGTGGATTTAAAAGTGACTAAAGCTGATGTTTAATAGTCGCATGGCTTTAGTTATTTTGCATATTAGCGTTGATATACAAATAATGTCATTTTGATTGACAGGGGTTTTTGAAAATTTTTTTTTTCTTTTTTTGCTGGTATACAATATTATATGTAAGAGGACAAGGCTTGGAGTCTTTTTTGCTAATAGCTAACTAGTCGACTTTTAAAAAAAATAATAGTCACTTATCGCTCATGTTTGATTATTTTGCAAAAATTTAAAGAACGTCATTACGAACGATCGTTTCAGGTTCGAAAGTTTTCGCTTGGTTTTTAAAAAATTCTTTCTTTTTAATAATGACAGGGCTCGGATTGTCTTTAAGACTCAAAAAAAGTCGCTTTAGCCACATAAATTCAAAAACAAAAATTACGAAAAGTCGCATAAAATTTCCGAAAAAGTCGGAAAAAAGTCGAATGAGATTTTAGGAAAAAAATGCCGAAAAAGAAACACGAAATTGTGAAAATTGTAAAAAGAATCAGATTTCTCGCTAACAAATACTTTAACATCAAACAATCTGGAATAATATTTAATAAAATTTGACACAATGCATGGCAAAATTTTAATAAGGTATTTTTAACATTTTTTAAAAAAATCTGTTCAAAATTTCAATTATTTTTATAAATAATAAAATTCTTTTCCGAAATTCAATTATTTAAAAAAAATTTAATAAAATGCCTGTCATAATTTCTATTATCTTTATAAATAATAAAATTCTTCTCTTTTCAAAAATACAATCATCTTTATAAATAATAAAATTCTTCTGTAATTCAATTATTTTCAAAGAATTTTAATAAAATTCTTGTCAGAATTTCAATTATTTATTTATTTATTTATTTATTTCTGTACATTTGTAATTATCTTTATAAATAAAAAAATTCATTCTAGAAATTCATTTATTTTCAAATGTAATAAAATTCTTCGCAGAAATTCAATTATTATCAAAAATTTTTTTAAATTTGGCGTCAAAATTATCATTATCTTCATAAAAAATAAAATTCATCATAGAAATTTAATTATTTTCAAAAGTTCTGATAAAATTCTTTGCGAAAATCAATTATCTTAAAAAGTAATAAAATTCATGTCAGGAATTAAATTATTTTCAAATTTTTTGAAATTCTCAAAATATCAATTATCTTCATAAATATTACAATTTTTCTTCAAAATTCAATTACTTTTAAACATTTTTAAAAAAATCTTTTCAGAAATTCAATCATCTTTATAAATAATAAAATTCTTCTCTGTAATTCAATTATTTTTAAAGAATTTTAATAAAATTATTGTCAGAATTTCAATTATTTATTTATTTATTTTTGTACATTTGTAATTATCTTTATAAATAATAAAATTCATTCTAGAAATTCATTTATTTTCAAAAGTAATAAAATTCTTCGCAGAAATTCAATTATTATCAAAAAAATTTTTTAAATTTGTCGTCAAAATTATCATTATTTTCATAAATATTAAAATTCATCATAGAAATTTAATTATTTTTAAAAGTTCTGATAAAATTCTTTGCAAAATTCAATTATCTTAAAAAGTAATAAAATTCTGTGCAGAAATTCAATTATTTTCAAATTTTTTGAAATTCTCAAAATTTCAATTATCTTTATAAATATCAAAATTCTTTTTCAAAATTCAATTATTTTTAAACATTTTTTAAAAAAATCTTTTCAAAAATTTAATTATCTTTATAAATAATAAAATTCTTCTCTGTAATTCAATTATTTTCAAAGAATTTTAATAAAATTCTTGTCAGAAGTTTAATTATTTATTTATTTCTGTACATTTGTAATTATCCTTATAAATAATAAAATTCATCCTAGAAATTCAATTATTTTTAAAAGCAATAAAATTCTTCGCAGAAATTCAATTATCAAAAATTTTTTAAAATTTGTCGTCAAAATTATCATTATTTTCATAAATATTCAAATTTATAATAGCAATTTAATTATTTTCAAAAGTTCTGATGAAATTCTTTGCAAAATTCAATTATCATAAAAAATAAGTAGATTCATAGCAGAAATTCAATTGTTTTCAAATTTTTTTAAATTCTCCCCACAATTTCAACTATTTTGAAAAATGTCAAAATTCTTCTTCAAAATTCAATTACTTTTAAACATTTAAAAAAAAATCTTTTTAAATTTTCAATTATCCTTATAAATAATAAAATTCTTCTCTGTAATTCAATTATTTGCAAAGAATTTTAATAAAATTATTTTCAAAATTTTAATTATCTTTATAATTTAAAAAATTCATCCTAGAAATTCAATTATTTTCAAATTCTTTTTTTTATAAAATCTTATAATATAAAATAACAATTTTATCACTCGGTCATCTTTAATTATTATAAAACATGAAGACATCGATTGCTCCGAGTCGAATTTTTTTTTAAGTTTTAAGTTTTTTTATAAGTAGTTTAATTTCAAAAAGGTTTGAATTTGAATCTTTTGAAGAATTTTTAATTTTTATGGAAAAATAATAATTGAGGGGCTGGATGCTATAAGGGGATACGCGTGAACACACGGCCAGTCAGTTCGGACGTAGAGATAAAATTTTGAAGTTGTTCAAAATGAATTTAAAATTATTGTTTCTTGTTCAGAATTTCAAGGCGAAACTTTTTTTCTAATAAAATTTTTTTATACAATTTTTTGTTTTTAAGTAAATTGAGAAAAAAGTGATTTTTTAACCTAAGAAATTTTAATGAATTTTTGACTTCAACTCGTGATTACTTCGTTAAATATTAATATTTTTCCACGAAATTTACACACAATATTCTTCAAACTATACCAAAAGTGAAACAATATTTAGTATTTTTTCAAAAAATTCTGTGTCTAAGTAAATAATTATTTAAACAATTTTGCCGGAAAAATGATTCTCCTATTTTCAATTGAAAAAGTTGAGTGACGAATTTTCGTTTTCAGAAAACTTCCAGTGACAAAAATGTTCATCAATATGTTAGGAAGTTTTTCTGAAAATTTTTCGTCATTTGATAATAAATTAAAGAAAATAGAGCAATTTTAACAGCGTCGCGCTATGCTGTAAACGTAAACAATGTCTAACTGTATACATTGGTCTTGTAATGGCGGCCATTCTACACGTGCGCGGCCACGCCGTAATTTTACAGCATAGCGCGACGCTGTTAAAATTGCTCTATTTTCTTTAATTTATTATCAAATGACGAAAAATTTTCAGAAAAACTTCCTAACATATTGATGAACATTTTTGTCACTGGAAGTTTTCTGAAAACGAAAATTCGTCACTCAACTTTTTCAATTGAAAATAGGAGAATCATTTTTCCGGCAAAATTGTTTAAATAATTATTTACTTAGACACAGAATTTTTTGAAAAAATACTAAATATTGTTTCACTTTTGGTATAGTTTGAAGAATATTGTGTGTAAATTTCGTGGAAAAATATTAATATTTAACGAAGTAATCACGAGTTGAAGTCAAAAATTCATTAAAATTTCTTAGGTTAAAAAATCACTTTTTTCTCAATTTACTTAAAAACAAAAAATTGTATAAAAAAATTTTATTAGAAAAAAAGTTTCGCCTTGAAATTCTGAACAAGAAACAATAATTTTAAATTCATTTTGAACAACTTCAAAATTTTATCTCTACGTCCGAACTGACTGGCCGTGTGTTCACGCGTATCCCCTTATAGCATCCAGCCCCTCAATTAAACATTTATTTAAAAAAGAAGTTATTTATGTTGTTTTGAAAAATTTTAAAGAAATCGGTAATTAAACTTAACAGAAAATTTTTTTGACTAAAACGTTTTCCTTTAACTTTAATTTTATGAAAATTTTGAAAATTTCAGTCGTATTTTACTAAAAAAAATCTCTAAAAAGTCGATTAGTCGTATCTTTTCACAAAAAAGTTGAAAAAGTCACATTTCCTTAGAAAAGTCGAAAAAAGTCGTACAATCCGAACCCTGTAATGATTTGTCATACTGAAAGTTTCATTAAAATCAAATAATTTTTTAAAAATGTATCCGCCATATTAAATCCGCCATTTTGAATTTTTAAAAGCTGACCTCAGATTCGTAATTAGCGACCCTAAAAACCCCTAGATATCAAGTTTCATTAAAATCAAACAATTCTTTAAAAATATATCCGCCATATTAGATCCGCCATTTTGAATTTTTAAAATCCAGCCTTAGATTCGTAATCAACTTTATTACCTAATTTTTTTACAACGAAATAAGGGAGGATTTAAATAACTAGCGAAGTTAAACACTTAATCCTCAAGATTCGAGTTGATTGTATATATACTTTATTTTTAGCGTGGAACAAATCTAATTTTAAGGGGCTTTCCTTATGTCAATTAGATAACGAAATGCCTCAAAGAATTTACCGGTCCGAGACATGTATATGATCTGTTTGTTTTGCGAATACACCGCAGGGGCAAAATTAAAGCACCACTAAATTTCTTTTGCAACTTACATAATAAAAAAAAATCCACGAAATAAATCACTTTCCCCTCTCTCTTCGCTAACTTCCCTTTTATATTTTCCAAAGACGAAAATTTACTAATTGTAATGTCCCTTTCTTTAGATAGCAAAACAAAAAAAAATTTATAAGGGGCCGAACACAAACTACGTAAGGCATATTTTGAGAAATTGTTGACCCCCCTTAAAGTCTTTACGCGCAGTTTGTGTATGGCCCCCAAAAACGACCACTGTTTGTACCGAATCGAAATAAATTAATAGCTTTCCTTTTAGCCGCACTTTCTCAAGGAATTTATTCACCATCAATCACATTCCCATCTCGCGGAGCATAAAATCACGTGATCGAGAGAAAAAAGGAGAAAAAAGAAGAAAAAAAAGATCGGTCAAGTCAATCGTGAATATTGAGATATAATATGGGACATTTTATCGAGAGAATCGAATGGACACAGGGATGGGCATTTAGAAGAAAGGTTTACGACCTTCTCCCGCGGGAGGGATTCGGTTTCCGCTTGACGTCGAAATCCCGTGACGTATCTAATTGAGGCCACTTTAGCGGGAGGATAGGATAAGCCATAAGCCAGTCGACCCGCTGCAGGAGATCACCCTAGGCTTATAACTGCTCTGGATCTCCTTCAGTTCCAATGTCCTGGCCGTTGGTGTCCTCTCTGTCTCTCTTTCTCTCTCTCTCTTTCATTCTCTCTCAACGTAAACTCGAGCGCGGAATATCCAACCAAACGCGGTGTAGAGCGAGGGGTTGTATCTCCGAGTGAATCCAGCGTAAATAATGCCGATTATCCCCCCGGCAATTGTTTTATCGACCGAGCACTGCTCTCGCGTGGGATAAAACCGGGCGAAGAGGGCGAAAACGTAGAGATTGAGGGGTTTGGCCACTGTGTGTTTGTGCTTGTGACTGTATTACCACCTCCCACCTATAGATACCTAGGTCGCATTTTCTATTCCCTTTGCCCGTCGATCGAAAGGAGAAGAAGAAACTTTCTTTTGTCATCTCATCTTGCCATTTTTACTTATTTATTAAATTGCGGTTCAGTTTTTCGGGATGTTGAAGAAAAGGGCAAGAAGGAATCTTCGCTGGTCTTTGAATTCTTTACTTTAATTTGTCTTTATAATTAAAAGTCGTCTATTGACTAGTAATGTCACCTAGAAGACTTTCGTCCTGTTTGCAACATCCCAAGAAGAATTAATCTCATTCTCGTATTAATTTTCAAATCCGTTTGTGAATAACGACGATTTAAAGAGCAGTACCCTCTGTGTTTGTGTTAAAATAAAATGTATTTCATAGAATATTATTTGAAAACTTAGCATCTGAATATTGAATTTTGTCAATATGAAACTTTCAATCTTAGGTTCAGGTATAAGACAGACTTAATTGTTAGTGACGTCGACAAAGTATAAGTATGAATTGTAAGCCCTAATTTTATTGCGATAACTCAGGTACTCATGTAGGATGGTTACATGTTTAGTTCTTTACGGTATTCTGAAGGGATAAGTTGTTCGCACCGAGCACGTTAAAACTTGTAGAATTTAACTATTTCTATTAAATATTTGTTAAACACAATTTTCCCTTTATTTATTCCATATCCTCAACAGTTTGCTAATTTATTTTCCATCTATGCCGTAGAACGTAAATTCTAGACCCCACCAGGAGTTTAATCTGATGATTTTTGGCGATAACGGTCATCGTTATACTTTAGTGATCATCCAACTATTCTTGGACAAGCGATATTCCAAATAGAGAGCTCTGGAGTCCTTAAATACAAAGCAGCAGCACTATGAATTTTTCCTATTTGCATAAATTTTTAAATATTTTTGTACATTAAAACATTAAAAGATTTAATTCACTCTCCCTACGAGTGGAAAATCCTAAAACCCCGAGACAAGCGTGTAGAAGCATCAAAATTTTTCATGTAAATAGCAAATGTCACTTCTATAATGATTGAGGCACGACGGATGAATCTTGATATCAAATCAGATGTATATGGAATATTTCTAAGATCATCATCCTCTCCAGCAACTCTCTCATTCTCACTTGTTGCTCTCGATAGAAAAACGCTGAGCCATTCTCTTTAATATTTATTTATCGATGCTGATTCGGTCCATACTGGATGATAATATGCGTCCAATGCTTTCTGGATCAGCATAACTTATAAACACATATATATATACGAGGCATATCGGAATAACTTTGGTAACGGGTCTCTCTCTCTCCTCCTCGCCACATCGCGCGCTTGCATCTACTGACAGGAAAGGATTATGGCAGCCAATAAAAAATACTGAAAAGCATTGAAACGTTTTAGTTAGCTAAAGAAGCGAACCGGCATTTGGCTACTGTTGTGTTTGCTATTTGTGTTGCAGAAGAACCTGTTTACATGCCGAAAAATACAAGCAATAAAATATATCCGCTACTATGACCAAAAATCAAACAAACAACACTCGTCGCTTTTATACATTCTAAAAGAGCAAAAAATTACTTTCAAAACGGATTATTATTCTTGTTATTTTTTTCAGAAGCTTATTTTTAGAATCCCTGTGTAATATATAGATCAGTTTTAGTTTTAGATGAAGATTTAAGTGATTTCAAATTAATATCTTTTTATATTAGATAAATTTTTCAAATGTACTGAATGAGGAATAAGTATTACATTCTTTTTTTTAGTCGGATTAGATTACTTCTTTCTTTTTGGTTAATTTTTTTGTTAAATGTATTTTTATGTATATACATAAAAATGAATATGCGGGTTCTCTTCGCGGAGAGTAAGAGATATATTTTTATGACGATATACGTGTCTCTGGACTTTTGTGGTCCATTAACCTAACAAAAGAAAGTATTCATCCTAAATATCATGCATAAATTAGAAGAGACTTGATGTTTATCATAGGTCTACGGCAGAGCGTGTTGATGCCTATAATGTATAATATGCTTGCATACCGATTAAATAAATGGATAGGTGTCTCAGTAGGAGTTCATAACATGCGTACATATATACATACGATTATCTATCGCCATTAATGTCACGAAATAATTTTTGAATTAAATATATAGTTTGATGATTTTTTTTGCTGCTCTCTTATATGATTCGAGGAGAAATATTCAGCTTGCTGTAACTCGAGACATAATTTATTTAAATTGTCAGGCTTACATTTTTTTCTATAACAGGGTTGCCACAAATATTTAATTTTATTTTTCCCTCATTTTCAGACAAAATTTTCACTTTTTCCCTGACCCTAAAGAATATTCTGATTCACTCTAAAAATTATTAGATAATCAATGAAAAAATGTTCTATTACATTTATTTAAAAATTTCTTTAATTGTAAAATTATTCAAAAACATCAATAACTTCCTTTTTAAATAAATATTTTATCATTATTATTTTTCTGTAGGAATTCCAATTCTTCAAAACATTCAAATTCAAACCTTTTTGAATTAAACAACTTATTAGAATATTATAACAAAACATGAAGAAGGCGATCACTCCGAGTCGAAGACTCATCTTCTTCATGATTTGTAATAATATAAAATACAATAACATTTTTCAGAATAGGTTAATTATTTACAAAAATCCTAAAAAAATCCTACGCAAGAATTGAATTATTTTTACTAGCAGTAAAACTTCTCAAAAAAAATTAAATTATTTTTTAAAAATGTAATAAAATTCGTGGCAATAATTCAATTTTACTTTAATAAATAATAATAAATCGATTATCCATTATTTCATTTTTAAATCAATTTTTATTAGAAAATTCTAGAAAAATTCAATTATTTAAATTTAAAAATAAATAATTTATTGAATAATAGAATGTTCTTTGTTAAAATTTAATTCTCATAAAGAATTTTACCAATAAATTTTAAATATATGAATTTAATTTGAAAAATGTTAATAAAATTTTTAAGAATAATTACATTTTTCGAGGAATTTGATTAAAATATATATTTTATAAAAAATCATTAAAATTCTGCGATGAGTTTTATTACTTATGAAAATAATTTAAATTTTCTTAAAATTTCCATAAAATAATTGAATTTTGGAGAAAAATTTTATTATTTATAAAGTTACTTGGAATTTTAACAAGAATTTTTTATTTAATTTTTGAACACATTTGGATTTCTGGGAAAAATTTTATTACATTTTAAAAATAATTTAATTCTCCCAACGAATTTTATTCATCAAATTTATAAAAATAACTGTATTTATGTGAAGATTTTTATTATTTATATAAATAATTGAATTCTTCCAGAAAATTTTATTCCAGTTTATAAAAATAATTGATTTTCGGTGAAGAATTTTTTAAATACAATTTATATATTTCAAAAAATTTTATAAAATTTTGTATTTTAAATAATTGAATTCCTGTGAAAATTTTTTTATTTATAAATATAATTGAAATTTTGAAAATGTTTTTTTTTTTAATTTTGAGAATAATTGAATTTTTGCGAAGAATTTTATTAATTTTGAAAATAATATAATTCTTCCAATGAATTTTATTCAAGTTTATACAAATATTTGAATTCTTACAACGAATTTTATTCAATTTTTTAAAAGTAATTGAATTTCGGTGAAGAATTTTATTATTTATATAAATATATTTATATAATTGATATTTTTCGAAAAATTTTATTTAATTTTTTTTTAATAGTAATTGAATTCCTGTGAAAAGTTTTATTACTACTTATAAAAATAATTTAATTATTTTGAATTTATTCATTAAAATTGAATTCTTACAAAATTTTGCCAAGGATTTTATTAAAATTTTTTAATATAATTGAATCTAGATGAACAATTTTATTTATAAATATAATTGAAATTTTGAAAATATTTTTTTTAATTTTTGAGAATAATTGAATTTTTAGGAAGAATTTTATTAATTTTGAAAATAATTTAATTCTTCGAATGATTTTTATTCAAGTTTATATAAATAATTGAATTCTTACAACGAATTTTATTCAAGTTTATAAAAGTAATTGAATTTCGGTGAAGAATTTTATTATTTATAAAAATATATTTATATAATTGATATTTTTCGAAAAATTTTATTAAATTTTTTTTTAATAATAATTGAAATGCTGTGAAAAGTTTTATTACTACTTATGAAAATAATTGAATTATTTTGAAGAAATTTATTAAAAATTGAATAATTGAAATCTTGTAAAATTTTGTCAAGAATTTTATTAAAACTGTTAAAAATAATTAAAACTGTTAATAATAAAGTATTTTATTATTTATATAAACAATTGAATTCTTATAAAGAATTTTATTCCAGTTTATAAAAATAATTAAATTTCGGTGAAGAATTTTTTAAATAATTTATATTTTTCGAAAAATTTTATTTAATTTTGTATTTTAAATAATTGAATTTTTTGAGAAAATTCTATTACTTATAAAAACAATGAAATTTTTTTGAATTAATTTATTAAAATTGAATTCCTACAAAATTTTGCCAAGGATTTTATTAAAAATTTTAAATATAATTGAATTTAGATAAAGAATTTTATTTATAAATATAATTGAAATTTTGAAAATATTTTTTTTTTTTGAGAATAATTGAATTTTTGCGAAGAATTTTTTTAATTTTGAAAATAATTTAATTCTTCCAATGAATTTTATTCAAGTTTATATAAATAATTGAATTTTTTACAATGAACTTTATTCAATCTTATAAAAGTAATTGAATTTTGGTGAAGAATTTTATTATTTATAAAAATATTTTTGTATAATTGATATGTTTCGAAACATTTCATTAAATTTTTTATTTTAAATATTTGAATTCCTGTGAAAAATTTTATTACTACTTATGAAAATAATTGAATTATTTTGAAGAAATTTATTAAAAATTGAATAATTGAATTCTTGTCGAATTTTGTCAAGAATTTTATTAAAACTTTTTAAAATAATTGAATTTCAATGAAGTATTTTATTATTTATAAAAATAATTGTAATTTTGACGAGAATTGTTTTTAAATTTTTGAACATAATTGAAATTCTGCGAAGAATTTTTGTAACTTTTGAAAATAATTGAATTTCTGTAATCATTTGTAACTTTTCGAAAATCTAATTTTTTTAGTATTTTCAACTAAAATTCTTTCATCAATCTAGTATTTATGAAAATTGTAAAAATTATTCATAAAATAATTTATAAATTATAATTTATGATAGTTATTATTAATTTTATTTAATTATTATTATTTATTATTATTTATTTATTATTTAGTATTTATTATTAATTTTTAATTTTGTGATAGTTTTTGAAAATTTAAGTTATTTAAAAAGAAATTATTGTCAGAAGTAGAAAAAATTGAAGGTTTTTTATTAAAATTTGTGGTAATTTCATAGTTTACGAGGCAAAAAGAAAAAAAATTAAGTTTTCTTAAGAATTTTAAAAATTCAATTTTTGCAGTACCTTTAGTAAAAATCCCTGACTTTTCCCTGACTTCTCTGACCAATTTTACTTTCCCTGACTTTTCCCTGAATTCCCTGACCTGTAGCAACCCTGTTATTGTCATAGGCTTACATTTTTTTCTATAAGTCAAGTAAAAATCAGAATGGAACCTTAAATGATAATAATAATAATAATGGCCGACTTTTCACACTATAGCAGCATAATGTACAATTTTTTTTCTTTGTTATAACCAAACATACAGGAAATAAGAAAACACGTGGATATAAACGAACAAAAAACATCCACTGGAGATTATGTTTATGATATGAGATTCCACTTATAAAAATTCTTGACTATATAATGCAACATTCAAATTGAGCAGTGAAGTCTGTCGGAAGCCTATAAGTGCCGTTGGATGGTCTAAAGTGTTTTCCTCTGGGAAGTAAAAGTCATCATCATAGAGACATATCTATTTTTACTACACACCCGATAAAGAAAAGCCCTGTGAATTTGGAAATGAAGGCAAGTGTTAAGTCAATGTTTCATACACTTGTAAAAATGGAGCAAAAAAAACCCCCTTTTTAAAAAAGTTTATTACTCTGCTTCTCATGGTATAATTAAATTGTGTGGTAATTAAATACTGAGTCTTTTAAGCAAAAGCCTTTTAAGCAAAAGTCCAGAGGGTCAATGAACAAGTATTTATTACCTGTTTTCTCATTTATTAATTATAATATTTTCAATATAAAATTAAGAAAAAGAAAAAAAAACAAGTGACTGCTACACACGTACACCATCAGCATTTGGCGTCCCGCAGTTCGCAGGCGTGGATACTTGAGGTATTATTTGTTATTCTAATAGCGCATTATATATTTGTTTGGGCGTGGGCGCGAGTCATCCGAAGTGTGAAACATGTTGTATAACGCGCGCATATACGCCCCTCAAACACCCCTGTTGGAATTTGTGTATGAACTCGTGACACGTTCACGCAAATATGCGCATTTGAGCGCAACGTGCTCACGAATTTATGAAGAAAAGGCGGTTTCGATGACGCGTCTCTATAATTTATCGAATTTCAACTGTGCGAGAGATTATGCTACCGCCATGCAACTTGAGTCGGCTTATATATACATGCTGAAAAAGAAAAAAGTAACTATATAAAGGAAATAAAAAGAAAAACAAAGTTGCATTCACTCTCCCGCACAGTTTTCATTCAAATCAATTTAAATATTAATCACATGAATCAAGCTGTCTTGTCTGTCGAAAGAAATTATTGTTTCTCGTTGGGAATTTTAAAAAATTAGGCACTGGAGCAATAAATATTGTTTGTAATATGAATTCACAATTTTTCGCCCCCTTTGACATTTTGTAAGATTTAATTATACTGTGTATAACTTATAGGTAAACTTTTAACTAAACCAATAAGATCAAACAACTATCTGATTGATATAACCGATTTTATTAATTTTTATTCTTTATTTTTTTTTCTATTTTTACAAACTTTTGGCACACTATTTATAAAAACTAGTGTTAAGTTCGTAATCAGCAATCTTAAAAATCCTTCAGTAGAAGTATCAAGTAAATTTAAATCATCTTAAAATTTTTTGGTCCCCCATATATTAGATACGCCATCATTTTGAATTTTTACTCTCAATTTAACTATTGTTATCAGCAAACCATAAATTACAAAGTAAGAAGTTATTTTAAACTTTTGAATTATCAAAAATAATTTTCAAGTTACAATTAACTACTTATTTGTTATTTTGTTTCTAATAGTTTTCTAGTCAAATTTAATTAATATTCTTTTCATGTCATTAACATTAAAAAAATCAATTATTCAGAAGAATTCCACACAAAATCACTATTTCTCTAAATTTATTCAGGAAATCAGGAAAAAGTCAGAGAATTTTATCAAAATTGCAGGAATAATATTCCATTTCAAGAATTCATGAGAAAATTCTCAAGTTATTCTTTAGCATTGAAAAGATTTTATTTACTTCAAACTCAAAATAAAAATTATGATAATTCCCAAGTTTTGAACGTTCAAATGAACGAAATATTTTTTACTGAAGACATTTTAATAAATTACGCATCATAAAAAAATTTATAAACTAAAATTTTACGTTTACAAATTCAGTAATTAATTTTTTGTTTAGTGAAGCAAAATAATTACAATAAAAATTTAATTTTTAAAGGAAATAAAAAAGTTTTGACTACTTTGCTGACTTTGCACAAAATTTCATTTTTAAGCATAAAAATAATAAATTGAATTTTGGAAAAATTATAACTCATTGCATAAAATCAATTATTTTTTAAAGTAATAAAATTCTTTGCAGAAATTCAATTATGTTCAAGAATTTTTTAATATTCTCGTCAAAATGTCAATTGTTTTAAAAAAATTTCATGTGAAATTTATTATTTAGAAATTTTTTATAAATTTCTTCGCAATAATTTAAACATTTTCATAAATAATAAAATTATTGTTAGGAATTCAAATATTTTCGTAAATAAAACTCATCGCAGAGTTTTAATTAAATTTCCAATACAATTTTAATCGAATTCATCGAAAAATTTAATTGTTCTTAAACATTTTATATAGAAAATCGTTAAAAGAAATCAATTATTTAAAAATGTTTTGATAAAATTCTTTATAAGAATTCAATTTTAAAAATTGTAGTTATTCAATAAATTATTCATTTTTGCATTTAAATTATTGAATTCTCTAATAAAAATTTATTTAAAAATGAATTTCAGTTAAACTTTTAGATAATAATGAATATTAAAAGCAATAGCATGAATTTAAAAAAATAATTAAATTTTCAAAAGGTTTTAAATCAAATTGTTTGAAATTTCGAATTTTTCATACTTATAACTAACAATTTTGTAGAATTAATTATTTTAAAAAAGTTTAATTTAATTTTTTCCTGGAATTATTTAAAGTGCTTATTTTTTAATATACGTATTCAATTGAAGAATTTCTAAATAATTGAAATTTCGTAAAATTGATTTGTAAACAAATGAATTTTAAAATTCTAAAAGAACTTTTTTCAAAAATTATTAAAAATTGTTAATTCATGTGGGAAAATAATAATAATTAAATATTTATTTAGAAGAAAAGTTATTGATGTTTTCGAATAGTTTTACAATTAAGGAAATTTGTAATAATATTTTCGCTTTTACATTGATAGATTTCTATTTTTACTTCTATATTCACTTTAATTGTTAGTCTTACTTTTATTTTCACTTTCGCTTTGAGTTTGACAAATATTTATTTTCAATTTCATTTCTAATTTAAAAACATTTTTTTACTTTCCTTCTGATAGATTTTTTAACCAACATCTCAGTTTTACAGATATTTTCATTTCATTTTCAGAAGGCTGACTATATAATTTTATTTTGACTTAAATTTTTTGTTTTTAATTTAAATTTTCTATTTTCACATCTACTTTCACTTTGATATATTTTTATTTTCACTTTTACTTTAACAAAATTTTCATGTTTATTTTTTATGCACAAGGGTGCATTCACATAACTTTCACTTTCACTAAAAAATTTTACCTTTAAGTTTCCTTAAAATTTCTCACTTTGATTTTAAATTTTACCCAAAAATTCTCTGTGTCATCAATAAATTTTCACATTCCTTTTTAAAAATTTCAAATGAAAATGACAATAGTTTCACGCAATAAGTAAACATTCATATTGAAAATTTAAAAGAGAGAATATTTTGCAGGTAAAATGAAAATTTTTTCAGTGAAGACAACATTTTTTTAGTGAATGTGAGAATTTTTTAATAAATGTAAAAACGATGTGAGTGAATGTGAAAGTTTATTGAGTAAAGGTCAAAATTTTTGTTAGTGAAAGTGAAAATTTTGTGAATTATTTGTAAGGTCAACATTTTTTTTGGTAAAAGAATGAGAATTTTTTAGGGAAAGTGAAATTTTTTGACTGAAATTGAATTTTTTGGGTAAATTGAAATTTTTTTTAGTAAAACAGAATTTTTGATTGAATGTGAAAATTTTTGAGTAAAAGTGCAAGCATGAGTTTTTTAAATGAAAGTCAAAATTAGTTGAGTAAAAGTGACAATTTTTTACAATAAAAGTGAAAATCTCTTGAGTGAAAGTGACGGAATTTTTACTCCACTTTCGTTTTCATTTTTACATTAACGTACATTTTCATTTACTATTCCACAGCGTTATAAATATTCACATTCAATTAAATTTCACTTTTATCTTCAAAAAGAAATTTATTCTAAAAAAACCATCGCAATGTAAAAATGTAAAAATTTCTCAAAGTGTAAATGAAAGTGAAAAATTACAATTTTACTACCAAACACTGGCAATTTTACAAAATTGAAAATTTCAAACAGTTAAAAAATATCATTTGGTTACAAATAGAAAAACAACTTCTCCACTATAAGAATCATTTATAATATAATAGTTAAAAATTTTGAAATGAATATTTAATTTAATTTCTATTTAAAGGCGGATGTGTGTGTTTAGGCGGAGAATAATTTGTCTTTTTTTTCACCTCTGCGGGGCAATAAAAGGCCAGGCGCGATATTAAAAATGTATTTTGAAAAGAAAAGGTGCTACAAAAAAGTCGACGTCAATGTAAATGAGACCGGGAATTAAAACCGCATCATTGGTGAATGAGGGGGTGGGGTAGCCGGAAAGGGACAGTCGAAAATAATGTGTCACCAGACACCCTCGCCACATGTGGCCACCCATGGGCCTTTTGCTATATGTATATATATGTATATTCTGTATAGGAAGGAAGATAGGTGAGCGCGCATATTTAAAAGCCATAGGTAGGTAGACAAAACAACTGGGAATGTGCAAATGTTGCCAATATATTTTATTATCCATATTCCAAAAGGACCACAAAATTTATTATACTGATTATTCCATTTTCAAATTGAATATAATGTCCGTATGAGTATTCCGAAATTAAGGATTCTATTTTTTTCCAGGATAATTATTTCTGCTTTTAGTAAATTCAATTTTTATTTTAAATTTTTATTGAATTTAACATTTCTTGAAAATTTTTTTTGAAAATTTGGGATTAATTATAAATAAATGTGACGCGCTCCCAAGAAAGGTACCTACAGGCTTGCCACAAATATTTAATTTTATTTTTCCCTGATTTTCAGACAAAATTTTCACTTTTTCCCTGACTATCTAAAGAATATTCTGATTCACTCTAAAAATTATTAGATAATCAATGAAAAAATGTTCTATTACATTTATTTACAAATTTCATTAATTGTAAAATTATTCAAAAACATCAATAACTTCTTTTTTAAATAAATATTTAATCATTATTATTTTTCTGTAGGAATGCAAATTCTTCAAAACATTCAAATTCAAACCTTTTTAACTTAAACAACTTACAAGAATATTATTACAAAACATTTTTCAGAATAGGTTAATTATTTATAAAAATCCTAAAAAATCCTTGGCAAGAATTCAATTATTTTTACAAGCAGTAAAATTTCTCAAAAAAATTAAATTATTTTAAGAAAATGTAATAAAATTCGTGGCAATATTTCAAGTACTTTCATAAATAATAATAAATCGATTCTCCGTTAATTCATTTTTAAATCAATTTTTATTAGAAAATTCTAGAAAAATTCAATTATTTAAATTAAAAAATATATAATTTATTGAATAATAAAATGCTCTTTGATAAAATTTAATTCTCATTAAGAATTTTATCAATAAATTTTTAAACATATAAATTTAATTTGACAAATTTTAATCAAATTTTTAAGAATAATTACATTTTTCCAGGAATTTGATTAAAATATATATTGTATAAAAAATCATTAAAATTCTGCAATGAGTTTTATTACATATAAAAATAATTTAAATTTTAATAAAATTTCCATTAAATAATTGAATTTTGAAGACGAATTTTATTACTTATAAAGTTAATTGGAATTTTAACAAGAATTTTTTATTTAATTTTCGAACATAATTGGATTTCTGCGAAGAATTTTATTACATTTTAAAAATAATTTAATTCTTCCAAAGAATTTTATTCCAGTTTATAAAACTAATTGAATTTCGGTGAAGAATTTTTTAATTATAATTTATATTTTTTGAAAAATTTTATGAAATTTTGTATTTTAAATAATTAAATTCCTGTGAAAATGTTATTACTTATGAAAATAATAGAATTATTTTGAATTAATTCATTAAAATTGAATTCCTACATAATTTTGCCAAGAATATTATTAAAAATTTAAAATATAATTGAATTTAGATGAAAAATTGTTTTATTTATAAATATAATTGAAATTTTTTAAATATTTTTTTTTTGAGAATAATTGAATTTTTGCGAAGAATTTTATTAATTTTAAAAATAATTTAATTCTTCCAATGAATTTTATTCAAGTTTATATAAATAATTGAATTCTTACAACAAATTTTATTCAAGTTTATAAAAGTAATTGAATTTCAGTGAAGAATTTTATTATTTATAAAAATATTTTTATATAATTGATATTTTTTGAAAAACTATATTAAATTTTGTATTTTAAATAATTGAATTCCTGTGAAAAATTTTATTACTTCTTATAAAAATAATTTAATTATTTTGAATTAATTCATTAAAATTGTATTCCTACAAAATTTTGCCAAGAATTTTATTAAAATTTTTAAATATAATTGAATTTTAGATAAAGAATTTTTTTATTTATAAATATAATTGAAATTTTTAAAATATTTTTTTTTAATTTTTGAGAATAATTGAATTTTTGCGATGAATTTTATTAATTTTGAAAATAATTTAATTCTTCCAATGAATTTCATTCAAGTTTATATAAATAATTGAATTCTTACAAAGAATTTTATTCCAGTTTATAAAAATAATTGAATTTCGGTGAAGAATTTTTTAAATAATTTATATTTTTCGAAAAATTTTATTCAATTTTGTGTTTTAAATAATTTAATTCCTGTGAAAATTGTATTACTTATGAAAGTAATGGAATTATTTTGAATTAATTTATTAAAATTGAATTCCTACAACATTTTGCCAAGAAGTTTATTAAAATTTTTAAATATAATTGAAATTTTGAAAATATATTTTTTTTTGAGAATAATTGAATTTTTGCGAAGAATTTTATTAATTTTGAAAATAATTTCATTCTTCCAATGAATTTTATTCAAGTTTATATAAATAATTGAATTCTTACAACGCATTTTATTCAAGTTTATAAAAGTAATTGAATTTCGGTGATGAATTTTCTTATTTATACAAATTTTTTTATATAATTGATATTTTTCGAAAAATTTTATTAAATTTTGTGTTTTAAATAATTTAATTCCTGTGAAAATTTTATTACTACTTATGAAAATAATTGAATTATTTTGAAGAAATTTATTAAAAATTGAATAATTGAATTCTTGTGGAGTTTTGTCAAGAATTTAATTAAAAATTTTTAAAATAATTGAATTTTAATGAAGTATTTTATTATTTATGAAAATAATTGCAATTTTGACGAGAATTGTTTAAAAATTTTTGAACATAATTGAAATTCTGCGAAGAGTTTTTGAAGCTATTAAAAATAATTAAATTTCTGTAATTATTTGTAAATTTTCCAAAATCTAATTTTTTTAAATTTTTTTAACTAAAATTCTTTCATCAATCTAGTATTTATGAAAATTGTAAAAATTATTCATAAAATAATTTATAAATCATAATTTATGATAGTTATTATTAATTTTATTCAATTATTATTATTTATTATTATTTATTTATTATTAATTATTGAATTTTAAAAATTCAATTTTTTCCAGTACTTTTAGTAAAAATCCCTGACTTTTTTCTGACTTCCCTGACCAATTTTACTTTCCCTGACTTTCCTGACCTGTGGCAACCCTGACCTAAGAAGCAAACGAATGATAGGTTAGGTTCGTGTTAGATTTCTCTTGATTAAAAGTTTATTTTTAATTAATTGAATTTGAAACCAATTTTCATTGAATATTTTGGATACAATGAAGACTTGAAGATGAATAATTTTCAATTAATAATTGATTTTCTTTCTGCATTTTTACTTGAAATATTAAAAACATGACCTCAAATTTTTTGCTTCTTAGGCACCTTTCTTCGGAGCATGACACAAATACAAAAAATAAAATAATAATATATATTTTTTCGATATTTAAAAAGAAATTATAATAAGGTTGCGATTTATATGTACAATATATAATAATAATAAAGCTTGGGGAATTTAAAAAGGCGCTTTTTTCTAACCACTGGATTTTCGACCCATCATCCCCTTTTATTTTTGTCACACACCCCTAAAACCTGTCTCCCTAGCTCGCCACCCTTGAATGAAGCCTAACGACTAAATAAGTCTCCCCAATTAAAAAACTAATTTCGATTAAAGTCCCAGAGCGGCCATTAAGCGTCGTGTAACTAAAATGGAGGTTGGTATTTTATCGAGTGGTGGGTGATGGGGGTGGGGTCGGGGAAATGGTTTGCTCGGGTTATCGACTTCCTCGCCTCAAGCAGTCGTAGACAATTATGAACGGCGAACGAGAACCAACTCATTGTAACGCAAGGAAGAAAGTCACTATTATTTATATATATGTAGTTTAACTATATGTATATAATGTTTATATTGTGAATAGTGTATATTATACATTATACACTTGGGACGAGTTTTTTTTGCAAATGAAAAGGAAGTTTAAAATGTCTCTTGTTAAAATACGAATATAGTATAGATACCTTCAAAAGTTTGGTGATACAAAAGAATAAATTTTTTAAAATGTTATTCTATTGTCTTATGAAAATAAATTTTAACAAATTTTAAATATTTTTAAATATTTAAATAGGTTCTTAATTTTTTTTAATAGGTTTTCTTTTTATAAAAGAAACTTCTTAAATTATTTTTTTGTCTTCTAAATATTTTGCAAAAGTAATCCTCTTCTGAATCAAAAATGTCTCGCATATTGTTAGACAACACAATGGAATTTTCCAATTTAGAAAAATTCCTCCAAAAATTTAAAATCTTTAAAAAAAATAATTTCAGAAGTTTCTTTTATTTATGATTAAAATGATATAGAAAAATTCCTAAAGATGTGTAAATATCCCCTCAAACGTTAATTTCCTTTTAGTATTATAAAAAGATTTCTAAAAATTTGGAAAAATCCCATTAAACAGGCAGAAAAGTTCAGGAAAAAGTATTGGATTTTTTTTATAAAACAACTTTTGTCATATCTAAAATTAAAAATAATTTATATTTATTCATTTATAAGAGAAAACAAGTCTTTTGTAAAAAACAAAAACGTAAATAATAAAAATTTTCATTATACTATTTATAAATCTTGTCACTTTGTAAATCACTCGAGGCTGCTTTTTCTCATTGACGTCCTATTTTGTGTTCTTAAAAAGTATTTTGCAAAAAACTATTTTGTGTTCTTAAAAAATATTTTGCAAAAAAAAAATTTTTGTGTTCTTAAAAAGCATTTTGCAAACAAAATTTGTGTGTTCTTAAAAAGCATTTTGCAAACAAAATTTGTGTGTTCTCAAAAAGGATTACAACCAACAGCATACTGAAAAATATAAAGACAAATAAATTAATTATTAATTTTCTACAACCAGTTACTGATTAATAAAAAATAATCTTTAAAGTCTTAATTTATTAGTCAAAAGTAACTAATTCAGATTCAAAGAGATTAACTTTTTTATTTATAAACATTAGTAGTAAGAGTTAATTATTTAAAAATTGTCCGATTTAGAATTAAATTATGTAAATTTAATTTAAATTGTTAAATCTTTAAAAGTAATAACTACATTGAATGATCAAAAACCAAAAAGCAATCACTTTTAAATTAAATGTTTGAATAAATTAATAAAAATATAATCAATATTTATCTTATGTACGCTTTTCAAATAACACAATTTTTCACTTTTCAAATTTTTCACAGTTTCAAATAGATTTATATAATTTTTTCACTGGCGTTTTTGTACTGACTTCGCGGTAAATGCTCGAGAGCAACTGACGCACAAAATGCTATGCTTGTGAAATTTCTTTGAAAAAATAAAACATTTTCAAACACATTTTGAGTATATCTCTATACAAGAAATTTCACAAATTTTAAAGTTAGATAAATCTATAAGAAAAAAACGGGTATAGACAAACTCATAAAATAGACTTTCTATAGTAACGAGAAACCCTTAGCTGGTCATCCGAAGACAAACCAGATGTCACTAACCTTTCAAAACGGAACAATATTCTAAACATCTTTATTTTGCTTTAAAAACAGTTTTAGGGACTGAATTATTAATTTTTAAAAAAATTTATACATTCTTTACAAAGACTATTTATGAAAACAATTTTTTAAAATGTAAAATTGAATATTCATTATAGTATTTTTGATTTTTTACCCATAAATTAATTTTAATATTATTGTAAACATATACTTATAGATAACAAATGATCATTCTATTCTACATTTGAAATAATATTTCAAATTATTTTATTATTATTATTATTATTATATTATTATTATATTATTATATTATTATTATTATATATTATTATTATTATTATCATTATTATTTTTATTATTTTATATTATATAAAAAATCTCTATTTAGTAATTGACAAGTAATTGGATATTTGAGTCTGATAATATAATTTCCAGTTTTTTATAAATATTTTTCAAAAATCTAATAATTTGTTACTTTGAATGAGAATCTAATTAAAAATGTTGTTGAACATTGAAATTATAAAATGTAATTTTCATATATATTTATATATATATATATAATTTTGTTTATGAAATAGCAAACAATTTTCATGTAAGAAAGTTTAAAATTTTGATCCGCATTTGTAGAAGTTATGAGCAATCAAAAAAAATTGTTTTTCAAAACGTAAAATTTCGAAAAAAATTCGTATCTTGTAAACGGATTGATAAAAAAATTTGAAAAAAATCTGGAAGCTTTTTTCAAACTAGTACTGAAAGATAAAAAATGTTTGATCCAAATAAAAAAATGTGTATTTTGACGATATGTTGGTTTGGCGTGGAATGTCTCATATATTGAGGAATGTTCTACAATTCTAATAAAAAAAATTATCGAAATCTATGAATTATAAATATTATTTTTCAAAAATTCAAAAATTGAAAAAATTAACGATTGGAACCATCATTTTCATAGTTGTTTAATATTATCGTTAATAACAAACCGATTCGTATGAAATTTCGTATAAACTACAGTCACCTCATAATAAAACATTCTTAAAAAGAATTTGATAAAAAACATTATTTTTGTAAAAGTTATTAAAAAACGAACTTAACCAACTCTTCCCTATATACAAATTAATAGATTTTCATTTTTACAATAACAATGTAATGAATTTTCAATAACTGTCTGCATTTTTCAATTATAAATTAATGAATACTCACTTCATGTTCTTTAATTTTCAATTCATCTTTAATTAAATTTAAATTTATTTGTTTGTGTAATTGAAAAGTTGTTGAATTTTCAATTCTTTTTAAATTTCTTTACCTAGGGAGAAGGTGATGTCAAAATTTGAAAAAAAAAAAATAAATGAAATAGAAAATGTAAATTTTGACGATACGTTAGTTTAGCGTGGAATGTCTCATTTATACATTATTTAACCGAAAAATGTAGAATAATTTTTATTCTCGCAATGACTTTTATTAATTTGTAAAAATATTCGAATTCTTCCAAAGATTACTTATATTTTCGATGAAGATAATTTAATTCCTACGAAGAATTAAATATTAATATTAATTATTAACATTTCTGCAAATCGATGAATTGTCTTGAAGAATTCTACTTGCATTGTATGAAAATAGTGGAGAGTTTTTAAATCATTTTTATTTAAAATTGTGCAAGTAATTTAAAATAATTTTAATTGAAAATTCTGAAAACGATTGAAATTAACAAAGAATTTTTATCTCACCATTTTTGATAATAATTAAATTCTTTGAAACAATTTTATTACAATTTTTAAAAATAATTGAAGTTCTAATGAATTTTATTATTTATGCGAAAATAATTGAATAGTTTCTAAGAATTTTATAAACATTGTTTTAAATAATTAATTTTTTTTCCAAATTTGATAAATATTATGAAATTTTATTTTAAATACAAAAATAGTGAAGTATTTTTTAGTAACTTTTATTGAAAGTTTTGAAAGTGATTTAAAATAATTCTAATTGGAAACTTCGAAAACAATTGAAATTTACAAAGAATTTTTTTGACTCACCATTTTTGATAATAATTAAATTCTTTGAAACAATTTTATCAGAATTTTAAAAAATAATTGAAGTCCTAATGAATTTTATTATTTATGCAAAAATAATTGAATAGTTTCTAAGAATTTTGTAAACATTGTTTTCAACAATTATTTTTTTTCCAAATTTGATAAATATTATGAAATTTTATTTTAAATACAAAAATAGTGAAGTATTTTTTATAGTAACTATTATTGAAAATTTTGAAAGTGATTTAAAATAATTTTAATTGGAAATTTCGAAAACAATTTAAATTAACAAAGAATTTTTATCTCAACATTTTTGATAGTAATTAAATTTTTTAGAACAATTTTATATTTCAATTTTTAAAAATAGCTCAACAATAATAAACAATTATTCGACAATAATAAACGGCTTCATTTTAATTGTATTAAAAATGATTGAATTCTGATGAAGAATTTTATTATTTATAAAAAAGTAATTTATATGGGAGACTGTGGAGCTAAATGTTAAATGTTTCCCAAATGTTTTTTTAGTCAATAAATCCGTTTAGATGCAAATATGTATACGTAGATCAATATATATACAATATATATATAATATATTGTAGATCAACTTGTCCTGAACAACTTGCAATAAAAGAAAGTTAAAAATTTAATTAATAACATATACTTATTATATTAATCATTAGTATTTATAAGTTAGAGGATTTTTTTGTTAATTTACAAAAAAAATTATTAAAAAATATTGTTTTATTACTTGTATTTTTTTATATTTTAATACCGTGGTACACACTGAAGAAAATAAACTAGACTTGATCAAAAAATATTAATATTCAAAAAAGTTACAAGGATTCTTCTAAGCTAAACTTTAACTGCTATTTTCTTGAAAACTTGTTTTCGCACGTAAGTTCGGTTTTTATAGACCACGTTACGTAAATATTTTCTCCCTCCACGTAACACATGTTATGTTAAAAGTTCAAACTTTCAAATATTGCAATGAATTGAGCACAAAAATACGGATTAAATAAGAAATGGAATCAAATTTTTGTTATCAATTGGATTCCCTTTGACATCAATTTGATACTTTTAATAAAACTGGGAAATGGGTAGCAATTTTGCAGCAAGCTTCCTATGGGTTGGATATTTCAAGTTTGCGTCAATATTGCTATGTCTGCTAAGTAATCGGTTGTTTAGAACAAATTCTTTTTTTTCCTAGTGGATTATTTTCGTGTCTATTTCGAAAACTACAAATCGAATCTAATGCTTTTCAGGGTCTAAAGTCTCTTTCTTCACGGTAAACATCACAATTCTGATATAGAACACAATTCTAATATGGAACACAATTCTAATGTAGAACACAATTCTGATATAGAACACAATCCTAATACAGAACAAAATTAAACAAATTTCGAAATTATTAAATACATTATTTCCAGACCCCATTTATTAAAAGTGTTGATAATCAAGAAAAAAAGCCCAGCCTTCACAATATATTATCTTTGAAAGAATTTTCAAAAAATTTACCAGAAGCTTATGAATGATAATTACTTCCGTTGGGTTGGCTCATTAATATAAGGGAATCTAACTGCTCAAAAATTCATAGGTAATCATTCTTTATTTGATTAAGTTGGTGAATTTAATGCAAATGAGGATTAAAATGTCGATGATATATGACAACTAGTCAATGGCTTATATGTTGGATTAAGGTAAAGATTATACATGACAAATAATATGGATGCTGAATATGAGAGGTGCTACTTCATTATCCATGATTTGCGATCTAAAAGAGAAGTGGACTTCCAAGGAAGAGAAAGAGAGAGAGAGGAGAGAAAAAAAATTTGTTGAAGGATAAGAATTTCGCCTCGCTCCTGTGGTTTTATACCTGACTGTGCCTTATTATCATATACACCTCTCTCTCGACAAAATTTTACGAAACTAAACCAACTTCTCACTTGGAAATTTTCACCAAATGCTTTTCTCTGAATTTTTCTTTTTTTTTTTGAAAAATGACTCTTTTTAAAAGTTTCAGAGCCTGAAAACACGAATATATTTTTCATAATTATACGATGAGACGTACTTTATTCTTTCATTCTTTGGATACTATTTTACTTTCGTAAAAACTTTCCAAGTTCATATTTATATTTCCACCTACACAACCAAAAGATCATATTTCAATTAAACGCACTACGCACATAAAACATATTTACGATCCACCAATTTTATATTAAAAAAGAAGAATACCTCAAATAAAAATATGTAAATTTAATATACCCGTTTTCTAAAAAAAATTCTCGATATTATAGTTTAAATTTCAAATCAATTTCTCTTGATATTATTATGTTAATTTGATTTTTTCCTATTCCCTTTTTTGCCAAAACGAAACATGCGGTGAAGCGATGAACAATATCATAGTTGTGCGAAACGCAATTAATTATTTTTCAATGTGATAAAATATTTTGGGTTACAAAATGTTTAACAAAATGTGTTTAAACATTTTGTTTTACTTATATTCTAGAAAAATAGGAGAAACAGATGAAATACCTACACAATTGTATGAATCGGGGTATTTAACGTAGAACTCACGCATAAAATTTTAGTGATATGTGATATTCGTTCACGCAACGTGAATAAGACAACGCGCGGGACGAACATATATTTTATCAAATTTATTATAGTAACACCTGCACTATTTATAGAAAAGAAAGATAACTATCGTATACATGGCAATCCTCCTCTGAATCATGCTAACAGCAGGTAATCTCCTCTCTGCGACCAAAAATCGAAGAAATTTTTTAGCGCGAATACAAATTTGTCATTGTCATCGGATAATGATCGCAGCAGTGCTCTTTTGTTTGGTTACCAAAAATTGTTGCAATCAACACACTTTTTGCAACCATTGGTCTAGTAAACGATACTATATAGGATCATAATCAAGAAATTTTAGCATTAGGGCACTCAAAAATTATTTGTTATAAACAAAAAACTATTTTCGTTTTTGAAACATGTTCTTTAATTAACATCGTTAGCAATAATAGCTTTCTTGTAAAAGGAATCTTTTAAATATTATAAAAATGTTAGAAGTTAACGTCCATTAACGCCTGAATGTACTGAATTTTTAGTCTGACTTCAAACTTAAATATTTTCTAATATACTTATTATTTTCTTTTCGATAAATAATTCTTTTTGCATTAAAGTGTCCTCTATCCGAATATGATATTAGAAAATTAATAAAAAATTGTTTAACAATATTTTTTTGCATATAATTAAAAAATTGCATGATTTTTTAAAGGTTTTTTATTACAAATTCTTAAATTTTTAAGTCAACAAATTTTTTTGACATCTAATATTACCATAAATCGTGCACTCGATTGTTATACTTTCCAAAAATATATTGACTTTTTAAATTTAAACATTTGATTTTTCAAAATGGCGCCTAAAAACTAAATTTTTTTTGAAAATTTGAAATTTGATGCTCGATATACATTTTTTAAAACTTTGGCTTTAAAATGTTTACTCGGGGGTTTTCGGGGTCGCTGATTACGAATTTGATATTAGTTTTTCAAAATTCAAAATGGCGGATCCAATATGGCGGACAAAAATTTCAAAATTTGGTAGGATTCTTTTACAAATCCGTATTCGGGGTTTTTTGGAATCGCTCATTACGAATTTGATATTAGCATTTTAAAAATCAAAATGGCGGATCTAATATTAGGGAAAAAAAGAAAATTCCACTTACCTTTGAAACAACGAAAAATTCGTATTATTTGAAGAACAACAGATTCCTACTCATTTTTAAATGAGTAGGAATCATTTCATAACGCATTTACATAGCGGGAGAAATACATCTCTACCACCTGGCGGAAGAAAAGAGAATTATAACGAAAAATGTGCGAATTTTTCAAAATAATAAAAACTTTACATGTAAAAGAGTGCAGAAAAAATTTAATTAATATCAAACAATTAATTTGTCGTCATTAACATTAAGAAATCCTTGTTACTAATAAATAGTTATTAATTTTTATTGTTATATTCACTTTTATAATTTTTTCATTATTTTTTTATAATTTAAATATTTTATTAAATAAATATAATAAAATGTAATAATTATTAGCATAATAATTGCATAATATTAGATCCGCCATTTTGATTTTTAAAAAACTAAAATCCTTTTAATAATTAATCAGCGACGCCGAAAAATCCCTGAGTAAGGATTTAAAAAAAATCCCACAGAATTTTCAAAATTTTGTCCACCATATTACATCCGCTATTTTGAATTTTGGAAAAATAATATCAGATTTACGACGAGCGACCCCAAAAACCTCCGAATACTGATTTATAAAAGAATCCAACCAAATTTTGAAATTTTTGTTTGCCATATTGAATCCGCCATTTTGAATTTTCGAAAACTAATATCAGATTCGTATTCAGCGACCCCAAAAACCCCTGTGTGCGGATTTGTATGAGAATCCAACCAATTTTTGAAATTTTCGTCCGCCATATTGGATCCGCCATTTTGAATTTTGAAAAAAAACACGAGTAAACATTTTCAAGACACAGTTTAAAAAAAATATATATCGAGCATCAAATTTCAAATTTTCAAAAAAAATTTAGTTTTTAGGCGCCATTTTGAAAAATCAAATGTTTAAATTTAAAACGTCAATATATTTTTGGAAAGTATAACAATCGAGTGCACGATTTATGGTAATATTAGATGTCAAAAAAATTTGTTGACTTAAAAATTTAAAAATTTGTAATAAAAAACCTTTAAAAAATCATGCAATTTTTTAATTATATGCAAAAAAATATTGTTAAACAATTTTTTATTAATTTTCTAATATCATATTCGGATAGAGGACACTTTAATGCAAAAAAAAATTATTTATCGAAGAGAAAATAATAAGTATATTAGAAGATATTTAAGATTGAAGTCAGACTAAAAATTCAGTGCATTCAGGCGTTAATGGTTAAAGAAAATAGAAATTTTTTTTTAGAACAACTGTTCTGCACTGACAAAACGATTTCTTTGATTTAAACATATTTTGTTTAAATCAAACTTCAAATATCTTTGCTACACCAAAAAAAAAAAAATATTTTTGTTTCAAGAGGACAATTCTTCTTCTAAAATCATCTTACATTTTATTCTTAAATTAAGAATATTACTCTTCATTGGAGACTATTCCACTACTTTTAAGAGGAATTACTCTTAAGTGAAGAATAATCCTCTTAAAATAAGAGGATGTTTTTTGATCCATATACAAGAGGAAAATATGCTTTGAAATAAGAGGAATCCTCTTAAAACAAGAACATTTTTATTCGGTGTATATGGGTGAATTTTCTGAAAGTGACATTTCTTATGTCTCGATTAATTTTACAAAATCTACTCTTTAATATTTATTATCAATTTCCATAGTGAAAATTTAGCACTTATCATTGTTAAAACAAAATTAAATAATTTTATTCAACTTAATTTACGTAATAACTAAATTACTTTCATCTCCGAAGCCTTTTCAACATGTCTCCAATAGGACTTCTACAATAAAATTAAATTTTCATGGTTTTTTTTAAATTCTCAGAAATTTTTTTAAAATATTGTCAGAAAGTACAATGTTTTTTCTATCATTATGTGCATTTTAAAAATTTGTAGACCTCACTTTTATTTTTGATAAAAATGTTTAAACTTTGTCTTCAGTTTCAGCTTAAAATTACTTTACAATGATTACTGACATTTTATACTTTAAAAATATCTTAAACAAAATTTTAATGCACATTAAAATAAAGCTGAGAATCTGACGTTAAATTGTCCTATATTTTATCTACAAAAAGGAGAAAAATTATTGTTGTTATAAATAATCGAAATTTACATTTTTCTCCGAGTAAAAATTAATTTCATCTCCGGAGCCTTCTTTTTTAATAAAATGAATGTAGAAGTAAATTTAACGGAATATTTCGATGGTAATATAAAATGAGGGTGTGAGATTTGTATGTTTTACTAAAAAGCATATTTTTATTGCGCCCTAATGTATACAAATATGAAAGAAAATTTATTTTTCATCTCCGAAGCTTTTCTTCTCGAAGCCTTTTCCTTGAAATATGCTAGTTTTTCTTTTGTTTTTAGTATTTACCTGCATTGCTTTGAAAAAATTAACTCAAATTACCATTAAATCAAATACACAGAAAAAACAAAGTCTGAAACCGTTTACATCTTAAAACCAAAATGATTGAAAAATAGCCTATTTTTAAGCTGAAAACCAGATTAAGTCAATTTTTTGGCTTTAAATAATACTCTCAAGGCTAAGACTTAGTTAAAAATGTTTCTAATGTAAACGGTTTTAGTCAAAAAGAGACTGAAAGTAAGATTTATTTTTTACAGTGTACTTTAAAGTTTAAATACATTTATATTTTCATCTAATGGAATATATTTGGTACTAAAATATACAAATTATTAATTTTTAAGCAGTGTAATTCTATTTTCGATTTCGTGAACGCGATATTAGCGTGAATTTTTAATAAAAAAACTCGCTAATTAAATAAAATTAATTTAATGGAGCAACAATAATATTTTTCAAATGAAAAAAACTTTAATATTTTTAAGAATTAATTTTGCGCAACCTAAAAATCTTACTCTTGAGTATGAAATTAAGTAGTTTTAATAGAAAAAACCATAGAATTGAAGAAAAAAATTAATTGAAAAACTGAAATTTAAAAGTGTCACTTTCAGAAAATTCACCCATGTATGCACAAATCGGTACACGTGCACAAATAGGGATAATTTACCTTATCTGTTTTTTCGGAATACAGAAAAGAAAATAATATACATTTGGCCGATTTGAAATAAAATTTCTTGTGGAATTGGCCATATGTATTTTTGATTGGTGAGGAGGATGAGTGTGGTGAAAAAGAGGATAATACGCACAGAGGGAATAGAGGCGCAGCATCTCTGTGGATATACACTTGCGCCAACACAATGACGTGAAGAATAAAGCCTTGCAAACGAGCATGTCGCTTTTTATGCACAGCAATGTACACATGTCAGGTGTGCGCGTGTAAGTTAGTGAGCAATGGTGCATGCATGCATTAGGCGTAGGTGTATCATCTAACTAAGTTGGTTGGCCTGTGTTTGGGTCGCCACCGATCTCGAACGTCCCGCTTGGGTGGCCCTTCTCTACCTCATGGTATAGAGTACCTCATCAACTCATACAACTCTCTTCTCTCTCTCTTCTCTCTCTCACCATCTTTCCCTTCTTCTTACTCTGTATCATTTTCTCTCTTTGTCCCTTTCTCTCTTTCTCCCCCTGTATCAATATCTCTATCTTTCACTGTCTATTTTCTTTTCTATGTATATTTCTCTCTCTTGTTCTCTATTTTTCTCTGCATCTTTCTCTCTCTTGTTCTTTATTTTTCTCTGCATCTTTCTCTCTCTTGTTCTCTATTTTTCTCTGCATCTTTCTCTCTCTTGTTCTCTATTTTTCTCTGCATCTTTCTCTCTCTTGTTCTTTATTTTTCTCTGCATCTTTCTCTCTCTTGTTTTCCATTTTTCTCTCTCTCGTTTTCTATTTTTCTCTGTCTATATTTCTCTCTCCTATGCTTCCATTACCTCCATATATATACATACAGAGATGATGAATGACTTAGCGCTCCCTTCATATTCCAAGTTGCTGATCCCCACTTTCCCTCTGTTCCTGCCAACCACCATCCTTCTACTTTGAATGTTACACCCTTTTGCAGAGTCCTCGAAAACCGCACAAGGGTTTATTAATCCCCAATCAATGGACGTCCTTATGTCCTCTTCTAACCTCAAGAGAAGAAACATTTTATCGTTTTGATACCCAATACCTATATTATAATAGCATTAAAGAGCCCGAAAAGTTTATATCTTTCCTAATTTTTCTTCATATCGTATATTGGTGGAAAACTGTGTATACCATTTCAAGAATTTGCGTTATAAACAATAAATACCAGTTTGTTATAAAACATACACTGAAAAAAAATTTAACTGATTCAAAATAACCGATTAAGTGACGCTATTATCAATTAAATATTTACTTGAATCAAATGATATTTAATGGAGTCAAATGGTTCAATTCATATTTGAATCAATAACTTCAGTATTTGAAGCAAATATGAACTACTGAACCATTTAATTGACTCTAATAGATATTATTTGATTCGATTAAATATTTAAATGATAATATAGTCAATTACACCCAGAGAAATTGTATATTTGTCTCATGACCAAACCAGACTTTTTATTAGTTTTAAGTAAAAATTTTATTCGGCATAAATAAAACATATATTTGAGCCAAATAAAATTTTATTTAGACCAAATAAAATTTATTTGAAACAAATAAAAGGTCTAGTTGGTTCTGAGACAAATATACGTTTATTTAATTCAAATAAAATATATTTGGTTTAAATAATATTTTTCTCTGGGTGTAGTCGGTTATTTGAATCAATTAAATTTTTTTCAGTGTAAAACATTTCGATGAAGAACTATATAAGTATAAAAGTGTCACACAAAATAATTCTTAATGATTAACAAACAATTGATTTAAATCATTATAAAATTTGAGGAAATACCATAAATAACACCCGCAGAGAAAATTATTATATTTAAACTAAATATATTTTATTTGACTTAAATAAACGTGTATTTGTCTCAGAACCAAGTAGACTATTTATTTGTTCTAAATAAAATTTACATTTGACATAAATAAAACATATAATTGAAAATTTTATTTAAACTAAATAGAATTTATTTGAAACAAATAAACAGTCTACAGTTGGTTCTGAGACAAATATACAATTTCTCTGGGTGAAGATGCGGAGAAGAGTATATTCTTTAGAAACCTGTTTTTAAAAATCTAAAACTCTATTTTATGTCTAGCAATAGTGTTGACAAATTTTTATTAAAAACAAAACACTCGCGCCTTCTCTCGAAATAGTATTTTTTTAAAACTTCTATAACGAAATGGTACAGTTTATAATAACGAATTCAAAGAATTGCGGTAAAGTTTTCCACTAAACCGACGATATATCAAACTTGTTGAACTGGCTATATAGTAAATTATAACTTACTACCCAATTCAACAAGTTTGATTATAATTTTCACCGTGTGGCTTTTAAAAGAAAAATTTCTTTCCATTACAAATAAAATTGCATGCAAAAAATGTTACTAAAAGCCTTTTCTAATAGTAAAAAAGCGCATTTTTACTAAATTTCTTTTATAGTTATTCAGGATTGCCACTTAACCTATACTGGAAACATTTGGACAATCTGGAAATGTCAGGGAATTTTATAAAAATTGAAAAAACTTGGAAAAGTCAGGGAATTTTTATGGTAATTTTGGAATATTGTTGTTTTCTATAGTTGAAATTATTCTAGAAATCTAATTTTACTCAAATATTTCAAAATCATAATTCAATTGTAAGAAAGTTGCGTTTACAATTTTCATAATTAAATGAACTTAAAAATACTTTCATTTGAAATTTTGTAAAAATTCAATTTTAAAGAATTCAACAATTTTAACAAAAGAATTGAATTATTTTCAAAAGTAATAAATTCAAAAATAAAAATTATGTTAAAAAATTTACAAAAATTTTATTCAATATTTCAAAAATTGAAATAATGAAAATTATTTATGAATATATTATTTAAAAAAATTTCCATAACATTCTTGTCAATTCTTTGCCAATTTCTTGGTAATTTTGTAAACTTTCAATTTTAAAAAATTCAAAATTATTTACAAAAAAATTCAAATATTTTCAAAAGTAATAAATTATTTGCAAAAATAAAAATTATGTTCGAAAATTTACAAAAATTTTAGTTAAAATTTCAATTATCTTTATAAATAATGCAATTTTTCTCCGAAATTCAATTAATTAGAAAAATTTTAATAAATCTCTTGGCAGAATTTTAATTATTTTTAATTTATTTTATAAAATTCGTTTCATCAAATTATTCGAAAACTGAAATTATTCTTGAAAATTTTATGAAAATTTGTAAAGAGCATTCAATTCATATATTCAAATTTTTAGAAATAATTAAATTTTCAAAAGGTTTTAAATTAAAGACTTTGAAAATTTGAATTTTGTATACCTTTAACGAACAATTCAGTAGAATTAATTTTTTTAAAAAAGTTTACTTCCTACTTTTTTTACAGCGTAACTTCTACAAAAATTATTTTCATCATTACCATTTTAACTGAAATTCTTCTTTAAATCAATAATTTTAATAATTTTCGAAAAAGTTCTTTGACAATTTTCAAATTCAGTTGTTTACAATATTGAATTTTACGAAATTTTAATTATTCACAAAATCTTCAATTAAATATGTGAAAGGAAATAAAAACTTCGAATTTTACCTAAAATTTAACAGAAATTTATTTTAAAAATCAATTCTACGAGAATTCAATTATTTAAATACAAAGATAATTTAGTGAATAATTCAATTTTTCTTAAAATTCAATTCTGGTAAAAAAATTTATCCATAAATTTTTTAAATAATAGAATTGTTTCTATGAATTTTAATAAAATCCTAAAGAATAATTACATTTTTGAGAAATTCGATTAAAATTTTATTAAAAATAATTGAAACTTTGCAACGATTTTTTGAATTTTTTACTTTTTGGAAAAAAATAATTCAATGTTCATGTAGAATATTATAGAAATTTTTGTTTAATAATTTGATGTTTTTGACTGTAAAAATAAATACTATATTAAATAATTGAATGTTTCTTAAAATTAAAATTTCATAAAGAATTTTATTAACAAATTTTTAAATAATTGAATTCTCTTGGCAAATTTTATTAAAATTTTTAGGAATAATTTTATTTTTTAAGACATTTGATAAAAGTTGTACATATCTAAAAATAATTGAAATTCTACAAAGGATTTTATCAAAATTTTTCAGTAATGTTTGAATGTTGGAGAAAAATTTTATTATTTATAAAAGTAATTGAAAATTGGCGAGAATATTTGTAAATTTTTAGAACATATAATTGTATATTTTTGCAAAGAATTGTATTACTTTTGAAAATAATTGATTTCTCGAGACGAATTTTATTAAAATTTCTTTCTAAATAATTGAATTATTTAGTGAATTTTTTTTTTGAAATATTAGACATTGAAATTAATTGAATTTTGACAAATTATTTTTAAAAAAATGAAAAAAGATTAAAAATTTTCGAAAATAGTCAATTCTTTAAAGAATAAGTAAAAAAAATATAATGGAATTTTTGAAAATCCTATAGTGTCTGTATAAAAAAATAATTATGATTAAAAGATTCACTTTCTTTAATCAATAAGGATTAAATGTTTATTTAAAATTGAAATTATTGATGTTTTCGAATAAGTTTCTAATTAATAATAAGTTTATTTTTAAAAACCTGTAAAAATTTTGTTTTTTAACCTGGAAAACCTGGAAAAGTCAGGGATTTTATTGAAATGTGCAAAAGCGTCGTAACCCAGTGTATGTACGAGGGTCTTTCTTTTATTTTGCTATAGCAACTTCCTTCCTCTTGCCACTTGGAAAGCGTAGAAAATGGCATAGTGAATCCCTAACATTATTCATTGCTGACACAAGCATACTTGGTTCAATTTACAACTCGGTTCATCTAAATTGCTGCCACTGATGTAATTATCCACACAGAAAAAAAGAAGTGTTGTTTTAACACTAAAAGTAGTGTTAAAACAACACGCAACATTTTTAACCAAAACGAGGTGATTTTAACCTAAATTTTGTGTTAAATTAACTCCATGAGTGTGTTAAAATTAATGCACATTTTTAATGGCTGTTAAAACAACACCATCTTGAAAACTACACGCAACAAATTTAACACTTATTTTTTTGTTTGCAAACATTGCTACTGTGTGTTTTCAATTGTTTTCATAATCATCCCTTTATACTTTTTTCATAATCCCTAGCATATATCAAAAATTCAAAAAACTGTACGAATAAACGTATAGCAAATAAGCGAACAGAAATGAAATAGTAAATAAACGAACAGTAAATTAAATATCGATTCAAATTATTTATTCAATTCATCAGTTAGCTAAATTGGTTTCAAATGTTTATTCTTGGCGCGGTTTAGGTCTTTTCCTCCCAAACTTGAGAGTGTTAACTGCTCTTATGCCAAAGATATAATTCAAAACCACTACCGGAATGGGCTATAGAAAATATCCTCTGGGTATTAAGCATATTCAAATAAAAATTAAGTGAAAAAAATACTGTATAAATGTACTGTACTGTACAGCGAAAGTTGACTTGACCGCAAAAGATGATTCACCACGAAAAGTCTTCTTCTTCTTTTTTTTTTGTTTGGAAGATATAAAGAATGCGGTGTCAGAACGATAAAATATACTTTAAATTGTCCTGATCAATGAACAACTCATCAGCAGCTGAAAGCGAGACTGTAAGAAAAGTTATCATATTGAGGAAAAGGAAAAAGGAACAAACATGTCCGAAACGGGTCATAAACAACAAGAATGGAGCAAAACGAGAATATGGGTCTCCTATGGTTTGTTCTGTGGTCGACTTCACAAGTCGCTTAGCTACCTGAAGGGTCGAGGGCCCTTGGTATATATTTTATATCCAAAAAAAGGCCTTTCATGTTTCACTACAGAGGCACCCAGCGTGTCGAATAGAATTCAGAAGGCTGTAGTCGCAGATAGGTATATTTTGACATCCCGAGAAATTAGTATAATAAAGGGGCCAAGGTAAAGGCGCCCAGAGTGCCTAAACACACGCCGTAAATCTCCCCCGTCGCTCTCTCACTCTCTCTCTCTCTCTCTCGCTTCAAGACCACACCACCACTCCTCGAGGGTTCTTTAATGTTGCCTAAACTATCAGGGAGGAAGAGATGCGTCTCTTATATATATATTTGATCGATCGTGATATGTCTGTGTCTTGTTGTGTAACGGTCTTTATTGCTTTTTCCACTCCTTGTGATTTAGTCTCTCTATCCTCTCGTCGTCAATTCTCATTGTCCTGCTAAAATATCGTTAAAAATCGAGGAGTCACTTAAAAAATGATTGCTGATGATTTATGGAGGCTGTATTGTTATCATATGCTGCAGATATTGCTGCGATTTTAAGACTGATTTTTAAAACTAAAGATAAACAATTGACAGTCTTATTAGAACATCTGTGGAATGTTCTATGGCGCATCTATGGATGTTCAGAATAAGATGTCCTGGAAAATTTCCTGGGTGGAAATTGTTTATCAATTTTTGACTTCTCGCATTGTAGACAGTCTTTGACTTTGGCTAAACCTTTTCATAATAGAAGTGGACATTCCACCTATACATTTAGGGAGATTATGATTTTCGAATAGCCTCTATGACGTAATGTTCTAAAACATCCATTGCTGTTAAGGAATTGTCTTTCAGATTAACATGATGATCTATTAATCATGTTACACCTAAAATACTTTACCCGCATATTGCTTTATATCTTCATCTTCTAACGCAGTTTTATCTCTATCCAATATCTTAATTATCGGTTAGGGCATAAGATGACATGAGACTTTTCAGTATACTGAAAATCTGATTTTTATCAATTCTTCCCACCTGGCGTTAAAAGGTTAAAATTTCCTAAACTGAGTTCATGCGCAATCTTGAGTCAACTTCTACAGGTTAAATATTGAAGAACATCAGGTATTTAAAGAACAACGTCAAGTTTCATAAGCTTCGCAACTAAAGATTCCGATGGAGCCCTGAAATGATTGTTGCAAGTTTACTATTCTATTATTGCTGTAAGAAATAAAAAATACGATATTGCAGCAAGTGTAATCTAAAGAACATCCAACTTACCGTCAAATGAAGATATGGACATTAGAACTTACAGATATCGACCACACTCGCAAGCTCTAATGGTCTCAATAGTCGATATCTAGATATCGACATTAGACCACCCAGACTATCAACTATCCAACCAAGCGATGACAAAAGGGAACAATTAGAACCTGTCGGAACTAACGAGAGGATCCAGCCTGTTGAAAAAAAAAAAAAAAAAATAACCAGTAGGCTTCTCTTATCGACAATTTCCGATGCCACACTTGAATCCCCCCCTCGGGATGGCGAAACCACACCATAAGTCAGTAATCCTCATCTTTACCTACCCAAGTCTACAGCCTCCTGAAGCTTTCGAGTATTCCCCTTGACGCGCGAATATACCTTTATTAGCGCCCAGTCACCGCCACGACTCTTGGTATGGTTGGATGAGCACGTTGCCAGCCATCAGGCTCGGTCGATCGATCTCTTTCGGCACTAGCAATGTTGCTGCTCCACACAGTTACACGTACACGATACAAGCAACAACGTGGATTGTGGGTTGGCTGTGAGACGAAGGGGGTTCTCCTGGTCGTGGCTCAGTCCAACCTCCTGTCGCACCGAATTATCGTTTCCCTCAAGTCCCTACCAATCTCTTTCAGGTTCACGTTCTTCTTGGCCTCGCCCCTTCTCCCGAAGCACAACAAAAGGGGGGGGGGGCCACAAAAGTGCGCGCGCACTCCAGTTATCACGATAACCCTCAACGACTCATGCCCGAGTAGTGGGGCAACCGAACGTGGGAGGAGGAGGAGTAGGAGGTCAGTGGAGTTCGGGTAGTCGAGCAGCGCAGACGCGTTGTGCGCCTGAGCAATTTCTCTCTCTCAAGTTAGAATCTTGACTTTCAGCTTCTTGTGCTTCGTTGTTGATCCTCGTGATGAGTTGTTCAATTTTGTGTAATTTGATTCTCCACAAATTGTAATTAACAATCATCAATTAATTCGCGTGATAAATGAAACAAGTCAACCGGACACAATAACAGACTGTATAGTGAAAGAATTTTTGCCGTCGGGAGTGCGAAAGAGGGTTGGTGTGTTATATTCCTTACGAAGAGTGAAGCTAGGAAAAAATTAATTAAACGAGGGGCAAAGAGAGAGTCTGTTAAAAGAGTGATAGCGAAGAGAAATGAAGGGGGAAAGGGGTAAAGCGACGGACTTCAGCATAGCGGCCATCATGGCGCCCAGGGGTCCGTCCTTCGGACATTACCACCTGCAGGGCCTTAGTGGTAACGCGTCAGCCAACACCAATGTGGAATGCGGCAGCAAGGCTTTCAGCACACTTGACCACCGTGAGTTACTTTCCCCCCCAAGGATAATTTTTTTTCTTTTACTTACGTCTAGTTCATCTTGGGGAATTTCATTTCACATATACATCGTATACTGTGTCTTACGGTTCTTTGATCTCTAAACATTTCATAAACCATCTCCCGCGATGGTGTAAGTCAGGAGTTGCTCACTCTTCTAGAAGTTATTCTGAAAATTTAAATTAACTAATGTCAATTTTGTTATAATGAGTAAAAATACCGTTGATTTTTGTTATAATAAGTAAAAATACCGCTGATGAATGTTCCAGACTAAGTTGAAATCCGTAAATGTAGTTGATGAACGAAGTTCAGTTTAATGAATCCGTATACTTTGAGGACATCGAAATTCTTTTCTATCTTTTCGGAGTTTTCGGCTTTTTATTTTTATGCAGCAACAACTTTGAGTAATTAACTTTTTTAAATTCTTTTCGTCGATCAACGTAGTGGTTTTTAATTCGGTCGAACATGCTCTCAATACTGAACATATAGACATATAGTTAGTATTTACAAGTCGATGTTCTAACCAAAATCAAAAAAATTGTCTGCTATACTGTCTCTCTATGTATACCTGTAACAGAAAAGAAATGTTATCAGTTTTGTTTCAAAACCATACAGAATGTTTTATAGCATTTTTAAATGAATACACATTTATCATTTGGGAATTATTGCCTAAATTACAAACGCGGTTGTAAACTTTTACTTTTTTATAAGCATATAATATGCGTAGAGTTAATATTCTTTCTTTATGAAAAATTACCTCTGTGCAATTCTGACTATTTAATACACCAAAAACCTCTAAGAGAATGCGATACATCATTTCACATATGTATTTATAAGGACCATCTGTCTTTATGTAATTAGATCATTTATATAATTAACTGCGTTCAATAGTTTCCCTTCTGATAATTTAACATGCAGCTCGCAATTTATATTGTTCCCGGTTTGAAATTATATTAAAAATAAAACCCCGTAAGTAGAAAATTAACATCACACTTTGCTCATTACTTTACGGATATATGATTCTTTGTAGCAAAGATACAGTTGGCGAAAAAATGGGTATTAAGAAGTTCAGTAAAGAAATACTTCATAGAAGAAACATTAAAAACAACAGAATAAAGTATACAGAATAGTTGTGTACAAAACAAATTCGTCTACAAAAAGAAAGTAATGAAGAATATTAGTCATTTGCCATGCGACGTGCGTTAAAAATCATAAAAACGAGAATGATCCCGATCATACTAAAGAAAAGCATTTTAAATATATACGATGTTTGTCAAGAAGCATCAGTTTCAACTAAAATAAATTTACAATTCCCAACTAGTGTTAAAACCCTTGGTAAATCCTCTCTAAACACTGAACATTAATCTCCAGAGCAACATATCGTTAACTCCTATATAGCTACAAGTACCTAAATGGAGGCCACTTTCGCTTTCTCAACTTCTTGATTATGTTCCCGGGCTACTATATAATTATTCAAAGATATAATTAGAGCCGCATTTGGATTTAGAAGATAGGAAAATTATATTTTTCTCCACTTTAGATATATGTATATAATATTAGTCCGAAAAAAAGGAAATAAGAGAAATGTATTTCTTTTTTCTTAAAATAACATATATATATGTGTGTGTATACATATGCAAATGGTCATGGGTGTTAATTCTTCAGATGTTTGGTTATTTGAAATGTGTATATGAGACACGTTTTGTAATATGATCGAAAGAAACTTTTTGAGTACCACCTTCTTCTCTTCTTTGGAGGGCTTGGGCGGTGACAGGATTCTGGGTGGTCGTTGCACGACGGGCGTATAGGCAAAAAGGAAGCTTACGTCAGAAACTGCACACGCTCATATTTCTTCTCACTTCAGAAATGAGAGCGCGAGTCGTGAGCGACCATGCGTTTGTCGCATTGTGATCGTAATTCTTTTTTTTAATGAGATTCACAGGTCGGGCTTTTTTTACTATATTAAAATACTTCTCGACATGTGAATACTTTTCGTCATCGTATTTTTCAACCTCTAAATACATGTCTAAGTATTTAAGTATAATTTTTATGTCTTAAGTGTCTAAGTTCTAAGTTTTGCTATGTATATCAAAATGTAACATTTTTAATTTGGTTTTTCGGCTCAATTTGATATCCTTACAACTATAGCAAACGTTAACAATCTGTTGCATTAGGATTTGGTTTATTCTCCTTGTGCACTTTTCTTCAGACCAAATTATCATCAATTAGTAAACATTTATCACTCGGGCATTATTCGTGTTTGCAAATTTTCCAAATAAAATTGCGCGCACAACCAATAATTGCTCAATCTAGATAAAGAAATAATTATCCCTCTATAGCCAAAGTAGTAATTTCTCTCGAGGAGGAAAAAAAAGACAACTAAAAACTCCTAACTAAATTGAAAATGTTTCTATAAACTGTAATTTTCTTTAAGTACAGTCTTTCGCTACTGAGCGGCACTTAAATCCAGCTATCGAATATATTTTTATTTCCCACGAATACTCGGTTGACTTGAAAATCCTTTGTAAGGTTTCCAAACTGGATTATATCATTGTAACATTAGGAGAGCTGTATATGTATACATACATTATGCAAATTGACATTTTTTATTTTCATTTTAAATCCGAATTATTCACTTCTATAAAAGCAATAGTCATTTATATTTCTTTAAATTTGGAAGAATTGTTTTAACTTTCCATATGTTTTTCAATACTTATAGTGTCGCAATGTTATAGTTATCGCAATGTTGTTAACGCAATGTTGTTAACGCAATATTAATAACAAACATGATCGGAAAGAACTAAACCCATAGTTGTTCAGAGAAATAAATCTGTAATAATGCTTGACTCAATTGAAAATAATAATGTTAAAAGGGATTTTCCGAGTCAATGACCGTAGATCATGAGGGATATATAAAACTCGAGTAAATAGAGTCATTAGAATCTTATGACGGATAATAACTGAAGTAAACTGTGAAACTTTATTGCACTTATTAGTTTCTACTGAAGCTCTACCCAATTTACCTGCCATTGTTCGAAGTTGAATCGTACCAGTCGTTCATAATTTACAATATCCACTAAATGTTTTAAAATCCATCATAGTCACTAAATGACTATTTCTAACGGTAATTTTCTTTCTCAAAGTAGATGTAGTTTTAAGATTTGTGACCATATACAGATTTTAATGATGTTTAAGTTTGCACTACCACCAGTTCGGGCAAGTCACTAATGAAGTTATATACTTATATTCTTCTTTAAAAGCTCATTTCCTTTATCGAAATAGAACTTTATAGCCACTTCAAGGTTGTGCCACAAAAAATTAATTCTGTCCTTCCCTTGATATCCAGAGACAAAATTGTTGAACATAAAGAATATCGAAATACTTTGTGTTCAAAAATTTTGTCTCTGTACGAAATGTATTTATTTTTTTGAAATGTTTTCATTTATTTCTGCTTGACTCAATTGAAAATAATAATGTTGTTAATAATGTTTGTTTGATACAAATTAAATTGATTCGTTATTTCGTTATCAAATGTTAAAATTCATTTGCTTGTAATATTAACGTTATTATGTTTTAGTATAAATGCTCGCATCATCTGCAGATGCGCATTTACACTTTGTTACGTTTATATTGAAAATGTTCGCTTACACGAATACGTATTGCCAATTTGTTATGTATTTGTATGTACTGTACATCGATGAATGCATCTGCTCAATATGTATATATGTATAGTGTGAAAATGCATACGAGTGTATATTTATAACGCAAATGGTGTGTACTTTTATGACGTGAACATTGTCGACATATCCGCGGCGACTCGTTCGTAAATTATTAATTGACAATTTACAAACAATTTTGCTTTTTTTAAAATCGTGTCTAAATGAATATTTCCATCATGTATCCTGCTACCATAATAGTTTTTGTTGAAACATTTTGTTGTACATTTAACAGGGTTGCCACGCAACCTGGAAACATGAAAAACATGAAAATGTCAGGGAATTTTATAAAAGATAAAAAAACCTGGAAAACCCAGGGAATTTTGATGGAAATTCTGGAAATTTGATGTTTTCTAATTGTGATCCCCAAGTTTTGAACGTTCAAATGAACGAAATATTTTTTATTGAAGATTTTATCATAAATTACAAATCATAACAAAATTTATAAACTAAAATTTTACGTTTACAAACTCAGTAATTAATTTTTTCGATAGTGAAGCAAAATAATTACAATAAAAATTTAATTTTTAGAAGAAATATATAAATTTCATTCATTTGAACGTTTAGAACTTTAGGATCCTTTCTAATTATTGTATATTTATTCTTGAAATCTAATCTTAGTTAAATATTTTTAAATTAATTCAATTTTAAAAGAGTTACGTTTACGATTTTCATAATTAAATGAACTTCAAAAGCTTCTTATTTAAAACTTTGGAAAATTTCAATTTTAAATGAATTTGATTACAAATTTAAAAAAAAAACTAAATTACAAAAAAAAATTATAAGTAAAATTATTATAAATTGAGTTAAATTTTTCAATATATATTTAATTTTTTTAAAAATAATAGTTTTATAGAAGAATTTTAGTTAAAAACACTAAAAACAATTGAATTTCTTCTAGTAATCAGATATTAAATTTCAATATTTTTAAAAGTAGTGAAATTCTTCACCGGAATTCAATTATTTTGTTTTTTTTTCTTTATTCTTCAATATTCTTCAAAGTATTAAATTATATTTTCAAAAATTTTAATGAAATTCTTTGGAAAAACTCAAGTTCTTTCAAAATAATGTTACTCCAATTCTTCGTAGAAATTGAATTAATTTCAAAAATTTGTAAAAAATAAATTATTTTCACTGTTTACTATATATTTTTTTTGTGAAAAAAATTTCACAAAAGAATTCAATTCTTTAAAACGAATTTTAATAAAATTAGTATCAAGAATTCAATTATTTTCAAAATTATTTTCAACTATATTTTCAACATAATTTTCAATTATTTGCAAAAATCCAATTATGTTGAAAAATTTACAAAATTTTTGTCAAAATTTCAATTATCTTCATAAATAAAACAATTTTTCTCTGAAATTCAAATATTTAGAATAAAAATTTTAACCAAAGTTCTTTAAAAATTTTCAAATCCGTTTATAATATTCAATTTTATGAAATTTTAATTATTCGTAAATTCTTCAATTAAATATATTGTAAGGAAATAAAAAATTAAAATTTTATGTAAAAAATTTTAACTAAAATTCATTTTAAAAATCAATTATTATCAGAAAATTCTACAAGAATTCAATTATTAAAATACAAACAAAGTGAATTTATTGAGTAATTCAATTTTTCTTAAAATTTAATTCTGGTAAAAAATTTTATCAACAACTTTTTTAAAAAATAAAATTATTTTGACGAAATATCAATTATTATCAGAAAATTCTACAAGAATTCAATTATTAGAATACAAACAAAGAGAATTTATTGAATAATTCAATTTTTCTTAAAATTTAATTCTGGTAAAGAATTTTATCAACAAATTTTTTAAAAAATAGAATTCTTTTGATGAATTTTAATTAAATTCTACAGGAAATATTACTTTTTTTGTTAAATTACATTAAAATTGTATTAAAAATAATTGAAATTCTGCATTGATTTTTTGAAATTTTTATTTTTTGGAAAAATAATTGAATTTTTGTGTAGAATATTGTAAAAATTTGTTTAATATAATTGAATTTTTTGACTGTAAAAATAAATGCTTTATTAAATAATTGAATATTTCTTAAAATTAAATTTTTATAAAGAATTTTATTAACAAATTTTCAAATAATTGAATTCTCTTATTAACGAGTTTGAATTTTAATAAAATTTTTAGAAATAATATCATCTTTCAAAAATTAAATAAAAATTGAATGTAACAATATTTGAAATTCTGACAAGAATTTTATTAAAATTTTTCTGAAATGTTTGAATATTGGAGAAAAAAATTTATTATTTATAAAAGTAATTGAAAATTTACTACAATTTTTGTAAATTTTTAGAAAATAATTGCATTTTTGCAAAAAATTATATTACTTTTGAAAATAATTGTATTCTTGAGACGAATTTTATAAAAATTTCTTTAGTTATTATGAATTCCTTTGTTAAAATTTTTTGAAATAGTAGCCATTGAAAATAATTCAATTCTTTGAAGAATAAATAAAAAAAAATTTAATTTTTGAAAATTCTAATTTCTACACTGAAAAAAAAAATTTATTTGATTCAAATAACCGATTATTTGACTATTATCAAATAAATATTTACTTGAATCAAATAATTTTTATTTCAATCAAATAAATACTATTTGCTTCAAATACTGAAATATTTGATTGAAATTCAATTTATTTGATTCAAATAAAAATTATTTGTTTTAAGTAAATATTTATTTGATAATAGTCAAATAATCGGTTATTTGAATCAAATAAATTTTTTTTTTTCAGTGTATATATGAAAAAATAATAATGATTAAATATTTATTTAAAAATGAATTTAGTGATGTTTTGGAATAAGTTTCTAAAATTAATAATAAATCTAGTTTTAAAAGACAAGAAAAATTTCATTTCTTAACCTTGATAACCTGGAAAAGTCAAGGAATTTGAAAAGAGGAAAAGCGTGGCAACCACTTTTACCGCACATTTAAATATTAAACATTTACTACAAGAAGTACAATAAATAAATTAAGGGAACCGAAGGAATTATTGTCTCTGATACTGTAAAATATTATTAAATTAACATATTTATTGTAATAATTAGGGAGAGGTGGGGTGGGGGGGGGGTTAATATATTCAGGAAAAATTGAACTTAATTTAATTTAAATATAAAAAGAATATTTTCAAATACATTATAATTGTGCATTTCTAATGAGGCTGAAGTCCACAACGTTTTTAAAAACGAAAACAAAAAAATAATGGCATGGTAATTTTATTTTTGATTGTAAATAATGTTATTTTTTGATAATTGAATCCTTAGTAACAACTTATTTCTTAAAAATTAAGGCACATGAAAATTAGAGATGCATTTAATTAAAAAAAAACTCTTTTTTTTATTTTTCGTTTTTAAAAACGTTGCGGACTTCAACTTCGTCATTTCTATATAATACTACTTGCTATATATGCAAAAATTCTTATTTTAAGCAATTTAAAAAATTATTTCAAGTGTCAAAGTAACTGGAAAGTTACGAATTTCAATTTACACATATGCGCCTGCCTCTCTCTCTGTCTCATATATGGAATACTGCGCGCACGAAGATCGTTGTCATTATATAGGTGTGTGCATATATGTTGTACTCACAAAAGCATAATTTCTCCTTGGGGCTACTTATCCTTATACACAGGAGGTATAAAATACATTATAAACTCTTTTGTATATGTGAAACTCTTTCCCGAGTTTGCATATATATATATATATATATATATATATATATATATATATATATATATATATATATATATATATATATATATATATATACATGTGCACCTTTTTAAATGCAAAATATAAAGTGAACCTTTATTGTTATTATTATATACTGCACGGTACAGTTTACCAGATATGATAATGTGTGTGGTAAATGCTACTATCACTATCATTACTACATGGCGATGAAAACATTGAAGGTGAGCTCGTATCAGAAGGACGTGTCATGACACATGTAATCTGTCTCGGGAACAAGTTTCCTTCATTCAGATTAGATATAGCGGTAAACGTTAGAAAATTTGTTTTTCCGTGTGTGTAAAGTGCGCCTGATATCCATGTTTATACATCCATTTGATGTGTAAATATGCATCAAGTGCATGAAATTGTAAATATTTACAATAGCAGTTCTTTTATTTCAAACCATTTTCGTTTAAATCAATTATTTAAAACTAGCAAAACTAACTCACTGTTTCCTTTCAAAATTTGCTTTTACAAATTTAATGGAAATTCTTAATTTCTTCAAAAATATAATTTTCCTTACGGTCTTTTATTAAATGTAATTATTTGAACAACTCGTATGGTAAATGTCAAAATATTTCTAACAGCAACTTGAAGTAAAATTCAAAACTTATTTCAATAAAAGTTGGCAAAATTTTCAATTGTTTCAATCTTTTAAAATTGTTTTCCGAAATAGAAGTATTTTTAAAAAAATTTTCTTTTATTTGTTCAAGAAACAATTTTTCGAAATTTCTCAATTAAATTTTTCAAAACTTTAATACTTTTTGTTAAACAACAATTTAAAAACTTATTCATATTGATTTTTCCCGAGGAATTAAAATTTCAAATAATTTCAATGAAAAACCTCATGAAATATAATTATTTCTAAAATTTGCAATTGTAATTCGTTCAAAAATAAATTATTTTTTTAGAATCTTCAAATAAAATTATTGAGAAACTTTAATAATTTTTAAAGAAAAATAAAATTATTAATAATTGTTTAAAATAAAAATTTCAATATTTTTAAACTTTTGCTTCCCTAAAATTTTCTAGGAATTTAATTTAAGAACCTTTTAAAATTTAATTAATTCCCAAAATTCCAATTATAATGGTTTAAATATTCCATTATTTTTTAAAATTTTAACTGAAATTTTTATTAAATCAATTTCTAGCAGAATTTAACTACGAGAAATGAATTATTTAAATAGAATAATTTTTGTAAATTCATAAAATGATATAATTTCAAAAAAAAAATTATATTTATAGACAATTTTTAAACAGGAAAAAATGAAATTCTTTAAAATATAAAATCTTACAAAATTTCCAATTGTTTCAATTTGTTAAAATTATTACTGAGAATTGAAGTAGATTTTTCTTTAAAAAATTTTAATTACTATTTTTCAAAAACCTAATTTTTTAAAGATTTCCAAATTAAATTTTTCAAATTTTAATAACTTTTGTAAAATAAATATTTAACTAATTATTGTTCTTTATTTGCTTAAAATTTCAAAATACTTAAAAATTTGAACTGCAAGTCTTCCAAAATTCAATTCATTTTCTAGAAATTTTGATTAAATCTATAATTTTACTTAAATAGTTCAAAATTTATTCAATTTTCAAAAATTTGCGATTACAATTTTTATAAGTAGATGAACTTGAAAATATTTTCATTATAAATTTTGTAAAATTTCAATTTAAAATGAATTTCATTCAACAAATTTAAAACCCTAGATTTTTAAAAAACCTTAATAACTAAAATTCTTCTAAAATTATTAAATTTTTGTAATGTTTAATTGATTATTTAAAAATAACGGATTTATAGAAGAACTTTAGTTAAAACACTAAAACAAAATTGAATTTTGAAGCAAATATACATATTATTGGAGAAATTCAATTATTTTTAGAAAAAGTAAAATTCTTCTCAGAAATTCAATAATTTTTTTTGTCTTTTATTACTTATTCTTTAAAGAATTAAATTATTTTCAAAAATTTCAATGAAATTCTTTTGTGACAATTTAATTTTTTTCAAAATATGTAATTTTAATAAAACTCGTATAGTAGAAATTTAATTGATTTCAAAAATTTTATTAAATTCAATTATTTTCAATGTTTGCTATTTGAATAAAATTTCACGAAACAATTCAATTATTGAAATCGAAATTTTAATAAAAATTAGTCTGAAGAATTCAATTATTTTCGAACGTAATATAATTCTTCGCAAAATCCAATTATGTTTGAAAATTTATAAAAATTATTGTCAAACTTTAAATTGTTTTTATAAATAATAACATTTTTCTCCGAAATTCAAATAATAATACTCTTCTTGGCAGAATTTTAATTTTTTTAAATATACAAAATTTTCATCGAATTTCTCGAAAAATGAAATTGTTAAATTTGTTTCTCTTAATTTGTCTCTTGACAATATATAATAATAATAATAACAACAACAACAACAACAACAACAACAACAACAACAACAACAATAATAATAATAATAATAATAATAATAAACATAATAATAATAATAATAATAATAATAATAATAATAAACATAATAATTAAATTCTGATAAAATTTGTGATAAAAATTGAAAAAAAAATTGAATTTTTTTAAAATTAAAATTGAATTTTAAAAACATTTACTTATTTAATAAATTATTTATTTTTAAAGTTTTTTAAATAATAAATTTAAAGTTAAATAAATAAATTCTTGTAGAAACTTTTAATAAATATTGATGTAAAAATAAATTTCAGTAAAAATTTTGGATTGTAATTGAATATTATCGTATTAAAAAATATTTATTTATTTGAAAATTCTACGAAAATTTATTTATTTAACTGTAAAAATAAGCATTTTATTAAGTAAATTGAACTTTTTTTAAAATTGAATTTTCTTGAAGAATTAACAAATTTTTAAAGAATAATTGAATTCTTCTAAAACATTTTAATTAAATTTTTTTAAGTAATTGCATTTTTCGAGAAATTTGATAAAAATTTTGTATATATTAAAAACAATTTTGAAATTCCGATAAGAATTTCGCATTAAAATTTTTGAAAATAATTGAATTTTGATAAGAAAAATTTTATTATTTATAATTGATTATTTAAATTTTGATAGGAATTTTTGACAATTTTGAAACATAAATATTGGATCAAATATTCCATTTTACAAATAAATAATTCGGAAGGAAATTTTCTACTATTTCTAATAAATATTATGTATTATAATATTATATTATAATTATTATTATTATTATTATTATTATTATTATTATTATTATTATTATTATTATATTATTATTATTATATTATTATTATTATATTATTATTATTATTATTATAAATATTATGTTACTTTTGCAAATAATCGAATTCTTGAATTTTCCAATAATTTTCTATAATGAATAATTAATGTTGTTTAAAAAACCTGGAAAAATTGTATTTTTTAACTTGGAAGACCTTGGAAAAGTCAGGGAATTCGAAAAGGGTAAAAGCGTGGCAACCCTGAAATATATTTTTTAATATTTGTGTCACGCTCCGAAGAAAGGTATATCTAAAAAGCAAAAATTTTGAGGTTATGTTTTTAATTTTTCAAGTAAAAATACAGGATGAGAATCAAATATTAATTAAAAGTTATTGATCTTCAAGTCTTCATTGTATCCAAAATAGTCACTGAAAATTCGTTTCAAATTTAAATAATTAAAAATAAACTTTTAATCGCAAGATAAATCTAACAAGAACCTAACCTATAATTCGTTTGCTTCTTACCTTTCTTGGGAGAGCGTCACATTTGAGTATTAACATTTTAGCATTAATTTTTACATCTTTTTTAAACCTTTTTTTTTTCTTTTAATGAAATAAATATATAGGTTTTTTGATTAAAATGATGAAATTGAAATTTTTTCAGTTTATACAATAAATACTGGAATAGCTGCAGCTGTTAACGTGGATATTTTTTTCCACACTGTCTTATTATTCGCTATTATTATACTGCGTATGACTTGTGCTAACAAAATAATCATGAACGATTTCACCAGGGGTTGGGATGTTGAATTAATGAGGATAATTAATTGATCCGCGGGTCGGGTCCGTTCCTACTTATATGCGTGTGTATTCACACACAGACTCGCAAACATGTAACCTAATTAAACCGTCAGATTTCATGAAAACGCACTTTGCGTTAATGCATTTAACGTTAATTACGTGTACGCAGATACGAATCTGCTGACTCTGTATATATGCATGCGCCTGTACACCACCACCACCATCAGCGTTCGCAATAAGTCTTCCCTTCGGTATCTTAAATTGGATCCGTAAATAATACGTTAGAACGTCGTTGTTGGAATCTACATGGCGAGAAACTTGTACAGCTCATCACATTAATTCTTGTCTCTTTATAAATAAAGGATAAAATGTGAAATAATAAAACCATATTGTTTCCCGGAATAATATATATATATATTTCTCGACTATACAATGTTTCCGCTGTTCGTATATAGGCTTTTGAGGGAAACAATTCTTCTTCTGCACTGAGAATTTGCAAATTCGTTTTATGTATTCATTACCAGTTTCGATTAGGGAACCTAATTGTTTCCTTATGTGAATTTTAACCCCAAGTTTTCGAAATTATTCTTCGGGGGTAATTTTTTACATTCTGTATCCCCATGAAGCTGAAGTCTACAACGTTTTTTAAAACGAAAAATCGAAAAAGAATTTTCTAAAAATTAAATTCATCTCTAATCTTCATGTTCTTTAATTTTGAATAAATTAGTTGTCACTAAGGATACAATTATTAAAAAAGGACATGATTTAGAATTAAAAATAAAAATACCGTACCATTATCTTTTTGTTTTCGTTTTTAAAAACGTTGTGGACTTCAGCCTCATTGTATCCCCTTGCAAACTGAAAACCTGCGTAAATGACAAGGAATTTTATAAATTTAATAAAAAAACCGGAAAAGTCAGGAAATTTTTATCCAAATCCTGGAAAATTGTCGTTTTCTAAAAGTTATTCTATATTTATTCTTGAAATCTAATTTTACATACTGAAATATTTCAAAATTAATTATTCACTTTTAGAAGAATTACGTTTACAATTTTTATTAGTAGATCGACTTCAAAAGTTTTCAAATTTACAATTTTAGAAAATTTCGATTTTAAATGAATTCGTTTAATTTTAATACAATTCATTTCATATAGAAATCTTAAGGCACGTAGATATTTTTGAAAAATTTTAATAATTAAAAATTTAAAATTCTTCTCAAATTAGTTAAATTTTTTATTATTTAATTGATTATTCAAAATAATGGATTTACAGAAGAATTTTAGTCAAAAACACTCAAAAAAATTTCAATTTTGAAACAATTAGAAATGTATTTTTAGAAAAACAATTTATTTCAAAAATTTCAATAAACAGGGTTGCTACACTGAAAAAAAAATTTATTTGATTCAAATAACCGATTATTTGTCTATAATCAAATAAATATTTACTTGAATCAAATAATTTTTATTTGAATCAAATAACCGATTATTTGTCTATAATCAAATAAATATTTACTTGAATCAAATAATTTTTATTTGAATCAAATAATTTTTATTTGAATCAAATAAATTGTATTTCAATCAAATATTTCAGTATTTGAAGCAAATAGTATTTATTTGATTGAAATAAAAATTATTTGATTCAAGTAAATATTTGTTTGATTATAGACAAATAATCGGTTATTTGAATCAAATAAATTTTTTTTTCAGTGTACGGTCAGGGCAAACCTTGAAAACCTGGAATTGTCAGGGAATTTTTTCTCGGTCAGGAAACCCGGAAATGTCAGAGAATTTTATTAAATATTTTTTTTTCAAAAATTAATTTCACGTATCTGAATCGCAAAAATTGCAATTTTTCATTTCTATTCTCACTTCTAATTTTAAAAAACTTCATTAACTATCTTTTCAAGTTAGATTTAAATCTGTTCAAAAATTCAATTATTTTCAATACAATTGTTATAAAATTTCACGAAAGAAATAATTGTTTTTAATTTTTAAGAAAGAGTTAAATTTTCCAGGAAAAAATTTTAATAAATGTTTACAGTATGATTATTAATTATATAATTATTAAAAACATCGGCATAATCAATAATTTTCTAGAAATTTTAATAAAATTTAATTATTAATTTTTTAGTTTCAATTATTACGAAACACGATTATTTTAGAAATTTAAAATAAATTGTTGTTGAAATTCAATTATTTTGAAAATTATCAATTAAAATTATTAATGAAACTTTATTTTAAAAAAAATTAAAACAAATTCTTCGAAGAATTTAATTAGGATTATCAACCATTTTCATAAAATTCTTCGCATGCATTAAATTATTTTTATAAATAATAAAATTCTTCGAAGGAATTGAATTAATCACAAATATATTGATAAAATTCTTTGCAAGCATTCAATGAAGTTCAATACATTAATTTTAAAATTAAAAATATTTAAAAAGAAAAAATTTTAAAAATGTTAGGAAACAAAATAGCAAATTTAAAAAAATGGTCTGGAAAACCTGGAAAAGTCAGGGAATTTTGAAATGCTCAATTTGTAGGAACTCTAATAAAATTTTTGGAAAAATTTAATTTTCTTTCATAAACTTTTCTCTATTCAATAATTTTTATTATCTACTACTTTAATAAAATTTCCCAAAAGAATTTAACTATTTAAAAATTGTTAAAATTCAATTACTTTTAGAAATTGTAATAAAATTTTTTTGCGAAATTAAATTATTTTCTGGCGTTTTGATAAAATTCTTTGTAAAATTTCATTCTCAGAATTTATAATAAAATATTTTGCAAAATTTAATAATTTGCAAGAATTTTTAGAACATTTTTTAAAAAATTCAATTATTTTCAAGAATTTTAATATAAGATTTATTGCAAAATTCAATTATTTCCAGGAATTTTAATAAAATGCGCTTTACAAAATTCAATTATTTTCAGAAATTTTAATAAAATTCTTTAAAAAGAAATTGAATTATTTTTAGTACAATTTTATAAAAATAATTAAATTTCTCGACGAAATGAAATTATTCTTAAAAATTGTTATTAAAATTTGTCAAGAGAAGTCAATTTATTTTTTAGAAATTTGTTGATAAAATTCTTTATGAAAATTCAATTTTAAGAAATATTCAATTATGTTAAATAAAATTTTGTTATTTAAATAATTGATTTTTTGGAGATTTTCCTAATAAATATTGATTTAAAAATAAATTTTAGGTAAAATTTAGATTATATCGTAAAAAAAAATTTTTATATTAAAGCAATGTAGCATTGATTTTCAGAAATAATTCAATTTTAAAATGGTTTCAAATTAAAATCTTTGAAAATTTGAATTTTTCAGATTTTTAATTAACAATTCAGTAGAAATTTTTAAAAAAGTTTAATTGAATTTTCTTTCAATTATTATTATTACTTTTATTTTCTAATGCATAACTAATTAAAGAATTTTCTAATAATCGAAATTTCACACAAAATTGAATTGCAAACAAATTTGATAATTCTAAAAAAAAATTTTTTCGAAAATTTGAAATTAATTAAAAATAATATTTTTATTAATTCAAAAATTAATTTTAGTTCAAAATTTTAGAAATGAATAATTGAACATAAAATGTGATGCGATCGGAAGAAAGGGACCTTAGAAGCAATAAATCACTTTAAGGTTATGTTAGTGTTACTTTTTTCTTGATTAAAAGTTTCTTTTTACTTATTGCAAATTAAAATCAGTGTTTATTAAATATTTCAGTTATAATGAAAAATTAAACATTACTGATTCACATTAACAGTTGATCATTTTTTTGTATATTCATTTATAAAATTGCAAACATAACCTATAACTTTTTGCTTCGAAGGTCTCTTTCTTCGGATCGCGTCACAAATGTCAAAAGGTTTGACTGAAAATCAGGAAGTTGTTTTATTTCGTAAAATATAAAAGTGGTTTCAAAAACCTGAAAAAAGTCCGTCGTTTAACCTGGAAAACCGAGAAAAGTCAGGGAATTTTGAAAAGGGGTAAAAGCGTGGCAACCCTGAAAGTTTGGAATTAATCAAATTGAATATTATTATAAAGAATAAATTTCACCACTGCGTGTGATTATATTTTGAAAACTATAAATTGCCACTAAATCCGGTTGCAATTTGTTTCCCTCATATTCTGAACAATAGTTTTCATTAATGGAATTCTCCCTTGTTTCTCGTCCAAACATATAACGGAATTCTAAATAAATTACTTTAGCCACAGTTTTAATTTTATTTATATCTCATTTTTCTCCATATATAATTACATTAATCGAGAGTATAGCAGAATAACATTTTTAACAACAATATATATGTTTCCCTACATCCGGCAAAATATCGCAGACTTCTTGAAAAGTGAGCAATTTTTATCGGACATGTCAGATAAATATATTTATAAAAAGATAATAATCTCGGGAAAAAAAAATTTCTCTTAATTATATTTTATATATATATGAATAAGCTTTTCTTCTCCTTCTTTATTTCCATTCTTCCTTATTGTTAATGAAAGATAAATGTTGTCAGAAACATACTTCTTGAAAAGATAAATGTGTAATTGAAATAAATTTCTGAGTCTTTATTATAATAATAAACGCAGCATAAGCATATATACGGTATATGTATATGCGAATATATTGTGAGGGTAAAAAACTAATTTACCAGAAAATGATATACTACTGAATGAATCAAATTAGTCCAAGGTAAATACAAAACATGAAAAAGGGAAGAAAAAAATATAATGAGCCTTTTTCTTTCATCGTCAAACGATTAAATGTTATAATATCACAAGACTGATGTTTTAATTAAAAATTGATTCAACGTATGAGCTCAAACTGATAATCAACATATAGACTGGTTTATTACTTTTTTTTCAAATCGGTGTAAAAAAAAATTTTGCGTGCAAAAAAATTGATTCGTAATGACTGTGTGTAAGTTTGATTTGCATATAACATCGATGACATGAAGTACTTTTTTCTGCCTCGTGGAAACATATAAATTTTTATTGGCAACACTTTATGTGTCACCCGGCATTACAATGTCTATCGTAATGAGGAAAATTTACTTTTCTCAATTTAATTTGCATAAATTACAATTAAACACAATGATATATCGTGTTTGCATCAAAGTACGATGCTAGCTAATAATTTTTTTCTTCTTTTTTAACCAAAAAAAGAAATAATTCTTTTTATTTCCGAACCGAACAAAATTCATTTCTCTGTTTTGATATTTCTAATTGTCAATAACAGAAGATTGTTTATAGACCAAATATTTATCTCGCGCGCGGCTAAATCGATATAAAAGGAATGGAGATGAGGGGAAAAAAATTGATTATAGCGACAATGTGGATGGTCGTAGATATTAATTAATGACACGAAAACCAGTTTTGTAGTTGGAGAAGTCAGGGAGGTGTGTACCAGGCGAAGTTTAATGCGACAGAATTATCTAAGGATTATGCCAGAAGCGTGTAATGTTCGAAGTTAATGTACCTTACAAATGACTCATATATGTAGAGAGGTCGCGAAGATTTCTCTTGTTGCTTCTTCCTCAAAATTAACTTTGTTGTTAATACACTTCTAAAATTCTATACGCACGAACAAACTTCTTCGATTTTCAAATAATTAATCGTAGTTAAGTGATTATTTTACTTTATTTATAAACACACTCACCTAAAATTTTACAAAAATAAATTTATTTTACAGGGGAAAAAAGTTAGTTACGTAATTTATTTTCTTTTGGGCTTTTTTTGCTATACTTGAGCAGAAATTATTTCTTGCTTTAAATTCTACAGGTTTTTTAATATTAATGTTAGTTTACATTGTCAAGGCGAGAATAATTATTTTCGTATTATTGCTTTCAATGTATATTCATATACGCATTTAAACTTCTCGAGTCAAACACTCACTATTATTTTAATAAATTAATATTTATTAATATAGTAGTGAGTAATATAGTAAATAAACTCACAGTAAATATTAAAAAGTGTTGCAAATTAAATTAACACCAAAATAGATTGAAATAATCAATTTTGGTGTTATTTTTTAGAATGAATGAAATTTTAGATTATTAAATTTTTTTATAACTATATAACACATGAAGATATCGATAACTCGAACTAATTATCGATTTCTTCATATTTTATAATAATTAAAGATGACCAAGTAATAAAATCATTATTTTATATTATAATAATATTTACTTCTTCAAAATTAGTATCATTATTTCAATTCAATTATTTTATTTTATTAATTAATTATTATATTTTATTTTCAACTATTTTTAACCACAATTTTACTTTATATCTATTGTTTTTAATAATAATTAAAAAAACAATTTCACGAAATTTCAATTATTCCTAAATTCTTTAATTAAATGCATCTAAGAAAATAAAAACATCAAATAATATTCAAAAAATTCAATTCAACTTTTTCAAAAATATTAATTTCAAAATTCAAAAATTCCCAAAAAGTTCACTCTATATTTATTTTAATATTCAATTATAATCTAAAATTTTAACTGAAATTCATTTTTATGAAATGAAAATTAATCTTTATTAAAAAATTCTACAAGAATTTAATTATTTAAATGCAAAAGTAAATAATTTATTGAATAATTGAATGTTTCTGAAAATTAAATTCTCATAAAGAATTTTAGTAACAAATTTTTTAATAATTCAATTCTTTTGTCGAATTTTATTAAAAATTGCATGAACATAATAACTTTTTTCAAAAAATTCAATTATAATTGAAACACTGCGATGAGTTTTATAATTTTCAAATTTATTCGTTTACAATTCAATTTTAGAAAATTTCAATTATTCGGATATTCTGCAATTAAATATATATTGAAAAATAAAATCTTGAAATAATTTCAATAAAAATTCTATTTAACTTTGAAAAAGAATTAATTCTACAGAATTTTTTGTCAAAAATATGAAAAATGAAGAATTACAATGATTTTAGTTAGAAACTTTTTCAAAATTCAATTATTTCTAAAACTCGACGTTATAATTAATAATATTCATTCTTTTAATCATTTTTTTAATGTTCAATTATAATATAAAATTTTAACTGAAATTCATTTTTATGAAATGAAAATCAATCTTTATTGAAAAATTCTACAAGAATTTAATTATTTAAATACAAAAGTAAACAATTTATTGAATAATTGAATGTTTCTCAAAATTCAATTTTCATAAAGAATTTTAGTAACAAATTTTTTAATAATTCAATTCTTTTGTCGAATTTTACTAAAACTTGCGTAAACATAATTATTTTTTTCAAGGAATTCAATTATAATTGTATGAAAAATAATTGAAACACTGCGATGAGTTTTATAATTTTCAAATTTATTCGTTTACAATTCAATTTTACAAAATTTCAATTATTCGGAAATTCTGCAATTAAATATATATTGAAAAATAAAAACTTGAAATAATTCCAATAAAAATTCTATCTAACTTTAAAAAAGAATTAATTCTACAGAATTTTTGGTCAAAAATATGAAAAATGAAGAATTACAATGATTTTAGTTTGAAACTTTTTTAAAATTCAATTATTTCTAAAAATCGACGTTATAATGGTTTTAATACTTCAGTATAATCTAAAATTTTAACTGAAATTCATTTTTAAAACCATTTTTATTAGTAAATTCTACGAGAATTCAATTATTTAAATACAAAAATTGTGAGTCAAAAATATTTTAAAAATTCAAGTTTTCAGATTTTAATTTAAAACTTTTTGAAAATTCAATTATTTCTAAAAAATTAACGCTCTAATGCTTTTAATGTTCAATTTATAATGTAAAATTTTAACTGAAATTCATTTTAAAAATCAATTATTATCAGAAAATTCAATTATTTAAAAACAAACAAAAGAAATTATTTTTTGAATAATTCAATTTTTATAAAATTTAATTCTGGTAAGGAATTTTATCAACAAATTTTTTAAATTACTAAATTCTTTGGACGATTTTTATTAACATTTTTAAGAATAATTACATTTTTCGAGGAATTTGATTAAAATTGCATTAAAAATAATTGAAATTTTCCAATGAGTTTTATTATTTTGAAAATAGTTGAATTCCTAAAAGAATTTTATTATTTCTAAAAATAATTTAATCCCCGTAGAAATGTTATTATTTATGAAAATAATTGAATTATTGCGAAGAAATTTATAAAAAAAAAAATTGTAAATAATTGAAGTCCTGTAAAAAATTTTATTATTTATAAAAATAATGGAACGTTTGCGTAGAATTGTATTCAAATTTTTTTTAATAATCGAATTCTTTTGGAAAATTTTTTTGAAATAGTAGATATTGAAAATTATGGAATTTTAGAAAGCTTTTTAAAATAATTGCAATTTTGACAAAAATTTGATTAAAATTTTGTAAAATAGTTGCGAATATCAGAGAAGAATTTTATTATTTATAAAGAGAATTGAAATTTTGAAGAGAATTTTTGAAAATTTTCGAACACAATTGAATTTAGTAACTATGTTACTAAGTTAGTAACTAACTTAGTATTTTCCCTGAAGAAGCTAACTTCGTTGGATTTTTATAAATCGGCAAATTTGGTGTTTTATTAAAAATAAAATTTTATTCATAGTTAAAAAATAATCAATTTTCAATTTAACATTAAGTGGATTTGAAATTTTCTACCTTTTCTCAGTTTTAATTCGTCAAAATTTCAAAACATCATTTGTCATTGGAAAATAGAATATATTTTAGTATACAATAAAAATATATTTAAGTATAAAATAAAATGTCTAATATAAAATAAAATGTCTAATATAAAATAAAAAAATAAAAATAAATTATAAATATAAATGTACGTTATAGAATATAAACTCAATTCCAGAAAGAAAATGATGTAAAATGTTGAATATTCAATATTTATGTTTTACAACAAACTTTGAATATGATTTTTCAAAAAGTACTTAGTGGAAAAAATGGAGGGAATCGAGATTAATCTGAAAAATAGATAACAGAGCAAAAAGGCAATTCAAAGTAATTAAAACGTAAGCGAAGCATTGTATTTACGTTGGCGATAAGTGGGCATCATTAATTATGTTTTTTTAATTATATCTCTTTAAAAAAAAAGAAAAGGAAGGGGACCCATTCAATGTTGTAGTTACTGCATAATTAATTTGATAATAATTCCAGATATTTAAAAGTTACATTTGTTATATTTTTAACACGCACGATTATTTTAATATTTCCATTTTCAAAATCAAGTTAATTTCTATTATTTTCTTTTCTACGATTCTCTCTTTTAAAACATGGGAAAAATAAAGTTAATCTTTTCTTTTCCAAGAATATCAAATTGAGAAAGAAAAACGCAACAAAAGTATTGCGATGAAAGCTGTGAATATTTTCCCCTAAATTTTCGGATTGAAAATATAATAAATTTGTTTTTTTCGAATTATTTTTCAGAGGACGTTCGAGCGCCGTTGAATATTGTTGCGACAGCAACGGTTGTAACGAACGAGGCACTTTTGGACGATGACGAGGGTGAAGAAGGAATTGGAGAGGGCGAAAGTGAAGGAACTGAGAAATCTGCAAATGAGGAAGACGAGGAGGTTGATGTTGATGTTGAGGAATGTAGTAGTGTTGAAGAGGGACCGGTTAGTTTTGTCGACGATCTCTCAAGCCGGAAGTACCAGAATGGCAATGATGTTGAGAGGAAGCATCGAAGAAGGACAACCTGTAATTCCGACGAATTAAGGGATGTTGAATGTCATCTTGAGACTAAGGAACTTTGGGACAAGTTCAATGACCTTGGCACCGAGATGATCATTACAAAAACCGGCAGGTAAGTCCTTTCATATCACGCAACACATATCCAAGCACCTAATAATACACCCCGATTGCAAAGTATATATATACGCACACGCTTTTTTTATCAACTCTCGTGTCTTCCTTTAATCTTCTTTTTTAATATCTTCCTTCAAAAAAAAAAAAAAAAAAAAAAAAAATAGCATCAAAGTCCGAAGAATTTCAAGAATATGGAATTATATATTTTTAATACATCTTACAATGTTGCGCTATAACTCGTACATTGTGTATTTATAGTTAAATATTTCAGTTTTATTAATAAATAATTAAATACTCATCAATTTTAGTAGAAAACACTTTTAAAAAACTCGAATTTTGGTAAAGTTACAAATGGTTGCAAAATGGCAATTAAACGTGATAAACTTCACATTTAAAAATTCAATTATATGTTAAAAAAACAAAAAAAAATTGCCAAAATTTCAAATAACCTTATAAATAATAAACCTCTTGGCAAAATTTCAATTATTTTCAATTATTCATTACTTTCATAGATAGTAAATTTTTAACAGCGATTATAAGAATTAAATTTATCGGAATAGTAGAATTTACACTAATGCAGGCTTCGCACTCCATTATGAGTTTAAAAAAAGTAGGAAAAAGTAGCCTTGATGACAAAAAAAAGTAGGAAATAGTAGCCTCGATGACAGAAATAAGAATTAAAGAATTTCATTAAAAACTTTTTTTAAAAAAGAACACTAAAGACAAAAATAGTAATAAAAGAATAGGAAAAAAACAAAAAGTTAAGAAAAAAGACAAAAATAGTAAAAAAACGAATAGTAAAGCCAAAAATAAAAAAGAGAAAATAGTAAAAAAAAAAAAATTAGACAAGTGCGAGTTGTACTCGCACTGCAATGGAAGGTTTTTATAAAATTATTTTTTTTAGCAAAGCTTGTAGATAATTAAAAAAGTAAAGTGGTTCTCAAAAACCCAAAAATAAAGAAGCAAAACTAGAAAAACAAGCAGAAACAGATGAATTTTAAGAATTTCGGTTTTTTAAATTTTTTATAAAATTATTTTTTTTAGCAAAGCATGTAGATAATTAAAAAAGTAAAGTGGTTCTCAAAAACCCAAAAATAAAGAAGCAAAACTAGAAAAACATAAAGAAACAGATGAATTTTAAGAATTTCGGTTTTTTAAATTTTTTATAAAATTATTTTTTTTAGCAAAGCATGTAGATAATTAAAAAAGTAAAGTGGTTCTTAAATTTTGTCCAAGGAATTCAATTATTTCAATTATTTTCATAAATACCAAAATTTTTCCGATTTCCTAAATTCTTTTAAATATTATTTTTGAAAAATATTCCTCATAAGAATTCAATTCTTTTCATAAATTTTCATAAAATTAAAAAAATAATTTAATTATTTTCAAAAGTAATATAATTCATCACAGAAATTCAATTATGTTTAACATTTTTTTGAAATTCTTCGAAATTTCAATTATCTTTATAAATTATAAATAATTAAATTGTTCTCTACAATTCAATTATTTTCAAAAATTCTACCCAAACATTTAATTATTTTCATAAATATGTAATAACATTCTTTTGAAGGATTCAATTACCTTTATAAATAGTAAAATTCTTTGCACAAATTCAATTAGTATCAATAAATTTTAATGAAATTGAATTAATCAAATTTTTCAATTATAATTATGAACAGTCAAGATTGTTTTTTGAAAAATTGAATATATTTTTAAAAAAATTTGTTTAATTCAATTATTTTCCAAATTGTAGATTCATGTTCGAAATGAAATAAATAAAAATTTGATGAGAAAATAAAACCGGGAAAAACAGGGAATTTAAAGGTTAAACACAATTTCTAATCAGTCACTATTGATAGAGTAAATGTCGGTAAAATTATTTCCTATTATCTTATTGGCGGTCGTTTTTCATTAACGATTTTAGTTTTAACACTATTTGTTGAAAAAAGTAGCTTTTAGTAGCATTAGGCTCAAAAAGGTAGCCAAAAAGTAGCCTCGTATCAAAAAAGTAGCAAATACAAAACTTACTCCAACATTTCAAAATCGATACGATTTTCTTATCAGAGAGTCTACGAAATAAATAAAAAATAAAAAATACGAAAACACGAAGACGTTAAATAATAATTTAGAAATATTAAATAATAATAAAAATTTAATTTCACTTAAATATTTCAAAATTTTTCACTTTTAAAAAAGTTGCGTTTACGATTTTCATAATTATATGAACTTAAAAAGATTTTTATTTCAAATTTTGTAAAATTACAACTTTAAATGAATTTTATTAGAAATTTTAAAAACCTAGATATTTAATAAAATTAGTTCACAAGAATTCAATTATTTTTAGAAGTAATTTACAAAAAATTTGAGTCAAAATTTCAATTACCTTTATAGATAATACAATTTTTCTCCGAAATTCAATTATTTACAAAATTTGTTGATAAAATTCTTTCCGAAAATTCAATTTTAAGAAATGTTCAATTATTTAGTAAAATATTTTTACCTTCAAAAAATTTAATTATTTAACAAAAAATTTTATTGTATTTTACACGAAAATTCAATTATTTTTCAAAAAATAAAAGTTTCACAAACTTATTGCAGAATTTCAATTTTTTTAATACAGTTTTAATCGAATTTCTCAAAAAATTGAATTATTCTGTAGAATTTAATTAAAATTGGTCTCAAGAATTCAGTTCTTTTAAAAAGTAATTTACAAAAATTTTAGTCAAAATTTCAATTATCTTTCTAAATAATACAATTTTTCTCCGAAATTCAAAAAATTACTAAAATTCTTGGCAGAATTTCTATTAATTTTAATATATTTTATAAAATTCGTTTCATCAAATTGCTCCAAAACTGAAATTATTCTTAAAAATTTTGCTAAAATTTTCTAAGAGAATTCAATTGTTATTAAAATTTTCAAAAATAATTAAATTTTCAAAAGGTTTTAAATTAAAATCATTAAAAAATTTGACTTTTTTTATACCTTTAACGAACAATTCTGTAAAATTTTGAAATTAAATTTTAAATTCATTTTGTAGAATTAATTTAATAAAAAAAGGTTACTTGCTACTTTTTTACTGTAACTTCTTCAAAAATTATTTTTTTCCATCATTGGGATTATTGTATTTAGAATTTTTAACTAAAATTTTTCTTTAAATTAATTTTTTTTAATGATTTTCAAAAAAGTTCTTTGACAATTTTCGAATTTATTAATTGTTCAAAATTTCAATTATTCGTAAATTCGAAGTAAATATATTTAGGAAAATACAAACTTCAAATGATTTTTTAAAAATATTTGCAATTATACTTTCACAAAAAAATTTAATTCCACGAAATTGTGAGTTAAAAATATATGAAAAATTCGAATTCTCAAAGATTTTAATTTTGAACCTTTTCAAAATTTATTTATTTCTAAAAAATTAACGCTCTAATGCTTTTATTATTTAATTTTAATGTAAAATTTTAACTGCAATTTGCATTTTAAAAATCAATTATTATCAGAAAATGCAATTATTTAAGAATTCAATTATTTAAAAAACAAACAAAGATAGTTTATTGAATAATTCAATTTTTCTTAAAATTTAATTCTGGTAACAAATTTCATCAAAAAATTTTATAAATAATAAGAATTCTTTCGACGAATTATAATAATACTCTAAAGAATAATTAATTTTTTTGAGAAATTCGATTAAAATTGTATTAAAAATAATTGAAATTTTCCAATGGAATTTTTCAAAATTTTATTTTTTTGAATATTGTAGAATATTTTTAACTAAATTAATTTAGTTAATTTATTTAATTTTATTCGTATAGAATATTGTAAATATTTTTGATTAATAATTGAATTTTTTTACTATAAAAATAAATATTTTAATAAATAATTGAATTGTCATAAAGAATTTTATCAACAAATTTGTAAATAATTGAATTCTCTTGACAAATTTTAATAAAATTTTTAGGAATAATTTTATTTTTCGAGAAATTTGATAAAAATTGTAGATATATTAAAAATATAATAATTGAAATTCTGTCAAGAATTTTTTTTTAAATTTTGCAAAAAAGTTTGAATATCTGAGAAAAATTTTATTATTTATAAAAGTTATTAAAAAGTGACGAGAACTTTATGATAATTTTTGAACATAATTGATTAAATATTTATTTACAAAATGAATTTATTGATGTTTTATACATTACATGTCGAAGCGAATTAAAAATGTAGCTAAAAATGGAAATTCAAACATTTTTAGTTAGTAACTGAATTAAATTATAAAATAATAAAATGTGTTAATGAAGATAGAAAAATCAAGTTAATTGGAAAAATGAAATTAAAAATAAATTCAATTACTTTTTACCCAATTTTAATTAAACTATTTTCGATAAAATTCGTTGCAAGAATTTAATTATATAGTTTTATCAAATAATAAAACTCTTCACAAGATTTCAAATATTTTTAATAAAATTTTAATTAAATTATTATTAATATATTTATTATATTATTATAATAATATTTATATTTATATTTATATTTTATATTTATTATTATTATTATTATTATTATTATTTATTATTATTTATATTTATTATTTTATATTTATTTTTTTTTATTTATTATTATTAATTAATTATCCTTCAAGAAAAGAATTAATTGCAAAAATTTTAATAACATTCTCTTAAAGAATTTAATTATTTTCATACATAATAATAATAACAACAATAATAATAATAATAATAATAATAATAATAATAATAAAAAATAATAATAATAATAATAATAATAATAATAATAATAATAATAATAATAATAATAATAATAATAATAATAATAACAATAATAATAATAATAATAATAATAATATTAATACTATAAATAAGAACTTGTAAAGAGTTGTATTATTAAAATTTTTGTAAACCACAATTTTGTACAACAAAGTTCTGCGTGCACCAAAATGTTTCAGCCGCTTTCGAATTTTTACAACAAAAGAGAATACAATATCAAAACAAATCGATTTATATAAAATCCAACGAAACTAAAACTCCTCCCATTTGACCGCCTTGGAAATTGATTAACCCATAAAAAAACCTAAACGAAAAGAAATTAATTTGATCTTATCCTTAAGGAAGTGAGTCCATTCTTTTTTTTGGAGAACTGTTGACGTTCACGCTTGGGTTAGCAATAGCCAAAAAGAAGATAAATAACCCAAAAAAAAAAGAAAAAAAAGCAAGACGCGGACCACGCCTTTTATGATAAATGACCACTGGACAATTAAAACCCGCTGCCGAGTATCAGCGCGTTCACTTGAACTTTTACGAGATATTTAAGGGAGTCCTAGATATAATTTATAATCCCCCATTACGTACACCAATGTTGGTATATCGTGTCCATTTATATAGGTATGCTAATAAAGTTCAAGCCGCAGCTGCACGCCCGTCTCTCTATATGCGTGACCGCGTCAAAATTATGAGATATATGTAAACCGAATAATATATACATATACCTACATTTTTATTAATAAAACAATTTCTGTAACAATAATAATCGATTACAAAATGTGACCTTGAAAATTGACTTTCTCTCTGCTGTTTCGTACATATATACGTTCGCGAGTTTAAAACCCTTTTTTTTGTGTAAATTATTACCTATATGTAATTTCGCCTTCTGTAATTGGTTTTTAGGCGTCAATATTAACGGTTCGCCTCATCAAAAGCAGTAGCCTCGACGATTATGAAGTTAATTATCAGGAAGCGACTGTATTTTTTTTTTGTTATACCGTTCGCCAAACCATTATAATGATTAATTGCCTTTAGTGTCAGTGCCCACGTGGGATTGTGGGTAATGAAATATTTCGCTTTTGTTATAACTTACTTGGAAATATTTGCAATGATTCGTCGGAATAAAAATGCAATTAATAAATCTGTTTACCTAAAGATAATATTTTACTCTATATACACTTTTTATTAAGTTGTATACTTCATTACTTGACCCATAACAAATCTTTTCTCTCGGAAAGCATCAACTTGGAATCATTATAGAAACAACTATTATTATCGTATTTCACAGAATTTTCTTTTCGTCGTTTTTTATTAGGAATTATTACATAAGTATATTATTTTATTTCCCCTTGTGTTCTGTAAATATAATGTTAAGTGAATTAGGTATTTTGTTCAGCTGAAGAAATGTGACGAATAATAATTTAAGCTTGAGAGGTTAAGCTGCGATGGAAAGAGTCCGTTAACGTGTCCCCTCTTCTTTCTCTCTCCAGAGGCGCATGCGCGTGAATGACTTTTTCTTCTTAGCGCATGCGCCAAGAAACGGAGACAAAAGAGGGACCGCTAAAAACACTAGCTGTCTCTTTCTAACGACTCGATGCTTTTTGAAGCCTCACGCGTCTCATTTTTCTATTCCTAATTTTTACAGCTGCAGGGTTGCCACACAGTTCCTAAAAACCTGGAAATATCAGGGAATTTTTAAGAAAATTGAAAAAACCTCAATTCAATGAATTTTGATCGAAGTTCTGGAAAATTGTTCTTTTCTAATTGTACATATTCTTGAAATTTAATTTTACTTAACTTTTTTAAAAACTAATTCAACTTTAAAAGAGTTGCGTTCACGATATTCATAATTAAATGAACTTGAAAAGATTTTCAATTTAAATTTTTTGTAAAATTTCAATTTAAAAAAATTCAAAAATTTTAACAAAAGACTTCAATTATTTAAAAAGAATTTAAAAAGAAATTTCAATAAAATTAGTATCAAGAATTCAGTTACTATCAAAAGTAATAAATTCTTGACAATCTTCAAATTATGTTCAATAATTTACAAAATTTTATTTAAAAAAAAGATAAAAAAGATTTTATTCAAAATTTCAATTATTTTTATAAATCCTACAATTTTTCTCAGTCGAAATTCAATTATTTAGAAAAAATTTAATAAAACTCTTGGCAGAATTCCAATTATTTTTAATATATTTTATAAAATTCGTTTCATCAAATTTCTCGAAGACTGAAATTATTCTTAAAAATATTATTAAAATTTGTTAATAAAATTCAATTATTATTTAAATTTTTAGAAATAATTAAATTTTCAAAAGGTTTTAAATTAAAATTTTTGAAAATTTGAATTTTTTTATACTTTTAACAAAATATTCCGCAAAATTAATTAAAAATAAAAATTAATTAAAATCCATTACTTGTTCAAAAATTCAATTATTCGTAAACTCCAAGTAAATATACTATAAAAAAATTGAAATGATTTTTTAAAAAAATCCGCAATGAAACTTTGTAAAAAAATTAATTCCACAGAATTGTGAATCAAAAATATGAAAAATTCAAATTCGCAAAGATTTTAATTTAAAAGCATTTTAAAATTCAATTATTTCTAAAAAATTAACATTCTAATTCTTTTAATATTCAATTATAATCTAAAATTTTAACTGAAATTCATTTTAAAAATCAATTATTATAAAAAAATTCAATTATTTGAGAATTTAAAATATTTAAGCACAAACAAAGATAGTTTATTGAATAATGCAGTTTTTCTTACAATTCAATTCTGGTAAAGAATTTTATTAACAAATTTTTTAGAAAATATAATTCTTTCGACGAATTTTAATAACATTCTAAACAATAATTACATTTTTTGAGAAAATCGATTACAAATGTATTAAAAATAATTGAAATTCTGCAATGATTTTTTGAAATTTTCATTTTTTGGAAAAATAATTGAATGTTTAGGTAGAATATTATAAAAATGTTTGTTTAATAATTGAATTTTTTGACTATAAAAATAAATATTTTAATAAATAATTGAATTTTCATAAATAATTTTATCAACAAATTTTTAAATAATTGAATTTTCATAAATAATTTTATTAACAAATTTGTAAATAATTGAATTCTTTTGACAAATTTTAATAAAATTCTACATAATAATTAAATTTCTTAAGAAATTTAATTAAAACTGTATTGAAAATAATTGAAATTCTGCAATGGTTTTTTAAATTTTTATTTTTTGGAAAAATAATTGAATGTTCCAGAAGAATATTATAAAAAATTTTGATTAATAATTGGATTTTTTGACTATAAAAATAAAAATTTCATTAAATAATTGAATTTTTCTTAAAATTGAATTTTTAATTTTTTAAATAATTAACAAATTTTTAATAATCAACAAATTTTTAAATAATTGAATTCTTTTGGCAAATTTTGTTAAAATTTTTAGGAATAATTTCATTTTTCGAGAAATTTAATAAAAATTGCAGTTAAAAGTAATTGAAATTCTGAAAAGAATTTTAATAAAATTTTTCTGAAATGTTTTGAATGTCAAAAAAAACTTTATTATTTTGAAAATAATTGGAAATTGACGAGAATTTTTGTAAATTTTTGGAATATAATTGCATTTTTCTAAAGAATTATTTTACCTTTGAAAATAATTGAATTCTTGAGACGAATTTTGATTAAATTTTACAGAATAATTCCATTTTTGTGAAATTTGATTAAAACTGTATTCAAAATAATTGAAATTCTGCAATGAGTTTTTGAAATTTTTATTTTTTGGAAAACTAATTGAATTTTTGGGTAGAATATTATAAAAATTTTTGTTTCATAATTGAATTTTTTTTCACTATAAAAATATTTTACTAAATAATTGAATATTTCTTAAAGTTGAATTTTCGGAAAGAATTTTATCAACAAATTTGTAAATAATAATTTAATTCTGTCGAGAAATTTGAATGAAATTTTTAGGAATGATTTTATTTTTCGAGAAATTTGATAAAAAATTGTAGATATATTAAAAATAATTTAAATTCTGCCAAGAATTATATTAACATTTTTCAGAAATGTTTGAATTTTGGAGAAAAATTTTATTATTTATAAAAGTAAATGAAAATTGACGAGAATTTTTTGTAAATTTTTCAACAAAATTGGATTTTTACAAAGAATTATATTACTTTTGAAAAGAATTGAATTCTTAAGACGAATTTAATTGAAATTTTTTTTTAAATAATTAAATTTTGTTGTTGAAATTTTTTGAAATAGTAGACATTGAAAATAATTGAATTTTGACAAATTATTTTGAAGAAAAATGGAAAAAAATGATAAATTTTCAAAAAACAATTTAATTGTTTGAAGAATAAATAAAAAAATAATCGAATTTTTGAAAATCCTAATTTCTATATGAAAAAATAGTAATGATTGTTTTAAAAAAAACCTGGAAAAATTCCATTTTTTAACCCTGAGGTGATAGAATTTTTAATTAGGAAATTCGCAATTGGGAGAATTTCCGTAACTTTTTTACGTTTGGAGAATATTTCTCTTCTACTAAACATGAAACTTATTTTCCTTTTCCCGAACTCTATATTTACGTATAATGAACCCAAAGAGAATACAAACATATACAGAAAACGTGCCTTTTCGAACAAAAATAGACTACAACAATGAATAGACGAATATTTTAACACCATAGGAAACATTTCCGATTTCGAAGATAATAATGTAAAAATGAAAATCAACAAGGTCGAGTTTTTAAAATTGGCTTTGTTCGTTATGGATATATAAAAATTGAGGCCAAGTTCTGTATTAAGAAGGGATCAGAGAGAGAGAGAGAGAGAAAAAGACAGAAAGAGAGAGAAAGAGAAAGAGACGAAGAGTCAAAAAGGCAAAGAGCTGGTGTGGCAAAGGCGGGTACAACACAAGCTACACACCAACGTGGGAAAAATGAATCGAGAAAGAGAAACGAGTCCTTGAAGAGCGCCAGGACACTATCCTGTGACCCCCCGATGGGACATACAATTCCACCTGATTGGTCCGAATTCGTATTGTCGCCCAAAGACTGACAGTTTGTTAAGCGGGGAATTTTTATACACGCACAAAAATATATTCAATCTGTATATGTATATATGTATGCTAACGATCCCATTCGTTTTCTCCGCGTCGCGAGATATTATCGATCTTAAACAGCTTCTACACAATTCCTTTCAAATCTATAGACGAAAACTTATTTCTTTATATTCGAAAATCGATAAATAATATCCGGTAAATTGATACATCATACATACTTTGTTACTTTGGAAAGTACGTACAAGAGCAGAACAGATTACGCGAATAGTTTACTAGAGATACAACACACTTTTATTCAAATTACTCGCACGGGAAAATAAATGCGAGCTAATCTAAATCCGACAGTTCACTTCTTGGTGATTCTTATCCAACTTTTGTACTCCTTTGTTTTGATTAAAATTACAAAAACCTATTGTTTGTTATATAAAAATTAAAAGCATTTTGTCAAGGATGGGAACTTATTTTGCACTCAATTTTAAAAAAGGGGCAAAAAAAAAGCTTTGAGACAGAAAAAAGTACACGGAAAGAAACTTATTATCAAATTTTATAAACATATTTTTCAAGTGTTGGACAAAATGCGACAAAGGTAAATTTTGATATCAGAAATACTAAACCTCAAAAAAAACTTATGTAAAATTTAGTAAAGTTATATTAAAATCTTGTCAACTGTTCTTGATACTTGAAATAACTTTACAAGAAATCTTAAATTTTTCTGTAAGTTTAGTACTTTTGATATTAAAATTTACATTTGTCGCATTTTGTTCTACACTTGTAAAATACTGACTTTTCCCTGATTTCCAGACAAAATTTTCACTTTTTCCCAGACCCTGAAGAATATTCTGATTCATACTAAAAATTATTAGACAATCAAGAAAAAATGTTCTATTACATTTATTTACAAATTTCATTATTTGTAAAATTATTCAAAAACATCAATAACTTCTTTTTTAAATAAATATTTAATCATTATTATTTTTCTGTAGGAATTCAAATTCTTCACAAAATTCAAATTCAAACCTTTTTAAATTGAACAACTTATTAGATCGTCTTCTTCATGTTTTGTAATAATTTAAATTACCATAAAATTTTTCAGAATAGGTTAATTATTTACAAAAATCCGAAAAAAATCCTTCGCTAGAATTCAATTATTTTTACAAGCAGTAAAATTTCTCAAAAAAATTAAATTATTTTTAAAAAATGTAATAAAATTCGTGGCAATAATTCAATTACTTTCAAAAATAATAATAAATTGATTATCCGTTAATTCATTTTTAAATCAATTTTGATTAGAAAATTCTAAATAATTCAATTATTTAAATTAAAAAATAAATAATTTATTGAATAATAGAATGTTCTTTGTTAAAATTTAATTCTCATATAGAATTTTATCAATAATTTTTAAATATATGAATTTAATTTGACAAATTTTAATAAAATTTTTTAGAATAATTACATTTTTCGAGAAATTTGATTAAAATATATAGTGTATAAAAAATCATTAAAATTCTGCGATAAGTTTTATAACTTATGAAAATAATTTAAATTTTCTTAAAATTTCCATAAAATAATTGAATTTTCGAGGAGAATTTTATTATTTATAAAGTTACTTGGAATTTTAACAAAATTTTTTTTTAATTTTCGAACACAATTGAATTTCTGCGAAGAATTTTATTACATTTTAAAAATAATTTAATTCTTCCAACGAATTTTATTCAAATTTTTAAAAATAACTGTGTTTATGTGAAGAATTTTATTATTTATATAAATAATTGAATTCTTACAAAGAATTTTATTCCAGTTTATAAAAATAGTTGAATTTCGATGAAGAATTTTTTAAATAATTTATATTTTTCGAAAAATTTTAAGAAATTTTTTATTTTATAAATAATTGAATTCCTGTGAAAATTTTATTACTTATGAAAATAATGGAATTATTTTGAATTAATTCATTAAAATTGAATTCGCACAAAATTTTGCAAAGAATTTTATTAAAATTTTTAAATATAATTTAATTTGGTCGAAGAATTTTTGTATTTATAAATATAAATGAAATTTTGAAAATATATTTTTTTTTAATTTTTGAGAATAATTGAATTTTTGCAACGAATTTTATTAATTTTGAAAATAATTTAATTTTATTCAAGTTTATAAAAGTAATTGAATTACGGTGAAGAATTTTATTATTTATAAAAATATTTTTATATAATTGATATTTTTCGAAAAATGTTATTAAATTTTGTATTTTAAATAATTGAATTCCTGTGAAAAATTTTAGTACTACTTATGAAAATAATTTAATTATTTTGAAGAAATTTATTAAAAATTGAATAATTGAATTCTTGTGGAATTTTGTCAAGAATTTTATTAAAACTTTTAAAAATAATTGAATTTTAATGAAGTAGTTTATTATTTACATAAACAATTGAATTCTTATAAAGAATTTTATTCCAGTTTATAAAAATAATTGAATTTCGGTGAAGAATTTTTTAAATAATTTATATTTTTCGAAAAATTTTATTCAATTTTGTATTTTAAATAATTGAATTTCTGTAAAAAATGTTATTACTACTTATGAAAATAATTGAATTATTTTGAATTAATTCATTAAAATTGAATTCCTACAAAATTTTGCCAAGCATTTTATTAAAAATTTTAAATATACTTGAATTTAGATGAAGAATTTTATTTATAAATATAATTGAAATTTTGAGAATATTTTTTTTTAATTTTTGAGAATAATTGAATTTTTGCGAAGAATTTTATTAATTTTGAAAATAATTTAATTCTTCCAATGAATTTTATTCAATTTTATATATAAATAATTGAATTCTTACAACGAATTTTATTCTAGTTTATAAAAGTAATTGAATTTCGTTAAAGAATTTTATTATTTAAAAAAATTTTTTTATATAATTGATATTTTCGAAAAATTTTATTAAGTTTTGTGTTTTAAATAATTGAATTTCTGTGAAAAATTTTATTACTATACTTGTGAAAATAATTGAATTATTTTGAAGAAATTTATTAAAAATTGAATAATTGAATTCTTGTGGAATTTTGTCAAGAATTTTATTAAAACTTTTAAAAATAATTGAATTTTAATGAAGTATTTTATTATTTATAAAAATAATTGTAATTTTGACGAGAATTATTTTAAAATTTTTAAACATATAATTGAAATTCTGCGAAGAATTTTCGTAACTTTTGAAAATAATTGAATTTCTGTAATCATTTGTAAATTTTCAATCTAGTATTTATGAAAATTGTAAAAATTATTCTTAAAATAATTTAGAAGTCATAATTTGTGATAGTTATTATGAATTTTATTAAATTATTATTTATTATTATTATTTACTTATTATTTATTATTGATTACTAATTTTATGATAGTTTTTGAAAGTTTTAGTTATTTAAAAAGAAATTATTGTCAGAAATAGAAAAAATTGAAGGTTTTGTATTATAATTTGTGGTAATTTCATAGTTTACGAGGCAAAAAGAAAAAAAAATTCAGTTTTCTCATGAATTTTAAAAATTTTATTTTTTACAGTACTTTTAGTAAAAATCCCTGACTTTTTCCTGACCAATTTTACTTTCCCTGAATTCCTTGACTTCCCTGACCTGTGGCAACCCTGTAAATTAAAATCAAAAATTCCCAGTACGGATTCTCAGCAGTGAATAAAATTTAATAAAAAGAAAGAAAAAAAGTTGCAAATTCTTGAGTAAGAACTTTTGACTTTCGCATCGAATTAAGAACCGGAAGCATCACCAGAGTTCGAAAATACGAAAAGCAGATCGATTTCTAACAAAAAGTCTATAAAAAGCAAGTGAAAATCTTTGCATAGTTCGACTTTAGAAGCCCTCTGGTTGCACTCGGTCTATATAAGGTAGGCGTGAATTGCAAGTTAAAAAGTTGTTGCCTCGGCCTTCCACTGACTTGACAAGAACTGTGAACTTCACCGAGGTGCGGACGAGCAGGTCAGGAGAGACAGGATACAGCGGATACCGCGTATAGTCGTCACGCGAACCCTTCATCAGCAGCAGCGCAAGCAACCTATATTATACACCAACACGTGCTAATGTGCGGGGTAAATGTGCACGAAAACGTTCGTGTTTGGACACTGACACTTATGTGAGCTTCACTTTTCATACTGAGGATGAGAGAGAAATATACCAAGTTAAAGACAGAGAGAGAGAAAAATATGTATAATATAGCCGCTCGCATAATTATTATACATATAGTGACACCACCTGGTAGGGTTGCGGAGTCGTTAGCTTGGTAAACAGTTAAGTAACTCAGATGGTTACACGGGATTATTACTATAATATTCACTCTACTTCCATAATTCATTTGTTTGTCTTTCCTTTTCTCTTCATTCCTTCGACCATATCGCGCACTCTCCTCAATTTAGGATTCCTGCAAATTATTTTTCTCTATTCAGAAAAAAGGGAAGTTTTCATTTTAACTTCCTCTATATCTAGAATTAATTTTTTTTTCAAAAGTTTGTAATCCTGCAATTTTTTTTCCTCACAAAGCAAATAGTCAATCTGCAAACTGATGGAGAGTAATGGAAACCTGAAAATGTCAGAGAATTTTAGAAAAATTTTTAGAAAAATTGAAAATACCTGAAAGTTATAGGAAACAAAAAATCAAAAGTCAGAAGTGATTTGTCGTCAAGTGCGAGTCAAAAAGTGTTGGCTTGCTAGACAAGTGTGTCGGACAGTTTCGCCTAATTACTGACACGATTAATGCCCCCTTCGTAAAAATGAAAAATATTATCCATATCTTCCCAAATAATTTTCTCTACGCTTTCCGTTCGGTTCTAATACTCCAAAATTAATTTCCCTGAAATTCATTTTTGACAACCCTAGAAAAATACACCTGACTAATCATCTCATTAACGGAAAAAATTGAAATATATTCAACACCATAAATTACGATGACCCAACTCTATATTTAAAAACATTTTCAATTTGGAAACACCGAAAATAATCTATTTCTTAAATATGTATTATAAATGTGACGCGATCTGAAGAAAGGGACCTTAGAAGCAAAAAAGTATAGGTTATGTTTGCAATTTTTTAAATGAAAATACAAAAAAAGGATTTACTACCAATGTAAATAATTGATTTTGAAGTTTTCTTTATAATTAAAATATTTTATAAACACTAATTTTAAGTTTCAATAAGTGATAAAAAACTTTTAATCGAGAAAAAAATGGCGCAAACATAACCTTAAAGTGATTTGCTTCTAAGGTCCCTTTCTTCAGATCGCGTCACAAATACAAATATTAAGAGACCCAATGGAATAAGAAATTTCTCTTGCAAGACAATTCAAGATTTATTTCCCCCACTCATGAAATTACAAATTTCGACATCTTTTCCAAATTGGAAACAATAAAATTGTCAGTAATCCACACAATTGTGCAGCGAGAAAATGTGGATAGTATTTGTGGTGACGAATTAATGTCGCTATTACAAAATGACAGATAATGTAAAAAATGAATATTTTCACATAGTGCATTAAACAGGTTCGTTTCGTTTTATCGAAATTCCTTAAATTCTCCGGCAATTGTCGTAAAATAATCAATTGTCTTCCATTCGATAATTTACAATCAACTTGAGCGTCAACAACACAGTCTTTACTATTGTTATTGTTACTTTTATCGGAATTATTAATTTGATTCAATGGATTACATAATCCTGGACACTTTATTGGCTGCCCTGATCGATTTCTCCTGCCCTGAAGTCGTTTCATTTCCATCAATTTTCACCCCTTTCTTTTCTAAAACGAAAATTGAGGAAACTTTTATTAATTTATATATAAAATTGACGCAATTGAGGAAAATGTGAATTTAAAAAAAAATTGCAATTAAAATAAAAATTGTTTAGTTTCAAGTTTTTTCAATTTTTTGATTTAAACAAAATCAGTTTTAATTTTGAAACAGATCAGTTGAAATAAATTAAACATTGAATTAGGCCTCGGATATTATGATTTTTTAAAACTTTTTTCGACAAATTTTTGAAGATTTATTTTTAAATTATTTTTCTAATTAAATTTTTGAAGTATACAATTAAAACAATTCTGATTAATTGAAATTTTGTAAAATTTAATTGAAAATAAATCATCTTTTCAAGTATTTTATTACAATTTTTGAAAAATAACTTTTAAAGAATTTTAATTTGAAATTTTGGAAATAATTAAATACTGGAAAATTTTTGTGAATGAAATCTTCAAGTGTAAATTCAATAAAATTGAAAATTAATGAAAATTAGGTTCTAAAAATAAAATTAACATAATTTTGAAAATAGTAATTCCCTGATTTATTTTGTTCTAATTTTTTGAAATTCATTTTTTTCTATATTTTCAATATTTCCGACAATTCAAATAAATACATAAAATAATAACATTAAAATTTATTAGAATTATTTTGGACATTTTTTATTAAAATTCTTCAAAAAAATTATTTTCTCTAAATTATACAATTTTTCAATTATTTTCGAAAAATTACATTATAATATTTATTAAAAACTAATTCTTAGAATTCATTTATCATCATTTTTTAAGATTCAATTACCTTCGAACAAAATAAATTAAAATTTTTGAAAAATTAGTATTTTAGAATTTTTAAGAAATTATTTATTATTAAAATTCTTCAAAAATTTGATTACTTTTTATATATCTTCAAAATTGAATTATTTTTCAAAAATTTTATCAAATTTCAATTATTTTGCAAAGATTTTACTAAATTAAAATTATATTTTAAATGATTTTACCAAATTTTATTTTTTAATTATTTTTCTAATTAAATTTTTGTATAATTTTGTATAATTGAAATTTTGTAAAATTTAATTGAAAATAAATCATCCTTTGACGTATTTTATAACAATTTTTTGAAAAATAACTTTTAAAGAATTTTAATTAATAATTTTGGAAACAATTAAATTTTGGAAAATTTTAATCAATAAAATATCTTCAAGTGTAAAATTAAATAAATTGAAAATTAACGAAAATTAGGTTCTAAAATTAATATTAAAATAATTTTGAAAATAGTAATTCCCTGATTTATTTTGTTCTAATTTTTTGAAATTTAATTTTTTCAATATTTTCAATATTTCCGATAATTTAAATACATACAGAAAATAATAACATTAAAATTTATTAAAATTTGTTTAAACATTTATTATTAAAATTCTTTAAAAAATTATGTTTTTTAAATTATACAATTTTGCAATTATTTTTGAAAAATTACATTACAGTATTTATGAAAAACTAATTCTTCGAATTGATGTATCACAATTTTTTAAGACTTAATTACCTTCGATTACAATGAATTAAAATTTTTGAAAATTTAGATTAGAATTTTTGAGAAATTATTTTCGATTAAAATAACTTCAAAAGTTTGATTATTTTTTTATATCTTTTAAAAACTTATTAATTTTTCAAAAATTTTGTCAAACTTCAATTATTTTTTAAAGGTTTCACTAAATTTAAATTACATTTTAAAAGATTTTACCAAATTTCAATTTTTTGGACATTGTTTTTTAAATATATGTAATTGTAAAATTATTGTATTTAAAAAAATCGTTTAGAAATATTTTTAAGAAGTTAATTTTACGAATTTTTTTTATCAAGCTTTTTAAATATATTCCACTTTAATAGCTTAAAAAAGAAAAGTGGACTATTTCAATTATTATAAAAAAAATGGATTTTTTGTATTTAAACAACTGGCTTTGAATTTTCGAAGAAATTTCAAAAAATTATTGAAAATTATAATATAGGTAAGTGATTTAGAGCTTTAATTTAATTAAGTTTAATTAGAAATAATTGTAGAAAATAACTAAAGTTTTCAAAGGGTTATAGTTTTAATTTTTAGAAATTATTAAATTTCAGAAGTTGAAATTTTTAAAAATTTATTGCCCGTAAAGAAAGAAATAAGAAGTATTTAAATATTTATTTAGAAAAATTATAAAAGTTTCGATTAATTGAATCAAAAAATCAGAAGTCCCTGAAGTTGACATCGATGTTCAGCATCGAAAAATATTTCTTGTACAAAACCAAATAAATCACTCAATTTTTTCCAAAGTATTGAGTTAAAAAAAAATACTATTAAATAGTTTTTTTTTTTACTTTTTATGTGAATAAAAGGAGTGAAATTAGTTAAAAAATTGTTTGACTAAAAATGAGGAAATATACTTTTCGATGCTGAGCAACGGTGCCAACTTCAGGAACCTGAAATCAGTGTATAGAATCAGGAAAATAGAAAATAAAATTTTTGTGAAAATACTAAATTAAATAGACGACTTTTTCAATTTTTTTTTCAATTTTTAATCGACTAAAGTAAATTTTTTTTAACTCTAAAAAAAAGATTCTAAATTAGAACTGATTTTGGAATCAAATTACGATTTGATTTTAATCAAGAAAGGTTTGATTTGTAAAAAGAAAGGTACTAATTTAGTACCGATTTTGGTACTAAATTTAGTACCAATGTAGTGCCAATTTTGGTGCTTAATTTAGTGCCAATTTTGGTACTTAATTTAGTTCCAATTTTGGTACTTAATTTAGTACCAATTTTGGTACTAATTTGAGTACCAATTTTGGTATTAAATGTAGTACCAATTGTGGTACTTAATTTAGTACCTATTTAGTGCCAATTTTGGTACTTAATTCAGTACCCATTTAGTACCAATTTTGGTACTAAATTTAGTGCCAATTTTGGTACTTAATTTAGTGCCAATTTTGGTACTTAATATAGTACCAATTTTGGTACTAAATTTAGTGCCAATTTTGCTACATAATTTAGTACCCATTTAGTACCAATTTTGGTACTAAATTAGTACCTTTCTTTTTACAGTATTATTAAAGTCGATCCGAGGCCTGAAGGAATGTAGCAAAAATGATCAACGAAAGTAGGTAAAAAGTGATAATAATAACAATGCAAGAACAGTATAAGTGAGTGTGAACGAAATTTAACGACACTGCGAGAAGAATAACATTACAAAGGGCAAAGAAGAGAAACGTTACAAAAAGACGTTACAAAGAGTATTGAAAGGAAAATTTTCCACTTTTCATAATCATTGTCTACTTACAAGCAAATAGTGAGATAAAGAGAGAGAGAGAGGGTTATTTCGTTTGTGGCACGTGCGTTTACAACAACGCGTTCCAACTTGAAGGTGTTGAGACGACTGCGTGTAACGAGGTTCAAGGGTGACTCGCTCGTAACGATGCTTGAAAAGCCTGCGGGCGTTCCTTTCAATCATATAGGCACGAGGCAAGACTAGACGTGGAGGCGTTTTATCTAGCCACTAGAAAGCAATTTTAATCCTTACATTTTTTTTACCTCTCCTTCCTTATAAAACAAAAATAAATACCTCCATTACTCTTCAACTCACATCAACAAAAACATTTCAACAAAATTCACTTCTTAAATCCCTAACCACAATTACACACATTTACAAACACAAAAAAAAAAGAAAAACCTGTCATCTATTAAACGATTGTCAATTATTTTTTTTCAAACACTTTTTTCCCTCTCTCTTATAATAAAAGAAGTAAATAAAAGAAGAAGAAGAAGCGAGAGGGGAGTTAATATTTTAAAAGCCACAACCCATCAAAAAGGTGTTTGGAGCGTGAAATTCTTTGGATTTTGAATTGAAATAAAATAACCATTCGAGATGCTAATCATACTGACATATCATTTTATATATGTTTCTTTATTGAAAAAAAATAAAAAAAAATTTTCTCTCTCCTTTTTTTTTCTCATGACAGACGAATGTTTCCGACCTGTCGTGTGTCCTTCAGTGGATTAAGATCCGACGGGCATTACGCAGTTTTGATGGATATCGTGCCGGTGGACAATAAAAGGTACCGATACGCCTATCACAGGAGTTCTTGGTTGGTGGCCGGAAAAGCTGATCCTCCAGCTCCTGCGAGACTTTACGTTCATCCCGATTCGCCATTTAAGGGAGAGCAACTTCGAAAACAGGTCGTTTCGTTTGAAAAAGTCAAGCTCACTAACAATGAAATGGACAAACACTGCCAGGTTAGTAGTGTGTAGCAATTTTTTAATCAACAATTTTATATGTGAAAATAGAAAAAGAAAATTATAATCTCTTCTCTTTTTTTCTTTCCACTACACAGTTTTTCTAAGAATATATATTAATTATTCATTATTTTTGAAAAAATGATAAAAGAAATTGAAATAATTCAATTAATTTCAAAAAATTTAATTTTTTTCCTGGAAATAATTAAAATATTTTCAAAACAATTAGTGAAATTCTCGGCGAGAATTCAAATATTTCCGCTACTGCACCCAGAGAGAAATATTATTTAAACCAAATATATTTTATTTGACTTAAAAAACGTAAATTTGTCTCAGAAACAACTAGACTTTTTATTTATTTTGAAATAAAATTTTACTTACTTTAAATAAAATTTATTTGATACAAAATTTTATTTATTTGAAACAAAATTTTATTTAGTTTAAATAAAATTTATTTGAAACAAAATTTTGTTTAGTTTAAAATTTAAATAAAATTTAAATTAAATTTATTTGAAACAAAATTTTGTTTAGTTTAAAATTTAAATAAAATTTAAATAAAATTTATTTGAAACAAAATTTTATTTAATTAAAAATTTAAATAAAATTTATTTGAAACTAAATTTAGTTTAGTTTAAAATTTAAATAAAATTTATTTGAAACAAATTTTTTTTTAGTTTATAAATAAAATTTATTTGAAACAAAATTTTATTCAGTTTAAATAAAATTTATTTGAAACAAAATTCTATTTAGTTTAAATAAAATTTATTTGAAACAAAATTTTGTTTAGTTTAAAATTTAAATAAATTTAAATATAATTTATTTGAAACAAAATTATATTTAGTTTAAATAAAATTTATTTGAAACAAAATTTTGTTTAGTTTAAAATTTAAATAAAATTTAAATAAAATTTATTTGAAATTAAATTTTATTTAGTTTAAATAAAATTTATTTGAAACATAATTTTGTTTAGTTAAAAATTTAAATAAAATTTATTTGAAACAAAATTTTTTTTAGTTTAGTTTAAAATTTAAATAAAATTTATTTGAAACAAAATTTTATTTAGCTAAAAATTTAAATAAAATTTAGTTTAGTTTAAAATTTAAATAAAATTTATTTGAAACAAATTTTTTTTTAGTTTATAAATAAAATTTATTTGAAACAAATAAAAAGTTTTGTTGTTTCTGAGAAAAATTTACCATTTCTCTGGGTGTAAAATTCTAATTAATTTCTTCGAAATACTTTAATTATTTTCGCAAAAATTTTAATTGACTTCATCTAAATTCTTCTTATTCAATTATTTTTAAAAATATGTTAAAATTCCTTGCGAAAAAATTATTTTGCAAAATTAATAAAAGTTTCTCTGCAATAATTAAATTATTTTCATAAAAAAATCCTTCAGATAAATTTAATTATTTTAAAAAAAATTTCGCAAACGGAATTCAATTATTTTTAATCAAATTTTTATTGAATTTTTCCAAATAATTCAATTCTTTGCAAAAATAATAAAATTCGTTGCAAAATTTTTAATTATTTACAAAAAAAGTTAAATAAAAGTCTTCAGATGAGGTATTCAATTATTTTCAAACTTTTAATAATATTTTTTACAAGAATTTAATGCTTTTCATAAATAATTTTTTATTGCAAAAATAAAATTATTTTCAAAAATTGTACTAAAATTCTTATCAAGAATTTAATTATTTTTATTAATAAATACAATTTTTATTCAGATATTCAATATTTTTCCAACTTTTTTAATAATTTGTTCTTTTTAATTTTTTTTAATTATATACCTAAATAATGTCATCAAAATCATTAAAATAACTCTTGCAAAGAATGTCACAATTTATAAAAAAATTATATTGTCTTAAAGAATATTAACAATATATTTGAAAATAATTTAATGTTTTGAAAGAATTTAAAAAAAACTTTTTAAATATTTGCATTCGATTGAAAACGTTTATTAACTTTTTTTAAAAATAAATGTATTCTGTTGAGAAAATTTTTAATGCATTTAAAAATTAATTGAATTTCTGCTATGAATTTTACTATTAAAAAAAAAATTCTGTTTTTTCGAAGAATTTTTACAGAATTTTTAAAACAATTTAATTTAATTAATATTTTTTAAAACAATTGTATTCATTTGAGAGATTTTACTACAATAAAATTAAAAATAATTGTATTCCTCTGAAGAATTTTATCAATAATAAAAATAATTGAATTCTCGCTAAAAATTTTATTAAATTTTTTTAAAATCCTGATTAAATTTTTTTAACAAATTTCCTTGAATTTTTTGAAAATAATCTATTTTCATTTATAATTTTGATTGAAAATTTTGAAAGTTATTGATTTTTATGCAGATTTGCTTTCAAGTTTTTAAAATAATCGCTTCTGTTAAAAATTATAATTAAATGTGACGCTCCACGGTGAAAGGGACCTTAGCTGCAATAGACAAATTTTACAGAAAAGGCATTTAAAGTAGAACCACTCTGATTGGTCAAGGCGTTCCAATGAAATTCAGCCCCACTACTCATTACACATTGATAGTTGTCCGTGTTACACGAAGTGCACGAATTGTACGTGCATGGCCAGTGTAGTAGTATTAGTAAGTAGAGGGGCAGATTTTCTGAATAACCACGTGTAAACATTGAACAAGCTCATTTTTAAACGTTAATAATAAAAAAACCTGTAAGTAGAAATTATTTTTTACTTTTGCATATGAAAGAACAACTCAAAAACTATAGAATGACATAAGTAACTCAAAATTAATTTTTTTGCAGCTAAGGTCCCTTTCACCGTGGAGCGTCACAAATACTTTATTTTTTAAGTTTATTCAAATTGTTTTTGAATATAATTGAATTCCTGTGAAAAAATTTATTATTTACATAAAATAATTCAATTCTTGCGAAGAATTTTACTATTATTAAAAATAATTGAATTCTTTACAAGAATTTATTGCAATTCTGGAAAATAAATGAATTTTTGCGAAAAATTTTGTAAAAATGGCAAAAAAATTTACTGAATCATTTAGGGAAATTTAATTTACAAAATTAACATAATGAAAATTTTTATTTAAATAAATTGTCATTTTTTAATTTTTTTAAAGAAACGAAAGTAATATTTTACGAGTACTTTCTTAAAAAATTTGGAAAATAATTGAATTTTTTTAAATAAATTTCACAGACAATCTTAGAAATAATTAAATTTTTAACATTAAATCACTTTCAGATTTATTTTTAAGAGAATTGAACGTTGCTAAATGTTTAAAAAAAATTTTCAAATAATTGAATTCTTTCTTGGAATTTTTTTAAAAAATTGTATTATAAATCATTTATTTTCTGCGACGAATTTTACTATTTCGGAAAATAATTTAATTCTTCCAAAAAAGTTTATTATTTATGTAAATAATTGAATTCTTGTGAATAGTTATTTTAGAATTTTTGGAAAATATAATCAATAACAATTAAATATTTACTTATTAAGTAAATTTTCGAAATTTTGATTATGATTTTTTAAAAAATTTTAAATTTAAAAATAAAAAATTTTATAATGTATATTAAACATGGAAAACCTGGAAAAGTCAGAGAATTTTATTAAAATTAAAAAAAAACCAGGAAAAGTAAGGGAATTTTTTTCAAAATACTGAAAAATTGTTTTTTTTTATTTTATCTAATCAGATATTACTGCAGATAATCAATTATTTTTAAAATTATTACAATTCGTCCCAGAAATTCAATTGTTTATTTTTTTAAATTTATTTTTCAAAGAATTAAATTATTTTCCAAAATTTTACTGTAAAATTTTGGAAAAATTTTTTTTTTCTAACAATTCACTTTTTTTTCAAAATAATTTTAATATTTTTCTTAGACAATCAAATTATGTTCAAAAATTTACTAAAATTTTAATCAAAATTTCAATTATTTTTATAAATCCTACAATTTTTCTCAGTCGAAATTCAATTATTTAGAAAAAATTATTTAATAAAAACCCCTGTCAGAATTTCTTTTATTTTTAATACAATTTCTAAAATTCGTTTCATCAAATTTCTCGAAAACTGAAATTATTCTTAAAAATTGTACCAAAATTTCGCCAATAGAATTCAATTATTATTTAGAAGTAAATTAATATAACCATTTATATTATTAAGAAATAAAACATTTCCTCCAATTTCTTTTCTCTTTTGTTTTTTGGGTGAAAAAAAAAACTGTGTCAAGGTAATGAACGATTACAGTTTCAATCAAACTGGATTACATTTAGGATTATCTTCCATCGTTCACGTGACGTTTGTACATCAATCATACTTTTAGACGCAAATCGATTTGCCTTATTACGCTCGGGGCAAACTTAATACCCAGGAGTGCATTTTTAAAAGCGCCTCTAACTTTGCGTGTACTCACTTAAAATTTGCTTAATTTTCATTTATCACTTCTCACGACTCAATATATGTGCGTTTTTAGGAAATTTTCATTCTTTCTTTCTCTCTTTTGCTTTTTTATTACGCTATTTACATTCTTACGGTTTCTCTCCGAGGGTTCAAGGTGGGGGAAACTTTACGATTTTTCGAATAATCGTAAAAATCTATGTCTTGATTTTCATTATACATAATACACACACACATACGTCTTATTTAAACCTATGTTGTAAACAGCGGCATTAAAATATGACTATTAATAAATTTAATTTCATACTACATAAAAACTGAATAATATAACTTTTTATTATGTATATACAAAAATAAAAGTTTCAAAAACAATTTTTTTCGACTAATAATAAATAAATTATAATTTACAAATTCGAATAAATGGAAGGATAAAGAGAAAATTATGTTATATTCATGTAAAGTAATATATAAAGAATGAAAAAAAAGGATAAAAATAAAATTTAAATCTTTACAAAATGTCATCGACCGAATAATGAATCAATAGGTTTAATTCACCATCCGGCGAAAGGAGGAGAAGAAGAAGAAAAAATCCCCATATCGCCGCATATATATTTTATTTCCTGATTGAAATAACGACTTGAATCGTGTCTCGAGCAATACGCATTTTGTGGCGACAGTTTTATGACAAAAATCTTGTTCATATAATTGCGCATGAAACGCGTTTAGATTATCTATTCGCATTCATTGAGGTTAAAGAATGCCAATGTGGATTTATGAAAATTTCAAATCTGTATGCAAAGTGAAGCGATCAAATATAATCAGGAGCAAAATCGCACAACACGTCTCCAAGAGGACATAACATGTATAAATTGAAAGAGGCGACAACTCCACTCCTTATTTACAAGGCAAGAGATGTTTTGTTATTTATTGACAAAACTACACGTCAAAATAATAAAGATAAAATTCAATTTAACAAAGTGGAAAAAAGTCGAAATATTATAGAGAAATTGAATCTCTTGGTGGAAATTTGAAAATTTTTCCTAATAGGATGGTTTTTTATTTTATTTATTTATTTTTTTTTGCTTTTTACGGATAATATATATGAAACGACGTATTTATGGGATTATTTATATTATGGAGCGTATTTATTAAAGGCAGGATAAAGTGCAGATGAAAACTTTTGAGGGAGTAAAAATTTTATGTTGCGGAATTTAGAAATTGGATTTGCATGCGGTGACGTTTTTATTTCTAATGTTTTTTTCTATAAACCCCGTTCGTAAAAGTATACTTTGATAATAAAATTAAAAAGAGGGTATATTTTGTTTCATTTTGTCAATTGAATGCGGAAAAAAGCATCACTTTAATTCCAATAAACGTTTCCATCATAATGTATTTTTGAAAGCAAACTTAAAATTTTCAAATTAATACCAAAAAGTTAGTTCATTAGCTTCAAGTCTATACTTATTATCCAGTTTCGTATTCATCTACTAAAATCTATACTGTAAAAAATTTTGGAAATTTTCACCAATTATTTATGATGAATACATTTACATTTTCTACATTTTTTGTGAAAAATGCTTCTTCTTAAAAAGATGGCGAAAATCATCCATAAAAATTAATGAAAATTTCCTAAAATTCTAATGAATATGTGACGCGATATGAAGAAAGGGACCTTAGAAGCAAAAAATTATAGGTTATGTTTGCAATTTTCGAAATGAAAATATAAAAAAATGATCGACTGTTGATGTGAATCATTAATGTTTAAGTTGTCATTATAACTGAAATATTTAATAAATACTGATTTTAATTTGCAAAAAGTAAAAAGAAACTTTTAATTAACAAAAAAGTAGCACTAACATAACCTTAAAGTGATTTGCTTCTAAGGTCCCTTTCTTCAGATCGCGTGACATATGTTTTTCCCAAAAAATTAGTGAATATCAATCATTTCAAAAGTTAGGAAAAATTTATGTAAATTCGAACGAATGTATTCTCCCAAAAAAAAAATTTAGTGAATATTATTTCTAAAGTTATGAAAAATTCCAGAAAATTGTAATGACTAAAACTTCTTTCACAAAATAGGTGAATATCACTCAAAAATTAACAGAATTTACATTAAATTAAAATAAATACGTTAAATTTACTTGATGTGGTATTTAATTAAAATAAATTATTGCTATTGAAACAAAACTGCTTCGTTATTATAGAAGCATTGTTATGAAGTAAACTACAATAGTAATTTCCTAATAAATAAATAAATTAAAAAATTTTTAAAGAAAATTTACGAAACAAATTCCTAATTTTGTACAAATGTACTTTAAAATATTTTCGTTTTCAACAAGGTTGTCACGCAACCTGAAAAACCTGGAAATGTCAGGAAATTTTATAAATCTTGAAAAACCTGGATAAGTCAGGGAATTTTTATCCAAATCCTGAAAAATTGTTGTTTTCTAAAGTTTTTCTATTTTTATTCTTGAAATCTAATTTTGGATACTGAAATATTTCAAAATTAATTATTCAATTTTAGAAGAATTGTGTTTACAATTTTTACAAGTGGATCGATTTGAAAAGGTTTCAATTTACAATTTTAGAAAATTTCGATTTTAAATGAATTTAATTAGAAATCTTAAGATACGTAGATTTTCGAAAAATTTTAATAATTCAAATTCTTCTCAAATTAGTAAAATTTTTTAATATATATTTTATTGATTATTCAAAATAATGGATTTACAGAAAAATTTAAGTCAAAAAGACTAAAAAATTAAGTTTTGCAGCAATTACAAATGTATATTTGTAGAAAATCAATTTATTTCAAAAATTTTAATAAATTTCTTGGCAAAATTTTATTTACTTTCAAAACCTTTCCTCTATTTAATCATTTTTATTATTTACTATACTTTAATAAAATTTCCCAAAAGAATTAAATTATTCAAAAAATTTTTCCAAATTCAATTACTTTCAGAAATTGTTATAAAATTTTTTGAAAAAATTCAATTATTTTCAGAAGATTCGATTAAATTTTTTGTAGAATTCAATTTTCAGAAATTTTAATATAATGCATTGCAAAATTTAATAATTTTCAAGAATTTTCATAAGATTTTTTACAAAATTCAATTATTTTTAAAGAATTTTTCGAGGAATTTGAAAAAAGCATGTTTTTAATTGATTGCCTTTTTCGAGGAATAGAAATTAAAATTTCATGAATTTCATCAAATACTTTAATAAAATTTCACAAAAGAATTTAATTATTTTAAAAATTTTTTTAAATTCAATTACTTTCTAAAGTTGTAATAAAATTTTTTGCAAAATTCAATTTTTTCACGAGTTTTCATAAAATTTTTTGTAGAATTCAATTTTCAGAAATTTTAATAAAATGCTTTGCAAAATTCAATAATTTTCAAGAATTTTTATAAAATTCTTTAAAAAATTCAATAATTTCTAGGATCTTTAATAATATTCTTTGCAAAATTCAATTATTTTCAGGAATTTTAATAAAATTATTTAAAGAAATTGAATTATTTTTAATACCATTTTCTACAATTAATTAAATTTCTTGAAAAATGAAATTATTCTTAAAAATTATTATTAAAATTTGTCTAGAGGAGTCAATTTATTATTTAAAAATTTGTTGATAAAATTCTTTATGAAAATTCAATTTTAAGAAATAATATTCAATTGTTTAATATAATTTTGTTATTTAAATTTAGAAATAATTGATTTTTAAAAAGGTTTCAAATTAAAATCTTTGAAAATTTGAATTTTTCATATTTTTAATGAACAGTTCTGTAGAATTTCATCAAAAAGTTTAATTGAATTTACTTTCAATTATTATTATTATTTTTATTTTCTAATACCTATCTAATTGAAGAGTTTTCTAATAATCGAAATTTCACATAAAATTGAAGTGTAAACAAATTAATTTGATAATTCTAAAAAAACATTTTTTGAAAAATTATTTATTAAAAAACCACAGCCCTACTGAACATTGATTTAAAGATGAATTTCATTTGAACACTTTAGAAATGAATAATTGAATAAAAAATGTCGAAAGTTTTAAGTAAAAATCAGGGAATTATTTAATTTTTGTTAAACTATAAATGTTGTTTTAAAAACCTGGAAAAATTACGTTTTTTAACTTGAAAAACCCAAAAAAAGTCAAGGAATTTGAAAGAAGCAAAAGCGTGGCAACCCTGTTGAAATATAAACGTTAAGTATTTTTTTCCTTTTGAATTGTTTATCACAGTTGTTTCATATGGTTGTGAAAAAATATTTTGTAAAACAGTTTTGTAGTAAAAAATATTTTCTGGAATAGAAAAAACCTCTTGCAGTACAATAATTTTTTTAAATCTTGAAAAAATTTATTAATAATATTGTAAAATTTACAAAAAGAGAAGAAATTCTTAAATTATTTGGAAAATTTTAATTGGGAAATGCTTTCTCAAAAGTTTTCTGGAAAATTCAACAAATTATTGGAAAAAAAAAATTCGTCCCTAGCGTGTTTAGGTAATATTTAACAAATTTATGGAAAAAAATTTCTCTAAAAATTTGGGGAATATGCAAAAAAAAATATTTAAGAAAAAAATGTGACGCGCTCCGAAGAAAGGTACCTAAGAAGCAAAAAATTTGAGGTTATGTTTTTAATTTTTCAAGTAAAAATACAGAAAGAAAATCAATTATTAATTTAAAATTATCTTCAAGTCTTCATTATATCGAAAATATTCAATAAAAATTAGTTTCAAACTCAAATATTAAAAAATAAACTTTTAATCAAGAGAAATCTAACTCGACCCTAACCTATAATTCGTTTGCTTCTTAGGTACCTTTCTTCGGAGCGCGTCACAAATTTTCCCCAACATTTTAAGGAACAATTTTTCCTAAAAGATATTAGGGAATATTCAACAATTTATTACGGATATTTCTTCCCCAAAAATTTCTGGTAAATAATCAAATATTTTGGTGTCATTTGCGTCAACGACTTTTTGGAATTTTCCCCAAAAAACTTTTTACATTGCAACAATTTACTATCTTTTCAAAGATTTCCTACTATTTTGAGACATTTTTCTTGAAATTTTATGAAACATATCCCCGTCAAACATCAAGGATACAAAGACGTATTTTAATCGAGACACTGATGTATATATATACAAATGCAGTGTATATACATATTTCTGAGTGAAACATTTATGCCATCATGTTTAAAAACTATATGTATATATATTCCGCATTCATATGTATGGAACTGCAAAATGTTGTGCACATTTTCACATAACATTGGTTAAAGTGACAGACAAAGAATGCAGAGAGGAAGAAAAGTATACAAGAGGAGAAACACATGGTGTGTGTATGTATATATGAGAGAAGGCATAAAGATAAAGAATACACTCGAAAAGTTTCAGGTGACTTGAGATTCAATGGTAGAAGTGCGCGCGTGAGCATCAGGCGTGGGTTAGCCGCATGATCATCATGACAAAAGCAAACTGGCAAACATATTTACTCAATTTATTGGCTTATAGGCATTTATGGAATGGCGCGGTAATGCCACCTACGACAAAACGCAGCCCTACTGATGCAAAAAAAAAAAAAAGGAAAAGAAAAAAAAACTCCCCCCTATATATGCAGTAACATTGCCGCGCGACCTCCATGGTTGATACTCTCAGCGGTGCACCCGACGGTTAACTTGGTTGCTCTTTTACTATTATATTATTGGCCAGGTTCAAAGCAAGGTTTCTGTTGGCGAGTCGTAAAACTTGAAAATTCTGTTCCGCTACACAACGTGTGTTGCGCACACAAACTTGGATACTGGATATTACTGTAGAATCCGTGTATGTGTGTATACTAGCAGATATATACTATTAGATGTACTAGGATTCATACACAAACGCAACTGTAGTGCTAGAACTCACAAAAAGAGAGAGAGAGAGATATGCCAAACGCGACGCTTGCGCTCGTAAATTTCTGCTAGTGAGCGAATCCGTTAAACTGGCCGGATTGTCCCGGGTCCGATGTGACGCGAGATCCCCGACAACAACGTGGGAGAGTCAAATGATGATTTAGTTAGGCGCACCGTTCACGCTTCACGATCCCCGGTTTATATGGCCATATCTTTTGCGAGCAGGAAGTTCTTAAATTGGAGATGAAAAAAAAATAGAGGAAAATGACTCCTAAAAGAAGAAAAAAAGCAATGATAAATAACGTCTGTTGTTTTAGGAGAAAAATTATAGCTATTCCTTTGCGGTTACTATTGGTGCCTTTATGGGTATTTGTCGAATTTTTGGGTTCAGCACTAAGTCTATGTTAGTATAGTTACCTAACTGATACTAAACACCTGACCTAAACACCTGAATTTAAGTAATAACATAACCGTAAGACTCAATATTGTCACATTGGATGATGTTCCTAATGCTTCGCCCAAAACGACCCAGCAGAAAATACATATCAGTCCCAGTCGATTTCTCTCTGTAACTTTCGGATTTCACCTTATAGTTTTCGTAGTTCTGATTAACTTTTGGTTAACTTTTGGTTAACTTTTGGTTTTGCTAAATAAAAAACCCCAAAGTTAGAGAGAAAATCGACTAATGCTCTGCGGGGTAAACGCAGGCTAACTATACCAATTTGATCAGTTTGGTTATAGAATTATTTTTTACAGCTCTAACTACAATCCGAACTTTGAGTCATAGTAAACTGAATCATTTATAATCTACGATTTTTTTGGTCCTGGTAATTTCCGATTTGATTACAGAGGTTAATTAAGATGTTCCATATTCTATTCAATAACAGTTACAAATTTGAATTGTAACATGAATTCATTCATCTTGGTGTCTCTTACAGATTCCTTCCCTGCTGTCAACAATTTTCGATTTTGGGTGCACATAAGTACTTTTGGGTGTCTCTTACAGATTCCTTCCCTGCTGTTCACAATTTTCGATTTTGGGTGCACATAAGTACTTTTGGGTGTCTCTTACAGATTCCTTCCGCTACTATCACCAATTTTTCGATTTTGGGTACCCAAGTACTTTTGGGTATCACCAACAATTTTACTTCGACATTTTTACATATCCTTTTGCTGATCACGTATATGGAGGTTTCAATTCTTCTGTCAAGACTTATGCAGACATGTCGTTGCATATGTGACGCGACACGAGAAAAGGGACCTATCGATAAAAAAATCATTTTTGAGTTTCTAGTCGTATTCCATAGATTTTGAGTCGCTCTTTCACGTAAAAAAATCAGAAATTAAAAATCTGAAATAGTTTAATTAATATAAAGCCCGAAAGTTGAACGTGTACACGGGTTTTCTGCTCATGGCGTCACTTTAAACGCTCCCCCTGTAAAATTCTCTTTTGAGGCGATAGGTCCCTTTTCTCGTGTCGCGTCACATATGCATATGAAACTTGCATTTATGCATATGGAGTATGAAGAGAAAAAGAGATTGAGGCACATGATAAGGTTCATATATAGATAGAGAAATACATTTTATAATAAAAATGTGCGAGAGAGTGAGTAAGAAAAAAAGAGAGAGAGAGAAAGAGAGACAGAGAGAAGAGTGTGGATCTAGAAGTAAGCAGACACACCGGTAAAAGCAGTCAGGCAACGGAACGCCAGTCAAGTCAACTCAACGAGACTCAAGTGGTAGGGAAACATTCCTTTGCTACGGCCACTATTTCATCGTTTCATATGACGCGATATTATAAGACCCCCACCTGCGAGCTGCTACTACACGGTGGTCCAAAAACAACCGTCCACCTGCTTAATACCAAAGAAAACGATCAGAAACTCTTCTTCTTTAGGATTACTGTATACACTATATCCTATATGTGCAACTTTTCTCTCGCAATTCTTGTTTCACCCTGAAACTCTTTTTCTGCACGCGTACTTTCACATAATGCTCTCTTTCTATCCATTCTTTTTCGTCTTCTTCCTCCAAACACAAATACTCCAAACAAAAATAGACTTCTGACAAATTATTATCGTATCCTTGATTCTTGAAAATCGAGACAAGTGTTCCACTACTGATGATGTCCCAAACTGCGAAGACTAGGATTCCTGCTCCTGTAAATAAAATTTTATTAATGTTTCAAAAACATTTCTTTCATGTACTAATTTAGTTATATATATATATACACTGTTAAAAATCTGCTTCTATTACTTTACACCGAAAAGATTAAACTGCTGTTATTTGAATCTCGCAAAGTGCGAACGCTTCCATTTCATAGGCTTAAAGTTTTTAGTGATTCCAATCAATTGCAAGCATTTTGAGATTGATAACAATCAACAATTGAGCTGTGCTCAATAAAAGTTAAAGTTTTTAGTGATTCCAATCAATTGCAAGCATTTTGAGATTATGATAACAATCAACAATTGAGCTGTGCTCAATAAAAGTTAAAGTTTTTAGTGATTCCAATCAATTGCAAGCATTTTGAGATTGATGACAATCAACAATTGAGCTGTTTGAGATTGATGACAATCAACAATTGAGCTGTTTGAGATTGATAACAGAAAAAATAAAGGATTGTTTGAGTCTTTCGGTGTAAAGTTGGAGTTCGATTTTTAACAGTGTACGACCCTAGAAGTACTCTGGCACACTTGTGGCACTTTCGACACAGTAAAAAATGCTCCTTTGACAAATGTTTGTTTAGCATTTCTCATGCACGTTATTTGTCAGGTGCATATAATTATATCGTACACAGATATTTATGTGAAATACTGAAATACTTTTTCAAAATGTGTTGTTTTTATCAAACCAACATACAATACTCTATTTGATTTGAGCATAAACGTGTTTGCAGTTTTTCATTTCAAATGCTAAATCGCTGAAATGCTTATCTGGAACAAATTAGTCGTGAGATTGTGCGGGTATAGAAAGAGAAAAATGTCCATAGGATTATATGACCACCTTAGTCGCATGTACACACATTATAATGTTTAGCATCGAGTATAAAGTCAGTTAAAAAGGCGCGTAACGCGCACTCTCTTTCTCTCTTGTAAATACTTATCTACATATTAAAAGTTTTAGCTTCTCCCTTTCGTCGGTGGCGATTATTACTTCCTATATTCCGAAGGTGCTTTTTATATATTTGCGTCGGGATATTCCGAAACTTATGGCACTTGCGTGCAAGGTCGCGCCTCATGTTTGCCTCCCTGCGGAAGAAAAATGCTTTTTGCTTTCAAGTGGTAGTTTGTCAGTGAGAAATTGTTTTCCGAGAAAAAAAGAATACAGTCACCTCACACGCGGGCAGTAATCGAGTTTTTTTTGAAAAAAAGAATGCGATTTTAATGCCGTAGTATTAAACCTATATGCTCTTGCTAAACCGAGCTTCGCTTTCGGGCATTTTCTTTTATACCGATTTCTTTAAAATCTTTTAAATTCTGGTCTGTTTCTTTAACTGGTTCTGTTCAATTGGATTCATGATCAAATTGTTACAAGTGAGGAATACGTCGCTAGTTGTTATTAAATAACTATTTTTGACTTAGACAAAAATGTAACAAAATTTACATCGAATTGGAAATATATTTTTAGTCTTTTTGGGATTCGTGAATGTAGTCGACAAATTCGTGGATCGTGAGAAAAGTTTCACGTTGTAGAACCTAATTTCATTAAGTCACTGAGCGTAACACGACACTTAGAAGGGTATATACCATGCATGGGGTCTTGCATTTATGTACCCGCCCGGAAGTACACACAAAAGATAAATAAATTTGCCGGTATATGTTACATTTTCGGTGTATAACGAATTATAAATTTCTACGAATTTTGTAGATTTCGTTAAAAATTAATCCAAAGAAGCAAAAATACATTTTTGTGGCAACCCTGACAAGTATTGTACATTCATAATAGAATTCAAAACTCGACTTTTGCGACACTTTGGACATTGTCTCAATAATCAGGTTTCGCGTGTGCACTTCATATCCGAATTTACATTTTTAAAAAAAAATGCGAAACAATCGAAATTTTGTTTTTAAAGATTACAAACACGATGAACACATTTTGAATCGCGTGGCAAGGCCGGACGGTCGATTTTAAATGACCCTGGATAATGTGTCCTCGTCAAGAAGCAGGCAATATACGTATATAAATATACAAATATACATATACATAAGAAAACGTCCCCGCTCGTTTTAACACTTCTTTAATATACTGACATTGCCTTTCAACATTCACAGTCTTAAAGGCGAGTGATAGCGTCCTAGTGGTTCGCATCTTTTTATTCAACTCAATATTAGAAAATTATGCAGATAACGTGTCTCTCCAAGGCGTAAAGTTTCTACCGATAGACTCATAAAAAAAGGGGAAATATAATAAAAAGTAAATAACGAGAAAAATAAAGCAAACATACGACGATTCTCCCTTTTCTATCATCAATCCAATATAGATGGAAATTCACATCGTCGCAATTACATTCGTATGTTTTTTTTCGGACAAGAAAAAAAAATCAAGTCTTACAATTTGTAATCATTTTTCTCAAACATACAATTTGTTTATTTGCGAAGGAAAAATTTTTCACAATGACACGCGGAAAAGCAAAAAAAAAAAAAAGTTAACACTTTTCTATACAATGATACGGAAAAAGAAACGCGCGTGTGAATATAATTTTGAAAAACTTGATCGACAAAAAAAAACGATCGTACAATGTAATAGTGCATTAGAGATTGAATGTAAGAAAAAAGTTGTTTAATTAACAACCAGACGTCACGTAATTGCAGTCATTGTGAATGATTACTTGCAATAAATTTGAATAATACAATCGAAAAAAAAAGTTTCAAGACTATAAAATATATTGACACGTTCATTTATTGTATGTGAAGAAATCGACGACTTGTAATATCCATAATTTACGTTTTTGCTTCTATACTATATGGAAGTACGATAATTCAAAAATTGTCTCTGAAGTTAACAGCGAAAATTATTACAAGTCAGGGTTGCCACAAATATTTAATTTTATTTTTCCATGACTTTTCCAGATTTCCAGACAAAATTTTCACTTTTTCCCTGACCATAAAAAATATTCTGATTCTCTCTAAAAATTATTAGATACTCAAAAAAAATGTTCTATTAAATTTATTTACAAATTTCATTAATTGTAAAATTATTCAATAACATTAATAACTTCTTTTTTAAATAAATATTTAATCATTATTATTTTTCTGTAGGAATTCAAATTCTTCAAAACATTCAAATTCAAACCTTTTTAAATTGAACAACTTATAAGAATATTATTACAAAACAGGAAGAAGACGATCACTCCAAGTCGAAGATTCGTCTTCTTCATGTTTTGTAATAATTTAAAATACCATAACATTTTTCAGAAACGGTTAATTATTTTAAAAAGTTCTAAAAAAAATCCTTCGCAAGAATTCAATTATTTTTATAAGCAGTAAAATTTCTCAAAAAAAAAAAATTTATTTATTTAAAAAAAATGTAATAAAATTCGTGTCAATAATTCAATTACTTTCGCAAGTAATAATAAATCGATTATTTGTTAATTCATTTTTAAATCAATTTTTATTAGAAAATTCTAGAAAAATTCAATTATTTAAATTAAAAACTACATAATTTATTGAATAATAAAATGTTCTTTGTTAAAATTTAATTCTCATAAAGAATTTTATCAATAAATTTTTAAATATATGAATTTAATTTGACAAATTTTAATAAAATTTTTAAAAATAATTACATTTTTCGAGGAATTTGATTAAAATATATATTGTATAAAAAATTATTAAAATTCTGCGATGAGTTTTATTACTTATGAAAATAATTTAAATTTTCTTAAAATTTCCATAACATAATTGAATTTTGAAGAAGAACTTTATTATTTATAAAGTTACTTGGAATTTTAACAAAAATCTTTTTTTCAATTTTCGAACACAATTGAATTTCTGCGAAGAATTTTATTACATTTTAAAAATAATTCAATTCTTCCAACGAATTTTATTCAAATTTATAAAATATATAACTGTATTTATGTGTAGAATTTTATTATTTATATAAATAATTGAATTCTTACAAATAATTTTATTCCAGTTTATAAAAATAATTGAATTTCTGTGTAGAATTTTTTAAATAATTAATTTTTTTCGAAAAATTTTATGGAATTTTGTATTTCAAATAATTGAATTCCTGTAAAAAATGTTATTATTTATGAAAATAATGGAATTATTTTGAATTAATTCATTAACCCTCCGTCACACACCTTGGAAAAAATTACGACTTTACACAGGTTTAGAGGGAATCCCTCACCACATTGTAAAATAAGCGACATTACAACATAAACAAAGGAATCAACAAAAATTTAATTTTAACACAAGCTTACAAATATGTAGTAAATTATTCTAAATTATAAAATTAATAAAATTAATTTTCTGACTCAAAAATAATAATTAATTACACGAATGCACATCTTCGAAGGAATTACACTTTACATGTAAAAATAATGTAACATTAACAAATAAGCAAAAAAATCATAAAAAAGTTTATTTTAATTATATTTAGAATATAATTTTGCCATTAACCAACAATGGAACAAAAAATGTTTTGAAAATTTGATTTTTTTATTCAACATAACCTCACTTTTTTGAGTTTTTTCTAGCTTTGAAGCTTCATAATTAAATATTAATTATGTTTAAACTAAATGTTTTTTTTAGAAATGTGTTGAGGAATAAATTGTCGAAAGGTATAGAAACTGATTTTATTTTGCAATGAGGAAAACAAAAGTTATTTTAAAAATACTGAAACCGTAGAGGGAATCCCTCCCTAGGTGTGTGACGGAGGGTTAAAATTGAATTCCTACAAAATTTTGCCAAGAATTTTTTTAAAATTTTTTAATATAATTGAATTTAGATAAAGAATTTTTATATTTATAAATATAATTGAAATTTTGAAAATATTTTTTTTAATTTTTGAAAATAATTGAATTTTTGCGAAGAATTTTATTAATTTTGAAAATAATTTAATTCTTCCAATGAATTTTATTCAAGTTTATATAAATAATTGAATTCTTACAACGAATTTTATTCAAGTTTATAAAAGTAATTGAATTACGGTGAAGAATTTTATTATTTATAAAATTATTTTTATGTAATTGACATTTTTCGAAAAATTTTATTAAATTTTGTATTTTAAATAATTAAATTTCTGTGAAAAATTTTATTACTACTTATAAAAATAATTTAATTATTTTGAAGAAATTTATTAAAAATTGAATAATTGAAATCTTGTGGAATTTTGTCAAGAATTTCATTAAAACTTTTAAAAATAATTGAATTTTAATAAAGTATTTTATTATTTATAAAAATAATTGTAATTTTGACGAGAATTGTTTTTAAATTTTTGAACGCAATTGAAAGTCTGCGAAGAATTTTTGTAACTTTGGAAAATAATGGAATTTCTGTAATCATTTGTAACTTTTCCAAAATCTAATTTTTTTAGTTTTTTTTAACTAAAATTCTTTTATCAATCTAGGATTTATGAAAATTGTAAAAATTATTCATAAAATAGTTTATAAGTCATAATTTACGATAGTTATTATTATTTTTATTTAATTATTATTATTATTTATTATTAATTATTAGTTTTATGATAATCTTTGAAAATTTATGTTATTTAAAAAGAAATTATTGTCAGAAATAGAAAAAATTGAAGGTTTTGTATTAAAATTTGTGGTAATTTCATAGTTCACGAGGCAAAATGAAAAAAATTCGGTTTTCTCATGAATTTTAAAAATTCAATTTTTCCCAGTACTTTTAGTAAAAATCCCTGACTTTTCCCTGACCAATTTTACTTTCCCTGACTTTTCCCTGAATTTCCTGACTTCCCTGACCTGTGGCAACCCTGCAAGTATATTTTCCATTGTTAAAAATTTACTCCAAATGAAAAAAAAAATTTGCAGATGAAATTCTTCCAGACAGACCAAAAACCCATTCTCTCTCTCTCAACTCTTTTATTGTAACGAAAAGGAAACCACTTTATACTCCCTTTTATCTGATTGAAAAAATAACAGCATACAGATGAATAAGATTAGCAGCACACTTGACTTAGTGAAATGTGTCTGAGTTCATAAAAGAGTAGATCTAATATCGAAATATGAATTTAAAACCGCTGTATGCGCATACAGAATGTATATTATTATTTCCATTGCATTAAGAGTTGAATGTCGTAAGAAGCAGAAAAAAAGGAGAGAAAAAAAATCCGTCATAAATCGCGAGCATAATGCTGCTATCAACGTGTATTACATGGATGGCGCGTTGTTTGATAAATCGCCACATGCAAATTGCATGTGTCCAGTTGCGGGGAGCAAGAACTCGACTGATTTGTACCCACCTTGATAGTTACTTAGGCGCATTATATGTATTGCTCGCACACAGTTTAATACTCCTGCGTATATATAGCGTCGTCACTGGGTCTACTATATACTCTATACATCACATATACACCAAGTAAGCACATGATTATACCCATGATAATGATTTCATGACAATTATATCGCCTGTGAGAATACACAAACACGAAACGTTTGTCTGCGTACGTTTATATGTGCACATGGCACAGTAAATGTGTACATGTGATCTTAAATTTGTATAAGTGAACGTTCATTCGCATATGTGAACGTTAATTCGTATATGTGAACGTTAATTCGTATATGTGAACGTTAATTCGTATATGTGAACGCTAATTCGTATATGTGAACCTAAATGAGTACATATGTGAATGAAAATGTGTACATGTGACTTTAAATTTGTAAATGTGAACGTTAATTCGTACATGTGAACGTTAATTCGTATATGTGAACCTAACTGAGTTCATGTGTGAATAAAAATTTGTATATGTGAACCTAACTGAGTACATGTGTGAATGAACATTTGTATATGTGAACGAAAATGCGAATATGTGCGAACGAAAATGTGTACATGTGAACATAAGAGCGCACACATACGTATATATAGAAATACACGTAAATGATCATCGCAGTGATCCTGGATGAAAGGAACCCGATAAACTATACAAGCAGATAATTACCGATTGTTTCTGCCTTCTCGCAATATGATTCCTCCGCAGCTCGATGTATATCCTAATGGCATCTCGATGATGTCTTTTATCGCTCATGAATTACGACGAGATTGTGTATTATTATTTTTACTGAAACTATTCTCCATAATCGGAAAACTAATGTTGCATTTTCTCTACTTTCATGGAGATTGCTTATCTCTAAAGAACAAATATTTTACCTAACACTGTGTTTATCATTACGCCTATTATGATTACATCTATACAATTTGTTCCGTTCATGAAGTAATGTGGAAAACAGTGAAGAAATTTTCTTATTTTCAATTATTAATAATAAAACATATAATTCAATTGCAGTCTGAATTCTTTTCTAATTTCAGTTTAGAATAAATAACACATGTGCTAAATTTTTTTGGCATTTTTGACTTAACTTTAGATTTCAAGGTTCGAAAAAGACTGCGAAAATTAGATAAACCAAAATGATGTCCTGTGTAGACTTCGTACTATTTATGCAAATAATTGAATTTATGCATTAGATTTTTTTCAAATGTTTTCTTTTTTACTATAATTTTTGTGAGTAGTTCTTCGATCTCTAATAATTAGAAGATTTAAAGTATAGTGGAAATCCTCCCAAAAAAACAAAAATAGTAGCTTTTAGTTGCTGAAATCTTAAATCTCCCAAATAGTAGCATAACGTAAAAAAAAGTTGCAAACAGTAGGTTTTAGTAAATGATTGCAAACCCTGCACTTGTCAAATTGAGATAAACAAAAATAATGTCAGCATCGAAAAAAATACGTCCGATTACCGATGGAAATGATCGATAATGACACTTTACGTAAATGATGTATAAAAACGTCATAGGTATGGTAGATTGATGGGTGCACGAACGTTAAACATCTCGTTTTATAAATCGACTAAATTGAGCTTCATCGTGTATACGTAGCATATATATAAAATACGTGTGAGCATTTTGCCTGTGACACATATACACATATACAATATGACGGCGACTCAAAAACCTCACAAGTAAACTGTAATTAGAACACGCTACCGTATAATCATGTAAATTGATATATACGTGTAAAATCACCTCACTAGATTTATATATATCACATACGTCCTAATGCTATTCCGAAGAAGCGATTAAATCAATTTTTATCGCCAAAACGTGCCTCTCGGCATTATTTTCGACTTCATTTACGTCACTGTGAATTAAAAAGCCCTCGCGAGCAATATTCGAAAGCCTTCCTGTTCTCTATACATCTGTATTATTGAACTTTATACCAAAATCGTGAGATTCGCTTCTTGCGGATATTTTTGATAATTGCTAGCAGTAAAATGTCTCGCTTATTGATTTTACACCATTGTTGAATCGTTAATTATAAGCCAAACTAGCAAAATTATCCGCGCGCAAACGCGCGGGAATCTTGTCCTGCGATGTTTATTGTAAACAATTTCAAGTCATTTTAATTTAAGTAATTTTTAATGAAATTTTTATTATGACACATAACTGAAAAACTAACTAGAATTAAATTTTCAAAATAAATTATATTTTTAAACTTTAAAGTATATAAAAAACTTTAACAAATTTCGATACTAATTTCAAATTTGGCATCAGATTTTCAAAATTGAAAATAATTGAACTTTCTTGTACGAGGAAAATTGAATTTCTCAAAAATTGTTATCTGATACCTAAATTAAAAAAAACTTCATTACGAAAATTTTAATTATTCTACAGAATAGAGAAGGTAAAAAAAAATTATTAGCTATATATAGGTATTTAACTTTCCGAACAAAGAATATAAACAATATTTTTTCAGAGAATTTTCACTACTTTTAATTCGCTAATATTGAAAAAAATCAATTTTATTTAAGAAAATTTTATGCAATTTAATTTTCCCAATAATTCAATTACTTTTAATAATTATAAAATTTTTCATGCAAATTCCATTTTTTCAAAAAAAATTTTGATTAAATTCTAAGCATGAATTTAATTATTTTCATAATCGTAAAATTCAGTTACTTTCACAAATAACGTTTTTGACAAGAATTCAATTATTTAAACCAATAAAATTTTCATAACATTTCAAAATTCATTATTTAAAACAATGTTCATAAAATTCTTATGAAGATTTCAATTCCTTTCAAAAGTAATAAAATTTTCAACAGAAATCCAATTCTTTTTAAACATTTTAATAAACTTTTCCAGGTTGGTAAAGTTTACAACGTTTATAGTCAACGAATTTTAGAAAAAAATATGTTTTCAAGGAAATTTTTATAAATTTTTGTAAACTAAATAGTACGATTAATTTTTTTAATAATGATTTACAAAAAAAAATATTTGTGTACGAAAAATATTATTTTTTTTAGTAGAAAAATAATTTTTTTCTTTCAATTGTTGATCATAAACGTTGCGAACTTCACCGACGTCTTTTCCGCAATAATTCAATTATTTTCAAAAATTTAATAAAATTATTCGAAAGAAATTACTTGTTTTAAATATAATTTTAATAAAATTTTTTTTTAAATAATAAAAAATTACTCCCGAAAATTTAATTATTTTGAGATATTTCGATAAAATTCTTTTCAAAATTCAATTATTTTCATAACTAACAATATTCATCACAATAATGCAATTATTATTAAAAGTAATAAATTTCTTCTTGGAAATTCCATTATTTTAAAAATTTCTAATAAATCGTTAGCAAGAATTCAATTATTTTCATAAATAACAATATTCATCTCAAAAATTCAATTATTATTAAAAGTAATAAATTTCTTGGAAATTACATTAATTTAAAAAATCCTAATAAATCGTTCGCAAGAATTCAATTATTTTCATAAATAATAAAAGCTTTTTTTTGGAAAATCCAATTATTTTCAAAAAAATTTAATAAAATTTCCCACTGACATTCAATTATTGTCAATTTTTTTAATAGAATTCTTTCTAAAATTTAATTATAATTAAAAACTTTTCACATTTCAATGATTTTCAATATCTACTATTTTTATAAAATAATCAATTCTAGGAAAAAATTCAATTATTTTCATCAATTTTAATAAAATTCGCCGCAAGAATTTAATCATTTACCTAATTAATAAAATTCTTTGAAAGAATTAAAATGATTTTTATAAATAATAAAATTCTTCGAAAGTAATTAAATTATTTTTTCAACAATTATTAATAAAATTTCTCGAAAGAATTCAATTATTTTCATAAATTACAAAATCCTTTGAAAAAATGTAATTCTTCAAAAAATTCCATTTTTCTCAAAATATATAAAATATTTCAGAAAAATTCAATTATTTTCCAAATTTTTTTTGAAATTCTTCCCAAGAATTCAATTATTTTCCAAATTTAAAAATAAATTCTTCGCAAGCATTCAATTATTTTTATAAAAATAGTAAAATATTCCAAAAAATTTAACTATTTTCTTAAATTATGAAATTCTTCAAAAAAAGTCAATTTTTCCTAAAATTGACATTGCAAATTGTTTTAAAAATTCTTTCCAAAAATTCAATTATTTTCCAAATTTAAAATAAAATTCTTTCCAAAAATTCAATTATTTTCCAAATTTAAAAAAAAATTCTTGGCAAGAATTCAATTATTTTTATAAAAATAGAAAAATATACCAAAAAAATTTAACTATTTTCATGAATTATGAAATTCTTCAGAAAATTTCAATTATTTTCAAAATTTTTTTAAATATTCTTCGCAAGAATTTAATTATTTTAATAAATAATAAAATATTTCAAGAGAATTCAATTATTTTCATAAATAACAAAATTTGCCTAAAGAAATCAATTATTTTTGTAAATAATAAAATTCTTCTAAAAAATTCAATTATTTTTATAAATAATAACATTTTTCATTGAAAATTCAATTATTTTCAAATATTTTTTTAAAATTCTTCGCAAGAATTAAATTATTTTAAATTCTTTCATGAATAATAAAATTCGTAGCATAAATTCAATTTATTAGCAGGATAGGAAAAAAGTAAATATTTTTGATGAAAATTAGGAAAAAGTCAGGAAAATAAAAAATATGGAATGGAATTTTTGTTAATTTTTGTGAAGTGAATAAAACTAGTTTTTTTGGTTTCTTTTTGACATTAAAAAAATGACAATAACCCACAAAAATGAATTTAAAAAAAACAAATGAATACAGACAATTTGCTAACGGAGAGGAAACTTACGATTATTATAATGTGTATGTAGGGTATGTAGAAGTACCGTTTGTGGCCACTGTACCGGTTGTGGCCTTTTTTATAAAATTTCCATTTATTTATTTACTATAATTAATATTTCTTATTATAATAATATAGTACTATGAGACTTTAAGTATTTTCTTAAGTAAAATACATAAATAAACTATAATATAAATAATTACAATAATTATTAACTAATGGCCAAAAGTGGTGTTAAAGTGGCCAAAACTGGTGCTTCTACCCTATATGTATATTTCTATTTTTTATCAAAACGTTTAAATAATAAAAGAATAACTATAACTAACTTCAATCTGCGGACAGAATGAATGAACGAAATACTACGAAGATTATTATAGATTATTATTATAATATTATTATTATTATTATTATAATAATTAGAAATACTAAATTTAGCTTTAGAGAAAAGTCCAATTTTGCTAATGGAACGATAAACAAAGTGCTCAATTGATTTTAAGAGAGAGATATAGGTAAAGAATGAAATGAAAATGGAAATGTAAATATTGACAAGCCATCAGAGAAATGTTAATGGTGTTAACATCGTTTGAAAGTAAGTTATCCAATTGGAAATGCGTGACAGGTTTATCAGATGCCGGGTGCACGTTTATGGGTATCAAAAGCCAAACCGTTTCGTGCGCTCTCTCTCTCTCTCGGCTTTCGGCAAACGGGATAGAAGTAAAAGCACGGTCAAAGGGGGTTTTGCGAGAAAGGGAACCACATCGAAAAGTCTATATACTCCATATAGCCACCTGCACCCGTTACAAGTTCCTTCGCAGTCGCGGTTCAAGAGCAGCCGCCTTCATATTTCATATTAGCGATAATAAGAGTCCAACAATTTTATACATAATATACATCGCAGTATGGCTCATTTTTTTCCACGCGCGTGTATCTATATCTTCAAATTTCATTCCTCATTTTTTAATCCACTTAATTTTTTCTCCAATCAATAAAACACATGTACCTCTCTATATACATGTAATAACTGCCTCGTATTCATTTTTAAGGAAATTCGATAAAATTCTTTCGATAAATTGGGTCGAATGTTGCGTGGCAATGTTGTTAAGGCAATTGTGGTGCGGTGTTTGTTTTATATCTGATCCTACCGATTATAAGTCTATTTAATTATTTTGCTGTCCGAAGCAAGAAGCAAATGCAAAAAATGCAACATACATACTGTAAAAAGAAGGCAGATTATTTTAAGACACTTTGGTGACTACCAAAGTAAACTTTTAAACGAAGTTGAAGTCCGCAACGTTTTTAAAAACGAGAAATTAAAAAAGAGTTTTTTATCAAATAAAATTTATATCTAATTTTCATGTGTCTTAATTTTTAAGAAATCAGTTGTTACTTAGGATTCAATTATCAAAAAATAATATTATTTACAATCAAAAATAAAAGTACCGTCCCATTATTTTTTTTGTTTTCGTTTTTAAAAACGTTGTGGACTTCAGCCTCATCTTTTAAGTTGTTTCCAAAAAGGTATCCAAAGCATCTTAAAATGCATTAGTTTTTAAGATAGAAGATGGAAAAGTAAGATGTTTTAATCGCTCTAAAAGTGATAATGTATTTTAAGTTGCTTGTTTTTGCAGTGCACAGTTTTTCTAAGGACACTAGAGACAAAACTTTTTTTGAGACAAAAATAGTACCAAAATTGTAATGTCAAGAATGCAAAATTGCAATTAAACGTATAGTCACTAAACGAAAATTTATAATATGATTGCAGATTATCCTAAATTCGATGCATCGCTATCAGCCCAGGATACATTTGGTTCGATGTCGAAATAACAGTAATCATCAGATCACGGACCTGCAGAAAGAGGAGCACAAGACTTTTATTTTCCCAGAAGCAATTTTCACGGCGGTGACCGCTTACCAGAATCAGTTGGTACGTATATCTATATAATTTTACAGAAACTAAAATAAAAAAAGATCCAATTTATATATAAATATACTTTGTGGAAGGCTATTGACTGCCAATTATACGGCAAGGACATAAAATATATATACACATCGAAGATTAATTGCCAAAGTAATTAGCAATACCTACACATTTGAATATATAATTAATCCAATCGGGAAAAAAAATGCCTTTCTCTCTCTCTCTCTCTCTCCCTTTTTCCATGTTGCATATACAGACTCTTAAATATATTGCTCGAATTTATTAAAACCAGTGGTGATTATAATGATGAATGAATTTCTTCTTTCAGATCACAAAGTTAAAGATCGACAGTAATCCGTTCGCTAAGGGGTTTCGAGATTCCTCCCGTCTCACGGACTACGACAGGTTTGTTCAAAAATTTACACACTAATTAATATCATTCACCTAGAAAACACATGTTAATTTCCAAACGATTTCATTGAAACAAAATCAGTCGATCATCCATCGCAGCTTAATTTCTGAACTTGTTCTTAAAATCCTGAGCTTTTGATTCTAAGTTATTCAATTTGGAATGTGGAATTCTAAACTCAAGAGTTGAAAATTTCCAAAATATTTCTTTTTGTTTCTTTAAAGGTCCTTTATAAATATCTTCTGATCTAGATATGCATATATGTATGAGCTTAAAAAGACAAAAGAAAAAGAAAGCATTATCATAAGCATTATTTTTGAATTTTTGATTAGCCGGGGAGTTTTAGTTATAATATACCACTCGAGAGAGGCTGATGGTTCAGTATATATCTATAAGATGGTAAAAGGCAGATCCTCCCCAAATCATCACCTGTCTATGTTAATCCACGACAAGAAATCTAGCTGAGTCATCATCTCTCTTTAGTCTCTCTCTCTCTCTCTCTCTCTCTCTCTCTCTCTCTCTCTCTCTCTCTCTCTCTCTCTCTCTCTCTCTCTTTCTCTCTCACGACCACAAACTCTCGTTATAACAAATATACCGCATGTATATTTCTCAGATGAATTATCGCGCACACCCATTCTTATTCTTATATATGGGTGATTCTCTCAAAAAGGACAAATTATTTGTGCACTGTTTCATACGGCGTTTTTGTTATAAAAGAGTAAAATAAATATAAGTAATTAAAAATTGGCTAACCATATGTTATGATTATAAAGTTTTTAGTTAAATCATAACGAAAAATTAAAAAATAATGATCAAATTACTGAAATATTAAATAAATATGATGTGAAAACTCCACTCCGTGACCACCTCCGTTACACTACATTTTATTAAATATTTCAGTTTTTTGACCTTCTTTCGAATTTTTCTTTAGTGATATGATTGAAAAATATTAAATGCTATGGAGTGGCTGTCATAAATTTTAAAAGTTTATTTTAATATAATTAATTTTTAACAAAATACCATAAAATCATGATTTGTTCTTTTTGTGAGAATCACCCATATATCATAACCCTCGCATCTTCCCTTTATTTACATTATATAAATCTATGGCGAGAAGAGTAGTCCTAACAAAAATTCACAAGTCTTCCAAAATATTCCATCATTTTCAGGTGTTCCTCAAATATTTTTCCAACACCTTTTTTGCTTGTTGCAATTTCTTATTCAAAATCATAAAGGATGTTTTCACAGAACTCATCGGTGAATCAAGTTTTTTTGAGGAAATCATATATTCTAATAGAGGATAATATTTTTAAAGAAATCATAACTAATAAAGAATTATGTTTTTAGAGAACTTATATAGCTAAATATTAAATATTATCTTAGTGGTACAAAGAGAAATTTTTACCAAAAAAGTGAAGAACTCTCTTTTGCACTAGCCAATGAGTCAACGAATTTGTTGAATAGGCTGCTTCTGAAATTCTTCGCTTTTGAGTCTATAAGTACTTTTTTGGAAAACTATTATGAGGTCGTCCATAGAATTATGGAGTTTGACCTTCTTCTTGAAGTCTTAAGTACGGATGACCTCTAATACTTAATAATAATAATGATAATAATAATAATAATAATAATAATAATAATAATAATAATAAAGATAGGGAATAATAATATTAGTAGCAGAAGGGGGTTGATTATGTAATTTCTCTCCACTTCCACTTACACTCAAAATTTATTTTCTTTAATTTCACTCAATATTCACTTTACTTTCACTCAACACTTATTTTCACACAGTTTTCACTTCACTTTTACTCCATTTACACTTCAATTTTTTTCCAATTCTTCTTCCGTTTTTTTCTAATTCATTTTCACTTTTAGTCAAAATTTATTTTCACTCCATTTTTACTCCACTTTCAACATTCACTCAAAATTGCTTTTCACTTAATATTCACTTCACTTTTGAGTGAGAGTGGAATGATATTAGAGGAAAAATAAATTTCGAGTCGAAGTGAAAGTAAAGTGTAAGTGGAATAGTAAAAAGTTTTGAGTGGAAATTAAGTAAAAGTGGAAAAATTATTAAAATTTTGAGTGAGAATAAAGGTGGAGTAAAATTGGAGTGACTAATTTTAAATAATGCGACTTTTATCGACTTATATTTAAAAAAATGCGCCATTTTCGACTTTTCTTCTAAATTTTGCGACAAAATACCACATTTTTAGTATAAGATGCAAACTTGTTTCGATTTTTACAGTATGACATAAGCATAACAATAGACGAATCTTTGAAGATTTATTTTGAAATTAATTTTCGAATTAAATTTTTGAAATATGCAATTAAAACAATTTTGAATAATTGAAATTTTGTTAAATTTAATTAAAAATGAATCATCTTTTTAAGTATTTTATATTACAATTTTTGAAAAATAACTTTTAAAGAATTTTAATTGAAAATTTTGAAAATAATTAAATTTTGGAAATTTTTAATGAATTAAATCTTAATGTCTTAAATTCTTCTTTAAAATCATAAATCTTAAATGCAACAAAATTGAAAATTTATGAAAATCTAGTTCTAAAATTAGTATTAAAATAGTTTTGAAAATCGTAATTCTCTGATTTATTTAGTTCTAATTTTTTTAAAATTCAAATTGTTTCAATATATTTTCAATATTTCCGAAAATTTAAATACATACACAAAATAATAGCATTAAAATTTATTAGAATTATTTTTAACATTTTTTATTAAAATTCTCCATAAAATTATTTTTTTTTAAATATACAATTTTTCAATTATTTTCGAAAAATTACATTACAATATTTACAAAAAAAAACTAATTCTTAGAATTGATTTATCATAATTTTTTAAGATTCAATTACCTACGAATAAAATAAATCAAAATTTTTGAAAATTTATTATTTTAGAACTTGTGAGAAATTATTAATAATTAAAATTCTTCAAAAATTTGATTTTTTTTTTATCTTTTAAAAACTTAATTATTTTTCCAAAGTTTTATAAAATTTTAATAATTTCTTAAAGATTTTACTAAATTTGAATTATATTTTAAAAGATTTTACAAAATTTCAATTTTTTGGCCATTTTTTAAATAGATGTAATTTACAAACTATTGCATTTTAAAAAATTGTTTAGAAATATTTGTAAGAAGTTAACTTTACAAATATTTTTATTGATATTTTTCAAAATATTCCACCTTAATAGCTTTAAATGGAAAAATGGACTGTTTCAATTATTATAAAAAAATTGGATTTTTTGTATTTAAATAATTGAATTTTCGAAGAAATTTCAAAAAATTTTTTAAAATTAATATAGATAAGTGATTTAGACGTGAAGTTTAATAAAAAATTGTAGAAAATAACTGAATTTTTCGAAGGTTTATAGTTTTGATTTTTAGAAATTATTAAATTTCAAAACCTGAAATTTTTGACAATTTATTTCCCGTTAAAAAATAAATATGAAGTATTTAAATATTTATCTAGCAAAAAGATAAATGTTTTGATTAATTGAATTATGAAATCAATGAAGAATCAGGAAAATAGATAATTAATTTTTTGTGACAATACTAAATTAAATAAACGACTTCTTTCAATTATTAATCGATTTTTTGGTTTGTGAAAGTCGATCCGAGGCTTGTATACATTAATTCCAATAATAAATCTTTAGTATACACCCAGAAAAAAGCTTCTTTGTTTCAAAGAATTTTTTTTCAAATCAAAGAAATTTGTGCATTGTTATTAGGGTATAAAAAATTTTCTTTGCGATTCAAAGAAAATATTTCCCTAACTATTTTTTGTTCGCTCAAAGAAATGTTTCTTTGGGTTTAATAAATCTTTTCTCAAGACAAAGAAATAAATGATTCAAAGAAATAATTTTTTTGAATGTTCTCATAGCTTTTTATTTGTCTTAAAGAAATTTTTTTTTTTTTTGATCAAAAATATCATTCAAAGAAATAATTTCTTTGATTAAAATAACCTTGAAAATTGTTTTTCTTATAAACGCAAAGAAACCTTTTTTTAACTCAAACAAATTTTATCTTTAATTCAAAGAGTGAGTTTGAAAAAACGATTTTTTTGTTTCAAAGAAATCTTTTTTCTAGATATTATATAGTAATAGTATTAGGTTTTTTGTCTGGGTACTACATATCACTGAAAAAAAAATTTATTTGATTCAAATAACCGATTATTTGTCTATAATCAAATAAATATTTACTTGAATTAAATAATTTTTATTTGAATCAAATATTTCAGTATTTGAAGCAAATATTTCAGTATTTGAAGCAAATATTTCAGTATTTGAAGCTAATATTTCAGTATTTGAAGCAAATACTATTTAATTGATTCAAATAAAACATATTTGATTCAAGTAAATATTTATTTGATTATAGACAAATAATCGGTTATTTGAATCAAATAAATTTTTTTTTCAGTGTAGTAATAGTATTAAGTATCAACAATGATAGTATTAGTACCAATAATAATAATAATAATAATAATAATAGTACTAGTAACAGTGATATCAAGTACCAAAAAATAATAGTAGTCAGCAGCAGTAGCACCGAGTACCGATAATAATAGTAATAAATACTGCAAATTACAGAATTGCAATAAAATGAAAGGATTCCATACTTGTTCGGTAGTGTTTGCGGCAGAATTCAGATAGAGTTATTTTTAGAGGAATCTTCCTCCCAATAGAAGAGAAATCAATCATTGGAAGTGAAGACCTAGCTCAACATTCGATGCCATTAAGTGTTGTGAATATAGTTTGCTGATAACACTTCTCTGGAGCATGCGTCGCTGCTGTGGCTTGACCGCGGCAACAACGGCGGCGACCGAGTTAATGAGAGAGCGGCTTTTACCAGGGCAATACAGCGCATGCGCAACGCCCACTTCACGCCGGCGCTGATAGATAGATGCCCCTCCGGCCGCCGCCAGCCCTCTTCTTTCACCCTCTTTCGAGTATAGAGGATCGTTCTTTCTTTCTTTTTTTCCTTTTTTTTATTATTCCTCTTTTCTCCCTCTCGCACACTCGCATACATACATGTACCTAAGTGATATACTCCACACTAATGCCCTCTTTCTCTCTCACTCTCTTACTCTCTCTTTTACTCTCTTACTCTATCTCTCCTTCTCTCTCTCTCTCTCTCTCTCTCTCTCTCTCTCTCTCTCTCTCTCTCTGTCTCTTACTTCACCGACTTTTTCTCCCCGCACACATAGCTTTTTGTTCGCCGCACGTCCTCATCCACGTAATGCCGAAGAGACCCAATCCGTTCGCTTTTGCTCCGCAGGGCAAGGAGGGCAGGGCATTCATCTATATTAGCTTCGAGAGCGGGCGGCCTGTCATTACCGCTGCCGCTTCGGCTCACTTTCCCCCCCACCTCATATACCCACTCCCCACTAGCTCATCCTTCCTTTTTCTTTTTCTCCGCCGCTAATAAATGTCTTCTCCTGCTTTCAAGAGAGAAAAAGAATCATTTTCCTCCCTTTAATATCTGCTTCGTATATCGTATTTCCCTGGCATATACGTTTGCACTCTTTTTAACCTTGGTGTGGTAATGCTCCTTGACGCGAACCTAGGATATAGATCCTTTGGAGGCTAGTTTTCTAATCACTAAGTCTAATTCCCCATGTGGAGTTTTCTAATCACTAAATCTAATTCCCCATGTGGAGTTTTCGAATCTTAACCTAGTTTTTCAGAGGATAACAAATGTTTTATAGCCTTTTTTTTATTCGTTTTCTGTCTCTATTTGATATCTTTGAAAAAATTGCGAATGTTTAGTAGTGGGTCTATCCTAATGCGTGCAGGATCCGTATTCTGACCAAAACAAAGACTTATGAGTCTATTAAGTCTATGGAACCCTGCAACAGGTCTATATTAGTCTATTCGGACTAGTTTAGGTCTTCAGATCCTGTTTCAAACCTGTAAAGCCTATTTCGCATCTCTTGTTTTTTAGTACGGAATACAGTACGAAAAGAAACAGCATTTAAAAATTTAATATTATTAATAAACAGATCATTAAACCTGAACTTATTACTATACATTATTTTCGATTCACTGCAACAGTTTTTTAAAGTGACTCTTAATGTTTTGTAACAGACATCGAATAGACCAGGTCTCATAGTAACTTGTTTATCAACCCCTTCAGGCCAAATTTCTTCTTAAAAAACCAACATTTTTTATTTTTCAACATCTTCAGGAAAGTACTATATAAACGAATTTATCACTCGATTGTCAAATTAGTTAAATACTTCTTCAGGAAAAGTTTTCTAGGGTTGCCACAAATATTTAATTTTATTTTTCCATGACTTTTCCCTGATTTCCAGACAAAATTTTCACTTTTTCCCTGACCCTGAAGAATATTCTGATTCACTCTAAAAATTATTAGATACTCAAAAAAAACTTCTATTACATTTATTTACAAATTTCATAAATTGTAAAATTATTCAAAAACATCAATAACTCCTTTTTTAAATAAATATTTAATCATTATTATTTTTCTATAGGAATTAAAATTCTTCAAAACATTTAAATTCAAACCTTTTTAAATTGAACAACTTATAAGATCGTCTTCTTCATGTTTTGTAATAATTTAAATTGCCATAACATTTTTCAGAATAGGATAATTATTTACAAAAAATCTTAAAAAAATCCTTCGCAAGAATTCAATTATTTTTACAGGAAGTAAAATTTCTCAAAAAAATTAAATTATTTAAAGAAAATGTAATAAAATTCATGGCAATAATTCAATTACTTTCATAAATAATAATAATAGATCGATTATCCGTTAATTCATTTTTAAATCTATTTTTATTAGAAAATTCTAGAAAAATTCAATTATTTAAATTAAAAGATAAATAATTTATTGAATAATAGAATGTTCTTTGTTAAAATTTAATTCTCATAAAGAATTTTATCCATAAATTTCTAAATATATGAATTTAATTTGACAAATTTTAATAAAATTTTTAAGAATAATTACATTTTTCGAGAAATTTGATTAAAATATATATTGTATAAAAAATCATTAAAATTCTGAGATGAGTTTTATTACTTATGGAAATAATTTACATTTTCTTAAAATTTCCATAAAATAATTGAATTTTGGAGAAGAATTTTATTATTTATAAAATTACTTGGAATTTTAACAAGAATTTTTTTTTAATTTTCGAACACAATTGGATTTCTGCGAAGAATTTTATTACATTTTAAAAATAATTTAATTCTTCTAACGAATTTTATTCAAATTTATAAAAATAACTATATTTACGTGAAGAATTTTATTCCAGTTTATAAAAATAATTGAATTTTGGTGAAGAATTTTTTAAATAATTTATATTTTTCGAAAAATTTTATGAAATTTTGTATTTTAAATAATTGAATTCCTGTGAATATTTTATTACTTATGAAAATAATGGAATTATTTTTAATTAATTCATTAAAATTGAATTCCTACAAAATTTTGCCAAGAATTTCGATAAAATTTATGATCCTCAAGTTTTGAATGTTCAAATGAACGAAATATTTTTTATTGAAGTTGTTTTAATAGGTGATGATATGATTAATAAATCATTAAAAAAATTTAAAACTAAAATTGTACGTTTACAAACTTAGTGAATAATTTTTAGGATAGTGAAGCAAAATAATTGCAAATAAAATTTAATTTTTTGAAGAAATGAATCAATTTCGTTCATTTGAACGTTCAGAACTTTAGGATCTTTAAAATTTTTAAATATAATTGAAATTTTGAAAATATTTTTTTTTTTAATTTTTGAGAATAATTGAATTTTTGCGAAGAATTTTATTAATTTTGAAAATAATTTAATTCTTCCAATGAATTTTATTCAAGTTTATAAAATAATTGAATTCTTACAACAAATTTTATTCAAGTTTATAAAAGTAATTGAATTTCGGTAAACAATTTTATTATTTATAAAAATATTTTTATATAATTGATATTTTTCGAAAAATTTTATTAAATTTTGTATTTTAAATAATTGAATTCCTGTGAAAAATTTTATTACTATTTATGAAAATAATTGAATTATTTTGAAGAAATTTTTAAAAAATTGATTAATTGAATTCTTGTGGATTTTTGTCAATAATTTTATTAAAACTGTTTAAAATAATTGAATTTTAATGAAGTTTTTTATTATTTATAAGAATAATGGTAATTTTGAGGAGAATTGTTTTTAAATTTTTGAACATAATTAAAATTCTGCGAAGGATTTTTGTAACTTTTGAAAATAATTGAATTTCTGTAATCATTTGTAACTTTTCCAAAATCTAATTTTTTTTAGTATTTTTAACTAAAATTCTTTTATCAATCTAATATTTGTAAAAATTGTAAAAATTATCCATAAAATAATTTATAAGTCGCATAATTTACGATAGTTATTATTAACTTTATTTAATTCTTATTTAATATTATTATTTACTTTTTATTTATTATTAATTATTAATTTTATGATAGTTTTTGAAAATTTAAGTTATTTGAAAAGAAATTATTGTCAGAAATAGAAAAAATTGAAGGTTTTGTATTAAAATTTGTGGTAATGTCATAGTTCAGGAGGCAAAAAGAAAAAAATTCAGTTTTCTCGTGAATTTTAAAAATTCAATTTTTTCCAGTACTTTTAGTAAAAATCCCTGACTTTTCCATGAATTGCCTGATCTGTGGCAACCCTTTTATCAAAGCGTTTTCATTTTAAGACTAGTATTTAAATTAGTAAATTCACTACAGAGTAGATGAAGTATTGTTTCAAAATTCAGTTTTTGAAATCAAGAAAAGTTGTACATGAGTTATAACAAAAAAGGTTCATGTTGTCTACAGCGTCATTGGTCCTCAAGGATCCTCAAATCTTAAGTATAAAAAAACCAAATTTGAATCTTAAGTAAGAATAGCAAATAGGGATTCTAGATATACGATTTATAAAATAGGTTCTAAATACGAATACCAATTCATCAGCTATAAAAAGTAGACCCAAGAAACCTATAGATGCACAACTTACAGAATTTCAGCACAAAGAATTAACGAAAAGAAAAATCCCCCGGTCTTTATCCATTTTCTGCACCTCGAGTGCTTGTGTCCGTTAAAGCCATTAGCGTCGCGCGCATCATCGAAAGGAAGGCAGACATAAGAAAGCTAATGATTGCCGTTTAAAACGCAAAAACAAAGGCCAGACAAGGAAGAAGCTTTTAAAGAAGGGACAGCAGCATTGGCGCGGATGGTTGTGAGAAAGGGTGGAAGTAAGAAGAACAGAACACTCTTGGTATGAGGAGGAGTTGAAAGAAGGGAAGAAGAATCGGAGGCTTCAATATTCTCGCGCCTGCCTGCACAACCTACGCATCAGCTTTCGAGAAAGAAAGAAAGAGAGAGATACGAGAAGGCGTCAGAGTCATTACCGGATCATTACCGACCATACCTACCGTGCGACGACGATGATGATGGGCCGACCCATGAGCAATAGGCCCCAACACGCGCGCGGCCTTACCAACACACACTGTCTCTCTCTCTCTCTCTCTCTTCATCCTGATAATTTCCACCTTCGTACACACTCTGTGCATCGATACCTTCACACCCTTCCCCAGTCCATGCGGTATCGATGGTAACTGCGAACTCACGCACACTTTGGTAAACGCATGTGCAGCGCGGTTGGCGGCAGCCGGGTAAATTACAGGCTCGAACCGTATTTTGTTGTTTTGTTGTTTTTCAACGCGCCGAAAGGAAATGAGCGAGCAAACGCGTCACGCCACCCCGAACCTGCTAATTTCTATTCATATTTTATGGCTATTAATTTCTTCGCTGTTACACTCTTTCTCTCTCGTGTTGTGCCATCATCTCACTTCCTCCCAGTACCACTCTCATCTTCTCCCTTCTTTTCTTCTACTTCTTCATATGAGTGCTCGCCAAATCCTCTCGTATTTTTCTTCATCCTTTTCTCCTTCAGACATATATGTTGTGCATGCACCTTAAGCACAAATGATACTTGAACATTTTTCTCCTTCAAAATTCTCCCCTTTTTGGATCAGTCAAAGGAATTTCTTCTGATCAGTTCAAATTCTTTTGGCTGATCAATACAAATTCTTTTGGCTGATCAGTTCAAATTCTTTTGGCTGATCAATACAAATTCCTTTGATGGTCAAATCAGTCAAAGGAATTTGTACTGATCAGTCGAAGGAATTTGTACTGATCAGCCAAAAGAATTTGTACTGATCAGCCAAAAGAATTTGTACTGATCAGTTCTGTTAGATGTATCATAAACAGCAATGACATTTCTGCTAACCAAAATATGTGCAGGATTTGGAAACTATTATGTCCTGTAAATACTTTGGAAATGGTTTTTCTCTACCTCGTTTCCTCGGCGCCTTGGAGGGTACAGGTCTCATTACCTGAAAAGGGACGCTTAGTCTCAAGTCGCAAACCGACGCGACAAGTAACAAGTTTCATTTATAATGTTCTCAAATAAATATTCTGTAACTATTATTTCACTTTATTGAATTACAAATATGTCTATTCAACTAAATTCTGTGTTCTAATTATTTCATATTGTAATTTCTAGAATCTTTTTTTTATTAGTTAATGTTCCTGTGTTTCTAATGTTCTGTATACTGTGCAATATTTAACAAGTTCAAATTCCTTTGGCTGATCAGTACAAATTCCGTTGACTGATCAGTTTAAATTCCTTTGGCTGATCAGTACAATAAATTCCGTTGACTGATCAGTTCAAATTCCGTTGACTGATCAGTTCAAATTCCTTTGGCTGATCAGTACAAATTCCGTTGACTGATCAGTTCAAATTCCTTTGGCTGATCAGTACAAATTCCTTTGGCTGATCAGTTCAAATTCCTTTGGCTGATCAGTACAAATTCCTTTGCTTGATCCAAAAAGGGGAGAATTTTGAAGGAGAAACATGTTCAAGTATCATTGTTTTAGTTCTTTTTATCTAAACTTGAGTAAAAATGTTACTATTTGAATTAGTAGCTAGTAGTTTTTATCTAAACTTGAGTAAAAATGTTACTATTTGAATTAGTAGCTAGGTTCCAAATCAGTTATATTTTTGACTGATTGAATAATTTACGTTGACGTTGTACGGTATAACCCCTTTTATCCGCATTTTGTTCCCATCGGACTTGATTCACTTTTTCTTCGGCTTTGATCCACTCGCTCCTATTCCATCTCTTTTCTTTTCCCATTGCTCGTTTTTCGGAGGAGGGAAATTTGTATCCTGAAGACTCTGGGTACTCGTCTCGATACACGCGAGGTAAGGCAATTTCCTTTGCCCTTCGGCGGGGAAAATTATCTCTAAAAGGTCAATTTTCCGGCAATTCATTTCTGATGAACTGTCTTCGTGCTTCCAATTTTTTCCGTTCTGCATTACATCAAGCGTGATATGCGTGCGCGTATAGAAAAGGAAAGACAAGAGCGATCGTCGGCAAATCCATTCGATGGACTACCTTCGCTCATCAGCGGGTGTAACCTATTATTATCTACCACTTACCTAACGCCCTATGTCAGCCTCGAAGGTTTATATATATATATATATAAAAGAGTAGGGGGACAGCAGCAAGGGAATAACCTCTCTTTTCTCTGCGTCGATGGAATTCCAACATACAGAATGCAATATATTTTATTGCATGATTGTATAGTAACACTCCTTTTCTCCATTCTTTCTGACAATTGTCCGCGGAAGGTCGACGTCTATAGAAAAGCCGCTGGCGACCAAAAGTCTAAAAATTGAAACGAAGGTCGCATTATAGGCCCCTGCGAGAAGCGGACCTCATCGTCCTCGGAAGTGGACTGGTGGATGAGGCTTAAATGCCTTTCGTGACGTGCCGAAGACCGGTAAAGAGGATCGCGTGAGAAACCTTAGGCCTCGAACGTCCCGCGATCCCTGCGGCAAGCCTGCACAACCCGTGTGTCGAACACTTTGCTCAGTGATGGTTCCACAGCTTATCTATATAGAAGAAACTCCCGACCAATTCACTCTTTGAATTAGTCCCGGTGATTTTGTCATTATTTTTCATCCATTAACCGGATATTACCGTTTCAGTTCACTATTTTATATCCGGTTCGATTATAGACTGCGCGCAGAAGCAGCAGCAGCAGCAGCAGCACTTTTATGGAAAATCGGTAGCTCTCGCCTCTTCTTGGCGGTGCATTCACTTTGCATAATAGATGCATTACTAAATTCTCCATCATTTACCGTTTCTACTCTTTCCGAAAGGACAATTCATCAAGGACATATGGGCATATTATAATATTGATCATTACAGTCACTTGCTGTTCGTATCTTGCGAAATAGGGTTTCAATTCTACCACCGTGAATTATCAATTTTTCGACTGATTATATTTTTCATAATCGCTTAATAGTAGTGGATATACTATTGCACATGTTACCTTATGATGCCATCTAATTAAAGTATTTGTCACGCATATTTAAGAAGTTGAGTGTCTGCAATGTTCATTTATCGCGAACTAATAATGAAAGCACGTAACAATTGCTATATGATACAAAACTTTACCCATGCACTTGTATGGATAAAGAAAAAGATTTTAAAAAAAATAAAAAAAGTAGTAAAAGTAAAAGATTCCATTGAAGTTTGCGACAATCTTTCTGCAATTTAGATTCTGCTGTTTAGATAATAATCTACAGTTTCTATCATAAAAACAGATGTACAACCATTTGGAGATTTGATGAATTACAAAAAGAATTTTACTGATTTGCAAAAAATTCCACTGAATAGTCAAAGGTTATCATAACTGATTGGTACGAGCAGTGGAAATTTCACTAATTCGCAGTTTTAAAGAGTAGAGACTAGACTCTTAATCCATAAATAATTATAACATTTGCAGGGCTCGGATTGTCTTTAAGACTCACAAAAAGTCGCTTTAGTCGCATAAATTCACAACAAAAGTCACGAAAAGTCGCATAAAATTTCCGAAAAAGTCGGAAAAAAGTCATATGAAATTTTAGGAAAAAAACGCCGAAAAGGAAACACGAAATTGTCAAAATTGTAAAAAAATCACATTTCTCGCCAACACATATTCTTTAACATCAAACAATCTGGAATAATATTTAATAAAATTTAATAAAATGCATGGTAAAAATTTAATTAGGTATTTTTAACGTTTTTTTTAAAAATCTGTTCGAAATTTCAATTATTTTTATAAATAATAAAATTCTTTTCCAAAATTCAATTATTTAAGAAAAATTTAATAAAATGCCTGTCATAATTTCAATTATCTTTATAAATAATAAAATTCTTTTCTAAAATTCATTTATTTTAAAAAATTATGAAATTCTGCGCAAAAATTCAATTACATTAAACATTTTTTTTTAATTTCTCGTCATTTTATAAATAATAAAATTCATCATGGAAATTCAATTATTTTCAAAAGTAATAAAATTCTCCGCAGAATTTCAATTATTTTCAAATTTTTTTTTAAATTTCTCGTCAAATTATCATCTTTATAAATAAAAAAATTCATCATGAAAATTTAATTATTTTCAAAAGTTCTGATAAAATTCTTTGCAAAAATCAATTATCTTCAAAAGTAAGAAAATTTTTCGCAAAAATTCAATTATTTTCAAAATTTTTTATTAAATGCTCAAAATTTCAATAATTTTTAAAAATATCAAAATTCTTTTTTAAAATTCAATTACTTTTAAACATTTTAAAAAAAATCTCTTCAAAAATTCAATTATCTTAATAAATATCAAAATTCTTCTTCAAAAATTCAATTACGTTTAAACATTTATAAAAAAACCTGTTCAAAAATTCAATTATCTTTATAAATAATAAAATTCTTCTGTGTATTTCAATTATTTTCAAAGAATTTTAATAAAAGTCTTGTCAGAATTTCAATTATTTTCAAAGTTTTTTTTAAATTTCTCTTCAAAATTATCATTATTTTCATAAATAATAAAATTCATCATCATAGAAATTTAATTATTTTCAAAAGTTCTGATAAAATTCTTTGCAAAATTCAATTCTCTCAAAAAATAAGAAAATTCTTCGCAAAAATTCAATTATTTTCAAAATTATTTTTTTAAATTCTTAAAATTTTAATTATCTTTATAAATATCAAAATTCTTCTTTAAAATTCAATTACTTTTAAACATTTTTAAAAAATACTGTTCAAAAATTCAATTATATTTATAAATATCAAAATTCTTCTTTAAAATTCAATTACTTTTAAACATTAAAAAAAAAATCTCTTCAAAAATTCAATTATCTTTCTAAATAATAAAAATCTTCTGTATATTTCAATTATTTTCAAAGAATTTTAACAAAATTTTTGTTGAAATTTCAATTATTTTCAAAGAATTTTATCAAAATTTTTGTCAGAATTTCAATTATTTTAAAAAATTTTTTTAAATTTCTATTAAAAATTATCATTATATTCATAAATAATCAAATTTGTCATGGAAATTTAATTATTTTCAAAAGTTTCTGATAAAATTATTTGCAAAATTCAATTCTCTCAAAAAATAAGAAAATTCTTCGCATAAATTCAATTGTTTTCAAATTTTTTTAAATTCTCCCCACAATTTCAACTATTTTTAAAAATATCAAAATTCTTCTTCAAAAGTCAATTACTTTTAAACATTTTGAAAAAAAATCTGTTTAAAATTTCAATTATCTTTATAAATATCAAAATCTATCTTCAAAATTCAATTACTTTCAAACATTTTTTTTTAAAAAACCTGTTTAAAAATTCAATTATCTTTCTAAATAATAAAATTCTTCTGTATATTTCAATAAATTATTTTCAAAGAATTTTAACAAAATTTTTGTTGAAATTTCAATTATTTTCAAAGAATTTTATCAAAATTTTTGTCAGAATTTCAATTATTTTAAAAAATTTTTTTAAATTTCTATTAAAAATTATCATTATATTCATAAATAATCAAATTTGTCATGGAAATTTAATTATTTTCAAAAGTTTCTGATAAAATTATTTGCAAAATTCAATTCTCTCAAAAAATAAGAAAATTCTTCGCAGAAATTCAATTGTTTTCAAATTTTTTTAAATTCTCCCCACAATTTCAACTATTTTTAAAAATATCAAAATTCTTCTTCAAAAGTCAATTACTTTTAAACATTTTTAAAAAAAATCTGTTTAAAATTTCAATTATCCTTATAAATAATTAAACTCTTCTCTGAAATTCAATTATTTACAATGAATTTCAATAAAATTGTTGTTGAAATTTTAATTATCTTTATAAATCAATAAAATCATCCTAGAAATTCAATTATTTTCAAATTCTTTTTTTTATAAAATCCTATAATACAAAATAATGATTTTATCACTCGGTCATCTTTAATTATCAGAAAACATGAAGACATATATCACTCCGTGTCGAAGACTCATGGTGATCGATTTCTTCATGTTTTATAACAATTTTTTTATAAATAGTTTAATTCCAAAAGGGTTTGAATTTGAATCTTTTGAAGGATTTTAATTCTTATGGAAAAATAATAATTAAATATTTATTTAAAAAAGAAGTTATTGATGTTTTTTTTGAAAAATTTGAAAGAAATCTGTAAATAAAGTTAACAGAACATTTTTTTGACTAAACCTTTTCCTTTAACTTTAATTTTCTGAAAATTTAAAAAATTTCAGTCGTATTTTACTAAAAAAATCTCGAAAAAGTCGATTAGTCGCATCTTTTCACAAAAAAAGTCGAAAAACGTCACATTTCCTTAGAAAAGCCGAAAAAAGTCGAAAAAGTCGCACAATCCGAGCCCTGCATTTGACAAATTCATATTTTGTGAATAACAGAGAACACTATTGGAAGAATAAAAAAAAAGGATTCATATAAAAATACTTGTTTCCAAAGTATGGTTTTAACCGGATGGTTAAATTTTTTACGCGGACAATTACACGCTCAGAGGGAACAATAATGTCATTGTTGAAATAAGCATCAATTGCACTGGATTAAGGGTGTGATATTTTACGACAAGAGGAGGAAGAGGGAGAGAGAGAGAGAGAGGGGAGATGTGGAAGCGCAAATGTGTGGTCCGGCACGTCCAAAAGCGACGGCGATTAGCCCTGGACCTCTAATCCCCCTTTTTCTCCTGCACAGCCCCCGGTCTCTTTTGGCATGATATATGCATGTGTTGCCATATACATATAGAGCCCAACGTGTGCTGCACACTGATGAACTATGCCAAGTGGCTATCGAGTTACGCGTTAAGCAGTATAGCCAAGAGTAGTAACCGAGACCAGTATACACCAGAGCCATTGTTCAACTCTCTCATCCCATTTTTGCATTCTTACACCTCCACTCGACTTAATTCCGCACCTCTCAACTGTTTCCTGCGCGCACACTCAAAGGTGTCAAAAACTCATACCAGCAATTATTATTATTATTGAAAAAAATTATCACCTTTTACCGCTCACTGAGTGGTAAAAAACTAAAAATTCTTTTTTTCCACATATAGTATCATAAGGAAATAAAAAAAGTAACATAAGTAACATGAGGAAGTGTTTTATCATTGTTGGACATAATAAAGTTGATTATATAATGTTTCGTATATATTAAACGTTATATTGTTTCATATATTGTTTCATATATTGTTTCATATATTGTTTCGTATATTGTTTCGTATTTTGGCTTAAGGAGAGAAAGTTTTAGGTATGAACATGACATCTCTTGCGCTCAGGAGCACGAAGACTTTATAGAACCATTAATTATAATATCATGGACTTTACGCGATGACTTAATTACCCGTTTATTGGCGTCTCTTGATGATCAACTGCCAGTGTTTCAGCACACAATCGATCGCAATTAACCCTAATTAAGCACAATCATTGCATATGGACGTCAATTATGTTTTCCGTCAGGTGTATGACACGTCTGTATAATATTATATCTCAATACTTAATTACTCGCATCTTCATTTGGATTTCCATTCACTCATTCATTGTTCTCGAAAAGTTTAAAAAAACAGATCCTTGAATAGTCACTGCAAAAACTAGTTTTTGTAATTTCTAATCGAATATGCATCTGAAGAGTTTATCATCCGTTATATCTTATAAACGATCGCTATATCTTCACAGTGAATCGTGATCTATTAAAAACTGTTGCAAATTAAATTAACACCAAAAAAGATTAAAATAATGAATGTTAGGGTTACTTTTTACAGTGAATAAAATTTTTATTTATTATATTTATAAAGAAAGTTGAAATTTTGAGGAGAATTTTTAAAACAATTTTGATGGTTAAAAGACTAGTTCTTTTTTCTAAATTGATACAGATTGTAAAGACGCTAAACTGATAAAAACTGTTGTAGTAATAGTAAAAAAACTCAACATCTGCATTTAATATGTTTAGAGCAATAGAATAATAAAGTAATTTTAAGGCGGTGTCAAAGTCGATTGGATTTTTGCATTGAGCTTCAAAGGAAAAATCGCATCGACTTTGACATCCCCTTAAGGGATTAAGTCTGAACCTTTTTTTGTAAAATGTATTAAGGGATTATCTCCAAAATTGCACTGTTAGGAAACTTTATGTTTATCTGGAAAAACCGTTTCCTGGTTAAGGTTCAGGTTCGAACTTGTCGAGTAATTCAGGTGGATAAATGTACAGCGCACTTAGACCTTTTTTGATGGGATAGGCACTCTGTTGTCGACACTGGTAGAATCAACATCTTCTTCTGTACTAATTTTCTTACTTAATAAATATAAATATTCTATACTTTTTGCTCCTACATAACACGAGTTCCTTTTTATTCTTCCATATACCTCAACAAAAACAGTAAATTGATAAAGATAAAGATAAATATAAAGATAGTAAATAAAGATGGTAAATAAAGATGGTAAATAAAGATGGTAAATAAAGATGGTAAATAAAGATGGTAAATTTAAGAAAAATTATTTTAAGGTAAAACAGTTAAAATTGTCACTAAATGAAGTCCTTTCTACGTGTTTTTGCAGAGACCCAATGGAGTTGATGGAGCAACAACTAGTGAGATGTGGAGTTCCATCGGTAAGACTGTATGAACATCTAGCGATATCATCACCGGCGGCGGCAGCTGCGGCGCAAAGTATACACCAACAGCAGCAACAACAACATCAGCAACAGCAACAACAACACCACCACGACAGCTCACAACATCCGTTACCACCTTGGCTACCGCCATCAAGCACCCTCCTTTACAGTGGGGTCACGCAAAATCACAGTAGGGGTGGCACGCCAACGGCTTACCCGGCCAGTCCGACCTTCCCCTACCCGGTGGCTCTGCCGTGGCCCTGGCAACCCCCGGTAGCGATGATCTCCCGACGATCGTCTCCCTCGTCGGCGACAGCTAGCCCCGGGGTCAGGTATGCTCCCTATCCGCGACCCGCCTCCACACCGCCGCCTTTGCGCGCACGCCCGTCCACCCCCAATTAGCGATCCACCGGCTACCACACCCCCCGAATACTACGAGTATCTACTGTCTAGAGTCGCTGCTATATTTCCCGGTGCTCATACTAAACTCACACACACAGCGCGACATTCTTCGAGGCTGCAATCTACATTTCACTCTTTTGCAGTTTCTTTTTACAAGTCGAATATTTACCGCAATTTCAACTCTTTTTTTCTATCTCTACGCACTGCAAAAAACGATTGTCTTCTAAACGACTTTTTTTAAGATATAAAACATCTTCGGTTTGTCTCTAATCTTTTAGGTCATTACATACATTTTAAAGATTTTTTTTTTTAAATTCCCAAAAAGATGGTGACGCAAAACACACCCAAAATGTTTGTGATTATTCACCAGAAATTTTTGGGGTGAACATTTCTCTAATAAATTGTTAAATATTCCCTAAGATGATTAATTTTATCAGGGTTGTCACACGGAGAAAATTTATTCCTGAAAATTTACCGAACTTTGTTCGGTAAAACTGGGATGAAGTGTCAAAACTGTAATTTTTAAGGAACAGGACTGTAAAAGCAATTGCATTGAAAAATAATGTAAAAAGAATAAATCTTACGGTACATGTATTAGCCCTTCACTTACAGTTCGGTAAAACGTAGGGTAAGCATACACTATACTCAGTTTTATTGAAAGTTCGGTAAAACGTAAGGCACAGTGTTCGGTAAAACTTATATTTATTGTATAGTTCGGTAAAACGTAGGGTAAGTGTTCACTATACTTATTTTTATTGAAAGTTCAGTAAAACGTAAGGTACAAAGTTCGGTAAAATTTATATTCATTGAATTACTGAATAGTTCGGTAAAACTTGAAGAATAAAAAATAAAAAATAATGTCATTGCAGTAGTTCTATAGCAATACTGCCGTAAATCTCACTCTACCTACTTTAATCACTACCTAAACCCCCTACAGTTATTCACGAACAAATACTTATACATTACACCTGCCTACAGTACATTCTAAACGCATACATTAATACATACATCGCACGCTTTACATTATTGCTTCAGAAAGTTTCAACTGTCCTTATATATGAATCTGAATTTTATTTCACCGCTTGTGAGAAAGATTCAAATTAATAAACAATAATTGTATAAAATAAAAGAATCATTCATATTAAATCCATGTTACTGAATAATTTCTAACTATATTTAAGGTCAATTTATGAAATAGTTTCAAATTATGTTTTTATTGTTATAAAGAAAAATGTTTAAATTTGTATTTTATGTAATAAAACAATAGTTTATTAAAATTCTTATTGTTCCCAAATTTTTATCAAAAAAGATTAAAATAATCAATTTTAGTGTTATTGTTACTATAAATCAGGGACCGTCTCGAAAGATTAGTTTCGTTTTAGTTTTCTAGATGGCACGAAATTAAATTAACAAAGTGACTTTAATTTCAAGTCGACACAAAACTAAACTAATAAAGTGTATTTAGTTTCGTGACAACTCGAAACAAAAGATTAAAGAACATAATTTTTTAGTGTCAAACAAAAAAAAATTGTTTTCCCTGACTTACATAACTAGAGCAACTTAAGTAATTAATGTAAGTTACGCAACCAGAGTAAATTTCGTAACTATAGTAACTTACATAACTAAAAGAAATTACTATAATTACATAACCAGACTAAATAACGTAACTACAGTAACTTATGTAAATGGTAAAACTTACGTAAATTCTTTTAATTGCGTAAGGCGTTATAGTTACGTAAGTTATGCAACTTTGATCATTTGCATAAGTTACATAAGTTTCATCATTTACGTAACTTGCGTAAGTTATTCTAGTTACGTGACTTATGTAAGTTTGATCTTCTACGTAAATTACATACGCAAGTTACGTAAAATTGATTATTTACGTAGGTTACGTAAACTCGATTATTTTGGTAATTTTTGTAAGTTATTTTACTTACGTAACTCACGTGAAGGATCCAACTTACGTCAGTTACGTACGTTTAATTTTTACGTAAGTTATGTTACTTACGTCAGTTGCATTAGCTTGATTATTTACGTAAGTTACGTAAAATTGATAAATTACGTAAGTTATTCTAGTTACGTAACTTACTTAAGTTGGAACATTTACGTAAGTTACTGTACTTACGTTATTTTCTCTGGTTACGTCACATACGTAACTTGCTGTAATTATGTAAATTAAAAAATGTAAAATATAAAAACAATTTTTCTGTGATTATCACTAAATTATTATGTTTTTCATTCTTTTGCTTCGAGTCGACACGAAAATTAAAAGTTTCAAATACTTTTGTTTTTGGATTATTTAAGAACAAAAACGAAAGTCATTTTCTATTTAATTTCGTTTCAGAAGCGGTTTCTGCTATAAATGAAATTATTAAGTATTAGTTAATGAGTACAAATAAGTTAAAAAAACTAACTATTAACGTCAAAGTTTTTTTTACTACGGGGCATTTAAAAAAGTATTTCAATCCTGAAAATTAACAATTCAAGCAAGTCAACGAAGTTTTACCGAACTATTCCTGAAAACTAACACTCGAGTCAAGTCAAGAAAGTTTTACCGAACTGTTCCTGAAACGTTAGTGACCATCAAGGAAGTGTTCAAAAGAAACGTTAAAATTTTATTTAATTTTTATTAAACGTTCAGTTTCGATTTTGTTTTAACTTTTACAGTACTAGTTTGTAAAAAATAAAGATATGACATTAAATTTTGAATATTATTCATGAAAAAATAATTTAAAAATTATTAAAAATTACTGTTATGCTACTATATCCCAACTTTACTGAAGAATTCGGTAAAATATGAGGAACAAATTTTCTCCGTGCACAAATATTTAATTTTATTTTCCCTAATTTCTAGAAAAAATTTTCACTTTTTCCCTGACCCTAAAGAATATTCTGATTCACTCTAAAAATTATTAGATAATCAAGAAAAAATGTTCTATTACATTTATTTACAAATTTCTTTAATTTTAAAATTATTCAAAAACATCAATAACTTATTTTTTAAATAAATATTTAATCATTATTATTTTTCTGTAGAAATTCAAATTCTTCAAAACATTCAAATTCAAACCTTTTTAAATTGAACAACTTATAAGAATATTATTACAAAACATGAAGACGATCGTCTTCTTCATGTTTTGTAATAATTTTAATTACCATAAAATTTTTCAGAATAGGTTAATTATTTATAAAAATCCTAAAAAAAATCCTTCGCAAGAATTCAATTATATTTTTACAACCAGTAAAATTTCTCAAAAAAATTAATTTATTTTTAAAAAATGTAATAAAATTCGTGGGAATAATTCAATTACTTTCATAAATAATAATAAATCGATTATCCGTTGATTCATTTTTAAATCAATTTTTATTAGAAAATTCAAGAAAAATTAAATTATTTAAATTAAAAAATAAATAATTTATTGAATAATAGAATGTTCTTTGTTAAAATTTAATTCTCATTAAGAATTTTATCAATAAATTTTTAAATATATGAATTTCATTTGACAAATTTTAATAAAATTTTTAAGAATAATTACATTTTTCGAGAAATTTGATTGAAATATATATTGTATAAAAAATCATTAAAATTCTGCGATGTGTTTTATTACTTATGAAAATAATTTAAATTTTCTTAAAATTTCCATAAAATAATTGAATTATGGAGAAGAATTTTAGTATTTATAAAGTTACTAGAAATTTTAACAAGAATTTTTTTTTAATTTTCAAACACAATTGGATTTCTGCGAAGAATTTTATTACATTTTAAAAATAATTTAATTCTTCCAACGAATTTTATTTAAATTTATAAAAATAACTGTATTTATGTGAAGAATTTTATTATTTATATAAATAATTGAATTTTTACAAACATTTTTATTCCAGTTTATAAAAGTAATTGAATTTCGGTGAAGAATTTATTTAATAATTTCTATTTTTCGAAAAATTTTTTGAAATTTTTCATTTTCAATAATTGAATTCCTGTAAAAATTTTATTACTTATAAAAATAATGGAATTATTTTGAATTAATTGATTAAAATTGAATTCCTACCAAATTTGGCCAAGAATTTTATTAAAATTTCTAAATATAATTGAATTTAGATAAAGAATTTTTTTATTTATAAATGTAATTGAAATTTTGAAAATATTTTTTTTTAATTTTTGAGAATAATTGAATTTTTGCGAAGAATTTTATTAATTTTGAAAATAATTTAATTCTTCCAATGAATTTTATTCAAGTTTATATAAATATTTGAGTTTTTACAAGGAATTTTATTCCAGTTTATAAAAATAATTGAATTCCTGTGAAAATTTTATTACTTATAAAAACAGTGGAATTATTTTGAATTAATTTATTAAAATTGAATTCCTACAAAATTTTGACAAGAATTTTATTAAAATTTATGATCCTCAAGTTTTGAACGTTCAAATGAACGAAATATTTTTTATTGAAGTTGTTTTAATAAGTTATTAATCAGAAAAAAAGTTTAAAACTAAAATTGTACGTTTACAAACTCAGTAATTAATTTTTAGGATAGTGAAGCAAAATAATTGCAATAAAAATTTAATTTTTTGAAGAAATGAATAAATTTCGTTCCTTAGAACGTTCAGAATTTAATGATCTTTAAAATTTTTAAATATAATTGAATTTAGACGAAGAATTTTTTTTATTTATAAATATAATTGAAATTTTAAAAATATTTTCTTTCTAATTTTTGAGAATTGAATTTTTTGCGAAGAATTTTATCAATTTTGAAAATAATTTAATTCTTTCAATGAATTTTATTCAAGTTTATATAAATATTTGAGTTTTTACAAGGAATTTTATTCCAGTTTATAAAAATAATTGAATTTCGGTGAAGAATTTTTTAAATAATTTATATTTTTCGAAAATTTTATGAAATTTTGTAATTTAAATAATTGAACTCCTGTGAAAATTTTATTATTTACGAAAATAATGGAATTATTTTGAATTAATTCATTAAAATTGAATTCCTACCAAATTTGGCCAAGAATTTTATTAAAATTTTTAAGTATAATTGAATTTAGATGAAGAATTTTTTTATTTATAAATATAATTGAAATTTTGAAAATATATATTTTTTTTAATTTTTGTGAATAATTGAATTTTTGCGAAGAATTTTATTAATTTTGAAAATAATTTAATTCTTCCAATGAATTTTATTCGAGTTTATATAAATAATTCAATTCTTACAACGAATTTTATTCAAGTTTATAAAAGTAATTGAATTTCGGTGAAGAATTTTATTATTTATAAAAATATTTTTCTATAATTGATATTTTTCGAAAAATTTCATTAAATTTTGTATTTTAAATAATAATTGAATTCCTGTGAAAAATTTTATTACTACTAATGAAAGTAATTGAATTATTTAGAAGAAATTGATTAAAAATTGAATAATTGAATTTTATTAATTAATTTATTAATAATTTTATTTAATTATTATTTATTTATTATTAATTATGAATTTTATGATAGTTTTTGAAAATTTAAGTTATTTAAAAAGAAATTATTGTCAGAAATAGAAAAAATTGAAGGTGTTGTATTAAAATTTGTGGTAATTTCATAGTTTACGAGGCAAAAAGAAAAAAAATTCAGTTTTCTCATGAATTTTAAAAATTCAATTTTTTACAGTACTTTTAGTAAAAATCCCTGACTTTTCCCTGACTTCCCTGATCTGCGGCAACCCTGTTTATATTGTTCTTGAAAATTCACGGATTGAAAGTCACAAAGAACACAGCTAAAAAGAAGGTGTATATATATGACAAAGTTTTTACAAAAGCCATTTAAAAACGTTATTAAAGAGAAAAAAATGTTTTAAATTAAGACACTTTTTTGCAGTCTAGAGAAAGAGAATAAGGCACAAATTTCATTTTCAAAACTTTTCTAATGTAAATACATAAAATTTCCAATTCATTCTAAAGTAAAGTTCTATTTCGAAAAATAAAGTTTTCAAAAGAAACATATCTCTCAATCAGAATCGAGTGAAAAATTCTATCTATAATCCCTAAATTCAGAACTCGAATCAGTCATATTTTGAATTTTGACTCGCAGGTGAAATTTCGAAAACAATTTTAAAAAAATATACCGATTCAGACAGGTGAAATTTAAATGTCATAATCTTATGCATATAAGTTACTAAAAAAAAGGTCGAAACTGCTTAAATTTCTTTAAAATATTTTCAACTTTCCCGATAAAAAATTTTACCCCCGATTTATGTTCTCAAAGAGAAGAAAACTTAAATTTGACGTGCTTTTTACTAACTCGAACAAATCCCAATCGTACTGAGTAAAATAACATAGTTTCTCATGTGATGAGTCTGTAAAAATACCAACAATGACCTGAAATTAAAAAAAAGGTCATCGAAATAAACTTAGCAAAAAACTACTTCTGGAAAGTTAACACCATATTCATAAAAATTACCCTATTAATCCCAGTGTGATGAAAAAAAGTTTCAGTTTGTTGTTCGAAACTAACTTCAAATTATCTTCATCTCCCTCTTTAGTACCTAAAAATTTGGGTAGCGAAAAATGTGGGTAACCAAAAATTTTGGTAGCCAAAAATTTTGTTAACTTTCCCAATAAAAGAACTGTTATAGACTAAAATATTTTGTACATAAAATTTAGAATATAATTATAAATGTATATCCATCGAAGGTCAGTTTATTAATTTCGAATTTTGTAATTTCTGATGATGATATTTCTTCCCTCATATCTCACACACCGAACTAAATAGTTAATATTTAAGAAAACGAACCATGTCTTCCTTCAAATAATGCAGAATTCCAATATTCTTATCGCTCTGTGATAATATCTTAATTACTTTTCACAAAAGTTACATAATTTATTATAAGTTTTTCAAATTTGCTCAAAACTTTTTATCATCACAAATCTTTGACATGATTTAAGAATTATATCATTATAAGTATATATGTACACACATATAAAGCTCATCGCATAAAATATATAATTCTGTGCACCCACTTTTTTCATCGAAAAAACAAATTCCCTTTTTCGAATGTTTCAATGTTACCATTAAAGAAAATAGTAATAGATATTTATAAATTATAAGAATTTTTTTGAGTCAGCCTTCGCGGAGCCAAAGAAAAACACTCGTCCCTTTTTTTTGTTATTGCGGACCTCTTAGATTTTTAAGAAAATTCCGTACGTTCGCGTACATTTTTTCAAACAATTCTTTTATAAATATTACTCTCCATGTATAAAACTAGAAATCTATTTATTATTATTATATTTTCGTTTGTAATCACTTACTGTTTATAAAAGGCAATTACTGTTTAAAGTGATTTCATTGTATGTACAAAACAATTCATCAAAAACAAGATTTCATTTTATGATTTTAAATTTTTAAATTTTTAAATGTTTAAATTTTTAAAATCTAAACAATTATAGAAACAAAAGTTGTTTAGCATTTTAAAAATTTTTTACTCCATACTTTTAATTTATACATATCTTTACAGTTTTTCCAAGGGTATCAAAATGAGACGCAAGTATATCAAAATTGTTGCTAAGCAATAGGAAGATGTCCTTAGAAAAACTGTCAATTGTACAAAAAGGGAAGAAAAAACAAAATGTTACAAAATCTTGATTTTGATTTTAAAAATAAAACCTAGTTTTTAATTTAGAAAATTGTAAATATTTAATGTTAGGCACTTGTGTGTATGTGTGCACACAATTTGTTGTTTTTAATGTTGAAAAGTCGAATGTATGCATGTGTAAGTATTGCAAAAATAGCGAATAGAAATTTCAAAAGTGTAAAAGCGAGAGACAAAAACAAGAAGTAGAAAAAAAATGATAAAGAAGATGACGAACAATTGTACTATAATCCATAAAAGTATTACCGATGTCTCTTTGCAAGATGGTGATATTTGTAAATACAAAAAGATACTGTCGTACATATTATATAGCTTCGGTACCGTATACTGAATGTAGAGCGAAAAAAAAATGAATTTTCATTAAAGTGCAAAAGTTTAATTACACAATACCCTAGTTGTTTTATTTACAAATATATATTTATATCCTAAATAATAATCCTATATATTCATATTATATATTTATGAAACTGCACAATTTGAATCACATTCACAATTAGCAGTAAATAGTGATTTATGACTATTTCGGTTAATTATCCAACAGTGAATAATTACAGTGCATTTATCTAATTATTAACGATTGCACTTCTAATTATTCAACGCTATTTATTGCAGTTATGTTCTAACTCAATTACACTTCCTTTCTTTAGTGTTTTTCTTTCCCACTGGTAAATTATTTCCATATGTTTTTTTTTTTAATTTGTTGAATGTTCTAAATTTTACGAAAACAGTAAACAATCTTTGTTAACTTAAAACTTTAACTTAAAAAATATACTATAATTCTTTTAGGAATAAAAAAGTAAAATTATTTCGAAAATTAAAAATTTTGAGTATATAGAGTTTTACTTATTTAATTAATTATTTATATTACAATTATTTTTCTTGCTACAAATCAGGGTTTCTACAAATTTCTTCTTTAAAAATTTAATGATTTTCCCATGATTCCCATCAGGTGAAAAATAAAAAAATTCCCATGACATATTAAAAGAAAATTTTTGTCAATTAGGTAAAAATCGTAAAGAAAATTGTTTGTCAGGGAAATTAAGAAAATCGAGACTTTCGACTTATTTTCAAAAATTGCGACTTTTTCGAAATCTCTTTCAAACATTGCAACAAAGTATCACAATTTTTATTTTAAAAAATTGTAACTTGTTAAAATAATTAAAATAATTAAAATAATTAAAATAATTAAAATCAATTTGCAATGTGACAAATAACTATAAAGAAATCTTTCAAAATTATATTGGAATGTTTTTAAATTCAGTAAAATTAAATTTAAAATAATGATTACTCAAATATTTTGTAAAAGTTTTAAAAATCAAATTTTGGAGAATTTTAATGGCAAATTTTGAAAATAATTAAATTCTCAAAAAATTTTAATTAAAAATCTTTAAAGATAAATTTAAAAAAGCAAAGTCATTTTAGACAAGACATTTTAGAATTATTTTTAATATTTTCGATAAAAAGGAATTAATGTTCAAAACTTTTAATTAAAATTTATCAACAAATTCTTCAGTTTTTTTTAAATTATGCGAAAAATTTTTTAAGAAATGCAATTATTTTCGAAAATTGCAACTTTTCTTTTAAACATTGCAACAAAATGCCACAATGTTTAATAAAAAAAGTGCAATTTGATTTGATTTTTATAATACAAAAAATAACTGTAAATAAATCATTCAAAATTTGTTTTTGAATTGGCAAAATTTTGCAAAATTTGATTAAAAATAATTAATTTATTTCAAGTATTTTGTTACGGTGTTTGAAAATCAACTTTTGAAGAATTTTAATTGCAAATTTTGAAATTAATTGAATTATCAAAAATTCTAATGAAAATCTTTAAAGATAAATTTAAAAAAACAAAGTCGATTCTAAATTATTAAAATTCCTTATTTTTAATATTTAAAAAAAACATATTTCCAAAAATATCATTTTAGAATTATTTTTAATATTTTCGATAAAAAGAAATTAATGTTCAAAACTTTTATTTAAAATTTATCAACAAATTCTTCAGTTTTTTTAGATTATGCGAAAAATTTTTTAAGAAATACAATTATTTTCGAAAATTGCAACTTTTCTTTCAAACACTGCAACAAAAATGCCACAATTTTTAATAAAAAAAGTGCAATTTAATTTGATTTTCATATATAAAAAAAATAAATATATAAATGAATCATTCAAAAATTGTTTTTGAATTATCAATATTTTGCAAAATTTGATTAAAAATAATTTATTTATTTCAAGTATTTTGTTACAGTGTTTAAAAATCAGCTTTTGAAAAATTTTAATTGAAAATTTTGAAAAGAATTGAATCATCAAAAATTATAATAAAATTTAAAAAAGAAAAATTAGCTTCTATTTTTTTTAAATGTTAATATTTTTAATTATACATATTTCCCCAAATAATTACATTTTTAAACTATTATTATCATTTTGAAGAAAAAGAAATCATCAAAAATCAAAAATAAAAAAAAAAAAAAAATCAAATCAAAATTTTTAATTAAAATTCATGAAAAAATTCATTACTTTTTTTGAATTATAAAAAATTTCTCTTAAGTAACATAAATAATTTCAAAAAATTTAATAGAAATATTAAAAAAAAATTTTTAGAATTGTTTTGTAATAATTTTTTTAAGATTCATTATTTACTTTTTGGACTTATTAAAATTTTTGAGAAGTTATGGTCCTATTTATATAATTAAAATTCTTCCAAAACTTCATCATTTTTATTAATAATACTTTTCAAACATTCAATAATTTTTTTTTTAAATTTTACGAAATTTTAATTGTTTGGAAATTTTTAAAAATTGAAAAACTATTATCGTTCAAAAATTATTTCCAAATATTTTTAAAAAATTAATTGTAAGAATTTCTTTATAATTTTTAAAAATATTGTAACCTTAATAACGTGAGAAAAAAAGTATGAAGAGCCACGATTATTATAAAAAAATCGAGTTTATTTATTTAAATAATTGAATTCTAGAAGACGTTTGAAAAATTATTTAAATTCATTAATTAAAAGATGAAGTTTAGTTGAAAATTGTATAAAATTTAATTAAATTCAGAAAGGAAATTCAGAAATTGTATTTTGTTCCAATCATTGCCACAAAAAACCACAATTTTTATTAAAAAAGTGCAACATATTTGTATTTTTATAATGCTAAAAATAACTATAAACAAATCTTTGAAAAATTGTTTTTAAATAGTTAAAATTATTAAACCTTAATAACTTGAAAAAAAACTATAGAGTCACAATTATTATAAAAAAATTGAGTTTATTTATTTAAACAATAGAATTCAATTTTTAGTAAAAAAATTCAACTTATTTTGATTTTTGTAATGCGAAAAATAACTATAAACAAATCTTAAAAAAAAATGTTTTTGAATCTTTAAAATAGTCGAAAAAGTCGACGGCATATAAATATGTTTGTTTCTATTATATTATTATTATTATTTTTAATATTATCATTCTTATTATTATTATTATTATTATTATTATTATTATTATTATTATTATTATTATTATTATTATTATTATTATCATTATCATTATCATTATTATTATTATTATTATTATTATTATTATTATTATTATTATTATTATTATTATTATTATTATTATTATTATTATTATTATTATTATTATTATTATTATTATTATTATTATTATTATTATTATTATTATCTTAAAAGAGTTCTAGTGTTAAGTAGAAAATTAAAAAACTCTCAATAGTCAAAAGTAGAAACGCCCCTTGCATTCTGTTGGCTAGTTTTCAAGGTCATATTACGACAGCCAATCAGCGCCTGTTGACCTTGAACACTATCCAATAAAATAGAAAGGAACCTCATGTGGGCCGTCCTTAAATTCCTCAAGTTATATTAAAAAAAGAAAAGAAATAGAATTCGAATTTTTAATTCAACGAATTTGCCAAACAGAACCGATATACTTCTCTCGATTTACATTTTTCTTTTATTACAAAAAAGACTATTAAAACTGATGATGAAATATAGTCGCCGTATACGTTAAAAGTGAAAAAGCATAACGCGACAACACGCTGAGTAAGACTTTTGTGTTGAGCTGTATATCAGTAACCAACTCATGCGTGCATTTTACATTAAACTATTTATTGACATATGCGAAACACTATTATTGTCAAAAAAAAATTTTCCCAATAAATTTTATCAGACAAGAAACAACTTTTTTTTGTCAAACAAAAAGAAATAAATAAAGAAAGAGACAATAAAAAAAAGGGCGAAAACCACATAAAAAACAACCTTGTTACACTTTAGATTGGAAAATAAAATCTATCAACTGTCACATATATTGTTCTTGTCAGGATGTTGTGGCATACAGATAAACGCTGCAGGGGGTTTAGATGCGCGCTTTATTACAAAAAACGTACAGAAACTTGTTACGGAAAATAATAATAAGTCTCCAAGATGAAGAAAAAAAAAGAAACGAGTACAACTAAAGTGCTTCCGCTAAAAAAGTATATATACACTAAATCAAAAAGAAAAAGTACTAAAAATTATGTCTTGAAGATAAATACATCAAGCGGAGCATAAAATCCGTAAAGAAGAAGCTTCTGCCTTTTGCTTTTTTTCTACACATATTGGTTGATATCAATTTTCTCATTGATATTAAAATAAAGAAAAGAAGCCTAATATAAATGCTCTCAATGTTATTAAAAATATATAAAAAAAGCACCATACGTTCTACTTTTCGAATTAAAGATTTTTTAATTATTGTATTATTGCAGATCATATAATCAGAAGTGGCATATGAAGCAAATTTGAAAATAAGTACTGCTAAATTGAGTATCGTCTCATATCCTAAAAATAAAAAATCTATAATATTAAACGATGCTATTTATGAGTCTGTACATTATCTAGAAAATACACATTTACCACTATGGCTCCAGAATTAAGTTTTACTGACGAATTCCAGAATTAACTTTTACAGATATAATTTCGATAGTTCACATACTTCTCGAATATGAATTTTAGTTCCACGATTTCATAGACATGATTTTTTGAATGTAATAAATAAAAATTATGAAACTGCATTTGAACACTGATACAGTGTAACAAAAATTATCATATAATGTTCGTTTTTTGGAGTACAGATTTCGCACTCGATAATAAATTTTAAAAAAGTAGCTTTCAAACTAAAAAAATAGTTATCGAAGATTATTTACAAAAAAATGTAATTCTTGCGAAGAATTTTATGAGAATTTTATTAACAATTCATTTCTCTCGACAAACTTTATGCAAATTCTTATTTAATAATAAATAAATAATAATAATAATAATTTAAATAATAGAATTCCAAAAAAAATTGTAATATTCATAAAAAGAATTGAATTCCTATTAGAAAGATTTTCATAAAAATATTATTAAAACATTGAATTCCGTTTAGAAATTTTATGAAAATAGTAAATATTGAAAGTCAGTTTATTACAAAAACTTTTAGTCTACATAAAAATAATTGAATTTTGCAAAGAATTTCATTAAAACTCCTCAAAATAATTGCATTTTTGATAAATAATTTTCATATTTATCAAAATAATTGAATTATTTATGAAAACAGTTGAATTGAATTATTGAGAAAAATTATATTAAAATGTTTAAAAAGAATTCAGTTTCTGGAAAAAATTTTGATATTTTTAAAAGTAATTGAACTATTACGAAGATTTTCACAAAATTTTACACAAGAATTCTATTAAAATTTTTGAAAATAATTGAATTCTTGTGAATGATTTTATTAGAATTTTTATAAATACTTGAATTGTTAAAAAGAAATTTATTACTTTTCAAACATAATTGAATTCTTCTGATAAAAATTGTTATTTTTATGAAAATAATTGAATTTCTGGGAATGATTAATTGAATTCTTTTAAAGAATTTGAAATAAAAATTTCTAAATAATTGACTTCTTCGAGGAATTGAAATTAAAATTCTCAGAATAATTACATTTTTCAAGCAATTACAATAAAATTGATGTATTAAAAATAATTCAAATCCTGAGATAAATTTTATGATTTACAAAAATAATTGAATAATTGCTAAGAATTGAATTAAAATTTTTGAAAATAATTGAATTCTTGGTAACGATTTTATTAGAATTTTTATAAATACTTGAATTGTCAAAAAGAAATTTAATACTTTTCAAACATAATTGAATTGTTGTGATAAAAATTGTTATTTTTATGAAAATAATTGAATTTCTGGGAATGATTAATTGAATTCTTCTAAAAAATTTAAAATAAAAATTTCTAAATAATTGACTTCTTTAAGGAATTGAAATTAAAATTCTCAGAATAATTACATTTTTCAAGCAATTACTATAAAATTGATGTATTAAAAATAATTCAAATCCTGCGATAAATTTTATGATTTACAAAAATAATTGAATAATTGCTAAGAATTGTATTACAATTTTCAAAAGTATTAATTGAATTCTTGAGAAGAATTTTACTATTTATACGAAAAAATTTTTTTTTTAAATATTTTTAAAAAATTGAGTTTCTGTAAATAATTTTGTTATTATTAAAAATAATTGAATTATTACGAAGTTTTACGGAAACTTTTTTAAAAATAATTAAATTCTGTTTGCAAATTTTGAGAAAATAGTAGATTTAAAAATCATTATATTGCGAAATGTTTTTAAAAATAATTAAAATTTTTAAAGAATTCTATTAAATTTTTTGAAAATAATTGAATTCTTGCGAACGACTTTATTAGATTTTTTTAAAATAATCGAATTTCCGAAAAGAAATTTTTTACTTTTTAAAAATAATTGAATTCTTGTGATGAATATTATTATTTGTATGAAAATAATTGAATTTTGCAAAGAATTTTATTAAAATGCCTTAAATTAATTAAATTTTTGTAAATTAAAATAAAATTATTTAGAATAATTAAATTTTTTTGATCAATTTCTGTAAAATTGTATTAAAAATAATTCAAGTCCTGCGATGAATTTTATTATTTATGCGAAAATAATTGAATAGTTTCTAAGAATTTTATAAACATTGTTTTGAATAATTAATTTATTCCAAATTTTATATTATAAAAATTTTATTTTAAGTTAATTGAATTTAAGTGAAAAATTTTGTATGTGAACATAAATGAATTTTTCAATTAATTAATTTAAAATTGTATTAAAATTAATTGAAATTCTTCAATGAGTCTTATTATTTTGGAAAATAATTGGAATTCATGAATTACATTTTTTTAAAAAGTTTTAAAGAATTTTATTATATATCATTTTTCTGAGTAGTTCTTTGATCTCTAATAATTTAGGTTTTCTATACCTTCATATATAAATATATATATATATATAAATATATATATATATAAATAAATAAATAAATAAATAAATATATATATATATATATATATATATAATATATACAATATATATAATATATATATATATATATATATATATATTATATCGCAATAAATAGATAAATTATTAATTAATAAATCCGGGAATACTTTCAAGACTACGATTTAATCGCAAAAATGGTTCTAATGCAACGGTTTCAGTTAAAAATTGACTGAAAGTAAGATTTATTTTTTACAGTGTAGTATAGTATAAAGTACTATATAGTAGTATAGTACTATACATAGTACTGTAGCTATAAAATAATAACCTTTCAATTTCCCAAACTATCTCGACCATTGCGAGTATCCGATAAAACTAAAAATATCCGCGAGACAAACAATCGTCTTATACAGGCCGAAATGAATATTATTATTATAATTATTATTATTTTCTTGAACCTTCTTTTGTCTCTCTGCACCAATATATAACGTTCAGAGGTGAATCCTTCTCGAGTAGGCAGAGTTTTATCCCGTCACCCCAAACCCTTTTTACTCTCGCCACCCAAGCTTCATCGCACCTTCAACTGCCGTGTAATTCTGTTATACCTATCTGAAATTAAATAAATTCATTTCACGCCCTGTCAGCGCGCAATTATTTTTAGATGCGGCCATTTTAAAGTCCGCTTCGTTCCATGACTAACACACTACACCTCGACCCCTTTGGCCTGAACTCGGGAGCAAGTTCCCATATAACAGAAACGCGTGTGCGCATAAAACACGGACTGAAATATATATACGCGTATATATATGCTGCGAGTGCGATCCATCGCTAAACGAAATTAAATTATTGATATAACGCGCACAAATGCCAACCGCTCAAATTCAATGAAGTATTTTCAGACTGCGCTTTTTGTTATTGGAGATGATGTACTAAGAATCCTATTCAATGTTCGTAATGATATGATGATTACAGTTTTTCTAAGAAGGTAAAATTGAGACGAAAAACGTATCGAAACGTTGCATTGCAACAATTTCGATACATTGTCTCTATTTGATATCCTTACACTGTTAAAACACTGCAAAAACAAGCATCTTAAAATACATTACAATCACTTTTAAAACTACTACTACTGTTGATGATACAACAACTAATCATGATGATACTGCGTTGATGGTAAAACAACTAATCATGATTATATACTACTAACTGTTGATGATACAATAACTAATAATAATGATACTACTACTGTTGATGATACAACAACTAATCATGATGGTATACTACTAACTGTTAATGATACAATAACTATAATAATAATAATAATAATAATAATAATACTACTACTATTGATGATACAACTAATCATGATGATACTCCTAACAGTTGATGATATAACAACTACCAATGATGATATACTATACTAACTGTTGATGATACAATAACTAATAATAATGATACTACTACTGTTGATGATACAACAATTATAATCATGATTATATACTACTAACTGTTAATGATACAATAACTATAATAACAATAAGGATACTACTACTATTGATGATACAACTAATCATGATGATACTCCTAACTGTTGATGATATAACAACTACCGATGATGATATACTACTAACTGTTGATGATATAACAACTACCAATGATGATATACTACTAACTGTTGATGATACAATAACTAATAATAATGATACTACTAACTGTTGATGATATAACAACTACCAATGATGATATACTACTAACTGTTGATAATACAATAACTAATCATGATGATACTACTATACTGTTGATGATACAACAACTAATCATGATGATACTAGTAACTGTTGATGATACAACAACTATTAATCATGATGATGCGACTATTGATTATAATGTACCAACATTACCCGAACTGAAAAAGATTTAGAAAACAACTGAAGAAAAGTTGTAACAGATATTATTTAAAATACATTTAAATTGCAATCAACTGCACAATGTTTAAAAACCAGAGAAAAATCTTAAGGGAGATTCCGCCTTGGACTCAATCCGAATGATGCGACGACGGCGAGACATAAACGGCGATGAAAATCGGACACTCAACTGACCAACGGCGACTCTTCACGAATTAATTACACGACAGAAACAATTAAAATAAATAACACAAAGAATTCACTAAACAATTGGCCCATTTATTAATTATAAAAAACTCGATTTATTACACCATAAAAAACGACCCTACTAAAAACCCTGAGGTTTCCCAAAATGGTGAAAACCCCGAGTAAAACTTGGTCCCGTCTGGAAATGGCCCACGAGCAACTGAAGAAGGATTGTCACGTTGACCGGATTCTTCCTTCTTTGGACCTCTCTTTCTAATCCTGATAAGGGCCCACATATGACCCTCTCGTTCACTCCAATCGACAGCGACAACCTGTAAAGAAAACTCGGGAAGGACCGCGGAGATTCGGGACTTTTCGCAACCTCGCATGCGCAATTCATTTTCCTAGAGATCTCCAATGAGATCTTTCCTAAATGAAAATTCTATATTCTCAATAACAGGAACCACACAAGATTTAAGTAATGAAATGCTTCGTTACAAAGTATGAACTATTTTTGAAAACTGAAGGCAGTGATGAAAGTCATCATCTAATCAGATTAACAATCAGTATATTTATAGCCAATAGTCTCAACTAAACAAACTTGACACTACGATCGCGATCCTCATATACCAAAAGACTTGTAGTTTTAACAATTTATTTAATTTTTAAAAACGTCTTTGAAACGAACTTGTTTTTTAGCCTCAGAGGTTTTTCTCCCTAACATCCTCCATTGTATCTCTTAAAAATACAATCAGCATCATCAAAATAGAAAGGTGATTTCTATAAGGTTCCGTTGCTAACTTTTTTGCTTCTACAGCAAATTATTTGCTGTTACAACTAAAAATTAAAGATCCAGCGTAGTATATATTATATTAGCTATAGCAAACTCATTTTTCTTTTTGTTGACGGAAATTCCATTACTTGCCCAGTTTTGAATACTATTTATGAATTTAAACGACCTGTTTATGGATTTAGAGTTTTAGAGTTTTAAGAATGACAAATCGGGAAAAGGTAGAATTTTATTGTTATGCGGTATGGATATCATCGATATAGGTGAGTGGTGAAGGACAGGATAGGAAATGACACACACGGGTTACGAAACGGTGCCTCTCGAGGGATATATATAAGCGAAACGTGTGTGATATTGTGATGGGTGGAGCAAGGTGAGAGAAACAGAGAGGCGGCTTCCGAGCTTGTAATTATGTTGATACGAATGATCTGCGGCTCGCCGCAGAAACAGAGAGAGAGGATGAGCCTCCAGCGGTGCTCACCGGCTGCTACGTGCTGCCAAAGAAACCTGGATCCTTCTTTTCCATGTACAAGTGAGCTACCCTCTCTCTCAAAAGGTGCCCGATTTTAGTGGACTTGGCTCGGGATGTTTGGAATCCTCGATTTTCACTCCGCACACTCACGCGGCGAGACTTGGATATGCGCGCTTTAGGACCGTAGCGAAACCAGTTTAAGTGGTTAAGTGTAGATGTAATTGATTTCCATTTTACGAGGCTCTCTCAGAAGATGCACTACCTCCCTCTGCACCCTCTCTCTCTCTTTCTCCTTTTCTCTCCTTCTCTATATAAGCTCTTTCTCTCGATCCCGTTCTCTCGACTTCAATCCCACACCTCACATTAATGCACATTATACATCTTGTCCCGAGTCAATTTCCCTTCTTCAATAGTGTCTCCAATTCGAAATATATCGAAGTCTGAAACAATTAGATTTCATTGAAATTGAATTAATTTGATGGAATTGGATGAAATTTGGATTTTGTGATTATTTATAAATTATTTGGTTGGATATAATTTACTTTATGGAATTGGCAGGGAATTTGGGAAATTTCTGTATACAGTTCTTCTTTGTACAGAAATAAAACTTGGTGTATGTTCTGCAGAAGCATCTGTACATTTCATCAAATTCGTTGGTTGGATAAAAAATCAGAAGGGTTCCTTCTTAGTTTTAGTTCCTATTTTATCAAATCCGTTGGTTGGATAAAAAATCAGAAGGGCTCCTTCTTGGTTTTAGTTCCTATTTCATCAAATCCGTTGGTTGGATAAAAAATCAGAAGGGTTCCTTCTTGGTTTTAGTTCCTATTTTATCAAATCCGTTGGTTGGATAAAAAATCAGAAGGGTTCCTTCTTGGTTTTAGTTCCTATTTTATCAAATCCGTTGGTTGGATAAAAAATCAGAAGGGTTCCTTCTTGGTTTTAGTTCCTATTTTATCAAATCCGTTGGTTGGATGAAAAATCAGAAGGGTTCCTTCTTAGTTTCAGTTCCTAGTCGATGCTTTTGTATATAATGTTGCTTCGTAGCACTTTTGATTCGTTTTTTGGCTCAGCTCAACTGAAAAAGAATAAAAATAAAACCCAGACAAGCTGATAAATGTTTTCTAGAATTTCTCAATTCTCACATTTTCCGATATTATACGCACAAGTATATAACTAATTTTCCACGCCTAAAGGTTTACGTCTTATTTATACATTTACAGTAAAGAAATGTGGCATACAATTTAGATTGATTTATTGAGAGTGATAGCCATATTATTATATAGGGCTTCCGTATTTAATACGATGTTTTCTGGTGTCCTCGAGCTGATCAGGTGGCACACAGGCGGATTTCCGCCGTTGTGATATATAAAAACAGATATACATATACATATAAAAACGAATTATAGAAGAGAAAAGAGAACATAATAAAAACGTCGCTGGCAGCGTTCTTTGCCTCACATCTCGCAATGATGCATAGTTTTTCACATTATGCACGGATGTTCAGTGAAATTAATGTACAAAAACGAAACAAAATATATACAGTCACAAGTGCGGTGGCAGAAACCCATCAAAAATTGTGAAGAAGCGAGCCCTTTGCGCTATTCAACATCTTTTGTGCGCGAACCTCTATTCAATTTATCTTTCTATACACCGCGCCGATTTTAAAGGTATTTTAATAAATTTCCTTTGGTCAAGCCACATTCGGTTCTAATAAGACTATTTTTTTTCTCCCTTCGGCCAACAATATACCCAAATGATTATTGTCCCGAAAAAAGTCAATTTTACGGAATACAATAATGTATTTCACGCGGTTTTAAATTTTCAAACAGTGCACGCAGTATACATAAAGCATGAAATTTACAATACTGGTGAACAGATTCATTAACCCTTTGCTACTGCTGCTGCTGCTAACGATCGTTATCGTCAAAAATCCGCAGATTTGACGCGCCTGGGGTGAGATTTTTAAATTTGAGTTCGACATTCGATTTAAAATTTCGATTTTGACATCGACTTGAACCGCAATACTCACTATGACTTTCATTCTGATTTTGACTTTGTCGCAGGCTGACAAGAAAAATTTGATTTTGTTTTTCTCTGCCTTTTCCTGATTTACAGACAAAATTTTGACTCTCTCCCTGAACCTAAAAAATATTCTGATCCACTCTAAAAATGATTATATATTCACACGGTAAATCGTTAGGTATTAAAATAACACCAAAAAGGATTAAAATAAACCAATTTAGTGTTGTTTTAATCCATTTTGGTGTTATTTTAATACCTAACGATTTACCGTGCAAAAACATGTTCTTTACGTTTATTTACGAATTTCTTTGATTACAAAGTTATTCGAAAACACCAATAATGTAATTTCAATGGAATATAATTATTATTTCACTATTCTTACTATTTTTCCACAGGAATTTAATTTTCCAAAAAGTTCAATTTTAAACCTTTTTGAAATTCAAGAACTTTAAGAAATATTATTGTAAAAGATTATAAGAATTATTCTTGTAGAATATATTACAAGAAAATTGTTAGTGTAACTTCTTCAAAATTATTTTCATTATTTCAATTCAATTATTATTTTCAAATTAATGCATAGAATTTTACCAAAAAATTTAATAATAATTGAATTCCTTCACAGAATATCGCCATTTAGAAAAATAACTGAATTCTCGCGAAGAATTTCGTTTAAAATTTTTAAAAATTCTAATTAAATTCTTCTTGAAGAATGTCTTTGAATTTTTTGGCAAATAATGGGGTTTCTTTATTAATTTTAATTAAACATTTTTAAAATAATTGAATTTTGTGATAAAGAATTTTATTAAAATTGTATTAAAAATAATTGGATTCTTGCGAAAAAATTTACTATAATATTTATAAAAATAATTGAAATGTTTCGAAAAATTTATTAAAATTTTAAGAAATAATTAAACTGTTATAAAAATATTTATAGAAATATTTGAAAATATTGAAATTATTTCGAGAAATTCAATTAAAGTTGTTTTGAAGATTATTAAATTGTTTTGAAGAATTTATGAAAATTTTAGGAAATGAATTAAATTTATGGAAATTTTTTTTTAAATATTTGAACTCTTCAGAGAAATTTAATTAAAATTGTTTTAAAAATAATTAAATTGTTTAGAAGGATTTGTTAAAATTTTAGAAAATATTTCAATTCCTTCGTGAAATTTCATTAAAATTTTTGAAAATATGAACAGTAATAAATAGTTTTGTACCTAATAAGTGAATTTTAAAAATTTTTATTATGAAATTATATTTAAATCATTTATGATTGTAAAAAAAATGTTGTAATTTACATAACAAATAATTTACATAACAAAATAAAGTAATAATTACTAAAAAATTCTAGGAAATAAATTGAATTTTGGAAGACTTATGTATTTTAACAAAAGTGATCAAAATTTTAAAAATTTAATTCGGAAATTTAAAAAAAAAATTAGATTTTGGAAAAATAGTAACTCCAATTTTTTAAAGAAAAAGTTACTTGAATTCGCAATAAAAATTTTAATAAATTGAAACAATTGGAAATTCTATAAAAATTTTATATTTTAAAGAATTTTTTTTCCTCTTTAAAAATTGTTTATAAATATAATTATATTTTTGAAATTATATCATTTTAGGAATTTACAAAAATTATTCTACTTAAATAATTCAATTCTCGTAGTTAAATTCTGATAGGAATTGCTTTATAACAAAAACTTCAGTTAACATTTGAAAAAATAATTAAATACTCAAACTGTTAGAACAGGAATTTTAGGAATTAATAAAATTTTAAAAGGTTTTTAAATTAAATTCCTTGAAAATTTAAGGGAAGCAAAAGTTTAAAAATCTTTAAATTTTTATTTAAAAAAACTTATTAATAACAGTATTTTTCTTTAAAAATCATTAAGTTTTTCAATAATTTTATTTAGAAATTCTAAAGAAATAATTTAATTTTGGATGAATTACAGTTGCAAATTTTAGAAATAATTATATTTCATGAGGTTTTTTCATTGAAATTATTTGAAATTTTAATTCCTCGGGGAAAAATAAATATGAATAAGTTTTAAAATTTTTGTTTAACAAAAAGTATTAAAGTTTAGAAAATTTTAATTCAGAAATTTCATAAAATTGTTTCTTGAAAAAATAAAACAAAAATTTTTTAAAAATACTTCTATTTCTGAAAATAATTTTAAAAAATTGAAGCAATTGAAAATTTTGCCAACTTTTATTGAAATAAATTTTTTATTTTAATTCAAGTTGCTGTCAGAAATATTTAGGCATTTACTATAAATAATTACAATAATAATAATAATTACAAATAATTACATTTAATGAAAGACCGTAAGAAAAATTATATTTTTTAAGAAATTAAGAATTTTCATTAAATTTGGAAAAGCGAATTTTGAAAGTATAACAACGGAAAAAAAATTCATGCGCGTTTATTTTTGCTAGCGATATAATGTTTATGTAGAATTTTATCAATATTTTTTTTAGATAATTGAATTCTGTTAAAAAAATTTTATTAAAATAGTAGATCTTAAAAATCATTGAATTGAGTACCTTAAATTTTTTGAAAATATTTGAGTTTAAAACTGTAGCCTTTTGAAAATATTTGAGTTTAAAACTCAAGCCTTTTGGAATTAATTTAAGGAAATTTTTATAGCAACTCCTTTAAAATTCAATTAATTTTGAAATGTTTAGATAAAATAATTCATTAAATAATTTTGTAAAAATTGTTGGAATTGTCATTGACACTTGCTTTCACTCTGATTTTGACTTTAACTTTGACTTTCGATTCGATTTTAACTTTGACATTAACTTTTTGAATTTATACCTTTTAGTTCTACTTTAAGTTTTGACATGTAACTTTGATTTCCTTTTGGATTTTTACTTTAATTTAAACTTTTACTTCGACTTCCACTTTGACTTAAAAAGTGATTTAAATGTTTAGTGAAAAATATTCAATATCTAAGTCAAAATCAAATTGAGAGTCAAATAAGTAAAAGGGTCAGAATTTGTGAAATTTTCACAGAAAACAAAAAGTATTTTTTTTAAATTTTAAAAAAAGTGAAAAAACATTTCTATTTGGTCTTAGGAATGTGTCCACCAAAGAACAGGAAAAAATATTATTTTTTATAAAAGTTATTGCAAAATTAATTTTTTTCCAACTTTTTAAACAAAATGTCATTTCTCCTAAATGAATGTCGCTCCAAAATTTTCTCAACGGATTTTGATTTCCTATAGTTTTAAGTGTATATGTAGATATTTTTAAAAAATTGTTTAAAGGCGTAGAACATTTAAAAAATTAATTGTTTTTAAAAAATTTATTAAATAATTATTAAAATATTAACTTTTTTAAAATTTTCTAATTCTAAACGAAAGTATTTTTTATTCCCTTTATATTCCCGCTTGGTTCATTCATTTCTTAAATCGGTACATTCATTTAGGAGAAATATGGTTTTGTTTAAAAAGTTGCATAAAAATTAATTTTGCAATAACTTTTATAAAAAATAATATTTTTTTCTGTTCTTTGGTGGACACATTCCTAAGACCAAATAGAAATGTTTTTTCACTATTTTGATTTAAAAAAAATACTTTTTGTTTTCTGTGAAAATTTCACGAATTCTGACCCAAAACTAAAAAAATTTTAGCCTTTGCGAAAGCAATGGATTTTACGCTCTATGGCAGTTGAGTAGGGGTAAGTTAACAACATTTCAATGTTTAATTTTAATTATTTAAGAACTCCAAAAGAAATTAAAATTCAACATTATGTTTAATGAAAACTGACTCACCGATTGTTTAACATCAATATTTATATTTTGGACCAAAAATAATACGTGATCTATATGCATTTACCTGAAACAAATAATTGGAGGAAGAAATGTAAAAAAATAACTCATAGAATTAAGAATACAATCAATTTAGATCAACAAACATTATTATGATTCAACAGCATGATAAAATATATATTCATCCATAGATGAACCTTTCTTTGGATGAAAAGAGTAATTATTTAAAAAGATTTAGGAATTCATGGTAAAAGGAAAATTTCTTTAATATCAAAGAACACCCCCTATAGGCGTCTTATAGGTGTAATAATCCCGAGTATAAGTGTATATGCGTTGTACGGTGAGGGAATAAGGAAGAGAAGAAGACAGGAATAGGGAAAAGCATCGACCTGCCACCCACGGTGCCCCAACAGCCGTTTCGTTTCGTTTCATTTTTCGAGCACCATTCCGTACAACAGCATTATACACATACATGTATATTCCATTCCAGCGTTTCGTTTCGTTTCGTTCTCCAAACCCTCCTACTACATTCATATTCCACCAACTAAAATCTAACCATTTTCTCCTTTTCTCTCTCTTAAAAAAAAGAAAAAAAAGAAAATAAACCCTCACGTCAATTTTACTTCTCTCTTTCTCAACTCTTTTTTCCTTCTCATATTCCCTGGGATCTTTCTCCTTCTTTCTCTCTTCTTCTCCTCCTGGTCCTACCGATCCGGACGGTCCCGCGCGTCGCTACTTACTGATATTTATTGCGCCCAGAAATATGTATGGGTCGTCATAAATCTCCGCATTCACACGGAGCTTCTAATTTACATATTCCCCGTTCTCGCTGCTTCTTCATTGCTAGTTGTGCATGATATGGGCTTAGCAGTCATTCTTTATCTATAAAAGCTTGTACCTCATAAGAATATAAACGCGGATGAGTTCAACAAGAAAAGGGGGAGAATGATCCATTGATAGGAGTTTTCATATTTCGAAAGACATTCAAGGTATTTATGTGATAATACTAAAACTGAGTGTATAAAAATGTTTATCACTGCGATTTTAATGCTGTTCCTGCTATGATTGGGATTATTTTCGCTCACTACCCAGTGCAATATGGAGATTTTCGTAAATTAAAACTGAAACTAGTGCCGGCGAACTTGACCAGAATTATAATAATTTTTTTCGTTTACTAATTCGAAATCAAAATACATTCGTACCTTCAGACTTCACGTCGTTGAAGTTCGCAACATTTATGATTAATTTTAAAAAAGTAGCAAAAAATAGTTTGCTAACTAAAAAAAGTAGCAAAAAATAGTTTGCTAACTAAAAAAAGTAGTAAAAAATAGTTTGCTAACTAGAAAAAGTAGTAAAAAAGTAGCTACAGAAAAATTAATCTAAGCCAAAAAAAATCGTTTTTGACTCTTTACAAAATTGACAAAAATTCCATTCCCTATTCTTTAATTCCCGACTTTATCCTAATTTTCATCAAAAATATTAACTTCCTTATTATCTTTTGCTATTAAATTCAATTCCTGCGCAACGAATTTAATTATTCATCAAAGAATTTAAATATTAATAAATATAATTTAATTTATTCACGCAAAGAATTCTATAAAACTGTTTAAAAAATTAATTTCTTTCGACAAATTTTATGCAATTTCTAATTTAAATAATTCAAAACCTAAGAAATTTTTTATTATTAATGAAAAGAATTGAATTCTTCGAAGATTTTTACAACAAATTTCTTAAATAATTGAATTCTGTTTGGAAATTTAGTGCAATTAATAGATATTGAAAATCATCGAACAGCGAAAAGTTTTTAAAAATAATTAAATTTTACAAAGAATTCTATTAAAATTTTTCATCATAATTGAATGTCCGTGTGATATTTTATTAATTATTTTTGTACATAATTGAATTACTAAAAAGAATTTTAATATTTATGAAAATAATTTAATTGTGGACAACGATTTTATTAGAATTTGTCAAAATAATTGAATTTCCAACATGACATTCATTACTTTCAAAAATAATTAAACTCTTGTGATAAATATTGTTATTTTAAGAAAATAATTGAATTTTGCAAAGAACTTTATTAAAATGTCTCAAAATAATTAAATTTTGGTGGAAAAATTTTGTTATTAATTGACATAATTAAATTTCTTCGACAAATTATTTATGTAAATAATTGAATTCTTGGGAAGAATCTTATTAAAATCTATAAAATTATTAAATTATTTAAAAAAATAATTTAATAAAAATTGTATTTAAAATAATTGATATCATTCGAACAATATTATTAAAAAATTTGAAAATAATTAAATTCCTGTGAAATATTCTAATATCTTTCTAAATAATTGAATTCATCAAGAAATTAAGAAAAAATTTGTCTAAATAATTCATATTTTTAAGAAATAAAATTGTTAAAAATAATTACATTTTTTAAGCATTTCCTGCAAAATTATATCTAAAATATTTGAAATTCTGTTATTTTATTATTTATAAAAATAATTGAATTGTTGAAAAGAATTTCACTAAAATTTTCAAAAATAATTGATTTTTTTCTAAGTATTTGAAAATTATAATTTAAATAATTAAATTCCTATAAAAAGCATTTTATTATTTACGAAAATAATTGAATTCTTGCCAACGATTTTATTAGAATTTGTTAAAATAATTGAATTTTTCAGAAGAAATCCATTACTTTTAAAAATAATTAAATTTTTTTGATAAATATTAATATTGTTTGAAAATAATTGAATTTTGCAAAGAACTTTATTAAAATGCTTCAAAAAATAGTGGAATTTAGGGGGGGGGATTTTGTTAATAATTGACAAAATTATATTCTTTTGACAAATTATTTATGTAAATAATTGAATTCTTGGGAAGAATTTTACTAAAATCTAAAATTATTAAATTAGTTTAAAAATGTAATTAAAATTGCATTTAAAATAAATGATTTTATTCGAACAATTTTATTAAAATAGTTGAAAATAATTGAATTTCTGTGAAAAATTCTAATATTTTTGTAAATAATTGAATTCTTCCATAAGAAATTAAAAAAAAAACTTTTTTAAATAATTGACATTTTCAAGGAATAGAAATAAAATTTTTAAGAATAATTACATTTTTAATCATTTTCTGCAAAATTGTATTAAAAATATTTGAAATTCTGTGATGAATTCTAATATTTATGAAAATAATTGAATAGTTAAAAAGAATTTCACTTAAATTTACAAAAATAATTGATTTCTTTCGCCTTCGTTTATGAAAATTCTAATTTAAATAATTTAATTCCGTAGAAATTTTTATTATCCATGAAAAGAATTGGATTCTGTTTGGAAATTTCATAAAAATAGTAAATTTCGAAAATCATTGAACTGCAAAGAAATTTTAAATAATAATTAAATGTTAAAAAGAATTCTATTAAACTTTTTGAAAATTTAACAACTTTTTTTAAATTCCTTAGAAATTGTATATTATACAAATAATTGAAATTCTGCGATAAATTTTATTTTTTATAAAAATAATTAAACAGTTGCTGAGAATTTTATTAAAATTTAAAAAAAAATTAATTCCTATGAAGAATTTGATTTATTTATGAAAAGAATTGAATTATTGCGAACAAATTTATTAAAATGTTTAAAAAGAATTGAGTTTCTGTGAAAAATTTTGTTATTTTTGACAACAATTGAATTCTTTTGAAGAATTTTTATAAAAATTGTTTTAAAAAATTAATTTTTTCTTGAAATATATAGTAAATATTATAAAAATTTATTTTAAATAATTCAATTCTTGTGAAAAAAACTTTATTTGTGAAAATAATTGAATTTTTTGATTCATTAATTTAAAATAGTATTAAAAAAATTGAAAGTTTTCATGAGTTTTATTATTTATAAAAATAATTGAATTTTATTCGAGGGGGTATTTACTTGTGTATTGGCGTGTACGTTTCTCACGTAATAGTCACGTAATAGAGTGTAATAGACCATTATTACGTCAGTGTAATACCACATAATATAGAAGTAATATCATGTAATAATCGGTAATACCATGTAATAGTTATGTAATAGTCTATAAAACATGTAATAGCTGGAAAATTTGGTGTATTAGAGTTAATACACTGTTACACTGAGTTAATTAATTACTGGTTTTTAACCAGTAATTACCCCCTCGATTTTATTACAAATTTTTTTTGAAACTTTAAGAAAATTCTAAAAAGCTTGAAAATGATTGAATTTTGAATATTTTTTTAAAAATAATTGAATTATTTTAAAGAATTTGATTATAGTTTTCAAGAATATTTTTTTTTTATTGCTTCTATTAGCGAATTTAAAGTAGTCGAGATTTTAAAGAAACAGAAATTGTAATTGTAAAAAACTAAAACAAATTAGTAATTAGTAAAAAAATTAGTAAGCAGAATAGTAAAACTAAAAAAAGTACCTAAATAGTAGCATAACATAAAAAAGTAGTAAATAGTAGGTTTCGCACTAGATAAGAACGAAGCCTGTAACTGTATTAATTGTTATGAAGAAAATTCGTCGTTCGTTAAGGTTCCTGCTAGAAATCTACTATCATAATCCCGAAGTCTCATGCAATAATAGACGTCTGTTTATTATTGCTACCTCTAAAGTGCAATGGTCTCGCTGAAGTCATACCGAAGTAACTGAAGTGCCACTTCAAGCAACAAAATTCAAAGCCTCGAACTCGTTAGCTACTTACTTGAGTAGACCCGCAACCGATTATCATATCCGACCAAACTACCACCCAGCAGATTTGCTACTTACCCAAACCACCATTTAGCAGATTCGACTTCTGATTATCATCCACCCGAGTAATCAATAACCGTTCGAAATTATAATTCCCCAAAAAAGAACGTACGTGAATACCAAAAAGGAAATTTCACCAAACTGCGTTCACCAAATGGCTCGCCAAACGGTAAGGTCCAATAAACTCGAAAACATCAAGCTGCTGCACCACCTAATGAAGCCGAATTGATTATCATGATGCAAATCAAGAACATCCTATTACGAGCATTTAAATATGATCTAAGGGTAAATTTATACCGTGCGGCTAATGTAATTTGGATGGGTTGAAATCAATAACACGTTAGCCACTAATTACCGTGATGAAGAAGCAAGCGCGTATATGAACCGTGTGCGGCAAGAATGTGCCTCTCGCAGTGAATCGTTTACCATAAGTACAGATCGATAGTATATTATACATACACACAGACATACACAAATTCATACTTATACAAGTAATGAGTGAGATGGTTAACCGCGACGACTTTGTCTTCTTCGTCAGCTGGGTCGTTCTTAACACCTGCTTTTCAACCCATGAAACTCAAGAGAGAAATATGAAGCGTCTTATGCGAAGTGACTTTGACGATTTGCCACAGTAATTACAGTGTTCTCACTACTGAAATTATTTTAAAACACAACTTCTCCTGCGCAATTTTTTAATAAAACGAGTCATTATACGTCTACTTTTTTTACAGAGAGACTATATATATATATATATATATATATATATATATATACATAAAACCCCAATTTAATGAGTCTTATATCAAAATTAACATCTAGTATACTCTATTAATTTTTTTAATATCTGTTCGAAAAGTATATGTTTACCACATGTAGGAAAAACTAAATTCAGGATAACCGTACAATACCCAACACATTTTCACAGTAAAAAAAAAATCATAATTTAATATACACAGTATCGCAATACTGAAAAAACAAAGTATTAAAGTAGTGACACCTCAAACGTGTTCTTCTTTAAATTCCCAACATTTTTGGGCTTAAATTAAATATAAAACATTCAACGGTCTTAGGGCTAGGTATCATCAATACTGATTAAAAGTTCCACTGAAAGAAAATGTATATATTAAATTTTGTAAAAGTATTTTACAATTTGAGGAAAAAGTGCAACAAACCAAAATTTTGATATAAAAAATACTGAACATTAAAGAAATTTATATGGAATTTAGTATAATTGTATCAAATATGTGACGCGATCTGAAGAAAGGGACCTTAGAAGCAAATTACTTAAAGGTTATGTTAGTCTTACTTTTTTATTGATTAAAAGTTTCTTTTTACTTTTTGAAAATTAAAATAATTGTTTATTAAATATTTCAGTTGTAATAAAAACTTAAACATTTTTTATTCTCATTGACAGTTGATCATTTTTTTGTATTTTCATTTCAAAAATTGCAAACATAACCTACAATTTTTTGCTTCTAAGGTCCCTTTCTTCAGATCGCCGCACATATGAAAAATTTTAATTTAATTTTAGTATAAATTTACTAAATTCCACATAAGTTTTTTCAAACTTTAGTATTTTCTATATCAAAATTTCGGTTTCTTACATTTTTTTCCCCAAATTGTAAAATACTTTTACAAAATTTAATATACCATTTCTCTCAATGCAATCAATTATTAAACCCCGAATCAACCGATCATGAGTCCTTAAAATGTATTTAATTTTAAACATTGATTAACTTTTGGTTGAAGTTAAATTATCTTGGTGCAAAAATTAAAAAAATAAAATAAAAAAAAAGAATAAAATCAGTTTTCTAATCGGTAATTTAGTGAATATTTGGACTATTCAGGGTTGACTCGCTTTCGCTCCTTTCAAATTCCCTTACTTTTCTAGGTTTTCTAGGATAAGAAACGAAATTTCTCCAGGTTTTTAAAACAACATTTATAATTTACCAAATTAAATAATTCCCTGATTTTTAGTCAAACCTTTGTTATTTTTGATTCAATTATTCATTTCTAAAATGTTCAACTAAAATTCATCTTTAAATAAATGTTTTCTAATAATTTTTCAAAAAAATGTTTTTTTCAGAATTATCAAATTAATTTCTTTACAATTCAATTTTATGTGAAATTTCGATTATTAGAAAATTTTTCAATTCAAAATGTATTACAAAATAAAAATAATAATAATAATAATAGTAATAATAATAATAATAATAATAATAATAAAAAATGAAAGAAAATTCAATTAAACTTTTTAGGAAAATTCCACAGAATTGTTCATTAAACATGAAAAATTCAACTTTTAAAAAATTTTAATTTGAAACCATTTTAAAATTCAATTATTTATAAAAATTCATGTTTTCATTGCTTTCAATATTCAACGATATAATCTAAATTTTACCTGAAATTTATTTTTAAATCAATATTTATAAGAAAAATCTCAAAAAATTCAATTATTTAAATAACAAAATTATATTAAACAATTGAATATTTCTTAAAATTGATTTTTCATAATGAATCTTATCAACAAAAATTTTCAGATAATAAATTCACTCCTCTTGACAAATTTTAATAACAATTTTTATGAATGATTTCGTTTTTCGAGAAATTTAATTAATTATTTAAAAATAATTCAATTTCTTTAAAGAATTTTCTTAAAATTGCTAAAAATAATTTAATTTTTTAAAGCATTTTATTAAAATTTCTGTAAATAATTGAATTTTACAAAGAATCTTATTAAAATTCTTGAAAATATTTAAATTTTTTAAAGAATTTTATAAAAAATCTTGAAAATTATTAAATTTTGCAAAGCATTTTATTAAAATTTCTGAAAATTACATTCCATAAAGAATTTTATCAGAACTCCTGAAAATAATTGAATTATGCAAAAAAATTTATTATAATTTTCTAAAAGTAATTTAATTTAAAAAAGTTTTTTATATAATTAAATGATTTTGGTAAATTTTATTAAAATAGTAGATAATAAAAATTATTGAATAGAGAAAGGTTTTTAAAAGTAAAAGAAATTTTGCCAAGAGTTTTAGTAAAATTTTTTAAATAAATTAATTTTCTAAAAATACATTTGTAATTGCTTTAAAATTTAATTTTTTTAGAGTTTTTAACTAAAATTTTTCTGTAAATCCATTATTTTGAGAAGAAATTGACTTATTAACATTTTTAAAAAATCTGCGTGGCTTAAGATTAATTTAATTCAATATTTCTTAAAATTATATTCTCATACACAGAATTTTATGAACAAATTTAAAAATATTGTAATAAATCGGAACTTTTTGTCAATTTTTAAAAACAACTTTTAGAAATAATTTCATTTTTTAAGAAATTTAATTAATTGTATAAAATTCAATTAAAAATAATTGAAGTTCACTACGCAGAATTTTATTAAAATTTCTGAAAATAATTTTATTTTGTTCTGTATTTTATTGAAATTACTTGAAATAATTGAATTTTGCAAGGTATCTTATTAAAATTCTTGAAAATAATTGAATATTTAAAAAAATTTTATAAAAATTCTTAAAAATAATTGAATTTTGCAAAGATTCTTATTAAAATTCTTGAAAATAAATGAATTTTTTAAAGAATTTTATAAAAATTCTTGAAAATTATTGAATTTTGTAAAGCATTTTATTAAAATTTCTGAAAATTGAATTTAACAAAGAATTTTCTTAAAATTACTGATATTAATTGAATTTCGCAAAGCATTTTATTAAAATTTCTGAAAATTTAATTTGAAAAAATTTTTTAAATAATTAAATTCTTTTGGGAAATTTTATTTAAGTAGTAGATAATAAAAATTATTGAATAGAGGAATGTTTTTGAAAGTAAATGAAATTTTGCCAAGAGTTTTAGTGAAATTATTTTTTAAAAAATTGGTTTTCTACAAATACATTTGTAATTGCTTCAAAATTGAATTTTTTTTAGTGTTTTTGACTAAAATTCTTCTGTAAATACATTATTTTGAATAATCAATTAAATATATATTAAAAAATTTAACTAATTTCAGAAGAATTTGAGTTATTAAAATTTTTCAAAAATCTACGTGTCTTAAGATTTCTAATTAAATTCATTTAAAATCGAAATTTTCTAAGATTGTAAATTGAAACCTTTTGAAATTGATCTTCTTATAAAAATTTTAAACACAATTCTTATAAAATTGAATAATTTTGAAATATTTCAGTATTTAAAATTAGATATCAAGAATAAACATAGAATAACTTTAGATAACAATTTTCCAGGATTTCGATAAAAATTCCCTGACTGTTCGAGGTTTTTTAAATTTTTATAAAATTCCCTGACATTTTCAGGTTTTACAGGTTTCCAGGTTTTGTGTCAACCCTGCTAATGTATAAGTAATTTAGTCAAAATTAAGCTTACAAAATTGTTGCATTTTAATCCAATTAACCGTAATTCTTTCTTTTTCTAAAAATAAAACTTTCTGTTTACTGTGTTATTATTTATTTATCTACGCAAAAATTGAAATTAACTTGAAATTGAATTCAATCGAGAGTCAAGGAGGAAATGAATCTCCTAGGTAGTACCACGTTTTTCAAATATAATTCCAATTCGATACGCAACCAAAAAGATTCCTCTCCTATTATAGAGAAATAAAATATTTTTATTTACATTTTCGGTTGTGGGATATTAAATCAGAATGGAAAGTGACAATGGAAGAAATTATGGACAATTGACTGGAAAAATCAATATTCCACCTTTCTCTCTCATGGTACCTTAAAGGAGAGAATATTTCTAATATTTTCCATCACAGGTATAACACGCCCTGGTCGTTATCCCTGATCATGAAATAATGGACCTCTAATAAATTTCCTCCGAATAGAGCGAAGGAAACGGAGATTGTGGACTTTCATTGAATATAAGTGACGTAAGGTGTAGTCTCTCGTATGAGGAAAATAATGCGATTAACTTGATAGACAGATTTATGGCTGCTTATATATAGGATTTAAACTCAACAGGTTGGATTCCACATAAGTCCTACGAGTCTCATGTTTTTTTCCCTTTATCAACATTATAAAAAAATATTAGCAAAAAAAGGACCCTTTCTAACTTGATCCAGAGACATATTTTCATACTCGTTGGGAAATTTTTAAACTCAAATTTCAGTAATGAAACATATGTAAAAATGAAAAAAAAAGAGAGAGAGAGGCAAAAACACGTCGTCCTGGGAGTTATTATTTACAGCAGACCGTAAGGCGTGTCACAAAAGCATTGCGGGTTTCCTCTTGAAAGTTTGACAATGCGAATAGAATTTATGGTCGAAACTTTCAACAAAACTGTCAATGACCACCCTCTGCCTGTAGTTGACTACGAGGTGAGACAAGAAGAAGGACGAAGAAGAAAAAAGAAGAAGAAGAAGAAGAAGCAGAAGATGACGACTGGGATGTGCCTGGACCATTTACCCCCGGGACCAAAATGGGAATGCCGTCGGCCGACACAAATATTTTCATCGTAAATTCCTCTTTTTTATCTCTGTGGCTCGCTTTATTTACAATCTCTGTGACCTAATCCACCCCCACTTTTAGTTTACTGAAATACCTAAGAGATGCTGTGTACAACTTTTTTTTTTCTTTTTCTATTTCCAAGATTGTCATTCTGTGTGTATATATGTATGTATTTTCAAGTCATGATTTTTTTACGCTCCCTGGGAGATCCCTTTTCTATTTGGTCATAAAAGTTGTTTTCTAGTTCGTTTTGACTTCTGAGGTCAAACGATTCTCAGGAACTACCGAGTTTCCGAGTACCATACAATATTGGGCGTGAACAAATCTTGTCAAAAGGATTACTTCCATGAAAACAATCAAATAGAGCATTTATTTAAAAAAAAAACCTTTATTTCTTTTAATAAAAAATAAAGAACTAAAAATAAAAAAATTATTCTTTTATTAATGTAGATAATTTTGCACTTTAATCATCAAAAATAATTTTAGTTTCAGACCCCAAAAAGAAATTTATCAGGGTTGCCACAAATATTTAATTTTATTTTTCCCTGACTTTTCCCTGATTTCCAGACAAAATTTTCACTTTTTCCCTGACCCTAAAGAATATTCTGATTCACTCTAAAAATTACTAGACAATCAAGAAAAAATTATCTATTACATTTATTTACAAATTTCATTAATTGTAAAATTATTCAAAAACATCAATAACTTCTTTTTTAAATAAATATTTAATCATTATTATTTTTCAGTAGGAATTAAATTTCTTCAAAACATTCAAATTCAAACCTTTTTAAATTAAACAACTTATAAGATCGTCTTCCTTATGTTTTGTAATAATTTAAATTACCATAACATTTTTCGGAATAGGTTAAGTATTTACAAAAATCCTAAAAAAATCCTTCGCAAGAATTCAATTATTTTTACAAGCAGTAAAATTTTTAAAAAAATTTAATTATTTTAAGAAAATGTAATAAAATCCGTGGCAATAATTCAATTACTTTCATAAATAATAATAAATCAATTATCCGTAAATTCATTTTTAAATCAATTTTTATTAGAAAATTCTAAAAATTCCAATTATTTAAATTAAAAAATAAATAATTTATTGAATAATATAATGTTCTTTCTTAAAATTTAATTCTCATAAAGAATTTTATCAATAAATTTTTAAATATATGAATTTAATTAGACAAATTTTAATAAAATTTTTAAGAATAATTATATTTTTCGAGGAATTTGATTAAAATATATATTGTACAAAAAAATCATTAAAATTCTGCGATGAGTTTTATTACTTATGAAAATAATTTAAATTTTCTTAAAATTTCCATAAAATAATTGAATTTTGGAGAAGAATTTTATTATTTATAAAGTTACTTGGAATTTTAACAAGAATTTTTTGTTTTTAATTTTCGAAGACAATTGGATTTCTGCGAAGAATTTTATTACATTTTAAAAATAATTTAATTCTTCCAACGAATTTTATTCAAATTTATAAAAATAACTGTATATAACTGTATAATAACTGAAGAATTTTATTATTTATATAAATAATTGAATTCTTACAAAGAATTTTATTCCCATTTTTAAAAATAATTGAATTTCGGTGAATAATTTTTTAAATAATTTATATTTTTCAAAAAATTTTATGAAATTTTGTATTTTAAATAATTGAATTCCTGTGAAAACTTTATTACTTATGAAAATAATGGAATAATTTTGAATTAATTCATTAAAATTGAATTCCTACAAAATTTTGCCAAGAATTTTATAAAAATTTTTAAATATAATTGAATTTAGATGAAGACTTTTCTTATTTATAAACATAATTGAAATTTTGAAAATATTTCTTTTTTTATTTTTGAGAATAATTGAATTTTTACGAAGAATTTTATTAATTTTGAAAATAATTTAATTCTTCCAATGAATTTTATTCAAGTTTATATAAATAATTGAATTGTGACAACGAATTTTATTCAAGTTTATAAAAGTAATTGAATTTCGGTGATGAATTTTATTATTTATAAAAATATTTTTATATAATTGATATTTTTCGAAAAATTTACTAAATTTTGTATTTTAAATAATTGAATTCCTGTGAAAACTTTATTACTTATGAAAAGAATGGAATTTTTTTGAATTAATTCATTAAAATTGAATTTCTACAAAATTTTGACAAGATTTTTATTAAAATTTTTAAATATAATTGAATTTAGATGAAAATTTTTTTTATTTATAAATATAATTGAAATTTTGAGAATATTTTTTTTGTAATTTTTGAGAATAATTGAATTTTTGGGAAGAATTTTATTAATTTTGAAAATAATTTAATTCTTCCAATGAATTTTATTCAAGTTTATATAAATAATTGAATTCTTACAACGAATTTTATTCAAGTTTATAAAAGTAATTGAATGTCGGTGAAGAATTTTATTATTTATAAAAATATTTTTAATATAATTGATATTTTTCGAAAAATTTTATTAAATTTTGTATTTTAAATAATTGAATTCCTGTGAAAAATTTTATTACTACTTATGAAAATTATTGAATTATTTTGAAGAAATTTATTAAAAATTGAATAATTGAATTCTTGTGGAATTTTGTCAAGAATTTTATTAAACTTTTAAAAATAATTGAATTTTAATGTAGTATTTTATTATTTATAAAAATAATTGTAATTTTGACGTGAATTGTTTTTAAATTTTTGAACATAATTGAAATTCTGCGAAGAATTTTTGTAACTTTTGAAAATAATTGAATTTCTGTAATCATTTGTAACTTTTCCAAAATCTAATTTTTTTTAGTATTTTTAACTAAAATTCTTTTATTAATCTAGTATTTATGAAAATTGTAAAAATTATTCATAAAATAATTTATAAGTCATAATTTATGATAGTTATTATTAATTTTATTTAATTATTATTTATTATTATTATTATTTATTTATTATTAATTTTTAATTTTATGATAGTTTTTGAAAATTTAAGTTATTTTAAACGAAATTATTGTCAGAAATAGAAAAAATTGAAGGTTTTGTTATAAAATTGGTTGTAATTTCATAGTTTACGAGGCAAAAAGAGAAAAGAATTCACCTAAAGCTACATGAAAATTTAATTGTATAACAATTTTAGTAAAAACAATTCTATTTTCGAATTAAAATTTGCAGTACCTACAATCGTATATTCCTGAAATAAAAACCATTTTTTTATTGCAGTTTCATTCGATAAATCAATTATGATGTCCAAGTCAACAGAAAGTATAATAATGTGATAAATTATGCATGACAAATGTCAAAAGATTTCCAATAATCTGAAAAAAATGTTTTATTTATACATATGAATATAAGAAAATCGTATAAAAGAATCTGAACACCAAAGATCAAGTTATAAATTTTTGAAATATACACATAAACGTTTTTTTTAAATGTAAATTTTTAAATACCTAATTCATTCCTCGATATCGAAATTTTAATAAAATATAAAAAACCTTCATCATTATAGCTGTGTGTAAAATCTTTTTTTGTCTTCAAGACAGAAATACGAAAAAACAGGGTTTTGCATATGAAAAATTTGATTTTCTTTTTCCTACCTTACGTAGAAAGAAATTAAACTTTTTCTTCTCAAAAAATACTTGATTAACAGAAAAATAACTATATGATCACAAAAAATAGTTTGTGCCCATTAGATAAAATTAAAATTAATAAAATTAATACAATGCTATAATTTCGTACTTTAATTAAGAAAGAGAAATTAAAAACAAATAAAACTGATTTGTGTTGCATAAATGAACGAGGGGGGAAGGCCTTAAAGAAAATATGTTTAAAAGGGCGTAAAATTTTTCTAAAGCATAAAAACCAGGTTTCCAGGACGAAAATCGGTTTTAAAATCTATTGAAGAGTTTAAAACGACAACAGCCGGAAAACACATTTCTAAGAAAAATTGTTATTTCGATCTGCGCGCAAAATGGAAGAGTTTTTGCTTGGTGTCAAACATATATTGTCAGTTTAACAGGGATTCCTTTGAGAGAGACCAGTCGTGCCGTCGAAAAAATGGGCATAGTTGACGCGAAAGTCATTGGGCTTATTCATTGTTCAATTTCTTCCGGATCGTTGGCTGATTGTCATGAAAAAAAGAAGGCGCCCGCTGTGAAGAAAATGTTGACTCTTGGCTGCGGTCTGCACGACAAAAACCGCCCTTCGATTCGCCATGCACCCTTGGATATTCACTCTATTTGACTTTTACTACTGTTCTCTCCCCTCCACTTCTCTCCCTCTCGCTCACTCACTCTCTCACTCCATGGACCCAAATTTTTAACACACTTTTTCACTTCCTTCCGTTTCACTTTTCCCTTTTTGCTCCATTAATTACAGAAAAGTCTATTTTCCTTTAGTCTAAACTCTAAAACTTTCTATTCATTAACTGTTGTTGTAAATCATCGCGTTTTCTATTCATCATCATTATTTTTAACAAAATTAAAGCAGGAATGTTGAATGTAATTCATCTCTGTTGATCATCACATTATTTTTTGGAGTGATAAATATATGAATGTAGTAAGTAGGAAAACTAATCTAAATTACTGCCGAAAACTAAACCTACTATTTACTATTTGGGTAATTTTTTAAGATTTCAGCAACTAAAATCTACTATTTCTGTATTTTTGGGAGACTTTCCACTACTTTAAATCTTCTATTAAGAAGAACTACTCACAAAAATTATAATAAAATTCTTTAAAACTTTTGAAAAAATTCTAATGCATGAATTCATGTTATTTTCATAAATAATAAAACTCATCTAAGAATTACAATTAATTTTAATACAATTTTAAATTAATTAATAGAAAAATTCAATTACTTTCGCATAAAAAAATTTTGCACTAGAATTCAATTATTTAAAATAAAATTTTCATAACATTTATAAAATTAAAAAAAAAATTAATTATTTAAAACAGTGTTTATAAAATTCTTAGAAACTATTAAATTTTTTTCGTATAAATAATAAAATTCATCGCAAGACTTCAATTATTTTTTAATACAATTTTACAGAAATTGCTCAAAAAAATTTAATTATTCCTAAAAATTTAATTTTAATTTTCGAAAATTCAATTATTTTTATATAAATAATAATATTCTTCACAAGAATTCAATTATTTTGATATAAATAATAATATTCTTCACAAGAATTCAATTATTTTTGAAAAGTAATAAATTTTCAAAAATTCTAAAAAAATCGTACGCAAGCATTCAATTATTTTCAAAAAATTTAATAAAATTCATTGTAAAATTTAATTATTTTTAAAAACTTTTCGCAATTATATAATGATTTTTAATATCTACTATTTTCATCAAATTTTCACACAAAATTCAATTATATTTAAAAAAATTTTTCGTAATAATCTTCGTAAGAATTCAATTATTTTTAAAAATAACAAAATTTTTATACAGAAGCTCAATTATTTTTAAATATTTTAATAAATTTTCTTTTCAATAATTCAATTATTTTCGAATAAATAATAAAACCTGTCTCAGGAATTCAATTAGTTTTGAAAATTGTAACACACTTATTAGCAATTATTCAATTATTTTTATTAATCGTAAAATTTATCGCAGGATTTAAATTACTTTTAATACTAAAATTTTACAGTAATTGATCAAAAAATGTAATTATATTCTGAAAATTTAAATTTCTATTCCTGGAAAAAATGAATTTATTAAAAATTTTTTTTAAATTATTTGGAAGAATTCAATTAATTATCGCCAAAAATTCAATTATTTTGAGATATTTTCATGAAATTTGTAAAATTTAATTATTCTCATAGAATTCAAAGTATTTTAAAAACTTCTAATAAAATCGTTCGTATGAATTCAATTATTTTCAAAACATTTTAATAGAATCTGTGTGTAAAATTTTGTAAAAATCTTCGTAATAGTTCAACTATTTTTAAAAATATCAAAATTTTTCACAGAAACTCAATTTTTTTAAAAACATTTTAATGAAATTTTTCTCAACAATTCAATTCAAACTGTTTTCATATGAATAAATCAATAATCTCGATAAATATGGAAACTATTTACGAAAAATTTTATTTATTTTATGGAATTTTAATGAAATCCTTTGCAAAGTTAAATTATTTTTATATAGGTTACAACTTTTTGCAATAAAATAATTTTCAATATCTATACTATTTTCATAAAAGTTAAAAACAGAATTCCATTATTAAAACTTTTTTTTAATAAAATCTTCCTAAAAATTCAGTTCTTTTCGTGAATATTAAAATTTTTTGAGGAATTGTAGTATTTAAATTAGAATTTGGATTAAATTAGTCAAGAGAAATGTATAATTACAAAAATTTTTATAAAATTCTTCCCAAGAATTACATTTTTTTCGAAAATATTCTTCGATAGCTATACTTTTTTACTACTTTTTTTTAGTTTGAAAGTTACTTTTTGCTGCTTTTTAAAAATTTATTACCGAGTGCGAAGTCCATGTTTTATAATAATTAAAAACTAAACAATTTGTATGTTTTATAAAAATTAAAAATTTTAAATTAAATAGATCTCATCGTTTGCCCACAATCAGACAAAGATTAAAATTGTTAATTTAGTGCCAGTTTCTTACAAAACATTTTGAGAAAAATTGATCGACACATATATTGTAAAAAATAAAATTTTATTTTAAAAATTAAAAAATTTTTTCGTATATCATTTTAAAAACAATTTTTCATATTTTTATTAAAAACTACGTGTTATGAAAACAAAAATTTTCGTTATAAGAGCGTCCAATTTGATCAATTTTTGTCCGAGTTGTGAGCATTTGAAAAAAAAACTTTACTTAAAGAACTTAATATTTCAAAAATCTGAACCTCTTAAGTCGTTTTATGAAAAAGTTTTGAAATATAAATCATAGTAGCTCATTTCAAGGAGCATTGAGAGAAAAAAATTATTTGAAAAAAGTTTGAAATGCAAAAGCAAAATAACTTCCAATTTGGTGTGGAATGCCCCATAAACAAGAATTTCATTAAAAACTTTCTTTTAAATAATTGAATTCTTTTGAGCAATTTCATTAAGAATATTTATTGACTTAATATTCGTGAAGAACTACTAAAATTAATGGAATTTTAATATTTTGTTAAAGTAATTGAATTCTTAGGAAAAAAATTTTTCAAAATGGTTGAAATAAGCTGAATCGTTTCAAAGAATTTTATTTCAATTTTATTTCAATTGTTTCTGAGAGGAATTTTTGTTAAAATTTTTAATGATAATTTTTTTATTTTGCCTATTAGCGGATTTAATGCAGTGTGAATAGAAGGTTTTAGTATTTATAGACGAGTACGAAGCCTAAAATAAAAAATAACCAACGAGCTTTTAATTTCGCAAATTGAAAAATAAATCCCCTTAACGATATTCAAAATTCTAAAGTCATCTACAATGTCGAAAACTCGCCCAGCATGCATGTGACAATGGCATACATGCAAAGATCATTGTCACCAACTATGTTCGATGTCCGTTGTGACCTACAGTCCAAGATTTCTCTCTCTCTGTCTCTTCACTAGGTTTTTGGATTCTATGTGTCGAGGCCAAAACATCTTTTCAATAAACAATGCAACGACCTTCTATTCTTAAACGAACCGTTAACTCGACGTTAAATGGAAAGAACAGTTTAGTCACTTTTTCCCCTCTCGTTACCATCGCTTGTGGTGAGTTTTGTTGTCCTTGTTGTCGAACACGGGGTCTCTGTGGAACGATCTCTTATTTTCATAGAGTTTACATCGTGAAAATAGCTTTTTCATGGCCAACTTCATGGCGAGTTAGATGCGCAGCATCCCTCCCATCACTAAAAGCCTCCGCCCTGTCTAGGAAAAAAGAATCATCAGATCTTGTCACCTTTAATACGCGCAGGTAAAAAGAAACGATACACAACATCCAAAAAGTTGTCTCTCACCAAAAAGGCATGTCATTCACTCGTTTTCCGCCCATTACATCCGAATTATTATTCCCCTACATTCTCTCTGAAATTAACTCATTTTCAAAATAGGAAAAAAAAATCTTAATTTGTTCCGTTCAGTAAATAAACAAATTTGAAGATATCTCTAAAAACTGGTAGTTGGAAATATTTCCAAACAACATTCATTCTCTTTATTACAAATATATCAAATGATTTATCCATTAAGTTTTTGCTCCATTTTTAAGGAGAGATAAAGATGTAATAAATCTTGAGTATCTGACAAATTAGTGCCAATTTGAAAAAAATTCCGCACCTTCTTCATTTATCAAGAATTTTCACCTAAGGCGAGAGGATCATTAATGGTTGTTATAGATACATCCGTGGTACGGGGCGAAAAAACGAGCGAACTGAATACTGAAACAAAATTGCGAGTTAAAATCACATTGATCTATTAGATATAAAGTGTAGTTGAATTTGAAAATAGTTCAAGAATTTTTGTTTCAGACTTTATGCCACGAAGTTGTTAAACGATTACTTTCAAATCATGAACATGATGAAAAATTTACATAAATTAAAGTACCACTTGCTCAGAATCTAAATCAAATGTTTAAACTAAACTTTAAAATAAATCTGTAAAGTGAATAATGTCCAGGTTGCATAAACCCAAACACCGAAAAGTTCTCGAAAGTTAAAATTACCATGATTGGAATTTTCCGAACTTTGTGTTGCAAACCTTATGAAACTTTAAACAGTTCTTTAAATTCTTTAGGTCCTTTAAATGTCCATTGTTTTTTCAATGACGAGAAAGATGAACAAACGCTGAACAACATAGGAAATTTAGAGAATTTACCTCAAATTTCATAAGACTTGCAACTAATGATTCCGAACGTATAGCATCAGTCAAGTTAATTTAGACTCTTAGGAAACTTTGAGTGCTGTGTGGGAAGTGTTACTAAACCGCAGACTGACATGATGACATCCTTTTAATTGAATGAAGTGCAAATTAACCACAACTTCACTGCATTGACTTTTAAAGTGTAACTAAAATAATATGCCATTTGGCTAGAATTTTACTAAACCAACTTGTAAACTGAGAATAATACAAATTACAAATTTTTTTATTAACAAACATAAATTTTTTAAATAATTTCATAATCAAAATTAAAAAGAATAACTTAAGTTTATATTTTCAAAAATTTTAATGAAATTTCACGAAAGAATTCCAATATTTCCTAAAATTTTAACAAATCTTTCTAAATAAATGGAAATTATAATAATTTATATTATTTATTTCCAAAAAATCAGAATTTTATTGAAAGTCCCGATTTGAAAAGTTAAGAAAAGAAATTTTTCAAATTTTTTACCTTTTTCTCAATACAATTTAACATTCTGTAAAATAATTAAAATTTTTTTTTTAACAAATAAAGAAAATTTTAAAAACTTTTTTTTTGTATAAAAAATGAAAGAAGTTATTAATCAATACATATTAAAAAAATAATATTTCTGATTTTGTTAAAAAAAATACTACAAATTTTGTAAAATACTTCAAATGACTTTATTTTTCCTTCAATTTTAAATAAAGAAAAAGAAATTATTCAAATTTTTTCATTAATTTCTAGATAAAACTTAAAATAAATTCATTTTTAGAAGGTTAAAAAATTAAATCTTATTAAAGAAATTCTTCAAATGAAATTAAATATTTTGTTTTTTAATAATTATATGAGAAAGTACACGAGCGTTTATTTTTTAGCTAGTAAAATATAAAATATCTTTATATACAGAAAAAAATAAAAATTATAATTATGAAATACACAAATTCTTTCTACACATTTTTGTTATTAATTTAAAATAGAAAAAATTTGTTAAAAATTGTAATTAAAAAATAAAAATTTCATAACTTTTTATTTCAAAACAAACTAATAATTTAAAACAAATAAACAAAATATAATTATAAAATTTATAAATCAAACATTATTTATTATCAAGAAAAATGTGTTTTCAAAACGAAAAAAACAAAAGCATATACAAAAACTAACTTCATACTGCGAACGGACAGAATGAAAAATCACAGACTTTAATAAAGTTAATAATTAATTTTGAGAAATCAATGTTCGAAATTTTTAATTAAAATTCATCAAAAAATTCAATTCTTTCAAGAAATACAATTACTTTTCAAAAAAAAGATTTAAAATTTTTGAAAACTAATTATTAGAATTGTTTTGTAATTTTTTTAAAATTCAAAATTTATTTTTTGGACTTAATAAAATTTTTAAAAACTCATGATCTAATTTTTAACTAATATATTCTTCAAAAATTTCATTATTTTTATTTTAACTTGTTTAAAAAATCAATTATTTTTTAAAAAATTTTACCAATTTTTTAATTGAGATTGGAAATTTCTCAAAACAGAAAAACTATTACCACTCAAAAATTATTTAAAAATATATTTTTTAAATTAAATTGTAAGAATTTCTTTACAATTTTTTGAAAATTTTATACTTTTTTAACATAAGGAAAAACTGTGGAGAGTCGCAATTATTACAAAAAAATTGTGTTTATGTATTTAAATAATTAAAATCTAGAAGAATTTTTGTAAAATTATTTAATTTCAATTACTTCTATAAATAATAAAATTTTTCTCCAACATTCAAACATTTTAAAAAAATTTTAATAATATTCTTAGCAGAATTTCAATTATTTTTGTAATATATGTACGATTACTATCAAATTTCTCAAAAAATGAAATTATTCCTAAAAATTTTATTAAAAATTTGTTGACAAAATTCTTTATGAAAATTCAATTTTAAGAAACATTCAATTATTTAATAAAATATTTATTTTTATAATCAAATCATTCAATTATTAAACAAAAAATTTTATAATATTCTACTCGAACATTCAATTATTTTTCCAAAAAATAAAAATTTCAAAAAATCATTGCAGAATTTCAATTATTTTCAATAAAGTTTTTATAGAATTGATGAAATTCTTTACCAAAATTTAATTTTAAGAAAAATTTAATTATTCAATAAATTATCTTCGTTTTTATCTATAAGTAATTGAATTCTCGTAGAATTTTCTGATAATAACTGATGTTTCAAATAAATTTCAGTTAAAATTTTAGATAAACTTTGGAGTTTTAATTTCCTGACATATATTTAATTGAAGAATTTACAAATAATTAAAATTTCGTAAAATTTAATATTGTATACAAATGGATTTGAAAATTGTTAAAGAACATTAATAAAATTTTTCTAAATATTTGAATTTCGGAGAAAAATTGTATTATTTATAAAGATAATCGAAATTTTGACTAAAATTTTTGTAAATTTTTTAATATAATTTTATCTTTGCAAAGAGTTTATTTCATTTGAAAATAATTGAATTCTTGAGACTAATTTTATTAAAATTCGTGTTAAATAATTTAATTCTTTTGTAAAATTTTATTAAAATAGTAAACGTTGAAAATAATTGCATTTTGACAAATTTTTGAAATTAGTTAAATTTTTACGAAGAATTTCATTAAAATTTTGGAAAATAATTTAATTCTTTGCAGAATAAATAAAAAAAATTAAATTGCTGAGAAGAATTTTACTACTTTTAAATTTAATATTAGCAATAATATTTAGTTTTTTTAACTAAAATTCTTCTATAAATCCAATTACTTTAAAAAGTTAATTAAATATATATTAGAAAATTTAACTAATTTCAGAATAATTTTAGTTATTAATTTTTTTGTAATTTTTGTTTTTTAAATTTTCTAATCAAATACATTTAAAAATTTCAAATGAAAATTTTTTCAAGCTTTTTTTAATTCTGAAAATCGCAAACGCAATTCTTTTAAAATTAAATTAATTTTGAAATATTTAAGTAAAATTAGATTTCAAGAATAAATACAATTAGAAAACAACAATTTTCGAGGATATCGATAAAAATTTCCTGTCTTTTAAGAATAATTTCAGTTTTCGAGTAATTTGATGAAACGAATTTGATAAAATATATTAAAAATAATTGAAATTCTGCCAAGAATTTTAATACACGGAAAAACTTTTTTCAAGAGTATTTCCTAAACTTATTCAAGAACTCAGGATATGGAAATAATACAAGAAATGCTACGAAACCATAAATTGAAACATTATTTTAAGCTGTTCAGAGATAACTGTAGTAAATTTCTGGACTACTTGTTGAGTTTTCTTGAAAAAGTCCTGAACTTGTTTAAGAATAGAAAAATGTAAAATTAGCGAAAAAAATTTGCCCGCGTGAGTAGTCGAACCTGAGACCTCGACACTCAAGGTCGCTCCGCCTTATGCCACTCGGCTGCAGGGACGCGTTACGATACTTTCGTTTTAGATCGTTTTAAGGGGAGATTCCACAGAAATTAAGGTTTTTTTAAAAAAATTTTTTATAGGTAGTAAAATAAATATTTCTTAGTTAAACTTTTTTTACAATAAAATACTTGTGTTACAATAATAAAAACCATTTTTTATTTATTTATTTTTTTAATGGAGTCTTAGAAAATGGCTGCCGAAAGTGGTCCCCTCTAAAAGTTGTTTACATTTTTTCTCTGCGACAATTAATCTAAACTAAAAAAGTCAAAAATTTTCTTAATCTATTCCATTATGGCTATCGTGTAAACTAGAACAAAAAAAATTTATTGAAAAATAACCAAATGGCAGACTTTTTAATTTTTCGACCATAATTTTGCAATTTAAATTGTTTATAACTTTTATAAATATTAATGGATCTTAAATATCCTAGTTTACACGAAAACTACACATTCAAGGAGCATGCTGTCCAAATTGCAAGTTATTTCGTTGAAAATTATAAAAATGAGAGTGTAAACAAGTTGAAAATGTGTAGTTTCGAGAAAAACGCGTTTAAAGTTTAAAGGACCAAATATACAAAAATTTAACTTAAAGTTATATACATAACCTTTGATATGTAACAGTAGACATTTCTTATTACTTAAGAACTACTCTTTCAAGCGGTGCGAAAAGAAAAAATGTAAATTTAAAAATAAACAAATTGAAGTTAGGTAATTAATGAAAAAACATGAATTTTCGAGGTGGAAAGGTGATGTTATTCCTACTCTCCTGCTAGCGAGTCTATTCTTATCGCTTCAGACTATTTTTCCCGTATTTTTAGATAATCATACTAACCAAAAATTAAAAAAAAATAATTTCGGTATTCAAAAAAAAAATCAGTGGAATCTCCCCTTAAAGCGTTTAAAGCCAAGTGGCGCTGTATACCTATTGGTTACGCTACGCCTTCTTTCTTAAATAGTTCTAGACTTTTTCAGCGCGCAGTGACTGAAGAACTCAGTCGCAGCGTCAAGAACAATTATTTCCAAGCCATTAGAAAAACACCTGAAAATTCTTTAATGAATATTGAACTTTTCTAAAAGGAGTTCTAAATTTTTCCCATATCCTGAGTTCCTGAATAAATTTAGTAATGACTCTTGAAAAAAGTTTTTCCGTGTAAAATTTTTCTAAATCATTGAATTTCGGAAAAATATTTTATTATTTATAAAGAAAATTGAAATTTTGAATAACATTTTTATAAATTTTTAATCATAATTTGAATTTTGCGAAGAATTTATTACTTTGGAAAATAATTGAATTCTTGAGACTAATTTTATTGAAATTCTGACAAGAATTTTATTGAAATTCTGACAAGAATTTTATTGAAATTCTGACAAGAATTTTATTGAAATGTTTCTAAATAATTGAATTTCGGAGAAAAATTTTATTATTTATAAAGAAAATTAAAATTTTGAATAACATTTTTGAACATAATTTGAATTTTGCGAAGAATTTATTACTTTTGAAAGTAATAATTGAATTCTTGCGACCAATTTTACAAAAATTTCTTTTCAAATAATTGAATTCACTTGATAAAATTTTTGAATTTTTAAAAATTGATATTTTACAAAGTATAAAATGAAAATCTTTTCAAGTTCATTTGATTATGAAAATCGTAAACGAAACTCTTTTAAAGTTTAATTAATTTTGAAACATTTAAGTAAAATTAGATTTCAAGAATAAATACAATTATAGAATACAACAATTTTTCAGGATTTCGATCAAAATTCCCTGACTTTTCCAGGGTTTTTTCAATTTTTATAAAATTCCCTGCCATTTCCAGGTTATAGTACAGTATAAATAAACCAAAGGTATTTACATATGTGACGCAATCTGAAGAAGGCTACCTTAAAAGCTTAAAAGCACTTTAGGGTTACGTTAGAGTTCCTTTTTTTTTGTTTGAAAGTTTCTTTTTTCTTATTGGAAATTAAAGTCAGTATTTATTAAATATTTCAATTGTAATGAAGATTTAAGCATTATAATAATTCACATTGCCAATTGATCCTTTTTTGTATTTTCATTTTAAAAATTCCAAACATAACCTACAATTTTCTGCTTCTTAGGTCCTTTTCTTCAGATTAAATTAAAAAAATCATTGATCTTCAAGTCTTCATTATATTCAAAATATTCACTGAAAATTGGTTTCAAATTCAAATAATTGAAAATAAACTTTTATTCAAAATAAAGCTAACACGAACCTAACCTACAATTCGTTTGCTTCTTAGGTATACCTTTCTTGGGAGCACGTCACATATTAGTTCAAAAATAAGATATGAGAAGTTTGATATGAGATTAGTTCAAAAAGAATATTAGTTCAATAAGAATACTGTAATGAGAATACGCTTGAATAGCAGTACTTGTAACGCAGTTATTGAGCGCAGAGATATATATTATACCTGGAGAAACTCACAAGCACATAATATATACGTGATGCAAACGGCAGTTTCTTGTGCGAGCCGTTCTTGAGTATCGGTCAGAGGAGTATCTTGCCGACAAAGCCAAAGATTTCCCGGCTAATTACTAGGAGACTAATTGAATGCTGCTCTTCACTCCTCCATACTTCTCTTTCGCCCCATCTGCCCGCAGTTCAGTTTTACCTCGCGCGCCCGGGTCTTCACTTCGCATCGACTCTTTCTCTCTTACTCTCTATCTCTCTTGCTCTCTCGTCTTCATTCATATTCATACAGTGGCAATACTCTACCGCCTGCCCGCCGGCAGCATTACTACACTTCTTGCGCGCGTTCGCGCCACCGCGAATTCTCCTCGCAAACCCCTCTTTCTCTCTCTCTCTCTCTCTCTCTCTTTTTATGCATATACATTTACATACACATTTACAACAGACTTTACTTCTCTTTCTCCATCTTTTTGATCCTCTTTTTCCACGTTTCTCCCTTTGCCATCTCTCGTCTTGAGTTGCGACCAACCCCCACGAATGCTCCTATCTCCAGTAGCGATCGGCATTTCAAAGACTTCAGCGACAAATTATTCCTTATTCGGTTTGGGTGGTCGAAAAAATATTCTTATGAGTTATGCAGCAGCATTCTTGACATTTCTCAGATTTATTTTTTAACAGTTATTTCGGGATAATTACTCTCCATTTCGAAAATTATGTCAACTCTTTAAAATTGCGTCCCTTAATTCATCATCAGCATTCCCTCCTGAAAAATCGTTATTTCAGTTCAGAAATTTATCTATACTTTGCCTTATAGCAAGCTGCTAAATCTTCTTCGTTTCTGACAAAGGCCCAGGGCTGGAACTCAATTTTTACTGGCGCAAACTGGGTCAATTTCTGCAAGAGTTAAAAATGTTTGTCATTTAATTTTCCATTGTGAACATATTGCTTACAATTATTCAGATAATGGATAATTTAGATAATTCACTGTTAACTTGAACGTATCAAACGACAATAACGAATTGATATAAAAAAGTATTATCAAATCATAATTTGATACAAATTTTTGTATCTTTTGATCCAATTTGGTATCAATATGATACTTTCAAGAAAACTGTGCCATAAGGATACGAACCTATACAGATGATGTTCTCCAAATTTAATTTAGAAATAGTTGCGACAAATATTTATAATAACAGGTTTGCTAAGACCCTACAGCTAAGACCACCTACAGATGATGCTCTCCAAATTTAATTTAGAAATAGTTGCGACAAATATTTATAATAACAGGGTTGGCAAGAAAAATTCTTCAAGACAGAATTTTGATTTTTCTACCTGAACTTAAGGAATAACTATGCGCTAAAATATTTGCAAGGGAACAATTTTCCTGTGGCAACAACATCAATAAAAATTTATGAATAAATTCATTTTCACAGCAAACGTTCATTGATTTCACAAAACTTGCTCTCTGTCCCAATATTTACAGGGCTCAGATCGTCTTTAAAACTCAAAAAAAGTCGCTTTAGTCGCGTAAATTCACAACAAAAGTCACGAAAAGTTTCATAAAATTTCCGAAAAAGTCGGAAAAAAGTCGAATGAAATTTTAGGGAAAAAACGCCGAAAAGGAAACACGAAATTGTGAAAATTGTAAAAAGAATCAGATTTTTCGCCAACAAATACTTTAACATCAAACAATCTGGAATAATATTAAAGAAAATTTAATAAAATGCATGGCAAAATTTTAATTAGGTATCTTTAAAATTTTTTTAAAAATTCTGTTCAAAATTTCAATTATTTTTATAAATAATAAAATTCTTTTCTAAAATTCGATTATTTAAAAAAAATGTAATAAAATGCCTGTCATAATTTCAATTATTTTTATAAATAATAAAATTCTTCTCTAAAATTCATTTATTTTCATAAATAATGAAATTTTTCGCAAAAAATTCAATTACATTCAAATTTTTTTTAAATTTCTCGTCAAAATTTTATAAATAGTAAAATTCGTCATGGAAATTTAATTATTTTCAAAAGTAAGAAAATTCTTCGCAGAAATTCAATTATTTTCAAAAAAATTTTTTTTTTCAAATTCTCAAAATTTCAATTATTTTTATAAATATCAAAATTCTTCTTCAAAATTCAATTACTTTTAAACATTTATAAAAAAAATCTGTTTGAAAATTAAATTATTTTTATAAACATCAAAACTCAATTACTTTTAAACATTTAGAAAAAAGACCTGTTCGAAAATAAAATTATCTTTATAAATAATAAAATTCTTCTCTGTATTTCAGTTATTTTGAAAGAATTATAATAAAATTCTTGTCAGAATTTCAATTATTTTCAAAAAATTTTTTTAATTTCTCGTCAAAATTATCATTTATTTTCATAAATAAAATTCATCATGGAAATTTAATTATTTTCGAAATTTCTAATAAAATTCTTTGCAAAATTCAATTATCTTAAAAAATAAGAAAATTCTTCACAGAATTTCAATTATTTTCAAAAAATTTTTTTAATTTCAATTTTTGAAAGTTCTAATAAAAATGTTTGCAACATTCCATTATCTTAAAAAATAAGAAAATTCTTCACAGAAATTTAATTATTTTCAAAAAATTTTTCTTTAATTCTTAAAATTTCAATAATTTTCATAAATATCAAAATTCTTCTTTAAAATTCAATTACTTTTAAACATTTAAAAAAAAATCTGTTCAAAAATTCAATTATCTTTAAAAATAAGAAAATTCTTCACAGAAATTCAATTATTTTCAAAATTTTTTTTTTGAAATTCTCAAAATTTCAATTATTTTTATAAATATCAACATTCTTCTTCAAAATTCAATTAATTTAAAACGTTTATAAAAAAAATCTGTTTGAAAATTCAATTATCTTTATAAACATTAAAATTCAATTACTTTTAAACATTTAAAAAAAAATCTGTTCAAAATTTCAATTATCCTTATAAATAATCAAAGTTTTCTCTGAAATTCAATTATTTGCAAAGAATTTTATTAAAATTATTGCCAAATTTTAATTATCTTTATAAATAAAAAAAATCATTCTATAGAAATTCAATTAATTTCAAATTTTTTTAAAAAAATCGTATAATATAAAATAATGATTTTATCACTCGGTCATCTTTAATTATTATAAAACAGGAAGACAGATTTCTTCATGTTTTATAAAAATTTGTTATAAGTAGTTTAATTTCAAAAAGGTTTGAATTTGAATCTTTTGAAGAATTTCAATTCTTATGGAAAAATAATAATTAAATATTTATTTAAAAAAGAAGTTATTGATGTTGTTTTGAAAAATTTGAATGAAATCAGTAAATAAACTTAACAGAACATTTTTTTACTAAAACTTTTTCCTTTAACTTAAATTTTCTGAAAAATTTAACAATTTCAGTCGCATTTTACTAAAAAAATCTCGAAAAAGTCTATTAGTCGCATCTTTTTACCAAAAAGTCGAAAAAAGTCACATTTCCTTAATAGAAAAGTCGAAAAAGTCGCACAATCCGAGCCTTGTATTTAAGCAATATATTCGTCAACAAACCTCTAAAGAAATCAAGTCAAAAAGTATACACCAAACGCCCTTAATAAACTTTCAAATTTCATAACACCCTCAATATAAAATTTCCAAAAAGCACATTGACAAAATTTCAATCCACAACAAAGCGAATTGAGGGACAATACGAATTTTCCACTTCTTTATAATATTATTATTCTTCAGCAATAAAGACAGACAAAAACTATTAAATCTGAAGTTACGTAATACCAAGACCCAGGTTGACAATAAAACCGAAAAAAAGAGGCACATTCTGAAGGAGTGTCTCCGCGCAGTCACGGTATTCAGAGCAAAAGTTGTATTGATGATAATAGGAAGTCGATACATATATATGCCGAATAAAACAGTCATTAATGCAAGCTGCAGGACTAGAAATATTGTCTAAGGGTGGTCTATTCTTGGGTGGGCCCCTTACGACTTTTGACACGCATAAATAGGCAATAGGGCACCCACACACACACACAGAGGGAGCCGGTCATCCTATCTTTCTTTCAGACATCTACCCTCAAACATATTATGCATTTACACAAGCACACTACTGCATCTAACCTTGTAGAGTCTTGTAGAGTCTAGTGTTACCGAGTGACACCCTCTACGTGATGGCAGTAAATCACTTCGTAAGGGCTGCTAAATAGCAGCACGTTCTACCAAGGCGTGTCCACGCCTGCAAATGTGTAACCCAACTTTTAGACATCTTGATATTCACTCTCAAAAAATTTTACATTTTTTCACACTTATAAGTTTAGTGTTGCAGTTGAAGATGTACTTAAGAATTCGAGTGTTACGAATTTTTTTTCCTTCTCAAAAAAAAATATGTCAAAGACAAAGGAGAAGAAAAGCATTTGCGCCGATGGAACATATGTGATACTTGCATGGTCCTTGCTAATCGATTTTACTCCAATCGTTAAGATTGAATGAGTGTGTAATGAAGAAACGTGATTTATTAGATTGTACTTTTGTTCCACTCGTTTAGTCATTTCCGGGAAGTGATGAATCCGAAGTACTTTAATTTGAAACAAAAGAAATATTTCGTTTTTGTAGAAATTATATAATATATACGGCTGTACGATTTTTTAGACACTACATAGTTCTTCTAAGGACATCAAATTGAGATAAAAAATACATCAAAATCTTACTGCGCAACACTTTTGGTACCTTTTTTGTCCCAATTTTGATACACTTAAAAGATGCATCCTAAATTTTACAAGGAGAAAATTTGTTTCTTATATTTTACCGAATTTTTCATTAAAATTGGCATATAGTGCCGCATTACTATTATGCATTACTGTTATTATTTTTAATAATTTTTAAAATATTTTTTCATTAATATTACGCACTCGATAATTCATTTTAAAAAAAGTAGCAAAAAGTAGTTTGCAAACTAAAAAAGTAGCTATAGAAAAATTAAACATGACCAAAATAATCGTTTTACATTCTTTACAAAACTGCCAAATATTCCATTTTTTATTTCCCGCCTATTTCCTAATTCCTATCAAAAACATTTGCTTCTTTCTTTTCCTGCTAATAAATTCAATTCGTGCAACGAATTTTATTATTCATCAAAGAATTTGAATATTTATAAATATTATTTAATTTATTCTTGCAAAAAATGTTATAAAACTGTTTAAATAATTTATTTCTTTCGACAAATTTTATAAAATTTCTAATTTAAATAATCGAATACCTAAAAAATTTTATTATTCATGAAAAGAATTGAATTTTTCGAAGATTTTTATAACAAATTTATTAAATAATTGAATTCTGTTTGGAAATTTTCTGAAAAATAGAAGATATTGAAAATCATTGAACTGCGAAAAGTTTTTAAAAATAATTAAATTTTATTAAGAATTCTATTAAAAGATTTGACCATAATTGAATGTCTGTGTGGTATTTTGTTAATTGAGGAGCAAGTTTTCAAAATCTGATAAATCCAAATTTTGTCATTTCGAGAAATTTAAACAAATGACAATTCTCACATAACCATTAAAATTAATTTTAATGTAGAAAAAATGTTATAAACTGTTTATTTTCAAATATTTTTCTGTTGAAAATGCTTTGTTTGTAATTAAAATTTATTGTAATAAAGGAATTTCAAGGTTTTGGCAATTTTTTCTAATGAAAAATTAAAATTAAAAATTATCAAGGTTAGGCAAAAATATATTTTTAATTGAAAATTATTTGTTAACAAATTTTTTTTCTTAAATTGAACAGTGATCAATCGATTTCTAAGGATTTTAAAATTCTAAATATGCGTTTATCTCAATTTTTTTGAAAAATGGATTTATCAACTTTTGAAAAATTGCTCCTCAATTGTTTTTTAACGTCGGTGAAGTTTGCAACGTTTATGATCAACGATTGAAAGAAAAAAATTTATTTTCCTACCAAAAAATGACATTTTTTGTTCATAAATATTTTTTTTGTGAATCATTATTTAAAATAATAATTTTACTATTTTTCTTTACCAAAATTTGCTTAAAAAAATAATTTTTACTGAAATCGTTGATTATAAACGTTGTAAACTTCACCAACGTGTTTTTTGTAAATAGTTGCATTTCTAAAAAGCATTTTATTATTTATGAAAATAATTGAATTCTTGCCAATGATTATATTAGAATTTGTTAAAATAATTGAATTTCCAAAAAGAAATTCACTACTTTTAAAAATAATAAAATTCTTTTAATAAATATTGTTATTTTTAGAAAATAATTGAATTTTGCAAAGAACTTTATTAAAAGACCTCAAAATAATTAAATTTTGGTGGAAAATTTTGTTATTAATTGACATAATTAAATTTTTTCGACAAATTATTTATGTAAATAATTGAATTCTTGGGAAGAATTTTATTAAAATCTAAAATTATTGTATTATTTAAAAAAAATTTAATTAAAATTGTATATATATAATAATTGATTTCATTTGAACAATTTTATTAAAATATTTGTAAATAATTAAATTCCTTGTGAAAAATTATAATATTTTTGTGAATAATTGAATTCCTTGTGAAAAATTCTAATATTTTTGAAAATAATTGAATTCCTGTGAATAATTCTAATATTTTTCTAAATAATTGAATTCTTCCAAGAAATTAAAAAAAATTTTTTTTTAAATAATTGATATTCTCCAGGAATATAGAGAGAAAAATTTTAAGAATAATTACATTTTTTAAGCATTTCCTGCAAAGTTGTATTAAAAATATTTCAAATTCTGTGATGAATTTTATTATTTATGAAAGTAATTGAATAATTAAAAAGAATTTTACTATACTTTTGAAAAATAATTGATTTCTTACTACAAAGTTTATGAAAAATATAATTTAAATAATTGAATTCCGGAAGAATTGTTATTATTGAAAAATTATTATTGAAAATAGTAAATTATGAAAATCATTGAACTGGGAAAAGTTGTTAATAATAATTGAATCTTAAAAAGATTTCTATTATACTTTTAGAGAATTCGAGAACTTTTTTTTTTAAATTCCTGTAAAATCGTATATTATAGAAATAATTGAAAGTCTGCGATAAATTTTATTATTTATGAAAATAATTAAATAGTTGCTGAGAGTTTCATTAAAATTAAAATAAAAAATTAATTTCTAAAAAGAATTTTATTTATTTAAGAAAATAATTGAATAATTGCGGAGAATTTCATTAAAATATTGAAAAAGAATTGTAGTGTTTTTGTGAAAAATTTTGTTATTTTTTACAATAATTGATTAATGAACAATATTATATTTATGAAAATAATTGAATAATTGCGAAGAATTTCATTAAAATGTTTAAAAAGAATTGTGTTTCTGTGAAAAATTTTGTTATTTTTGACAATAATTGAATTATTTTTAATAATTTTTCATAAACATTGATTTAAGTAATTAATTTTTTTGAAATATTGTAAATATTATAAAAATTTTATTTTTAATAATTCAATTATGGTAAAAAACTTTATTTCTGAAAATAATTGATTTTTTTGATTAATTAATTTAAAAACGTTTCAAAAATAATTGAAAGTTTTTCATGAGTTTTATTATCTATGAAAATATATAGAAAATATCTTGAAAATGATGGAATATTGAATATTTTTTGAAAATAGTTGAATCTTTTCAAAGAGTTTGATTATAATTTTTGAGGAAATTTTTTAGTTTCTAGTATTAACGAATAAAGTATAGTGGGAATTCTAAAAAAACAGAAATAGTAACTTTTAGTGGCTGAAATCTAAAAAAAAGTACCTAAATAGTAGCATAACGTATAAAAAAGTATAGTAAATAGGTAGTAGGTTTTAGTAGATGAGTGCGAAGTTGTAATATTTAAAATATAAAGTCACATCTTTATTCCTTACAAGGTAGTAACTGTAAAAGTTCAAACAGAATTTAAACTGAACATTTAATATAAATTAAATAAAATTTTAACGTTTATTTTTTAATATCTCCTTGATAGGTACTAACGTTTCAGGAATAGTTCTGTAAAACTTTCTCAACATACCTAAAGTGTTAATTTTTAGAATTTAAATACAATACAATATTTGGAAAAACAAGTTTTAGAACGATTACTCAGAATGTCTATACTTTAACGAAGTTGAAGTCCGCAACGTTTTTAAAAATGAAAAATAAAAAAAAAAGTTTTTTTCCAAATAGAACTCATCTCTAATTTTCATGTGCCTTAATTTTTAAGAAATCAGTTATCACTATAAGGATTCAATGATCAAAAAATAACATTATTTACAATCAGAAATAAAAGTACCATCCCATTATTTTTTTGTTTTCGTTTTTAAAAACGTTGTCGACTTCAGCCTCATCTACTTTAACATTTACGCCTTTTAATATTTTTTTTCATCACAAAAACAATAGTCCATTGATGAATATTCAAAATTAATGTTCAAAAACTTGTTCATTTTACTATGTGCAAATTTTTACTCTCTTTATAGAAACTGTGTATAGGAATCAAAAAATTTTAGTCAATTGTGTTTTAATGCGGGTTAAATCATTTCTAATAAAAAATATTTCAATTCCAGTACACACGCCGAATTAAAGGACATCGCACTAAATATACTAAAAATGGTTTTCGGTTAAAATGCCACTGCAAAAAGAAGTATCTTAATTAAGATGTTTTGGTAGTCATTTCTAAGATGTTATTGTAGTCACTTTTTAGTCATTAAAAATATCTTAATTTAAGATGTTTAAAGTATCTTCGTACACATTTTCCAACATATTTTTTGGGGAAAAAGTTTTGAGGTTAACTATGGACTTATATGTAAGATATTTTATGCATCTTAGGTTTTAGTAACTTGAATTTTTTTCGCATCTTACAATTCACAAGTAACTTATCGCTAAACATGTTATTGAGACAGAAACATCTTAATTTAAGATACTTTAAAAAACTTACAGAAGTATACTTCTGTAAGTAAGTAAGTATATCTTCTGTAAGATAGAAAAAATATCTAAGACGTGTAAAGCATCTTAAAAATCTGTAAGATACTTTCGAAAACATCTTATTTTAAGATGTAAGATACCATTTTTCCATAATCTTACATCTTATGTTAAGATATCAAATAAGATACTTATTTTTGCAGTGTGATTAAGATTTTCAAAGTTTTTAGTTAAAGGTTTTCTGTTTAAGAGAAGAATTGAGCGAAGGTCAAGAAATATCCGAAAGCCATTTTCAGTGCGGAGTCCTCTAAAAAACAGTAATGATAATAAATAATGTATGTGAGAATATTACAAAAAATGGTGAAAACAGGTGGCTATAAAAACGGAACACCTACCCCACAGTTGAAAGGTTAAAGAGTCGAAGTTTCCTCTAATGTTTTCCCGCCGTCTCTAATAATGACAACTCTATATATATATTGTAACCAATCAAGCAACATTAATAATCGAGCACAACACCCCTCACAAGCGTAGTATAATTTACAATGATTATATGATTGTTGGTCACCCGTTTTCCCATGGATTGAAGGGACTTTTTCCCGATTTGTGTGGAACCTGATACCAAAAAGCATGCGAAGGGTCGTGAAATCAAGATATATGGTGCGAGAAAGTTTAGGGCTCTGCTCTATACTCCAGCCAAAAACGTGCTACAGATATCTCTCTCTTGCGCGCACATACAATCTCCTCCCAATACTCTACCTCCCATTCCTCCTTACTATTTCATACATACATATATATACACACATCGATACTGGCCACCATATTCCCCTCCCTCTTATATATACTCTTCAATAGCTTATATAGCACGGCTAATAAATATCGGTTGGCGTAACTTTCCTGCACCCAAAAAGATCACTTATGGAAAGGGGACCGAAGGAGAAACACGCGGCACGTGCGGACCATCCCAGATGACACCGTTTTTATTGGCACTGATGCCCGTTCGTGCTTGTGGGCAATCATGACTATTGCTTATCCACTGCGGATTCACCACATTTTTGTTTCTAGTCAACTTGCGTGATATTGAGAGAAATATATATGTATAACTTTAGGGGTGGACCGAAGGAGATTTTTTTTCGAATGAATCAACGATTAGAGAAAGTGCCTCAACTTTTTGGGCAATTTGTCCAGTCGAGTGCAAAATTGAAATTGGTGTGGTCAATGGGATGATTCATTATTAGCCAACTGTCATAATGTCATGTCCCATAACTATTTGTGGTCAGATAAAATTACATCTAATTCCCTTGCAAGAACTAATTTTCATTTCATCTATCAAAAAAATTAAAGACTGCGACCAAGAGGAAAGGATTATTGTCACTGGTTCGCATGATCGAAAATTCAACACAAAGTAATTCAATTAATTTTTACAAGCAATATAATTATATTCACTATGAATTCAATTATTTAAGGGGTCTTGTAACTTTTTTAGCACTCAAATCGGATGATTTAAAAAAATTTTTTGCTCATAAGTTTTAAAATATAATTGATCGAAAGTTTTTACATGTCATTGTGTATGTTAAGAAGCTTTAAAAAAGGATTTCAGATTGGAAAAAATATCCTTCTACACAGGGCGCTTTGTCTACTATGCTAAAAATTACTTTCAATTACGGTTGTCACTGTAGCTCAAAGCAGAATCATCTAAAATAAAAAAATAAAAAATAATTTCAAAATAGATGACTAAACCTCGAAATACTTAAAAATATCAAAAATTAAGAAAATGGCAAGTTTTTGAATCTAAAAATCTGAAAAAAACACAATTTTTTTAAACAATAATGATACACAGAAAGAGTAATTTTGAACATTAGTAGTAAATCAGAGGTTTAGGTCCTGTATTAAGTCGTCCATTTTGGAATAAAATTTGATTTTTTGATTTTAGACGATTCTGCTATGAGCTACATAATGACAACCAATAATTTTTACCAGTGGCCAAAGCGCCCTCTGTAAAATTTAAATATTTTTAAAATCAACTATTTTATTAAAATTTCTCAAAAGAATTCAACTATTTAAAAAAAAGTTCTAATAAAATTCGTTGCAATAAGAATTTGATTATTTTCATACATATAAATAATAACATTCTGCACATAATTTTCATTATTTTATTCAATTTTCAATTATTTTTTATATAATTTTAAGTTCTTTGAAAAATGGAAGTATTTTCAAAACTTATTAAAACTTTTCAAAAGAATACTTAATTATAAATTATTATAATAAAATTAATGATATAATGCTTTTTATATTGAATAATATTATCTAAAATTTTAACTGAAATTAATTTTTTAATCAATATTTATTAGAGAAAATTAAATGCACAAAGAGAATTTAATTAACATTATTGAATTTTTTCGACGAATTTTAATAAAATTTTAAAAAATAATTACATTTTTCGAGAAAAACGGATAAAATTGAAGTAGCTTTCAAATTTAAAAAAAGTAGTAAATAAGTATATAGTTACCGAAGATTATTTACGAAAAAAATGTAACTCTTGCGCAGAATTTTATAAAATTTTTTTAAATAATTCATTTTTCTCGACTACATTTATGCACATTCTATAATTTAAATAATTAAATTCCTAAAAAATTGTAATATTCATGGAAAGAATTGAATTCCTAGGAAGATTTTTATAAAAAAAATTTTAAATAATTGAATTCTGTTTGGAAATTTTATGAAAATATAGTAGATATTAAAAATCACTTTCTTGCAAAAAGTTTTAATCTACATGAAAATAATTTAATTTTGAAAAGAATTTTCTTAAAATTTCTTAAAATAATTGAATTTTTGGTAAATAATTTTCATATTTATCGAAATAATTGAATTATTTATGAAAACAATTGATTTTCAATTATTGAGAAAAATTTTATTAAAATGTTTAAAAAGAATTGAGTTTCTGTATAAAGAATTTTGATATTTTTAAGAATAATTGAACTATTACGAAGATTATTACAAAATTTTACACAAGAATTCTATTAAAATTTTTGAAAATAATTGAATTTTGCAAATCTCACGAAAATGCCTCGAAATAATTTAATTTTTGTGAATAATTAATTGAAATCTTCTAAAGAATTAAAAAAAAATATTTTTTTTAATAATTGATTTCTTCGAGGAATTGAAATTAAAATTTTCAAAATAATTACATTTTTCAAGCAATTACTGTAAATTATAGTATTAAAAATAATTCAAATCGCTCTCGATATATTTTATGATTTACAAAAATAATTGAATAATTACTAAAAATTGTACTAATTTTCAAAAGTAATTGAATTCTTGAGAGGAATTTTATTATTTATACGAAAATATTTTATTAAGAAAATTTTTTTAAAAATATTTTAAAAGAATTGAATTTCTGTAAAAAATTTTGTTATTTTTAAAAATAATTGAATTATTACGAAGTTTTACGAAAATTTTTTTTAAATACAATTGAATTCCGTTTGCAAATTTTATAAAAATAGTAGATACTAAAAAACATTATATTGCGAAAAGTTTTTAAAAATAATTAAATTTTACAACGAATTCTATAAAATTTATTTAAAAAATAATTGAATTCTAGCGAACGTTTTTATTAAAATCTTTTGAAATAATCGAATTTACAAAAAGAAATCTATTACTTTTCCAAAATAATTGAATTCTTATGATAAATATTCTTAAATATTTAGAAATAATTGAATTTCGCAAAGAATTTTATTAAAATGCTTGAAATTAATTGAATTTTCGGAAATTGAAATAAAATTTTTTAAGAATATATTTATTGTTTTTGAGCAAGTTTTGCAAAATTGTATTAAAAATAATTGAAAAACTACGAAGAATTTTATTAATTATTCGAAAATAATTGAATTTTTCTATTAATTAGTTTTAAATTGTATTAAAATTAATTGAAATTATGTGAGTTTTATTATTCACAAAAACATTTTAAACTCTGTGAAAAGTTTTATTTTTTACGAAAATAATTGAACTATTACGAAGAAATTTTTTCAACAATTTGTAAATAATTGAATTCTTTACTTGCAAAATTATTATTTATGAAAATGATTAAATATTTTGCTTAGAATTTTATCAAAATTGGTTTAAATAATTGAAATCTGTTGGAAAATTTTATTAAAATAGTAAATATTGAAAATCATATTGAATTGAGTAAAATTTTTTTAAAATAATTGTCAAGAAAAAAAAATGTCAAGAATTTTATTAACATTTTTGAAGATAATTTAATTTTGGAGAAGAATCTTATATTATTTTTAAAGGCAACTGAAATTTTGACGAGAATTTTTTTATTTTTTGAACATAATTGAATTTTTTCCAAAGAATTTTATTTCTGTTGAAAATATTTGAATTTCTGCAATCATTTGTAACTTTTCAGAAATTTAATTTTTTGTAGAATACTTTAATAAGAATTTCTGACTTTTCCCTGACCCGCATAGCAACTCTGTAAAATAAAAACCAAAAAGTACTGAAACTAAAAGAACGAAAAATTCTAATTTCGCAACGTTTTCTGCGTATACACATAAAAACGAAGATGCATCAAAATAACATCAGCTAATGACATTCAATTGCATTCAATAAAAAAAGAAATAGCTAATTTAACCTAAAAACCTGAAAATTAATCGACAGATGGCTCCCACGTGAAATATACATGATTTGTGGTTAAGCATTTTTCAAACCATTTGGCCGCTTGCCTATAATTTCGAATGCCGGTAGAGTTCCGAAAGGGACTCTCTCTCTCTCTTTCTTTCTCGCGTGTTTTCATGCCTACTGTTTATTTTCTTAACGTCCAAAATAATAAGCCGCACACGAGTCTTTTAGCTTTAAACTTCAAATTAGTGGTAAATCTTTCATTTTATTGTTTCCCGTAAACAGATACTTTTGCATAAAAGACGATTATTACATCATTAGTCATCCTTTATTGTTACAACAATATTAGAAAATTTCCTTTCAAAAAATATTACACTAACGATCATTATATCTACAACGCAACGATAGGACATAAAAAAGAACGTTTCCTTCGTGAATAACTCTTTAGCACGCGCGTCTTCTGTCTGCGGTTTCAAAAAGAAACTCCTTCATTTATATTATTCATATTTTTTTATTCCATCATATTTTGTCGGTTAGTATAATATTTTTTTTTTGAAAGAAAGTAAGACCCTTATTTTCATCTCGATACGACAGTTGTCATGCGAGCTTCCAGTTGTCGAATGATAAGCTGTCAGAAAGAGAGAGAGAGATGATCCCTTTTTTTAAAATTTTGCCTTAGGCCCCAATGTATTTACGCCTTTTTTCCAACCCATTAACATTAAGGCCCCTTTGCTCTATTGTCAGACACGTACGCCCCAGGCCCCATAGCCACACTTTTGACTCTAATGGACTCTATTTCCGTTTTTTTTTCTCCTAAAACAGTTAATATTGTCTAGAAATTTACTACTTATGGAAATTTTTCACTATTTAGGAATATAATTTCTGTTTATGCTTCTTTTTCTCCCATTAAGGACTTTTTGTAATTTTCAAGCGAGCAAAATAAATAAGAATAGCGATAAAATTGATTGTAATATACTTTTTGAGAAACTTTTTATATTATTATTGTTATTATTATTATTACTATGGGATCCATCAGGGTAAAAGGGAGGATTATCATTTTTAAAGTCTTCCCTTGTACCTTTGAGACCTTCCTTTTTTTCTTTATTAGAAGCAATTTTCTTTTAAGTAGAAACTTTTCCCAGCGTTTATCGCAGCTTCCCTCATTAAATGTTTACTCGAACATCACCCTCTTGAGTTTGTATAGTGAATTCGTGTGGAGTGTGCGTTGGAAAAGTGAGAGAGAAAAGGCGCAATGAGTTTGTGTATGTAAAATATTGCGGGTGTCTTTTCCAGTAAAGTGGAGCAAAGTGGAGTCAAGTGTCGTTCGTTTTCCCAGCGAGAGAACCCTCTGGCACCCTCCTAACTTGTACATATACACACACGTCTCCTGTTTCTATACTTTCTGCAATCTACAATTCTACAATTCAACATTATATACTATATATATACTGACACGTGCTTTTCAATCCTGGATTAGCTTTGAGATCAAGTCAAAAATCAACAGCTGGGCGACAAATTCGAATTCATTCAAGGGGGTTCCACATGTCAACGCGACTTTACAATTCAAGTAATCATGATTTTTTTTATTCTCGATTGAAATATTCAATTTGTTTCTTCTTTAGGCTTCGTTCTCGAAAATTAATTTTACAGAAGTCGCGAAAAGTAACTTGAATACTAAAAAAATGTATCAAAGAAGCATTCATAAATAAAATAATTTTTTAAAAATAAACAGATATTTTAGATACCTGTGATCTTAAAATTCTGAACGTTCAACTGAAAACAAATTGAACAACATTGAAAACAACATTGAACTTCTTGTTCAATCTCCAAATTAATTTTTTATTGCAATAATTTTGCTTCCCCATTAAAAAAATGTATTTAACTTCATGTTCATTAACTTCATTAACTTCATGTTCAATTAACTTTTATTGATTGCAATAATTTTGCTTTCCCATTAAAACAATCAATTGGAAAGGTTCTAAATGTAAAACCCAAAATTCTAATTTCCATCGCAATCAGTAATTTATGAAAATATTATTTATAAAAAATATTTCGTTAATTTAAACGTTCAAAACTTATGGATCAATAAATAAGTATTTAGTTGTCCACACGATTTAAAATATTTTAAATGATTTCAATGTAAAGTCATTTTAAAATTTAACAATTGATTCTCTCGAAATTCAATAATTTTCTTTATGGAAATTTTGAGATAAAATTATTTAAAAGTTTAATCATTTTATTTCCAATTAAAAATTTAAGTTCCTGCGTGAGGAATTTGATTAAAATTGCACTGAAATTATTGAATTTTTCTATAAAGACGCTTATCAAAATTTCTAAAATAAGTGAATTTTTATAAACAAAATTCTCTTTAAAAACTTAAAAACTTAAAAACTTTAAAAACTCTTTAAACACAATTAGAATTCATCAAATAATTTTACTTAAATTTTATTTCATTTATCATAATGTAAATTATAAAATTTTTTATTTTCAAATTTTAGTTTTTCGATAAATTCTTAATCAAAATGTGAAAAATTCACATATTAAGTAAATATTTAATTACTACTGTCTATATTTTTGAAAATTTTAAAATAACTCTTCGTAAGAATTCAATTTTTTTCAAACATGTAATAACATTCTTCGGAAGAATTCGATTATTTTCACAAATAGTTAAGTTCTTCGCAGAAATTAAATTATTTTCAATAGAATTTTAATAAAATTTCACGAAAAAATTCAATTATTCTCTAAAATTTACACAGATTCATTGAAACCATTCAATTATTTATTAAAGTCTTTGCAAACATTCAATTCTGTTAAAAATAACTCTAAAAGTAATTTAATCTAAAAAATTCGATTATTTCAAAGATTGCCTGTAAAATTTAAAAAAAATTCAATTATTTTCCAAATTATAAAGAAAATCCTCGCGTAAAATATTAAATTATTTTCTTTAAAAATTAAAAAATGCCATGAAATGAAAAAAATGAAATGAATTTGTTTAAATAAAAATTTTATTATGTCAATATTTTAATAAAATATCACTGAATGATTCAGCAAAATTTTTTCTAATTTTTAATAAAATTTTTCAAAAAAATCCATTTCTTTTCCAGACTTGCAAAAAATTAATGAAAACAATTCAATTATTTTTAAAAATACTAAAATTCTTTGCAAGAATTAAATTATTTTTATAAATAATAAAATTTTTCGCAAGAATTCAATAATATTGAAAACAATTTTCATAAACTTCAACAATGAAGTATTTTAATTATAATTTTTAAATTTTAACATAAGCGATTATTTTAAAAACTTGAAAGAAAATCTTCATAAATTTCAATAACTTTCAAAATTTTCAATCAAAATTATTAACGAAAGTAGATTATTTAAAAAAATTCAAAGAAATTCTTCAAAAGTATTAATCAGGATTTTGAAAATTTTAACAAAATTCTTCGCAAGAATTCAATTATTTTCATTAATAATAAAATTCTTCAAAGGAAGGCAATTATTTTAAATTGAATTGTAGTAAAATTTCTGGATTAAATACAATTATTTTTAAAAATATTAATTAAATTCAATTTTTTTCAAAAATTCTGTTAAAATTCTTCGCAAGAATTCAATTATTTTCATTAATAATAAAATTCATCGCAGAAATTAAATTATTTTTAATTGAATTGTAGTAAAATTTCTGGAGTAAATACAATTATTTTTAAAAATATTAATTAAATTCAATTTTTTTCAAAAATTCCGTTAAAATTTTAGGAAAATAATTGAATAATTTTTTTAACCCGTAAAATTTATTCAGGAATTCAATTATTTTAATTAGTATGTTAATAAAATTTCTTAACAGAACACGTATTTATTTTTTAAAATATTTAATAAAAGTCTTCGATTGAATACACAATTATTTTGAAAATTTTTAAAAAGTTCTTTCAAAACATTAAATTATGTTTTTCGAAAATTATGTTATAATTTTTTAAAACAATTTAAATATTTTTATAAACTGTAAAATTCTTTTCAATATTTTGAATGATTTTTATGGTATTTTATTAAAAAAAAACAATTATTGGAAAAGTTGGAAAACAAAAAACAAACAACAACTAACTTAAAACTACGAACAGATTACCGGAACATGTACTTTATTATTATTATGAATAATTATTATGTTATTAATAATAATAATAATAATAATAATAATAATAATAATTGAAGTTTTGCGATGAGTTTTATTATATAATTATATGAAAATAATTGAATTTCGAATCATTTTTGAAAATAATTAAATCGTTTGAAAGAATTGTATTAAAATTTGTTGAATTATGTCAAAGAATATTATTTAAATTCTCAATCATAGAAAAAAATAGTCTTTAGTGTCACAAATTTAAAAAATATCCGAATAGTAGTAAATCGTATAAAAAAATTAGTAAATAGTGTATAGGTTTTAGTACAACTGCTTAATAATTTCTATTATGTCACAAAACGTTACCCGGTTTCAAAAAAATATTTTTTGCTGAAAATAAGCATTTAAGTCCTAAATTCTTAGTTCCCTGGCATATAATGTTCCAATGGGAAAATGAAAGTTAGTAAACTACATCAATATTATTTTTAAGCGCTTAAATACCAATCTACATTTGGATAATATTTTCAAATAGTTGTGCTTTACAAAGATTTAAATAATTGTTACATTACTTTATATTTCATTCAAAAAGTATATTGAATATTGTCCCTCAAATTTATTTTCAGTTTCCTAGGATCATCAAAAACGTTAAAATTATTAAGAATTTTCGTTCCGATTAATTCGCCATTTTTCACAGTGCTTAGTAAAGCGTGCTAAATTTTGTTATTAAGCATTGTTTTTTAATTTTTTAGACGAAAAATGACCAAATTCTCAGTTTTCTGCGACAGAATACACATGTTCTTAAGCTTTAAAATTTACAATTTGCATTTTTTTGACTGCATACTGTTTGGTAACTTTGATAATACTTTTAACTTGAATTTAACCTAATTTTTAAAACCCGAACGTAAAAAAGCGTTGTGCCAACATTTTTCTTTATTTTCTTCCTACGTTTGTAGAATACCCATATCACTTGCATCTTAATTAACATGCCGATCAAGTTAATCGATATAGTTAATCATAAAATCGGTTTTCTTCATGACAAATAGTGTTTGAAAAATCATAAAAGTGAATAAAGGATTGATAACAAATATGTATAGTATTTATAAATGTATAGAACCACTCAGAGTAATGACAAATGATGAATGTCAAGGCGATTCAGAGGTATATATACATAGTAACAGGACAAAAACCCATTGTAGTGATGATTCTGTGGTAACGAATATAAGCGACTACTCGAACTAAACATCTCAAGTTACATCAAGTCAAACTAACGTGACATGACATTTTGGAATCCATATAGTGTTGAGTCATGGTCGCGCGGCAGCAGATTATGTACGGTAACAATAACCGCGCTGCGTAGTCATTCACACCCATCCCTGCTTTTATAATCATTCGCGAGATCGAATATTAGAAACACCTTGCATCACTATATCCACACGCGAAACCACTAGTCGATAATTAACATTCATCAGTGATGCTTCTCAGAGAGAAACTGGTCGGGCTACTTTGTTTCCCTAATTGCGCTTGACAGACAGATACAACAAGAAGATGTTGTTGGATGTTTGCGTGCATAGACGCGTACACAATGTTAAATTCAGAATATACCTTCGGGGTAAGCAATGATTAGTATAAAGAGGCCATTTATTTTCTTTTTTTATTTTTTTATATATACGATCTTTTATACTATATATACTTTATCCGTTCAAGTATAGTGCAAACTGTTGTCTAAAGAGCGAGAGCCTGTGATATGTTTATGCAAATTTTTCGAATTAACTGCAAAATTTGTTAATGTGAGACTATACGGAACATGTTACCGTATTCAGAAATCGAAAATAATCTATAATTGTTTTAAAATCTATTTTTTGCAATTTTCCAATTGATCATCATTTGTAACACGCTTTCAAAATGCTTTAAAACATGCTTTAAATCTTTTAAAATGCTTTAAAACATGCAGTAAATCTTTTAAAATGCTTTAAAACATGATTTAAATCTTTTAAAATGCTTTAAAACATGATTTAATTTTTTGAGCAAATTTCCATTTTACAATTCAAGGTTGCCACAAAAATTTAATTTCGTTTTTCCACGTCGGGGAAGTTTGCAACATTTATGATCAACGATTGAAAAAATAATTATTATCCTATACCAAAGAGAATAAAAGTTTTTGTTGACAAATATTATTTTTTGTAAATCATCATTAAAAAAAATTAAACGTACTTTTTTCTCTAGAAAAATTTATATTTTAAATTATGGATTTTTAAAAAAACAAAATAATTCTCACAATAAAATTTTAAATCCAAACAAAATAATAGCACAATATAAAATTTATAAAAATTTGCTTAAAAAAATATATTGTTCTTCAGAAATCGTTGACTGTAAATGTTGTGAACTATATTCACCAACGTGTTTTTCCATGACTTTTCCCTGATTTTGCCGACAAAATTTTGACTGTTTTCTTGACTATAAATAAAGAATTATTCTAATTAACCCTGAAAAACTTTCTTCAATTAGAAAATTATTCGGAAAACATCGAAAACTTCCTTTTTAAATAAATACTTATTCGATATTGTATTTCCATAAAAATTAAAATTTTTTAAAAATTTCAAATTCAAACCTTCTCGAAATTCAACAAAACGCGTTTCTTTCTAAGAGACATCGTAAAATTTGGGCAAAAAAATTTTTGAAAGCATTGTTTTTGAAGTGACACTGCAATTGCGCAGTTAATAGTTTAAAAGTTTTAAACTTTGCGGTAATTTTGTTTACGTATATTACAATAATATTATAAATGAATATCGATAAAATTGTGTGTTATATATAATTTTATGATAATTTTTAAAAAATGTTGTCCTGGCCTTAAGGCTTTCTTGGCACTAAGGTGGCCACCATGTGTTTTCATATGTAAAATCACTTTTAAATTTTTTTTATGATGTAATATTTATCAAAATATATTATGGAAAATGTAAATTTTATCGATTTGGAAAATTTTATGATGAATAATAAAGTAATTCAGTTTTTAATGTGTATGAAATATGATAAATAATTAACAATATTAAAGAAGGACTTCTTATAAGCAAAAAAAAGTTTACAACTATTGATTCTGTGAATATAAACTAAAAACAATACATTTCAAATAAAATTATACCTTACAGTGATTTTTGCAACTATTTTTTTTAATTTTTCAGTTAATTTTTGTTTTTTTAAGTAAATTATAAAAATTCAATATTTTTAATATTTTCATCTACATAGTTCTAAATATAACATTCTAGAACTAATTTAATATTTTGGAGAAAAAGAAATCATTATATATCAAATAAAATTACCTTAGTGATTTTTTCAACTATTTTTTTAATTTTTCAGTTCATTTTTTAAAAATAAATGATTAAAATTCAATATTTTTAATATTTTCAACTACATATTTCCAAACATAATAACATTTTAGAATTATTTTTAGTATTTTAAACAAAAAAAATCATGTTCAAAAGTTTTAATTAAAATTTACCAAAAAGTTCTTTAGTTTTTTATGTTATACGAAATTTTTTTTAAGAAATACAATTATTTTCGAAAATTGCGACTTTTGCGATTTGTCTTTCAAATATTGCAATAAAATACCACAATTTTTCGTTTAAAAAAAATTGCAATTTGATTCGATTTTTATAATACAAAAAATGACTATAAACAAATCATTCAAAAATTGTTTTTGATCTGTCAAAATTTTGTAAAATTAAATTGAAAATAATTAATTTATTTCAAGTATTTTGCTACAGTTTTTAAAAATCAAGTTTTGAAGAATTTTAATTGCAAATTTTGAATATAATTGAATTATCAAAAATTGTAATAAAAATCTTTAAAGATAAATTTAAAAACAAAAATTGGTTTCTTATTTATTTAAAAATTTAATATTTTTAATTACATATTTCCCCAAATAATTATATTTTAAAATTATTATGAACATTTTGAAGAAAATGAAATCATGTACAAAATTTTTAATTAAAATTCATTAAAAAATTCATTGGATTTTTTTAAATTATACAAAATTTCTTTTGATTAATACAAATATTTTTGAAAAATTAAATTAAAATATAAAAAAAAATTATTAGAATTGTTTTGTATTAATTTTTATAAGATTCATAATTTACTTTTTTGAATTTTAAAATTTTTGAGAAATCATAGCCCTGCTTACAATTCTTCAAAAATTTCATAATTTTTATTTATACTTTTCAAAAATTCAATGATTTTTAAAAGATTTTACCAAATTTTAATTGTTTAGAAATTTTTCAAAATTGAAAAACTATTATCGTTCAAAAATTATTTATAAATATTTTTTAAAAATTAATTCTAAGAAGTTCTTTATAATTTTTAAAAATATTAAACCTTAATAACTTATTGAAAAAAACTATGGAGAGTCACGATTATTAAAAAAAAAATTGAGTTTATTTATTTATATAATTGAATTCTAAAAGACGTTTGGAAAATTATTTAAATTCATATCATTGAAAGATGAAGTTTAGATGAAAATCGTATAAAATATAATTGAATTCAGGAAGGGAATTCAGAAATTGTATTTTGTTCCAAATATTGCAACAAAAAACCACAATTTTTATTAAAAAAGTGTAAAATCTCGTCTTTTTTATTATTCCAAACTTTTCTGAAAATCTTCAAGATAAAAAAAAAATTGCACGTTCTTAATTCATAAAAAAAACCCAAAATTGTCAATTTTAGTCTGAAAAGCTTAAAATAAATCTAAATTCAATTAACGATTACTCACTAATTTAAACTAATTTAATATTTCAAATCCGAAATCTATTCCGTTCAGTAATAACTCCAATAATTATATTTAAGTATACAGCTAATGCATAGATAATTTGATCAATTGGCATTTGCTTATCTAAAGCATTATTATTAGTGCATCGAACTACTATATTTACCGTGTCGAACATATCATCCATATATATTCTAATTTCGTAATCATCAAGAGTATATATAGGGAAAAAAAAATTAAATCGCATATTCAACAAATGCGAAAGATGTTCCTTAAAAACAAACTGTAACAAAAACAAAAAAAAATCATACACACTCAAAAAAAAAAATGGGTTATAGAAGAAAAAAACTTAGCAATGCCAGATGACAAGACAACCTATCTGACGAAGACAGATTGTGACTAAGCGACATTTGATTACAGAGTTTAGAAGAATTTGAAGGTGAGAAAAAAACATCTAAATAACGTCGTCGCAGCTGTTCCTGACAAATTTCATATATGCGACTGAGAACTATATCAAGCCAAGTTTTGTAAATTATATACTTATAAAAAAGAAAGGAAGTGCACGACGACATTATAATCGATTTTGAAATTAAAGAAAAGAAATAGAAACATACACCACAAGGTTAAATATATACACACAAGTGTGTGAACATTATATTATAATTTACCTTCATGGATGAATAAAGGTCCAGATGTTATAGTCATTTTCAGAGAGAGAGAGAGACAGGACTTTTAGTAAAACGAAAAAAAAATATCTTTACTGTCATTAAAAGTATGGCCTATGCGTTGCAAAGTAATGACAGGTGTTACAAACCGAGGTGCTAAAGACGTCTTCGGGCCGTTCGAGTAATTTTCACTGGGTAATTTTCATTTTTATGGGATTGCCAATTCGACCTCCGGCGCCGATCTGAATTCCTTCAAAAGAAAAGAGGCGTGGACCTCTGAACCGGATTATGTTTAAACCCGCAAAAAAAAGTAGTGATACAAAAATTCAAGGTTCCCAGAGAGAGACTGAAATTTATTTTTAAACCAATGTATTCCACATTTTTTCAATCAACTAATTTAATAATTACTAAATTTGTAATTACGCAAGACTATAGTAATTATTTTACTCCTAAACTCGCTTTGTATTCCTCTTCGTTGTGTATCACTTTATCTTAAAAAAAAAAAAAATAAGCCGACAGTGAGAATACAGAATGAAAAATAAGCAATAACTAAAGCAACCGTCGAAAGTAAAGAAGCTAAATTGATTTTTGATGCGCGAGTTTATAAGCGATATACATATAATATATTTGTAAGATAGCGAACTAATACGCGGGCTTTTTCCATTACGATCGGGATAGATAGTAAAATTCTCTATTATTTTACGTAAGAACAGACCATCTCGCACTTAATGAGGTTGGACCCTGTAATTTCCGCGGCTTTTAAATTGCTGACCAGTTTCGCGGGATGCTTAGAGGCAGGTGCTGTGGATTCGATTCTCTTTTATGTTGTACTTTGTGTTAAGAAAGGGCGAGCTTCATAAACCTCAAAAGCGTTCGTTGAATTGCTGTTATATCTGCTTCAAATAATTGATTTTATAAAAGCACTTTATTAAATTATACTTAAGACGTTAAAGTATCATTTGCTCGCGTATTCACTTAAACTGAACAATTCAATTATAAATATTCTATCAATATTTATGCTATTATGAAGAATTAAATTAATTAAATGTCGTACCATAATTAATTAATAATGAATTCTGGAATAGAGGTTTGGTAGTTTTCAAAACAAATGCTTAATTGTTTTGGTATTAATACCTTTCTGGTGTAAACAGGATCATTGTATACAAAATTACTTTGTTATGCTGTTATTTTAGGACTTATATTCTAAATTTTAGCTGTTTCTGACAGATTAATTCTAACAATCCAAGCATATTGTGTTACAATAAGCGAAACAATTTTATACTTTAGAATCTGTTTCGAATCCGTAACATTTTTTTCAAGATAAGTAACGTAAGTGTTATTCCATTGCAGTATGCTCCAGAAATTTACGAAACTGTACCAAAATTTCCAAAATAAACTCAAGTTTTCTGCAGTTGTGCTTTCAAAAGTATAAAACGTTTAACAAAAATTTATGATATATACTTTATCCGTAGCGTTATACACCATCAGCAATGATTCAACTAGTTTTTTTTAACAGATTATACTTAATATATTCCAAATTTTGGGTCACAGTAAACTCATAATATCTCTGACAATGAGTATTTTTGGTTAGAATTATTTTGTACAGCTCTAATTATAATCCAAACTTTGAGTCATAGTAAACTGAATCATTTATAATCTGAATTTTTTCGGTTCTGATAATGTCAAATGCAGTTTAATGCTGTACATCATTCCAAAAGATTCTAGGTGCTTCTAACAGATTTCAAAAATTACAATCCGAACTTTGGGTTAAAATCCAATTTATGATTTATGATCTATAGAATTTTTCATATTCCTGATAAATTAAGAATAATTTCATGTTGTCTACAAGCGAATTAAGCTGTTCTAAACTACATGTTCCAATATTTCTGGTGTCTCAGGCAGTTTTAGAAATCACAATCCTAACATTTGGTCACAAGTTTATGACCATTACGATCTAGATTTTCATGGTTATTTCTGATAAATTTAGGATGAAAAGTTTCAATCTAACTGCAGGAAAATTAAGCTTAGATCTTATGCTACAGCTTTCACAAAGATTCTAGATATAGTCCCAACAGATTTTAAAACTTACCATCCGGACTTTGGGTCAAAGTAAAGTGAACCATTTATAATGCATCAACGTACTTCTTATGGCGTCAACAGAAACTCCAATATTATCCAAAATGGTAGGAAAAAATCAGTCATTAGGCGTCTACAATTTTTAGCATCCCTGTTTCCACTTTCCTGACTGGAAACTGTAATTTACTGTAAATAACTTCCCTCCGTGTAGTTCGAACCCTACATTTATAGCGCCACTCTAGTCACAGAACTCAGTTTTCCTGTCAACAGATTTTCCTAATAACCTTTAATGGTTCCTTCGCCTGTCCAAACGAACCTAGAAAACAAAAAAAGATTAACAATACAGTAAACTGCTTTTGGGAGTATTTTTTATTGGAACAAATGAAAATACTTTTGAAAAATATCGAATTTGCAGAAACAAGTACAATTTGTAAGAAAGAAATGATTTAGATTTAAAATTGTATAGACATGTGTCGGCGCGTGGCACCGCAACGCGTCAGTAATAGTATTAATTCCCTTAGACATGAAAACACCCTTCCCGAGACAAGTGATATCGTATATCCTTGTTCATTCCAATCTCAAATAAATACATGTAGAAACGCAAGCGCAAGCAAAGGGAGATAAACAGCCCTGGTTAAGAGATTGCGATTGTACTTTACTGGAGAGAGAGACACAATATACAGAGCTGGTGGAGGAGAGAAAAGGGGGTGTGGGATATGTTGTTGTATATAGAGGAGTGAATCGGCTGGAGAGAGAGAGAGAGCTTGCAAAAGCAGGTCGGGGGTGACAGGTCGCATCTCTTTCAGACAAATTGTTTGGGCCGAGTTAGTTAGTCGTGCCGCAATGGAGTGGCACTTGCAACTTAGCCACGCCACGCTGCGACGCCTCCCTCGTTACATTACATTACATTTATCTCCGAACGGTTATCCGCTTGCAACCCTCGACGTTCCTCTTCACCCGGTTGCTCGGTTATCTCTATGGCAACACCACAACTAAAGCACGTGCCCTTTTCTTCTTCCCTTCTCCAACACAAACGACGACACTCACAACATACAACACTGTCCCGTTACGAGCATACGGAGGAAACCGAGAAGATTTCAAGTAAATCGACTACTACTCACGCCAGTGACGCGACACGCGACAACAAATTCGCAACACCCGCGATAGGGAGTTGCTGATGGGAATTGTATGATGCCAGGGCTTCTAATGGCTAATCGATTCCGGTTCACGAACCTTTCTCTGATTTCGAATTACTCATTTGATCTATTGCCGCACTTTCTGTACGCCAACAACTTTTTCCACACAAACTTCCTCAAACTTCTAAATTCTCCAATATCTATAAGGAAATAATATTCGACCCCTTCTTCAATAGAAAAGTTACAGAAACAAGATTGATTAACATTCGAGTCAAAAGATACCAAGTACGATAAGAACAGCAATGCAATAACAGTGACAAGCAATTAATGTAAAGCACGAAGTCGGAATTCGAGAAGAATATTATCAAAGGCGACAATTTCGATTAATCGTGACAGTCATCGGTTGGTCGAGAGCCGCAACCATCAGCTTAAGATCTACAGAGATTTCAGACCCTCGAGATGTTTCTTCGTTCCTAATCTCTCCTAACAAGGAAACCTGACCCACACAAGACTTAGAAGAGCCGCGGCTTGTTCAACTCCTGTTCGCCTAAAAGGTATTACACCCAAGATAGACTACTGAATTGTAAATGACAAACAAGAGAAATAAAAACACCATCTATCTTAATTAAAATCAAAAAAACCTCAATTCCATTAACTCGACTAAAAATACTTCATTTATCTACAAAAAAAAATCCCAATTCCTTTTATTCCCCACTCTCATTAGTTATACTTTTATCTCTTCATCACTTTTAGCTTCCTTTTAGCTCGCTTCTAGCTCGCTTCTAGCTTGTTTTTAGAGAGATAAATTACTAATTTAACCAATGAATCTATTTCCAATTAACTTGTATATATGATGGCAAACAAATCAAATCACTATCGGCATTAAATTGAAATTGACGAAGCGAGTGAGGATTTGGGCAAATTACAAGTTGTAATGGAGATCTGAACACAGACAGGCGAGACATTGAAACCGTTTGAAATCCGAGAATTGGTAGATGCTAACGTGGATAAGGATCGAGGTAGGTAAATATCTCATTCATTCGTCGAAGATCGGGTGAAGAAGACTACCATTTACACTTGGACTTCCGTTTCATAAAAAAAACACTTGAAATCAAGTGCGTATATACTTTTTTCTCTCCCTCTCTCTTTCTCTCTCTTGCTAAAATGAAAGATATTAAATTCAACACCGTATCACTCAAATAGTAGATACTTGATATTGCTCAAGGCTAAAAATTACTCAGCAAAAAATTTTTCTCAGTTTAAACTAATAACTTGAAGACACGCAAGGTACACATGAAACCCTTCATTTTTATGTAAAATACATGTCATCACTTAGACAGCTGTGTTCATGTACGTTCACAATTTTTTCTATCAAATATTTTTACAACTGAAACTATTTTTCTATCTCAACCATGTTCTTCATCTTAAATGATTTACCATATCAGCGTTGCAAGAAAAAATTTATTTTTTTGTCCAACATGCGAGATAAACTCGACTTATTCCTATGCATGAATATCGGGCGAAAAGTAAACTTTTGCCGCCCGACTACCAACAGACTATCAACAGAGGACGGAAAAGTGGTTTTTCCGCCTGCTGCTTTTTAAGTATTGAATAAACTCGCCTAATTATCGTATTATCAGTTTCTATTACTCCAAATCAAAAGCAAATCAACACTTGCTAACTACTTCAGTTACTTATTAACTAACTTACAAAGTAACTTTATTACATATTCACTAAATTACTAAGTAATTAAGAAATATAAAAATAATAAAGTACATTTTCATTTTAGGATTTACTTAACGGATGCGTCTTCTTTATCGTGCAATTGGACAAAAAACATCATGTGCAACTGGGGCGGAAATAGCAATTCTGACCTCGTACGATTGCCACCCTTATGCTTCGCTCATGCGACAAATTTCGAGCTCAGCCTGATTACCACACAAAATTTGGACTTTTTTCCTGATCTTGAAAAATATTCTGATTCACTGTAAAAATGATTAGATACTCAAAAAACATTCTATTAAATTTACTTACGAACTTCATTAATTGTATGATTATTCGAAAATAACAATAAATTAAAATTGTAATTAATAATAATAATAATAATACTCAAAAAATTTCTAGTAGGTTTGACTACTTTTTAACTACTCTGCGTAGTTCAATAGGTCCTCAACTGAATTTCAAAAGTTATATATTGACTACTAAAAAGTAATAAAGAGAACTAAAAATGTAGTTGGTGTAATCAGATTTTGTGATTGTTCTTATAATTTAACTACTTTTTTTAGTCATCTAAACTATTATTTATTAACTACATTAGAAGTAGTAAAATCAACTACACAAAAATTGTTCGCGAAACTAAAAAAGTAATTAAATTAACAACTTTCCACTCAACTATAGGTAATGGTATAGTTTAAGATTTTAATCAAATTTTTTTCAGTGTAATAATAACAGTAATATTAATAAATACATAAATTTAATCATTTTTTAATACAATTTTAAGGGGGTTGTCTGGTGTTCCAGCCTGCTTTGAAAGCGCATATTTCAGGATTTTTACTTTATTATAAAATCTATATTAATGAAGTTCTTGATCCAGTAATTTGCCCGTAGTTTGAAGTTAGTTGTTTGCTTTTTTGTTTCTTCACTTTTTTTTAATTTTTCTTTTCAAATATTTCAATTTTCAAATTAATGTATTAAAAATCATAGAATAGTTACAAAGAGTTTTATCAAAAAATTTGATAATAATAGAATAGCTTCTAAAAATGTAATTAAATTTTCGTGAAGAATTTTAATAAAATTTTAAAAAATCCTAATTAAATTCTTTTGAAGAATTTCTTTGAATTTTTTTTAACTAATGAAGTTTATTTAAAAATTTAAATTGAAAATACTGAAAGCAACTGGATTTTATGAAGAATTTTATTAAAATTGTTTTAAAAATAAATGAATTCTCGAGAAGAATTTTATTACTATTTATCAAAATAATTGAGTTGTTCCGAAGAATTTATTAAAATTTCAGAAAATAAATGAATTTTATGTTAATATTTGAAGATTAAAATTCTTTCCAGAAATTCTATTAAAATTGTTTTTCCCACCTTTTTTTTAACAATTTGTTCTATTTAATAAAATGGTATAAAAATCATCAAAACTCTTGCCTAATATTTTACAATTTATAAAAATAATTTAATGTTTCGAAAGAAATTTTTTAAAAATTTTCAAAATAATAAATTGTATTCAATCGAAAACTTTTATTAAATATTTCAGAAAACAAATGCATTTTGTTGGGAAATTTTATTTGCACACTATTGAAAATATTCAAATTCCTAGCAATGAATTTTACTATTTAAAAAAAATATTTCACTTTTCTGAAGAATTTTTGAAATAATTAAATTTAATAAATATTTTTAAAAATAATTATATTCTATCGAAAAATTTTACTACAATTAAATTGAAAATAATTTGATTCCTTTGAAGAATTTTATTATTAATGAAAATAAATGAATTTTTGCGAAGAGTTTTATTAAAAATTATCACGATCCTGATAAAATTCTTTTAAAGAATTGCTTTGAAATTTTTTTAAATATTCTAATTTCTTTTCTAATTTTGATTGAAAATTTTGAAAGTAATTATTTTTTTAAATTTATGCAATAATGTTTTAAATATTTAATTATTAGATAGTATTTAAACTGTAATTTATTTTTAAATCAATTTTTATTAGAAAAAATGCTACGAGAATTCAATTATTTAAGTACAAAAATAAAGAATTTATTGATAATAAATTGATGTTTACACTGAAAAAAATATTTATTTGATTCAAATAACCGATTATTTGTCTATAATCAAATAAATATTTATTTGAATCAAATAATTTTTATTTGAATCAATTAATTAGTATTTGCTTCAAATACTGAAATATTTGATTCAAATACAATTTATTTGATTCAAATACAATTTATTTGATTCAAATACTGAAATATTTGATTCAAATAAAAATTATTTGATTCAAGTAAATATTTATTTGATTATAGACAAATAATCGGTTATTTGAATCAAATAAATTTTTTTCTCAGTGTATCAAAATAGAATTTTTTCGATGAATTTCAATAGAAATTGCAAGAATTTTATGATACATTTTTCGAGAAATTCGATTAAATTTGTATTAAAAATAATTGAAATTCTATTATGAGTTTTATTGTTTATGAACCTAATTGAAGCTTTGAAAAAAATTTTATGGAAATTATTGAATCACCCTAGCGAAATTTTTTTCATTATTTGGCAGCACTGAATTCTTCAGGTTTTTTCATTGTTTATGAAGACGAAAAATGTCGTTCCGGCCCTAAGGTGGTCACAATGATTATGTATGATTATAAGCGAAAAATAATATATATTTATTTTACCAACTTAACTTTCTATCTCAACTATTCTTCCATTTCAACTATTTTTTTGTCTTCTCAACTATTTTTCTAAGATCCAGAAAGTATTAAACTTCACTAGTTAAAGCAACACATTGTATACGCTATTTAAAGGTTCAAAATTTCCCATTGTCTCACTTTCATTACGGATTGAGTAACTTCCCGAGAGGATATTCTCATGAGACTTTCCGAGACAGAGAGAGAGAAAGACTAATCAGTTTTGGGACAATAAATCCTCTAAAGAGGGGTTCTATACTTTTCGATTACAGTCTAAAATTCCCAATTATACATATTAGAAAGAATGGAATAAACCAGTTTTATAAACTCTTTTTGATCTACAGAATAAGAAAAAAATTGAAGAAATTCTAATTTTCATCTACAAGCTCTAAAAGTTGTATGCAAATGAACAAATTCCTAATTAACTCACTAATATCGATTTGTCGAATTCTTTTCGTAACGGGACCAAATGGAAACGGGAATGGATACTTGTGGGAATAGTTTAAGGAAAGATAGTGCGTGTCCGAAGTTGAAACGGATGGGGCGAGTCAGGAGAGCGTTAATACGAGAGTTAAACACAGATTATCTGTCACCCTCTCCCCGTTATAGTTCGTCTCGCTCATTCTCTTTTGTTAAAAAGGGATCAGAAATCGCATTGTTCAGGAATACTGCTGGTACACCAATGATGGTTACATACCGTGTCCGTTGTTCCGCTATCGGAAAATCAACGCGCATCACGCAACACTAATTTGTCTTCGATTGCCCCGTCGGGGGTTCATGGCGTGGGAGAGATCTTGCTTTCCTCCTTTACTTTCAAATAGTTGATGTTACATATATATATATATACATCTTTTTTCCCTCAGATAAAAATCGCACATCTTTCAGAATCTATCTCGTCACAATAAACCTTCAAGGTTCCTTTAATTTTCTTTTATTTTTATTCCTGTCACCTCTTCTTGAATCTCCTCTTTGCGTCTCCTTTCCTCTTTTTCTTTTTGTATCACTCCATCCTTTCCTTTCGGACTGTGAAGCTGATAGCTGTAAAATAGCTTTTCTTAAATTTGAATAGTTAATATGCACATTTAGTTTTAAATTTTGTTCCATATTATCGAATCTAATTCAAATCTCAAAGTAGTTTAAAATATTTTTACTGCAGGCTTGGCTCCTTTTCTCATTAAAAATTGTCTATACATAAACTTGTTGAAAACTTTAATTTTTAACCCTTCACTAAAAACTCGTATTTTTCTTGAACTATGGAAACAAATAAGAATTTGCCCAGTATTTAAAAAGGGGGATAAATCAAACATTGCAAATTGCAGACCAATTTCAATAATTTTTCTAAAGTATTTAAAATGTTAATTTACGTTGTTAATTTGGTCCTATTTCTCTTCAGTTCTTTTATAGATTCGCAACATGGCTTTGTTCCACGTGTGTCTACAATGACAAATTTAGTAACCTTCGTTCAAATGGTCGAATCGTTTCTGCAAAGTCATAAGCTGGTTGATGTTATTTTCACGGATATTTCTAAAGCTTTTTATTGCATTGATTGTAAAATTCTTTCTGATTTAGCTTCTTTGGGTTTACCAGACAAATTGTTACTTTTAATTCAATCTTATTTAATAAATCGTAAAATGTAGTGCAACACTCTATAGTTACTTTTCAGTTTAATTTATTTCATCTTCAGGTGTACCACAAGGTTCAAATTTAAAACTATTTTTTTGTAATTTATATGAATATTGATGATCCCAAAGATGAATATTAATGATCCCAAAGTTTTGAACGTTCAAATAAACGAAATATTTTATATTGTCGATATTTTAATAAATTACTAATCATAAAAAAATTTAAAACTAAAATTTTACCTTTACAAACTCAATAATTAATTTTTTGGATAGTGAAGCAAAATAATTAGAATAAAAATTTAAGTTTTAGATGAAATAAATCAATTTCGTTCATTTGAACGTTCAGAAATTTAGGATCTTGAATATTGTTAAACAATTTATTGATAGCAACCTGCTTTCATATGCTGATGATGCAAAAATTTTTCGAACAGTTAAATAAAATCGATGATTGTAATAATCTACAGGCCGATATTAATAAATTTTCTGATTGGTGTGAATTAAACTCTCTTCATATTAATCTAGTGTAATGATCTTCTCAAGAAGTAAAAATATGATTGAATTTAATTATACTGTAAATGAACATCCTCTTGAGAGTCACTAAAGTAAAAGACTTTGGAATTAATTTAACTGCACGGAGAAAAAAGAATAGTTAGAATAACCGAATAAATAGTTAGACTTACTATTCGGCGTAGTAAAATATGGGAGCACTAAGCAGCGTAGTGGCATATACTATTCTGTCTAGTGGCAATGAGTTTGGTGAGTCTCACTAAGTAGCGTAGTAAAACATACTACGCCGTTGTTATAATTTTACTACGATAAATAGTTTAAAATACTACGTTTTTTGGTAACTCTTACTAAAAAGTGCAGTAGAACATACTAATCTGATGAGTCAGTTTTACTACGATATTTAATAAAACTACTTTGCTTCTTAATTACTTTTACTACATGATGTAGTACCTGTTGCTATTTTTTTACTTTAGGATTATCAAGTCATGTAGTAAAAGTTACTACCCTGTTAGTTTAGATCTACTACTTAAGTAGTATTTGCAATAGCAATTTAAAATTAATTTAGTCCACTTTGAAAATAATAAAAACATGTTTATATTAATAATAATGTAATTTATTTTGTACATACATAATGTTGTTTTTAACATATTAAATCTTGTATTTTAAAGCAAAAATATTTCAGCAATCCATTTCAACTTTTATAACTTAAACTATTGTCACAAAATTTATAATTAACACACTTTATTTCACAAATAAAAATATAGTTTCTACAAGCACTGTTCTTCTTTAGCTGAAATGAATGTGGAGACTACACTTTGAATAATATTATTCTCTAAATTTGACTGTTTTTGTAGTTTCAATTCAATAATTTATAATATAAAAACTAATTTTTCTGCAATTCTGAATATATACACTTTCACATTAAAACACTGGTAATACTGTACACTTATTAAAGCTTAAATATTCTTTCAAAAATAAGACTTGAATATAAACGCATTATTTTCAACTGACGCTTGGGCTGAAAAAGGAAAATATGTTCAAATGTTGACAGGAAAATGTCCTTTCACTTTCCGTAAATAACCGAAAATACACGAAACAAAAAAACACATATAAAAAAAATTACGAAATGGAGGGTCAAAATACTTTGCAAGGGTCTTATGTCTTTGTTCACCGAACGGCGACAAGATGTTTTAGGATGGATACTACAAAATTCTGTATGCCTTTTTAAGTTACAGAAATATTTGTTAATATAGTAATATTTTACTTATTTTAATTAAAGGGTATTTTTTTAATCACTACTATATTAAATGTAACTTTTTATAAAGTTTTAATTAGAATTAATGTATAATTTAAACAATCATAATACATTTAGATTAAAATTAGAGATATACTTCAAGCAAAGATTTGAATTTATATAAGTTTTGAAAAATTATAATTAATTTACTAATAACTAAAATTATTTAATTAATAAATAATGTTATATTAAAATTTTTTATAATTTATTTATTAATATTTAAAATGATATTAAATTGTTAATTAACACAGCATTATTCCTTCTTAAATTATTAATATTCCTTAAAATTTAAGTGTAACTTCAATGACTAGTATGGCTAAGTCACTTTAACCTAATAATTTGTAAGACCTACTAAACGAAATAGTGCGGAGTACCTTGCTTTCAAAATACTATGCTATTTAGTATGTCAAACTATCTACGTAGTAAGACCAACTTTTCTAACGTTCACTAAGCAGCGTAGTTTTTCTAACTAGTCGGAATAGTAATCTTGACTATTCTTATAGTTGCTCGAACCAGTTGGTTAGTTAGCCCGACCATTTCTCTTCAACTATTTCTGTTTAGTAAGACTCACTACGCCTTTTTTCTCCGTGTGTCTCTTTTAATTTTAATACACATATTAACATCATTGTAAGAGAAGCAAACAGATGCATAGGTTTTAAAATTCATACTTGTATAAAATTTAAAAATGTTACTGATATAAAAATCTTTGTTTTTCAAAAGTATAATATGGCTCAATCTACTATAGATACACGGAAAAAACTGATATGGTTGTGGCAACTATAATTAAAATGTTGCAAGAGATAGTGTTGTAATAACCATAAATGCTGTTGTCTCAAACATTTTTTTTGTTTTCTTAACCAAATGATGTTGTTGTGAGAACAACATGGTTCTAGTTGGAGTCATGTAGTTGCAATAACTACAGCATGTGTACCCTAGCCATAGCTATGGTTACAGCAGCATTGATATGATGTTGTTGTGGCTACAACATGGTTCTAGTTGAAGTGATATAGTTGCCAAAACAACAACTATGGTCACTGCAGCGTTTGTATGTTGTTGTGGCAACAACATACCCTTACTTGCAGTAATGTCAGTAGCGGGTCCAAGGTCCTTTCTAAATCATGGGGGTCAGACCCCCTGGAGTCTGGAATGTACATTAGATATATGTATATATAAATTATATTATTATACATATATATTCCATTTAATTTTAAATTTTAAAAATAATATGTTTTTTAAATGTAAATATGTTTGCTAGTCTGATAAATAACTATTTTTCACAAAGTATTGATACAAAAAGAACATTATTTAACTAAAGATTAGTTAATTTTTAACTAAAAATCCAAACTTAGCAAATTTAAATTGTTTAATTAGTCAAATCTAATAATTTTTTGTTACTTTTTAGTGAAACTGAGTTTGCAGAAAAAATAGAACAAAAAGATGAAATTTTATTTTATCACCAGGTCTGAAAATATTTCTTACAGCCCTATTGGGTTTTCCCCAAAACAGCATCAGACGCTTCGAAGAATCAGAGCCCTAAAGTGACATATTAGTCATGTTGAAGGCGTCAAACCGTTTGAATGTTAAATGCTAAGTTTTGAAAGTTTTTATTTTATTTCTGTTTTTTAAGTGAAAAGTGTAAAATGTAAATCAATTCAAACATAAGTAACATGAAATAAAATAGCTTCATGGAATTTCAGAAATAAAATTTACATTACGAGAACGAACAAGCCTGAACATCAACATTAGAATGCATTCCTTATAAAGATTTAGTTACTCCATTTCCTGTCATCCTTTATCAAGTTGCCAATGGTTGATTTTATGCAATTGTTATATACAAAAGTTAAATATTTATATGATGTTAAAAAGTGCAATTTATTTTAATTTTGATTTAGTATTGATTATATTATATTTTAAAACATTTTATTTTAAATTAATACATAAATTATATTAAAATTTAATGGTCTTAACAATGTTTGTTGACTATTAAAACCTAAGTATATACAACAGTATTAGTGTTGTTAAGTCAAATTCATTGTCATTAGATAAAACTACTTTGTCTGGTTGACTAAAAAATTATAAAGGTTTTGATAGCAATACTATATAGTTAGCATAAAAATATAGACCGACTCTAACAACAACATTATGAGTTGCCTCAACCATATAAAATGATTCTAACAACAACACTATGTAGTTTCATCTACCATTATCACGTTTCTGACAACAACACTATTTAGTTGCCTCAACCACTCAGAACGATACTGACAACTACACTCTGTGGTTGGATCAACCTTACGAAACTATGTTGACAGCAAGACTGTGTTGTTGTCCCAACAACACGCTTTGATTCCGACAACAGCAATGGTTTATAAAGTTCAATGTTGTTGTGACAACCACAAATGTAGTTGTCCCGTATTTTACAATTTTTTGTGGTTGTGGCAACCATATTTATGGATACCACAAACATAGAGTTTTTTCCGTGTATGATTGAAAAATGTAAGACGTATGATAAAAGGTTCATTATATCTATTTAAGATCACTAGAAATGTTATTAATTGTCCGTATCTACTATCATTGGTACCATTTTTGGTTCCCCATCATAATCATAGAAACCTACCTACCTATCTCGGATGCAAATCACTTAAAAACACGATTGTTCACGACATGTGTGGTCTGCTGAACTATGCTTGCGATGAGACCGATTTATTGACATATTTTTTCTAGGATGGTACATGAGTGTGTTGGCAGATCCTAATTATATTTTTCTTTCGCATTGTATAAATAGAATTTTACAATTAAACTAGTATACGGCGTTTAATTTTTTCTGTACATATAATCCTGTAATTGGTCTTATGACCCTTGACTTAGATTTCAATAAATAATTATTTGTGGATAGAATTGATTAAAGCTCTATAAGCAACTTCATTTAGTTGCTTTCCGTATTAATATTTTCATCTTGAAATAACTAATTTTAGAACACACCTGTCAATGTCAGGCAACTTGTGTGCCAGAAGCAATAATTGGAAAATGCAACTTGGAGCGAAAATGATAGTATACAGATAATCGGATGAGGTGTCAGCGAGTTTGTGAAACCATGACTGATGCCTTCGTCTCTGATTTTCATTTAACTAAATACAATCAACTGTTGTAAATTAACCCTGAGGAGGAAATTGCTTATTTACTTTCTCACTTTTCTCTCTTCCTCAAAAACATTGTTATACACTTATACACATAGTTTTATTTAAACCCACGACAACTTGGGATAAGACCGGCCGCAGTGGCCACGCTTCCTTAAACTCACGATATCCTCAAACAGAATGACAGTTACACTTTGGATTATTGTACTTTAATTATTTCCTTCTTCTTGGTATATAATTTAAAATTACTATATACATATACTGTGAAAATATCTGTTTTTGTAGATTTGTGTTTCTTTTATTTGCACACAATACAATACACAATACTTTTTGTACAATACTTTTTTTTGCACCTATATACTTTTATTCTTCTTTTCTACAAATCTAAAGAAAGTAATATTGTTTGAAAGCGCCAAGGAACTTGATCATTCGATACACTTGGTGAATTTCTACAAGCTGTCAGGAAATGCAGCAATTGACCTGTCGCAAAGACAATGAGGCAAAATGTACAAGGTGCACGTAGGTGTCGGCACGCAACTAGCAGGAACACAATAATTCAGATCTCAAAGGAAGATACGAGTCGATTTCAAAGTGGTACACAAATTCAATGACAGGCAGAAACGAGTCTTATTTATTATTCTGTAACAGCTTATATATTTATTGTTCTCTATATTCTCGCGAAAAGAAAGGAAGAAGAAGAAGAAGTGACAATTCAAATAATATTAATCACATTGACGAATGTCGGAACTTTTGAATTACATCAAATGAAAATTTCTTGAGAATAGTGAGAGAGTTGCCTTTCTGCAATGATTTGCTGCATTTTTGTACGGTGTATTATTGGTGTTCGACTAGTTTAGTGTTAAGAAGTTACTTATTTGTTGTAGTGAACTATGACTTCTTAAAATAGTATAATTTTCCACTCAGTTTAGGGCCCAATTAGCGCCCCACAGTTTTAAAAAGATTGAAGCTCTGATGCTTTTGGAACTTAGTTTTTTACAAAAATAAAAAGATTTTCACGCATATCTTGAGAAAGGGAACAAGTAAGATTTCATTTAAAATGTATTTTGAAGCTATAAATAAGTATGAATCAAACACCGTTGGCCGATTTTATTAAACCTATCTCAACTTCTAGAGCACCGTGCAGTGAAATTTATTTTGTGAAAAATTCCCTAAAAATTAGTGTATGTGCCACCAAAACCCTTGATGGATCTAGGTAACTTATCTTAGATCGTAGGCTGTTTTCAACATACCTTTTAGGTATTTACTTAAATTTGTCTGTACAGAACGACTTGAAATTAGAACTACTCGCATTTGCCTGCCTTTTGAGTTTTTTAAAGAAAGGGAAATAGTTTATTTATTTATTTAGATACACAAACGGGTAATAAACCTTTTACAAAGTATAAATATAAAGACAAGTATTTGTCACTTTTTAATCTTTGTTTAATTATAATCTAATGGTTATCTTAAAGTTTTAATGTTGTTTTGCGCAAAGTAGCAGTGAACCTATTCAAATTCGTATTAAAAAAGATCAGACAGTCATTGTAACGATTTCCTTCTCTACATATTCTATCTATAATAGAATTATTCCCGTAATTGGTTCTATGATAATTAACATAAAATGTAGAGGAGTGTCTGGAGAAGCGCGTTGGTGCACACAATTTTATTAACGATAATAATGTAGAACAATTCATAAGACCATTGAGTATCTTAAACAAAAATAGTAAGTCATTATATTTAAATCTTGATTGGATTTTTGGAATTTTTAAATTAGAACGTAAATCATCATAATTATGTGAGTATGAATCGAAGCTTATTCCACATTGTCTTGCTGCAAATCGTAAAAAAACGATTTTGGACTCTTTCTAATCTAATAATATGAATGAAGTAGTAGGGAAACCAGACAATGGAAGCAAATTCAAGAATTGACCTTACATATGAAAAATATAGTACTTTAAGAGATATCAAACTTTTAAAATCAGAAGTATTTCTCATGATAAAGCCCAATGATCGAAGTGCCTTATTGACAGTAAAAGATATGTGCTCCGTGAATGTTAAATCCGAACTCAAAATGACCCCCAGATCTCGAATCTGTGTCGTTCGATTTAGTACAATATTAGCAATCGTGTAATTATAATTTATAATAAGTTTTTTTTTAGAAAAAGATATTACTGAACATTTGTTTATGTTCAGAAAAAATTTATTTTGTAAGCACCAAACCTGCAAAGAATCTAAGTCTGATTGAAGATCAACATGGAAGTAATAGTTGGAAGTAATAGTTTTATAGATCTTTAGATCGTCCGCAAAGAGTAAAATTTTACAAGATTTGAAAATGTACTTAATATCATTTATGTACAAAAGAAACAAAAGAGGACCCAGATTCGATCCCTGAGGAACACCGGAAGTCACGGAGACAACTCCAGAGTATATGTCATCTATACGGACACATTGGTTTCTATTATTTAAATAACTTTTGAACCATTAAATCAATTTGGGATTTATTCCCATTAAAAACATTTTTTTTTTAAAGAATATTATAATCTATTTTATCAAAAGCTTTAGCAAAGTCCATATAGATGACATCAACCTGGCGACCGCCCTCAACCTCAAGAACCACACAGTCAAGAAATGTACATAGGTTTGTAGAAACCGATCTATGTAATTTTGATAGTTTAATAGTTTAATAGTTGTTTAATAGTTGCTTATAAGTTCAGAAATATTGCGAAAGGGATTTACTATTTTCGATAATATTGTATATTCATTATTAAATCGATAATCTCTAGTAGTGTGTTGGTTTGATCATGTCCCAGTACCAATCTGCGTTTCTCATATACATTTTCGTTTATCGGCAAAGAAGAGAGGAAGAAAAGAGATGGGCGAACGGGCGGATGTGTCTGAGGTAATTGAGGTTAGGGGTCACTCGGGTCGCAAGAGTCACGAGTCACGAACGAGCGGCTGCGAACAATGCTACAGGGTCCTTACTCCCTCCTTCGATCTTTCTTCTTTCTTTATTCGCATTCGCTTCCTCATAATGCAACTGGATATTGTATAATATATACTATACGCCTCCTGTATGTAATAAAACGCATCCATTAATCTAAACACTATACACAAAAAGAAAATGACAAAAATTGACATTATTCCGATTCTAAAATATTCTTCATGTCATTTTAAAGATCAATCGACAGTTGAATTGTTGAATAATTTTTATTCGCTTATCAAGAGACTCGCGGTTTTTTGAGCTTTAAAGATTGCCATCGGCGTTTTCGTCTTTTTCGTATACTTATTAGATTTGATCGGAGGCAGAGATTAGCATTGAAACAAACGTTATTTACGGCGCACGCGGTCATTACGAGACGCGGCATGTGATGACCCATGATATTCGACCCTTCTGAATCTGCCATATCGGCCCGGGGGGGAAATTTCAGCGAGAGAAGAGGATGGAGAAAGGAGGAATCAAGAGATTGTTGATAGCAGATCGATCCTCATGGTTCATGCGGGGGTTTATATAGAGAAAAGATGAACATTCAAGAAGACGATAGATATACAGAGGAAATAGAGACGCGAGAAGCGGAAAGATAGGACAAATGATAAGAGAACTAAAAGAGATGAGTGAGAAATAAAAGGAAATGGAAAAGAAATAAAAAGCAGATGAGAGGGAAATAAAATGAATTGTGAAACAAATAAAAGTAATGGTCAGAGAAAAGGGGTCTCTGTGAAGCTCGATGGACCAGTTTTACAAAAGAATTATTAATATGACATTCATTAGGGATCGTTGTGTTTAAATTTTTCTTTAAATTATTTCTTCTTCTTCTTCTTCTTTTGTTTTAACGGCCTCTTGTTTCTTTAAATCATTCAAATTCGTTTTGATTTGAAGCTGAAGGTTTCAGATTAGGAAGTACTGAAATTTTCTATTAATCAATTATTGCACGAGGAAGTTTATTGGGGAAGAGAAAATCTTTATGTCTCATCATCCTTGAGGATGTTGTAGAATTTTGAGACGCGGATTTATCTCGCACGTTTGCTTTGCACAATAGGATCAATATCCCATAGGGGGATAAACTCCATAATACCCTGGCATCTGTAGGCCACCTGCAGTCGAGCGTTTCGTCACGGAGACCGCACGTTTTACTCTCTTTCTCTCTTTCAACTGCGCGGATGTAATGTCTCTCGTCTAGGTATGTTCTCTATTCAAGAAAACGACATTCGGAAAATTCCAAATATTTAGACAACACTGCTTGATCCCCATTGTCGATCAATCGACTTTTCCACCCCATTTAAAAAAGAACCAAATTTCGCACTTTTCATTTCTTTCTTTCATTCATGTTTCATGCTGACATGTTGACATTTTTTTTTTTTACCAAAACCGAATTTTATCAGTTTTTTAAGGATATCAAATTAGATTAAAAAACGTATACGAAAAGTGTAGCAAGGTAACGTTTTGACACGTTTTCTATCCTAAAATACGTGACAAGAGAAAAAAGGAAAGAAGCAATTTATTTTCAATTTATTAAACTACTTTGATTCAAACAAATTTCCTCCTAATGAAAATAAATTCTCCGCACATATTCTGTTTCCCAAAATATTATGACAACTATTTCTTTAAAATTCAATTCTTTAACGCGACCCGCAACTTTTCAGTGCGAGATAAAATAAAAAAGTTCGACCACCCGCATGAGGGTATTTTTTTCTCAATCAATATATATCATTTTTGATTTTATGACAGTTCGGTATAGATGGATGAGACATTCGTTAACCACAAATACGTTTATCATTGATCGATTCTATTTACGTATGCTTTTCCACAAAAGTTTCCACGAATAAAAGACGTAATATAAAGTGTCCAGTAAGAAATAAAATATAGAAAAAAAATCCAAAAGTCAAGTTCAATTGTCCGAAAACGAATTTAGAAAAAAGCCCATATTATATACATAAATAGAAGTTTAAAAATCTGCTAAACGACAATGAACTATTCTTGTGGGATTCCAAATATTTTCACAGCCACGCAATCCCATTGGAAACGATCTCTCCCCTAAATTCTTTTAACATGAATGATTGACAATTTTAAGTTTGGGATTACAACCACTTTTCTCTATTCATCGCAACCAAAATCCTTTTTAGCTCGAGAATGAGAGAGGAGGAGTTCAAAGAGCTCGTCATATTCTGTCAAAAGTCTCTTCCCATGAATAACTCATCCGACTTTTGATGTTCCGATTTCAATAATATGCAAAATTTATATAGCCTAACATTTCATAATTGCACAAATAACAAAAATTTAGAAAAATGTTATTCTTTTTCAAAAAAAAAAGAAAAATTTTCTCAGTAAACAACTTTTGTAGAAATATTTCTATTTATTTTAAGTCATGTCTTTTTTTTCTTCTTAAAAATTTAGAATACATTTTTAATCCTTTAACAAGTGCAGAACTTCTAAAAATTAGTAAAAGCGGACGATTTTTTTTAAATGCTTAGATTCGCTTGAAACTGGTTACTCGGGGGTTTTCGGGGTGATTTCGAATCGGATGTCTGTTTTTCAAAATCAAAAATTTTAAACCCCCTCCAAGTCGGAGATACTTGTAAACATTTTTTTAAATAATTAATTTCTTTAAAAAATGTTGTGAAAATTGTATTTTAATCAATCAAAGTTCTGTAAAAATTTTATAATTAATGAAAATGCTTATATTTACAAATATTTCCCTATACAATGATTTTCAATAATATACTCATGAATAATAAAAATTTCACATGAATTTAATTCTTTACCATTTTTTAATTAATAAATCTCTTCGCAATAATTCAATTTTTCATAAATAATAAAAATTACAGCTGAATTCTAATCATTTTTAATACAATTTTAATCGAATTCCTCAAAAAAATGTAATTATTTTTAGAAAATTTTATTACAATTCGTCAAAAAAATTCCATTACTTATAAAAATGTTATGAGGATTCAATTTTAAGAAACATTTAATTAGGTCATCAATAAATAATTTATTTTTTGTATTTTAAAACTTTAATTCTTATAAAATTTTTGAATAAAAATTTATTTAAAAATGGATTTTAATAAAAATTTTAGATAAGAAATGCATATTAAAGTCATTACAGTGTACCAGGGTTTTTACTATTTTCGTTCAACAAAATTTCCGGTTTTTCCCGGTTACGTTCAAATTTTTCCCCGTTTTTCTTTTCCCATAAAATTTAAATTTACATTTGATTTCAAACATAAATAAATCTTTGAAATTTTTTGAAAATAATATTTTTTTATTAAATTCAATTGAAAATTTGGAAAATAAATTTTTCAATTTTTCAAAAATAATCTTGTCTCTTTAAAATTATAATTGAAAATTTGATTTTTCAAGTTTATTAAAATTATATTGATAAAAATGAAATTTCTGCAAAGAATTTTACAATTTTTAAAAATAATTGAATCCTTCCAAAGAAAGCTATTATTTATGAAAATAATTTAATTCTTGTGAAGAATTTTATTAAAATTTTTGAAAATAATAAGCAGTAATAATTAATTATTTACATAATAAGTAATAAACACTAAATTTTCTTAAAAAGTAAATAAATATCGTTTATTTGAACATTCAAAAATTTGAAATTATTTATTAAAACTTACTTATTAAATAAGACTTACTTATTTATTAAAACTATTTATTAAAACGTTAAGAGAAGTTCAATAATTGTAATTATTAAATAATAATAAAATAATATAATTTTTAGAAACAAAAAATTAATTTAAAATTTTAAAAAGGACTTTATATTTCAAAATACAATTATAATTACAGTCACTAACTTCCTTTGATTATTTTGGAAAAATTTAAATAAAGTTCTTTAAAAGAATTCAATTATTTTACAAAAAATGTAAAGAAATTTCAATTATTTAAAAAAATTTCAATTATTTGTTTGGAAAAATTCAATTATCTTGAAACAATTGAATTGAAAAATTTCAACAAACTTATTTTTTGGAATTTAAAAAAAATATTTGCGAAAATTCAATTTTAATAAAAAATTTGAAGTGTGTATGCGGTTTTTTAAATTAACTGATAAAAATTTTAATTATTAATCTTCGAAACTAAGAAACATAAATAGATTAAATTCCCGGTTATTTCCCAGTTGGTTAGTAGACACTTTGTGTACATTTTTAAGAATATTTAAATTTCATAAGATTTTTAAATTGAAATCTTTGAAAATTTTGATTTTTCAAACTTTTAACTAACAATTCGCATTAGAATTATTTTTTTAAAAGTTTAATAGGATTTTTCTTGAAATTATTTCTAGTTTTTAATATTCAATTAAAAACTTTCCGTACAATTGAAATTTCGTAAAATTGAATTATAAATCAAACGGATTTGTAAAAAAAATTTGCAAATAGAGTAAATAATTCCTATTATTGAGAGGAAATAAAATTGACTCGTCTGGGAAATTTCATGTTGTCATAATAGAACATTAATTGAATGATTTATTTGAATATGGTTATAACTTGGGGACAATTTTGCCTCGTTATTTTCGCTTTTCATTGCGGCATTCTGAGTATTGAAATAAGAGTCAATCGGTTCCGATGCTTGATGATTATTTTGACACTTTTAAGATTTGCGACCCTTGTACGACATAATATAATAACCCTTCTACCCTCGGTTCCATTCACACGTATAAAAAAGAAATTAATAGTTACAATCCAAGAATTTTTAAGTACCCTTTTTGAAACAAACAAATCATTTTTTATTTTCCTCTTGAATTTTATACATATACTTATTTATATATTGAAACATTTATTGATTGAGAAATTTATAGAATCGTTTTACATTGAAAGAAATTTTGAAAAATGACATTTTGATATAAAAATTTTCTAATTTACTTTTACTTTGAGTTTGAATTTGATTTCTTTGGTTTGGTGTTTTTATTTAAAAATCTCCTTCTTAGAATGGAATCTCTTTAATTTTAGATAGATGCGCGTCCTCTGCGAGAAAAGAAAAAAAAATACTTGTTGCCCGCTGAGCGGTCTCTTGATGAGATCCAGGATCGTTTCACATAATCCAAAAGTCTCGATGATCGATCATACACATTGTAGAAAATTTTTCATGGTCTCTACATGTCGTTGACTTTTTTAAAACATCGATCATTTAAAATTTATACGTATTTTCAAATATATACTTGAAATTTTCTAATTCTAATTCACAAAGGCACTTCATTTTTTGATGCTTAGAAAATATTTGTCTGGGATTAACTATACAGCTATTCTTCACTTGGTGTAGAAATCATAGTAACAAATTATTAAAGATTTTAAATCAGTCAGAGACAGTGTATCTATTTGTCTTTACATGAATACTCTCATTTAAGAATTCTAAATAATTAATTTAGAATATTAATTTCGCTAGTCTAGACTCAATGCAATTAAGTATGTAATTTATAATTACTCGATAGTATCAATTTCAAATCGAACGTCATTCTTGAATGTTGTAATTATATATAACATTTTCAAAATTATTTTTATCAAGCAGTTGCAGTCCTCGCATTCATCTACTAAAAACTACTATATTTATTATTTATTTTTTTTTATTTATTATACTTCTACGATTTTTAGTATTCTGTTTGAATACATTTTTTAGATTTGTGTCACTAAAAGTTACTTTTTCCATTTTTGCTAATAATTTTAACCACTTTAAATTCGCTAATAATTAAAATTTAAGAAATTATTCCCAATAATTTAAATAAAATTATTAGAACCACTTTAAAAAATTATAATAAAATTCTTTGGAACGATTCAATTATTTTCAAAAAATTTAAGAAAAATGTTGTCCGACAAAAATTTAATTACTTCCCACATAATTCTAATTTAGATTTAATTATTGAAAAATTTCCGAATAATCGAAGCTTCGTAAAATTGAATTGTAAACAAATAAATTTGAAAACACTCAAAGAATTTTTTCAAAAATTATTCAATACAATAAATTTTGTGAAATTTAATTACACGGTAAATCGTTAGGTATTAAAATAACACGAAAAAAGATTAAAATAATCCAATTTAGTGTTATTTTAATCCATTTTGGTGTTATTTTAATACCTAACGATTTACCGTGTAAAAATTGTAGAAAAGAATAATAATTGAACTAAAATGATGAAAATAATTTTGGAGAATAGTTGCAGTAAGAATATTCTTTTTTTCATCGCTCGGTCATCATTAAATTATTTTGAGCTGTTGAATTTTAAAAAGGTTTGATTAATTTTAAACAAACTCTTATTAAATAATTAAATTCCTGAGAAAATGTTATTATTTATGAAAAAACTAAATTCTTACCAAGATTTCTACAACAAAATCTTTAAATAATTGAATTCTGTTTGCAAACTTTTTTAAAAATATTAAAAATCATCGAATTTAGAAAAATTTTCAAAAATAAGTAAAGTTTACAAAACATTTAATTTTAATAAAATATTTCACAATATTTGAATTTCTGTGTGGTATTTTATTAAAATTTAATTTAAAAAATTCAATTCCTAAAAAGCTTTTTATTATTTACAAAAATATTTGAATTCTTGCGAAAGATTTTTTAGAATTTTTCAGAACAATAGAATTCTTTTGTGTATAAAAAAAACAGTAAACATTGAAAATAATTGAATTTTGACGGATTTTTGAAATTAATTAAATTTCTACGAGGAATTTTATTAAAATTATTTTTAAAAAACTGAATGATTACAAAAGAGTTTCATTAAAATTTTCGAAAATAATGCAATTCTTTGAAGAATAAATAAAAGAAAAAAAATAATTGAATTTCCAGGATTTCGATCAAAATTCCCTGACTTTTTCAGGTGTTTTCAATTTTTATAAAATTCCTTGACATTTCCCAGTTTTCAGGTTTCGTGGCAACCCTTAGGATACCATAGATTATCCTGAATATCCAGATGCTGTTAAAGAGACACAACTTTTTTCTCCATACTGCCAAAAAAAATATTTATATAATTTAGTTATTAAGTTTTTAAGAACGAGTTCTTTTGAAGTCATAAGGAAGATGAAATGTTTCTTTAACGGAAGATATTTTAAGTGAAAAAAAAATTCTCTTAGGATTAAATTTAAACGATATTTGAGATGAAATAAATCAAGAAATGTGTTGAAGAATGACACATACCACCCAACGATTATAGTATATAGAAGCCTAGGGTTTTGTAGGTCCCAGAAATTTAACGAAGGGCGAAATTCGAACCCACAGCGTCTTGCGGCTCAACTCTTTTAGATGAACATAACATATACAGGACCTCTATTCATTCATTTTGTTCGCGAGCAGGACCTACAGCACGTCACTAATCTCAATTTACAGTTGAGAGCAAAATCAACTTTACTTGATGTATAACAAAGATTGGATTTCAATATGAATTGAGATTTCAATAAAATATTCTTGAAAAAAGCCTAACACCTATTCACCTATAATTTTCTCACTTTAAAAAAATTCGATTGATAATATGAGTTCAGGCTTCACAGTGCCCGTAAAAAATAATTTAGGGGAACTAGGGGACTGAAAATTAAAAAATAGGGAACTTTCAGGGGACTATAAAAATTGTTTCAATAAAGGTAAAATATAATTTATTTATAAGAAAACCAGGGTTGCCACAAATATTTAATTTTATTTTTCCCTGACTTTTCCCTGATTTCCAGACAAAATTTTCACTTTTTCCCTGACCCTAAAGAATATTCTGATTCACTCTAAAAATTATTAGATAATCAAGAAAAAATGTTATATTACATTTATTTAGAAATTTCATTAATTGTAAAATTATTCAAAAACATCAATAACTTCTTTTTTAAATAAATACCTATTTAATCATTATTATTTTTCTGTAGGAATTCAAATTCTTCAAAACATTCAAATTCAAACTTTTTTAAATTAAACAAGAATATTATTACAAAACATTTTTCAAAATAGGTTAATTATTTACAAAAATTCTAAAAAAATCCTTCGCAAGAATTCAATTATTTTTACAAGCAGTAAAATTTCTCAAAAGAATTAAATTATTTTAAAAAATTGTAATAAAATTCGTGGCAATAATTCAATTACTTTCATAAATAATAATAAATCGATTATCCGTTAATTCATTTTTAAATCAATTTTTATTAGAAAATTCTAGAAAAATTCAATTATTTAAGTTAAAAACTAAATAATTTATTGAATAATAGAATGTTCTTTATTAAAATTTAATTCTCATAAAGAATTTTATCAATAAATTTTTAAACATATGAATTTAATTTGACAAACTTTAATAAAATTTTTAAGAATAATTACATTTTTCGAGGAATTTGATTAAAATATATATTGTATAAAAATCATTAAAATTCGGAGATGAGTTTTGTCACTTATGAAAATAATTTAAATTTTCTTAAAATTTCCATAAAATAATTGAATTTTGGAGAAGAATTTTATTATTTATAATGTTACTTGGAATTTCAACAAGAATTTTTTTTTTATTTTCGAAAACAAATGAATTTCTGCGAAGAATTTTATTACACTTTAAAAATAATTTAATTCTCCCAACGAATTTTATTCAAATTTATAAAAATAACTGTATTTATGTGAAGAATTTTATTATTTATATAAATAATTGAATTTTTACAAACATTTTTATTCCAGTTTATAAAAATAATTGAATTTCGGTGAAGAATTTTTTAAATAATTTACATTTTTTGAACAATTTTATTCAATTTTGTATTTTAAATAATTGAATTCCTGTGAAAATTTTATTATTTATGAAAATAATGGAATTATTTTGAATTAATTCATTAAAATTGAATTTCTACAAAATTTTGCCAAGAATTTTTTAAAAATTTTGTAATATAATTGAATTTAGATGAAGAATTTTTATATTTATAAATATAATTGAAATTTTGAAAATATTTTTTTTTAATTTTTGAAAATAATTCAATTTTTGCGAACAATTTTATTAATTTTGAAAATAATTTAATTCTTCCAATGAATTTTATTCAAGTTTATATAAATAATTGAATTCTTACAACGAATTTTATTCAAGTTGATAAAAGTAATTGAATTTCGATGTAGAATTTTATCATTTATAAAAATATTTTTATATAATTGATATTTTTCGAAAAATTTTATTAAATTTTGTATTTTAAATAATTGAATTCTTGTAAAAAAATTTATTACTACTTATGAAAATAATTGAATTATTTTGAAGAAGTTTATTAAAAATTGAATAATTGAATTCTTGTGGAATTTTGTCAAGAATTTTATTAAAACTTTTCAAAATAATTGAATGTTAATGAAGTATTTTATTATTTATAAAAATAATTGTAATTTTGACGAGAATTGTTTTTAAATTATTGAACATAATTGAAATTCTGCGAAAAATTTTTGTAACTTTTGAAAATAATTGAATTTCTGTAATCATTTGTAACTTTTCCAAAATCTAATATTTTTGTAGTATTTTTAACTAAAATTCTTTTATCAATCTCGTATTTATGAAAATTGTAAAAATTATTCATAAAATAATTTATAAGTTATTATTAATTTTATTTAATTCTTATTTATTATTATTATTATTTACTTATTATTTATTATTAATTATTAATTTTATGATAGTTTTTGAAAATTTAATTTATTTAAAAAGAAATTATTGTCAGAAATAGAAAAAATTGAAGGTTCTGTATTAAAATTTCTGGTAATTTCATAATTTACGAGGCAAAAAGAAAAAAAAATTTAGTTTTCTCATGGATTTTAAAAATTCAATTTTTTCCAGTACTTTTAGTAGAAATCCCTGACTTTTCCCTGACTTCCCTGACCAATTTTACCTTTCCTGACTTTTCCCTGAATTTCCTGTTTTCCCTGACCTGTGGCAACCTTGAGCACAAACTTTGATACAATTTTAAATTACTGCTTTAATAAATTTTAGTACAATAAAGAATACAACGGTAAATATTAATTTCCATTTAAGAAGTCTTTAACATCATATGATTGTAAGGTCCTCAATCGGCATTTTTCGACCACTTTTCTTTTTAAATACTTAATATCAAATGAATTATACTTTTCCCATGACATTTAAAAAATACTTTGTTAATTATCAAATCTTCAACGGGGTTCAATTTAATAATATTTGAAATGATGATGAAAGTTTCATAAAAATGCGCCATTCATTTAATAGTTTTGCAATACTGAGGCAATTTAAATGATCATTATATTCGAAAGGGCAATCGGTTAATTAGTAAACCAAAAGAACAGGGAGCATGCATATACGAAGACACTATATACGTATATATGTATATAAGGCAAAATTATAAATACACAAAGAGAAAATAATTTCTTCCGCAAAAAGAAATGTGCTGACGTGGCTAGTGTAATTAATAAAGTGGTTCCAAGTGTGTGGAATTAAGATCATATCAATATTTTCTTAGTCATGGAGTATTAAATTGACGTTATTAGCGTGACGATAGTGTATATATGCTAATGAACACCAATTAACATACATTTCTTTATATTTCTTATTTATATTTTATATCTTTATTTATATACATATTTATATATTAAGCTGAATTGAAAATAATAACACAATTCATTCGCTTGCGCACATCTAATTATATGGAATATACTTACAAAGAATCATTCCATTTTTATATCAATTTAATTTAATTTTCATTTTTATTTATCAATTTACAATGTAATTATGGTATAAATAATTTATTTTACTTTTCGTTGTTTTCATTTTTATCAATTTACAATGTAATTATGCGGCAGAGCTAATTTATTTTACTTTTCGTTGTTTTAATTTTTTATCAATTTACTCAGTAATCGTGCAGGGCAAATAATTTATTTTGTTATTGTACCTATTACTTATATTTAATTAAAAATTTACAATATATACTTCATTTGTACAATTATAAACGGATCACGGAGACTTTTTTGGAAAATTGGGGAAACAGCTGTGCAAACTTTACTATATTAGCAAAATTTTTTGTTTTAGTTGATATTTTATTTATTCTTATTTTCCGTGAACCTGAAATTGGTTTTTTTAATCAACATAAAAAGCGTAAATTTTTTTTGGTGTAACAGAAACTCTACGGCAACTTTCATTTTTATATTTCAAAAAATAAATGTAAAATATTTTCCCTGCAGATTTGATATATACAAAAAAAAGGGGGGATGGAAAAAAATTACAGTATGCGAGAAAAGTTAGCTACATATTCCATAAAAGAGAAGGATCTTCTTGTAGAAAATTTATGAAACACGTGAGGTAAATTCGATCGACGAGCTAAAAAATATATCTAACTGCGCGAATCTAGTCGGCATGGTGAGAGAAATAAATTCGCCTGGAATAAAATGGCGGTCTGGCGATAGGACGAGTATCGATTGAGTCTCGAAACTGCGCTAGCGTATAAAGTTTCTGTATATACATATATATAGATGCAAGAATGTAAATGTATGTGCATGTATCTTTTATATATAACACACGTGCAGATTTACTAAATCGAAGGCATGTGTGTATTAATAGGTGTAATGTGCAGACATTTACAGGTGTAAATATGAGAAGATACGTTGTGTGCGCATTATTTTGATGGCACCCGTGTGGAAAACTTTGCTTCTATATATTTGTGTGAACATAAACTCAAACACACCCGCACGAACATGCATTCCTCTATATATAGTTTAACAAGAATCCATCTACATATGCTTGTTTGAAAGCACATTAATTGATTAAATTAATTTAAAGTTCGCCAATTCTATTGAGGCTCGTGCGATTTTTTTTTTCAAACACTCTATTTGAATTTTATTTTTTCCTATATTTTACTTCTTTTTACAATTGAGGAGCAATTTTTCAAAAGTTGATAAATCCATTTTTTAAAAAAAATTGAGATAAACACATATTTAAAATACTAAAATCTTTAGAAATCCATTTATCACTGTTAAATTTAAGAAAAAAAATTTATTAATAAAGAATTTTCAGTTTAAAAAATATTTTGGCCTAACCTTGATGATTTTTCATTTTTATCAGCTTCTTATTGGAAAGATCATATTATATTATTATATTATTATATATTATATTATATTATTATATTACCAAAATCTTTAAATTCCTTATTACAATTTAATTTAATTACAAACATAGCATTTTAAATAGAATAAATATTTAAAAAATGAATAATTTATTATATTTTTTCTACATTAAAGATAATTTGAATGGTTATGTGAGAATTGTCATTTGTGACGCGATCTGAAGAAAGGGACCTTAGAAGCAAAAAATTTTAGGTTATGTTTCCAATTTTTAAAATGAAAATACAAGAAAAGGATCAACTGTCAGTATAAATAGTTGATATTTAAGTCTTCCTTACAACTAAAATATTCAATAAACACTGATTTTGATTTGCAAAAAGTAAAAAGAAACTTTTAATCAACAAAAAAGTTACACTAACATAACCTTAAAGTGATTTGCTTCTAAGGTCCCTTTCTTCCAATCGCGTCACATTTGTTTAAATTTCTCGAAATGACAAAATTTGGATTTATCAGGTTTTGAAAACTTACTCCTCAATTGATCTACATGATTATTTCGTTTTATAAATATATCCGAATTAGGGATTTACAATATTAAATATAAATTGGAATTTTGTAATTGCGAATGTGAACTAATAATTTTAGAATTTGAAAGTAAATTATAATTTTACAGCTGAAATTACCTATAAATTTTACAGTTAAAGGTAATTTTCAATTTTACAATTAAAGGTAACTTTTAATTTTACAGTTAAAGGTAACTTTTAATTTTACACTTAAAGGTAATTTTTAATTTTACAGTTAAACGTAATTTCTCATTTTACCTATTTTACTAAATTACTAAATCTTGAAAAGTAGAAACGAAAAAATGGGCGATTTTCATGGAAGCATTTAGACGTCTTTACAATGCAAGGAAGGATCGGAATGTTGCTAAAAATTCCTTAACTTCGAAAAGAAAATTTTTATTCTTCATTTTCATGTTCCTAAAGTTTCGAACGTTCAAATGGACGACAATATTTTTTTTACATCTTGTAATTTGTATTTTTTTTACAAAAAAAATATTTTTTAGATTAAAACAAATTAAGTTTGAACTAAATATTGTTGAATTTCAATTATTTTTCTTTTTTAGAGAGTAATTTTCTAAAAAAAATTAAGGTGGAAAAAAATTTCTTTCATTTGAACGTTCGAAACTTAAGCCATATTAATTTTTAATTTTTAATTCAAACTATACAATTCTATCAACATTGCAAATTATTCAAACGTTCATTTTATCGAAATTTCTATTCTATTGAAATTTAATTCAAATTTAGAACAATTTCAATTTAATTCCACAAAAATGTCAATTCTATAAAAATTGTAATGTATTGAAACGTTAATTTTAAATCAAAATTCAATTTTCTCCGCGTTTTTTCCAATTTTAATTTAATGAAACTTCTGTTTAATCTATAAATTATAATCCATCTGAATTTCAATTCAATAAAATTTTAATTCTATCCAAAATAAAAATTCAATTTTCAATTCTATTCATATTTAAAGATAATTAATTCTAAATTTTATTTAATCAAAATTTAATTCTATATAAATTGCAATATATTGAAAATTTTTTCGAAATACTTGTTTTCCGAAAATAATTTTTAAAAAAATAGCAACAATTGAAAATTTTTCCAACTTTTATTGAAATTAACATATTTTTATGAATTTTATTTGCTTACTTCTAAAAATTATTTTTAAATATTCAAATTGAATATTATAATCCTATTTTCGCACAATTTTAATTAAAAATTTTGGAAAATAATTTAATTTAAAAAAATTTTTTTAATTTTAATTTTACTTTAATTGAAAATTTTTTCAAAATACTTGTTTTCGGAAAATAATTTTAAAAAAAGCAATAATTAAAAATTTTTAGTATAAATTTTTCAAACTTTTATTGAAATTAATATATTTTTATGAATTTTATTTGCTTACTTCTAAAAATGATTTTTAAATATTCAAATTGAATATTATAATCGTATTTTCGCACAATTTTAATTAAAATTTTTGAAAATAATTTAATTCTTAAAAATTTTTTTAGTTTTAATTTTATTTTAATTGAAAATTTTTTCAAAATACTTGTTTTCGGAAAATAATTTTAAAAAATAGCAACAATTAAAAATTTTTAGTCAAAATTTTTTCAACTTTTATTGAAATAAATATATTTTTATGAATTTTATTTGCTTACTTCTAAAAATTATTTTTAAACATTGAATATTATAATCGTATCTTCAGAGAATTTTAATTAAAAATGTTTGAAAATAATTTAATTTAAAAATTTTTTTTTAATTATAATTTTATTTAAATTGAAAATTTTTCAAAATACTTGTTTTCGGAAAATAATTTTAAAAAATAGAAACAATTGTAAATTGTTTTATTGAAATAAATATATTTTTATGAATTTTATTAGCTTACTTTTAAAAATTATTTTTAAATATTGAAATTGAATATTATAATCGTATTTTCGGAGAATTTTAAAGATCCTAAAGTTCTGAACGTTCAAATGAACGAAATTTATTTATTTCTTCCAAAAATTAAATTTTTATTGCAATTATTTTACTTCACAACCAAAAAAATTAATTACTGAGTTTGTAAACGTAAAATTTTATTTAAAAAATTTTTTTAAGTTTAATAATTTATTACAATATCTGCAATAAAAAATGTTTCGTTCATTTGAACGTTCAAAACTTGGGGATCATGAATTTTAATTGAAAATTTTGGAAAATATACTCTAAATCTGAATCAGTAAAAATTTCACTGATTTCAATTTAGTGACCCAGTTTTCTTTAATTCATCAGTAGAATTTCACGGAGAATCAGTAAAAACCACTGATTGTCAGTGAAATTTCACTAATGAATTAAAGAAAACTGGGCCACTGATTGAAATCAGTCAAAATTTTCACTGATTCAGATTTAGAGTGTATTTTAATTTAAAATTAAAATGAATTAAAATTAATTTAAATTTAATTTTAAAGAAATGTTTTTAATTAAAATTAATTTTTTTTTAAATCTAGAATAATGATTTTTCGAATCTTTTAAATACAGATAAAATTGAATGAAAAATTTATACGATCATTTTTCCAGAAACGAGAACTGCTGCCACAATTTCACCACCCAGACAATTGGGACTATAAAAAACAGGGAAAAAAACTAATACCCTCTCTCGTGATGAGAATGTAAAAAATATATAAATAGGTACAACAAACCTCAATTGGGAATTCCGCATTTCGTGGCATTTTACGAGCTAATCGTCGAATGTCGTTTGAAAGCAAAGTTGGCGCGCGCGAGGGCCCAATTAGCGGATCCATAATGCGCGATACAAAACGAGCAGTGGAGGTTCGCATATATACGTAAAAGGGCCCTTCGAAACCGCTGATTCGCTCTCGTGCAATCTAAATTCGCGATCCGATCAGATCTCATCTGATAATCGACTTGTTGGCACCTGTGAAGCTGGCATAATTAATGCGCTTAGACGCACGCCATTTATAGATTTACCATCAAGTTTTTTTTCACAATTTTTTTTTTTTAGAAGAGTAAAAAACGAGGTATCTGCAAAATTTATAGTATAACAAAACGTATATTGTAACCAAAGATAAAAGAAAATTAAACGATGAAAAAAATTTATCCAACGTTCTATAAATTACTCCATAAGATTTTATTACATTGAACCGAATTTTATAGTAAGACATTTTTATTCAATAACACAATTTTTACAAATTGGAATCATCATCATAGTTTTGATCAATTAAAATTTAAATTAACCAGACTTTCGCTTAGCCGAATTTTTAATCAATTGAATGTCAATTATCAATTGAATTTATCCCAAGTATTATTTAAAAGAAATTCGATTTAACTGAACATTCATTTATCGGATTTTTTATTCAACAGAATTTTGATTGAAACGAATTTTTAAATAACAGAATTCTAATCTTACGAAATTTTCATTTATCAGAATTACGTCGGTGAAGTTTGCAACGTTTATATGATCAACGATTGAATGAAAAAAAAATTATTTTCCTACTAAAAATAATATTCTTTGTTCACAAATATTTTTTTTTGTAAATCATTATTTAAAAAATTAATCGTACTATTTTCTCTACAAAATTTTATAAATATTTTCTCAAAAACATATTTTTTTTCTAAAATCGTCATTGCATATTTGTCAAATTAACATTTAAAAAAAATTCTTAATTTAATTAAATTTTTAACTGTGATGAAATTCTTAATTTGGTAATTTAATTTTATAAACTTACGTTAATAGTCTAAAAAAATAGTCACAACAAATTCTTATAAAAAATTTATTTTTATTAATGCAAAATACGATTTACTGATATTTATTTTATAAGAAAAACTAGATATTTTATTTATTTTAATGCCTTTTTCCATAACTGTAAGTAGAATTAAAAGATAAACATTTTTCTAAATTTTTCCATCACTTTTGTTCTAATTAATTTATGGAAATTTTGACTAACTCGGATTAAGAGAATAAATTTTGTGAAAATACATTTGCAAGGAAAATTTAGAAATAATTTCATTTTTTTCATAATTTCGCGTTAATAAGTAAATTGAAAATTTAATTTAATTCTTTCGAGACATTTATTTAAAATTGAATTTCTGATACAAATTTTATTATTTACACAAATAATCGAATTCTCGTGAAGATTATATTAAAATTTTTGAAAATAATTGAATTTTTGTTATTAATATTATAAAATTTATAAAAAGCAATTGATTTCTTGCAAAGAATTTTACTAAAATTCTAGGAAAAAATTTATTTTTTATAAAAATAATTCAATTCTTAAGAATTTTATTAAAATTTTTAAAAATAATTGAATTTTTTTTAAAGAAATACATTATAGATTTTAGACAAAAAATGAATTATATGTCTAAAAATTATTCTATATTATTGTTCTAAAAAACTAAAAATTATTCTAATCGAATTCTTAAAGAAAATTTTATCAAAGTTTTATGAAAATTTTTGAAAATAAATAAATTCTTACAAAGAATTTAATTTCAAATATTAAAAAATAATTAAATTTTTTCGAGAAACTTTATTGAAATTATGCTAAATAAAGATTTGGTGATCCAAATAATCTATTGTGAAAATATTGAACAAAACCGAAATTCCGTTGGATAAGAATTCAGTAAATTAAAAATTCGTGTAAAATAAAAATTCCGTTGTAAAAGAAATACGATTTAATGATTTTTAAAAAACTGGATATTCGCACTAATGATTTTTATAGATGTTCAATGCGCTCAAAAATATTCAGAGTCAGAATTTGCTTGAGATTCTCATTACTCCACGAACCAAATTGAATTTCTCTGCGACATCCTTTATGATAACAATATTTGTTCTGCATAATCAAGAAAAAAAGGTAAAAGCACAGAAAAGTGCGATCTTCAGCCAAAAAAAAAATCTTCAAAACAAGAGCACAGAAATTATCATCGACGAGTAAAACAAATGTTTGAAAATGCAATTTGCTAATTTGCTGCAAGCGTCCCGTAGGGCAAGATCAAAATAGCGAAAAAGTGCGAGCATTCAGACTGAATTGGTGGCGTTTTAATGTGAAATGAAGGCATTATAAACCCATTAGGGGGCGCATACACAAGGCGAAGAGCAATGGTTGCGTGCAAAATGTACATCGCGGCCTCTCTTTATTTGAATACACAAAACATTAACGGCTCTTGTTCTCTCTTTCTCTCTTATCAGCATATTATATATATTTTCATTTTCTTCTTGCAATGGAAATTCCTTCCTTTTCCATCCCATAATTTTTTTCCGCGACTATATACAGCGCGCGTCAAGCCTAATAACAACTTGGTTAACTGATGCACTGCTCAATGCCCATCTCAGCGTGTCTGTTAAATTGTTAATTACCCAGAGAAGACGAAGAAGACGAAGAAGAAGAAGAGGACCTTTAGAAAGAGAGGCGGAAGGAGGAAAGTCCCTCTATATGGAAGAGCAATTGAGGCTTCTTGCTAGCTGCCAGCCGACGTTGAATGCGAAACGCCCACTTCCGCCGATGCGAGAAAGGTTCACTTTATTCCATCACCTTCCACAACTTCTCCTCGCGATTACTTATATTGGCTAATTTGCCATAATGACCAATAGTCTTCGAAGCTGAAATCACTCTCAATAATGAATTTGTTCAAATTTACAGATGAAACAGTGGGAAATATAATATATTGAAGAAAAAATATTCTACTATCTATACTTGAATATTCTCCTCTATCGTATTCCAAATAAATTTTACCTTCAGATATCGTATATTCAAACAACAAATACTGTATTCTTTTTTAAAATTAAGTGTATTCTTCGAAACCACTATTTTTTCCCGGATGACCTATTAATCAAAAACAATTTTTCACCGATTTGACTATAACTATTATTTTAGATACAATAAAAGTCCAAATAAACTCCCTTTGACACCAAAAAGTATTATTTCATTGCAACATTTGGAAGAAAAGGTGAAGAATCCTAATTTTTGAAAATGAAACAAAGAAATTTGCCTTCAAGACCTGAAAATGTAAGATTGACTATTAAAAATCTTTGTTTCCAGACGTTGGTGAAGTTCGCAACGTTTATAGTCAACGATTTTAGAAGAAAAACAATTTTTTTATGGAAATTTTTATAAATTTTTATAAATTTTTGTAAAGAAAACAGTAGGATTAATTTTTTGAGTAATGATTTACAAGAAAAATATTTGTGAACAAAAATTTTTATTTTTGTTAGTAAGAAATTAATTTTTTCTTTCAATCGTTGATCATAAACGTTGCGAACTTCACCGACGTGTTTCCAGAGAGTAAATTTTATAAAATCTCAAATAAATTTCAATAAAATTTAGAAAAATGTACTTTCAATTTAGAAAAAAAATGTATCTCGCACAAAAAACTTTATAAATTGAAAAAACTCTGAGAAAATATTACAGATTTTGCACTCGATAATTAATTTTTTAAAAAGTATAACTAAAAAGAGTATAGTAAAAAAGTATCTATAAAAAAATTAAACTCAACAAAAAAATCGTTTTAGAAACTTCACAAAACTGCCAAAAATTCTATTACATATTTTTTATTTCCCGATTATTTCCTAATTTTCATAAAAAATATTAACTTTCTTATCCTGCTAATAAAGTCAATTTCTACAACGAATTTTATTATTCATCAAAGAATTTGAATATCTATAAATATAATTTAATTTATTCTAATAAATAATAATATAATAAAAAATATAATAAAATAATATAATAAAATAATATAATAAATAAATATAATAATAATTCTAATAAAACGGTTTAAATAATTGATTTCTTTCAAAAAATTTTATGCAATTTCTAATTTAAATAATTCGAATCCCGAAGAAACTTTTACTATTCATGAAAAGAATTTTTTTAAATAAATTTTTTTAAATAATTGAATTCTTCAAGAATTTAAGAAAAATTTTGTCTAAATAATTGATATGTTTAAGGAAAAGAAATAAAATTTTTAACAATAATTACATTTTTAAGCATTTCCTGCAAAATTGTATTAAAACATTTGAAATTCTGCGTGATGAAGTTTATTATTTATAAAAATAATTGAATAGTTTAGAAGAATTTCACTAAAATTTTCAAAAATAATTGATTTTTTCTACTAAGTATTTGAAAATTATAATTTAAAAAATTGAATTCTGTTTAGAAAATTTTATGCAAATAGTATAGATATTGAAAATCATTGAACTGCGAAAAGGTTTTAAAAATAATTAAATTTTACAAAGAATTCTATTAAAATTTTTCACCATAATTGAATGTCTGTGTGATATTTTATTAATTCTTTTTTGTAAATAATTGAATTCCTAAACAGCAATTTATTATTTATAAAAATAAAAATAAATTTATAAAAATAATTCTTGACAAAGATTTTATTAGAATTTGTTAAAATAATTGAATTTCGAAGAAGAAATTCATTACTTACAAAAAATATTAAACTCTTGTGATAAAAACTTTTATTTTTAGAAAATAATTAAATTTTGCAAAGAACTCTATTGAAATGACTCAAAATAACTGAATTTTGGGTGAAAAATTTTGTTATAATTGACATAATTGAGTTTTTCGAAAAATTATTTATGTGAATAATTAAGTTCTTGGGAAAAATTTTATTAAAATCTATAAAATTATTGTATTATTTAAAAAAAAAAATTTAATTAAAATTGTATTTTAAAAAATTGATTTCATTCGAACAATTTTATTTTATTGAAATAATATTGAAAATAATTGAATTCCTGTGAAAAATTCTAATATTTTTGTAAATAATTGAATTCCTTCAAGAAATTAAAAGATTTTTTTTTAAATAAATGATATTTTCCAGGAATTAAAATAACATTTTTAATAATAATTCCATTTTTTAAGCTTTTCCTGCAAAATTATATTAAAAAAAGTTGAAATTCTGTGATGAATTTTATTATTTTTGAAAATAATTGAATAGTTGAAAAGAATTTTACTTCAACTTTTAAAAATCATTGATTTCTTTCGACTAAGTTTATGAAAATTCTAATTTAAATAATTGAATGCCGAAGAAATTTTTATTATCCATGGAAATAATTGGATTCTGTTTGGAAATTTCGTGAAAATAGTAAATATTAAAATCATTAAACTGCGAACAAGATCTGCAACAAGTTTTTAACAATAATTAAATTTTAAAAAGAATTCTATTAAGCTTTTAGAGAATTTGAGAAAACTTTTTTTTTAAATTCCTGTGAAATTGTATATTAAAAATAATTGAAATTCTGCGATAAATGTTATTATTTATAAAAATAATTAAATATTTGCTAAAAATTTTATTAAAATTAAAAGAATATTAATTCCTAAGAAAAATTTTATTTATTTTTGAAAATAATTAAATTATTGCGAAAAATTCGATTAAAATGTTTAAAAAGAATTGAGTTTCTGTGAAAATTTTTGTTATTTTTGAAAGTAATTGAATTCTTTTTAAAGAATTTTTATTAACATTGTTTTAAATAATTAATTTTTTTTCGAAATATACACTGAAACAAAAATTTATTTGATTCAAATAACCGATTATTTGTCTATAATCAAATAAATATTTACTTGAATCAAATAATTTTTATTTGAATCAATTAAATAGTATTTGCTTCAAATACTGAAATATTTGATTCAAATAAAAATTATTTGATTCAAATAAAAATTATTTGATTCAAATAAAAATTATTTGATTCAAATAAAAATTATTTGATTCAAGTAAATATTTATTTGATTATAGACAAATAATCGGTTATTTGAATCAAATAAATTTTTTTTTCCGTGTAGTAAATATTATAAAAATTTATTTTAAATAATTCAATTCTTGTAAAAAAAACTTTATTTCTGAAAATAATTGAATTCTTTAGTTAATTAATTTGAAATAGTATTCAAAAAAATTAAAAGTTTCTAATGAGTTTTTTTATTTATGAAAATAATTGAATTTTATTAAAATTTTTTTTGTTTGAAGATTTAAGAAAATACTAAATAATAATGTATCTTGAAAATGATGGAATTTTGAATATTTTTCGAAAATAATTGAATCGTTTTAAAGAATTTAATTATAATTTTTCAGAATATTTTTTTCATTTCTTGTATTAGCGAATTTAAAGTAGTGGAAATTCTAAAGAAAAACAGAGATATTAACGTTTAGTGGCTGAAATCTAAAAAAAGTAGCTAAATAGTAGCATAACATAAAAAAGTAGCTAAATAGTAGCATAAAATAAAAAATTAGTTAATTAAATTAGCATAAAATAAAAAAGTAGTGAATAGTAGTTTTTAATATAGATAAATAAATGCGAAGCCTGATATTATGAAAAGGTTTTTAAGTTCATAAACACTGAAATTTGTCCAAAGTTTGCAAAAAGTGGAAAGTAGATGGTAAAAAAGGAGAAAAATATGCAAAATTCCAAGTATTTTAGGGAATTTTATGAATTTAATTACATCGAGTTAAAAAAAATGGGAAAAAGAGTAAAGAAAAAGAGAATTAATTAAAAAAACGTAACCAAGTTTTCGAGACAAAGAAAATATTCTCTCTAATGGATATTTGTGTGAGAAAAAATAATGATATTGCGCGCCTCTTATTTTGAGAACCCCACTTTGGGATAATTTAAAAATGCTGTATTATTGGTGTTTTTATGACAACAAGGAGAAATCGTTGGCTTTACGTGCACGTCATGAAGTTGCACACGCCTTCGATATTTATGATGACATTATGCTAATTTTCGCGGTAATACCTTCATGTCGCGTTTCAACGCCGGTGATCCCGCTTGCTACCACTTTTTTAGCAGCCAACTTCATGATTTACGGTGAAAGGACTGACCACGTAACCGTTAGTTCGACAATACCCCAACCGTATTGCTAGCGTTCGACAAGTAATACTCCATTACAAATATATTCGGCATGTCCCATTTGCCGGACAATGCTTTAAAAAAGTCATTAAATATCTGGATATTCATTGTCCGACAAATATATATATGAAATTGCCTTCTCCCCCTCCCCAACCCCCACCCCTTTAAAAAATACTTGTAACTTTTTAACGAAGCTGTCCAAAGATTATTATTTCTTCAAAAATTCCCTTTTGAAATTCTCCGACAAAAAAATGTAGGATGTAAAAATTTTTTACATTTTATTTTAATTTAAATTTAATTAAAGTTTCAGGTACTTTACAGGAAAATGAGTAAAATTAATGAAATTTAATCAGTTCGAAAAAAAATTTACGGTCAAACGACTCGGGGGAATGATTTTTGTAAATATTCCATCACAATTTGGAATAAAAATGGTAAATAATAATCAAACAATAGAAATTAAAATTATTCACAATATATAAGAATGTAAAATCTTACCACTACCTTTTTTCACAATCCTCTTTATATTTTGTAATTTATTCCATGTTGTAATTATTGTCCTTTTTTGATTTATTTACTTATATCCGTCAAATTATTTCATAACACTTTTTACTGCCCTGATGATTCGATTTTAGAACGCGATGCTAACACTTTTCGAGCACTTTTTCAATATTTTAGTAAAATCTTTCTTAAATTTAATACATTGGCTCTTTTAGTCTTTCTTCATTTAGAATAATAACTACATTTCTTTACTCTGACTATATGAGAAAAAGTTTTGAAGTGAATATACGACAAACATTACGAAACATATATTATTGTCTTTTGCTAGATTTTACCGAATAATCTCGAATTTCTTGCAATATAATCGATAACAATAAATATTATAGCACTAGACTAGAAAAACTTTACGTTAAAGACGAAAATTTTAGAAAGATAGAAAGATCGTAAATTTATTCCGAAGCATTTGACTTTAGTCGCCAACAAAAAACATTCTACGGAAGAAATCAGAACTGAAAACTTGTATATTTATATAAATATCGTTAAATCTTTGCACCCGATGTGCAATTTTTACAAGAATTGATATATTATCTGAATAACAATTAGGAAAAATGTACAAATCTATTGTTGTGTCGTTCACTCCAAAGCTTTTTCTCGTCAAAATGGCGTCGACAGCAGTGCTCAGCAGGTGGGCGAAGAAGAAGAACGTGGCTAGTCAAATGAGTCTCTAACTTTATAGTAATTCTCTCTTTATTCACAATCACAATGTATTTAATAGAATAATTCAATATTTCATCAATCATCTTTGATATATTAAAGAAATAATTTTACGTATTTGCATCATTTTACTTTTTATCAATAAAAATTCTATAATATTAGTTACGAACTTGACTACTCACTTCTACAGCTAAGTTAGGGACTTCTGATTGGCACAGCAAATCAGCGCGAAAATTCAAATTCTGTCTTTTTGAATTAGAAATCATTTTGCAAATAGTAACAAAATGAAGTGTAAAATATTCATTTAAATTCCTTTTTGGCCTTATAAACTCGATTATTAAAACAATTCCCTTTTTTCTAACCCTTTATTTCGGAAAATTCGACAAAATACAATTTTTGAAAATCGTTCACATTTGCTGGTTTTCTAAACTCTGCTGGATAGATAAACAAATTAATTATTTAAATTGTATTACTCATTAAAATCTATTCTAAATTAATTACAAAATGAATTAATAATTGCAAATATAACAAGAATTTTTCAAAATTAGTAAGTCACTTGACTAGCTACGTTGTTCTTCTGAACTCCAGTTGAGAATGCTGAAGACGTCCGCCATATTGTCGAGAAAAAGTTTTGAGTGAACGACACAATAATTTTTTCCCGTTTTTCTAATTATCTAATTCTTGTTATATCAATTTTTGTGAAAAATTCACATAGGTGTAAAGATTTATCGAAATTCGTATATAAATTTACCAGTTTTTAGTTCAAATTTGTCTCGTTGAGTCTTTTTTTTGTTCGCGACTAAAGTCACGTATACGCAATGCTCAGAAGACTCGGAAGCAGAAATTTATAGATATTTCCACAATTTTTTGTATTTAACGTAAAGTTTTATTGATCAGGTGTTGTATTATACTTTCTTTTTGATAAAATTATAAAAAATACGGGTGAACTGGCTAAAACATTTATTTCGCCACTTGAGGAATTTGAGGTTATGTTTGTCGTTTTGACTTTGAACGTCAGTTTGCCACCTTCGCCGTTGTAAAAAAACAAATTTAATTTGCCCATTTGGACAGTTTTCGCATAATTTTTCAGTAAAATGTAAATCATTTCTTTGCAAATTCGTTCAGTGATTGAATTTTTTCCCAACCGGTAAATATAGAAAATATCGGGATTAACGGAATTAACACTGAATATTTGTATCTCTGGAAGTTTATTCGTTTATTCAATACAATAATCGAAATTTGTCGTATAATAGTCACTTCAAAATTTTTTCTCACAGTGGCAAAAGTATTTATTAAGTTATTATTTTTACAAAGATAATTATTTGAATTAAAAAGTGAAAATGTTGGTCAGCAAAATTATACGTATATTTTACATGAAAAGGAAGTTGTCGACGACTGCGTATTTATTCGAAAATTATATTTATCCAAAAAGTATATATTTATTTGTCAAAGGAGGATTCTACTGATGACTGTATTTATCGAAAAATGAATATTGCATATAAGGAAAAGTTTTTCAAAAGTGTTAGTAACCGCGTTTTTAAAACCGATCAGGGCAGTAAGAATAAGTGCGTATTAAAAGTGTGTCACGTTTAGGCAGTCAATAATTTCATGTCAGCAGGTATTTGAAAAATTTAAAGACCAAACGATTAGGTTAGTAAACATTGCATAAAGCATTTATTTAATCAATATTATCGATTGATTTTTCAACAAAAAAAAAATCCAGGTATGGTTTTCTATTATTTTATAGTAATATTTTTATCTATAATGATTTCTATTTATTATTCGTAAATATTTTACTAATTAACTGAATTGAAAGTAATTTATATAATTAATAGACAATTTGGCCCAAAAATTAGTATTTATATTATAATTATATAATAATAGTGCCAATTTTTTCTTAATTAAATTTAAATAATTAATTTACTTAATTCTTATTGTAATAAAAAATACTTCATTTAATTAATTCTTTAATAAAAAATAATTAAAATTAGAAAAAATAAAGTAACGTAAAATTATAATTCTAATAAATATAATTCTACGTATGTTTTTTATATTTATATTATAATAATTATTATTATTATTAATTAAAATAATTAAAATTGAAATAGCTAAACCTAAATTATTATATCAATAAATAACACCATGAACATATATTTTTTCCTCTCTAATTAAATTAATCCAATTAATACAAGTAATTAAGAGAAATTACACTAAATTAGCAATTTAGAAAGAGAGAAAAAAAAATATAAAGTGTGATAAATAAATATTCGTGTTGGAATGAAATGAATATTTTGAAATCTTTTTCACGCAACAGTGAAACATTTAATGTGACCCTCGTTTTGATCGTTGCTCGTTTAATTTTCCATTTCAGGGAAAGTGGCAGCGTAATAATAATTATTATTGTCCGTTGGTGGTTAGTAAATCGCATCGTAATTTCAAGTTTCCTCGCCTGACAGTACTTTCAACCCCCTCCCCCCAAGTCGCGTGGTCTCCTTGGTTCATCGCGTGATATACTTCAATGTGTATTGTACATTGGATACCAATGTCTGTAACCGGTTAACCGAATAGATCCGCCAACATTTACTTAAGAGCCCATCTTATGTATATATATACTATACCTTATAGAGAATGCTGGTTGACTTTGCCGGAAATATCGAATTTTCTTCAAGAAAACTGGTCGTTATATCGCGAGGCTTCGTGATCAGCCACTCTGACCGCACAAAATATTATATTCTTCATTTCCTCCTTCCTCATTAAGTATGTTGTGCAAAAAAAAAAATTTTTATAAATTACTGTTTCTATTTTTGAATTAGAAAAAAATTGGAGTTATTTTACTGAATTTTCAAAGGCAGGTAGAGAATATTTTTTTGATTTTTAATATAGAAAAAAAACTGTTTCTTACTTTTTGAGACACGAAATTAATTAATAATTATTTTTAATTATAAAAATGCCAAAAAGATATTTTTCACTGGAAAAAATTTCTATAAATAATTTTTCACTTTGAAAAATTTCTATAAATGATTTTTTTCTCTGAGAACAATTTTTAATGGAAGAAAACAATTTTTTGTTTCTTGAGTATCAAAGATGTGATTAATTTTTAAATGATTGTAAACGTCCTGAATAAGAAATATTTTTTCCAAATATTTTTTTACTGAAATATTTTTTCCAAATATTTTTTTACTGAAATATTTTTTCCAAATATTTTTTTACTGAAATATTTTTTCCAAATATTTTTTTACTGAAATATTTTTTCCAAATATTTTTTTACGGAAATATTTTTTCCAAATATTTTTTTACTGAAATATTTTTTCCGAATATCTTTTTACTGAAATATTTTTTCCAAATATTTTTTTTGCTGAAAAATTTCCCCACCAAATTTTTTTTTCAATTCGAGAACAGTTTTGGATAGAAAAAATTCTTTTGCTTCTCGACTATCAAAAATAATTAATAAATTTCTAAATAGTAGAATAAAAACAATATTTTTTACCTAAAAAAAATTTGAAACCAAATCTTCTTTCAAATCAGAAGAATTTTTAATGGGAAATCCTGTTTTGTTTCTCGAGTTTCACAAATAAGTTAATATTTGAAAATTTGAAATAAAATATCAATTAATAGTTTTATTGCATACATTAGAAGCCTTTATTTTTGTATTTTTATTGATTTTAATTCTTGTATTTAAAATCTGATTGCAGGGTTGCCACGCAACATGGAAACCTGGATAAACTGGAAATGTCGGGGAATTTTATAAATCTTGAAAAAACCTGGAAAAATTGGGGAATTTTCATCGAAATCTTGGAAAATTGTTGTTTTCTAAAGTTATTCTATGTTTATTCTTGAAATCTAATTTTCTGTACTGAAATATTTCAAAAATTAATTATTCAATTAAAATTAATTACTTAAGAAGAATTAAGTTTTTTATAAGTAGATTCTACATTTATTTACAATTTTTATAAGTAGATCGATTTCAAAAGGATTCAATTTACAATTTTAGAAAATTTCGATTTTAAATGAATTTAATTAAAAATCTTAAGACACGTAGATTTATGAAAATTTTTACTAATTCAAATTCTTCTGAAATTAAATTTTTTAATATATATTTAATTAATTATTCAAAATAATGGATTTACAGAAGAATTTTAGTCAAAAACACTAAAAAAAATTAAATCTTGAAGCAATTACAAATGTATTTGTAGAAAATAAATTTGTTCCACAAATTTTAATAAACTTCTTGGCAAAATTTCATTTACTTTCAAAAACTCTTCTCTTTTCAATTATTTTTATTATCTACTATTTTAATAAAATTTATAAAAAGAATTTAATTCAATTTAATTAGAAAATTAGAAAATCTTCTCTTTTCAATTATTTTTTTATCTACTATTTTAATAAAATTTCCAAATAGAATTTAATTATTTCAAAAAAAAATTTTCATTTAATTACTTTCAGAAATTGTAATAAAATTTTTTGCAAAATTGAATTACTTTTAAGGAGTTTTGATAAAATTTTTTGTAGGATTCATTTTTTAGAGATTTAATCAAATTCTTTGCAAAATTCAAGAATTTTTATAAAAGTCTTTAAAAAATTCAATTATTTTCAAGAATTTTAATATCTTTGCAAAATAAAATTATTTTCAAGAATTTTAATAAGATTCTTTGCAAAATTTAATTCTTTCCAGAAATTTTAATAAAATGCTTTACAAAATTCAATTATTTTCAGAATTTTTAAGAAAATTCTGTAAAGAAGTTCAATTATTTTTAATACAATCTTAAATAATTAATTAAATTTCTCGAAAAACGAAATCATTCTTAAAACTTGTTATTAAAATTTGTCAAGAGGAGACAATTTATTATTTGAAAATTTGTTCATAAAATTCTTTAAGAAATATTCAATTGTTTAACATAATTTTGTTATTTAAATAACTGAATTTTTGGAGATTTTTCTGATAAATATTGATTTAAAAATAAATTTTAGGTAAAATTTAGATTATATCGTTGAATATTAAAAGCAATGAAAGCATGATATTTTAGAAATAATTGAATTTTAAAAACTTTTCAAATTAAAATTTTTGAAAATTTGAATTTTTTCAAAAAGTTTAATTGAATTTTCTTTCAATTATTATTATTATTATTTTCTAATACATATCCAATTAAAGAATTTTCTAATAATCGAAATTTAGCATAAAATTGAATTGTAAACAAATTTATTTGATAATTCTGAAAAAAACATTTTTTGAAAAATTATTAAAAAAACATTGATTTAAAGATGAATTTTAGTTGAACATTTTGGAAATGAATAATTGAATAAAAAATGTCAAAGTTTTGACTGAAAATCAAGGAATTATTTAATTTCGTAAAATTTAAATGTTTTAAAAACCTGGAAAAAATTCCGTTTTTTTACCTGGAAAACCTGCAAAATTCAGGGAATTTGAAAGGAGAAAAATCGTGGCAACCCTGTTTTGGTAACTGTAAAAGAAAATCGTCAAGAAATATTAATTTATAAGCAAAGTGTTAAAATTTCAAAAAATATTTTCTTTCTTTATTTTATTACTGGACGAACTGTAAAAGAAAATTTTCCTGGTTTATAAAAATAAAGACAATAACAATTTTTTTTTATACTTGGTATAAGAGTTTATTGGGTTTATTTACAGGGGGATCAGCTCGCACAATAATAGGTTTTGCGTTGATTTTTTTTTCACAATACAAGCGTTAACAATATAACGTTCTACGCTAATACTAATCATCGTAGCGATAAAAAGAAACGTCAATCCCGAAAAGCGCACGAAATTTCAATCAATTTTCCAAAAATTTAATTATTTAGAAAAATAATAACTAATCATTATTGAATTAAAAAATAATTTTCTTTTTCTTTTCAGATACATTAACAAAATGAGAACATTTTCTTTTTCTTATTTGTGATGAAACGGGGAAGTAAATACAATTTTCTCATTTATGATTGAATTTTGTGCCCTTTTCGGGAAATGAATATCGATTAGAACATAAATAACGATAACAAGAGGCCATGATATGAAATATACAGCTTATATTACACAAATGGAGGCAAGATTACCTATCGGTCATATATACAATATTACTCAATGATATCGACGTAATCCTGTGTTTTTTTTTTTTTTTTTTTTGCTTTCATGCAGAGTCGGCTCGAGATCTATATATTATTCAAAATTACTTATTTACATTAATAGATTTCAAGAAGAAAATATTTTATTTTTTTATGCATATATATGGCACATTTAAATTAGTTGTTTTTTTTGTATAAATTGTTCTAAATAAATTAAATTTATCGAATTTTTCAAAATTCGTATTTATGTAAAGCTTGTAATAATTGTAACAAATAAATATAAATATTCTTTTTTTTCAAGGGAAAGAAGTTTAACTTCTAGAATAAAATTCTCGCTCTATTTTAAATATAATACTTTTTCACTTCGTTTCCGAAAAATTTTGTCCTTTAAATGCTAAAATTTTTTTTTTAAATTTTAATATTTAGGTATAGAATTTAAAAAATATTCACGCAATTAAATTAATTTTTTTTTGCCTTTTTTACAAATAAAAATAAGTTTTGTTTTTTTCATTTTCTTAAAGAAATTAGAAGCTTTTCAAGAAATCTAAAGCCGACTCTAAATGATTTCGTGATAATTAGAGACTTTTATAATATAGGTTTATTTATGCTTTTTTAAGTACATAATATTCACGGGGTCGAATTTTCAAAGAAACGGATCAAATATAATATTTACAAGACAGAAATATACTTCAAAAAGTATATTTTTTTGGGGGGCAAAATTATGTCACGACTCATTAATTTTTCAATGAAAATTACAATTCTACTAATCAGCCGAAACAATGTTGAATAAAAGAAAATTTACCGAATTTCTAATAGAAGAATAATTTCAAATTTAATAGTTAACAATTTCGAAATTGTTCGAGAGCAAAAAAAAACGACGAAAAGTATTTTTATTTTACTTTTACTTTGTTCGAGACATTGCGAAATTCGAGTTGTACTCTAAAATTTTACTCACATTTACGATTTTCAAAATTAATTCTGAAAATATTTTAAGAATTTTGTATTTTAATTGGTATAACAGGGGAATTTTTTTTGTTTATATTAATTAGGTCTCAAGTGAAAAAATATTTGTTTTAAATAGAAAAATTAAAATTATTCATCGAAAAATTTTTTTTGATCAAAACTTTTGAGTTTTAATTTATAATAAAAATATTTTCCAGGATTTTTCATTTTTTAAACAATAGGAAGGACTTCGAATAACAGAAGGACTTTTTCATTTAGAACAAATATTTAACAAAGAAAAAATTATTTGTTTTGATATTTAATTTCTCGTGAAAATGTTTTCAGGATTTTTTATTCATTTGAATTCGAATAATAGCTTTTTTCATTTAGAATAAATATTTATCCCAGAAAAACTTTGTTTTAAACAGAAAAATATAAATTTTATTATAAAAACCAATCGAAATTATACGAAACAATCAAAGTTTGTTTCTATCGAGATTTTCGACAAAAAATTTATCGCGAAAATAATTTTCAGGACTTTTTAAATATTTGAATTCGAATAGAAGAATAAATATTTATTTTCCATTCGGAATAAATATTTATTGAATTAAAAATTATTTTTTTCAAATAGAATATTAAGTTTTGAAGAAAAGTTAAAAATTTTTTCGATAAAGCTTTTGAATTTTAATTTATCATAAAAATAGATTTTCATAATTTTTCTTTTATTTGAATTCATGACTGAAGTTTTGAACGTTTAAAAGAACGATTATTATTGTTTAGATATTTTTAAATTCTTGTTAGAAAATATTTTTCAATTTAGAAAAATTCATTCCTAATTAAGTACCTAAATGTTTAATTTTCAGGTTCCTGAAGTTGGCATCGATGCTCAGCATCGAAAAGTATTTTTCCTTATTTTTATTAAACAAATTTCAACTAATTTTACTCCTTTTATTCACCTAAGCAGTAAATTACTATTTAACAGTATTTTTTGAACTTAAAACTTTGGGAAAAATTGAGTGATTTTTTTGGTTTTGTACAAAAAAATATTTTTCGATGCTGAGCATCGATGACAACTTCAGGAACCTTAATTTTCATTTATTTTTCTTTTTTGATAGTTATTTGGAAAAATATTTAAATAGAAGAAAAAGGTTCGTTCATTCATTCGTAATTGAGTAAATATTTAAATTAAATTATTTATCCGTTTTTTGAAATAATTTGGAAAAGTGGAAGAAAATTCCGTTCATTTGAACGTTTCCAAACTGGGAAATTCAAATGAATTTGAATATTTAAAGAATTTTTCCATTTAAAGTAAAAAGAAAGAAAGAAATGTTTGTTTTCGTTGAGATGTAAATATTTTGAGTTGAAATAAATATATATAGGAAAATAATAATTTTTAACAAATTTTGAAAATTGTTTAAGAAAACGATAAAATACTGTAAAAGTAATATAAAATTTAGTAATTTTAACAAATTTTTATGCTTCTTTATAGAGAAAAAGGAAACAATTCCGACCCATCTGTTCTGATTATGAGAGGAGAACCCTTGAAATTCCTTAATCGAGCCTCAGCCCTAAATCTTCAACTACGAGGGAGATAAATCTTGAGCCTCCCGGCAGAGGCTGTCAGTTGGAGAAGGCGTGGCTCTCCTCGAGGGCGACGGCGAAGGTAAAACAGGGGTTGATGATTTTGGAGTAGGTGATGTGTGATAGGGCGAAAATCTATGATGCGATAGTGCCAGTGCCGATGGATAAACGGGCCTTGGCGCTGCAGGTCCAGTTGATTGTTGCTGTGTACTCGTTGCCGCCAATTGTTGTTGATGATGTGCAGCGGCAAATAATGTCGGTCCAATTGAGCCCCACCATAAGTGACCCAATTGTTGGCGTTGCTGCTGCTGTTGCTGTTGACTTGAACTCGCGGCAGCAGCTGCGGCCGCCGCTGCCGCTGCTGAAGCCGCTCCCGGATAGACAAGTGTTGGATTAACGAGAGCATATGGAGCCGCGGCCGCTGCAGCCGCTCGCAACAATAATTGTGATTGCGCCGCCCAAAGTGCCTTTTCCTCGAGGCTCAAATTATTTGCCGCTCCCGCTTGCAATTGATCAATCTCAAATGGAAATCGATGTGGGTACCTCTGCAAATGCTGTTCCGCCAACATTGTCTCCATCGTCTCCCTGAAAGGGTAACTGCTCGATTATGTACGTAGTCTTCTTAACGAAATGATTGACTTCTTTTTATTTTATTCTAAACTTTTTTTATTTTAGAAATTCGCTAAAAATTAACTAATAGATATTTAAAAAAAAATAGATCGTGAATTCTTTTTATTTCTTTTATTTTTTAACTTCTCCAAAAAAGGGAAAAAAATAAAAAAAAAGGGTAATGAAAATAATAGTTTGAGAATTTATCTCCCCAGGATTTCTATATGAGAGTATATAAAGGAAATTAATAAGTATTACTCAATATTAAATTACAGGGTGTCTACTAATCGGGAAAACCGTAAATTTTATATCAAACCGGAAATTTTTTCACCAAAATTAAAAAAAGTTTTGTCATTTTAATTTGTTTTTAAAAAATTACTTTTTACTTCCATTTTTATAGATATTTATACTGTTCTCTAACTTTGAAGTTAGAGTTAAAAAAGTTTATGTTAAAAAAGTTAGTTAGCTAAAAATATTTATTAGTTAAAAATAATTAATTTGATAGTAAAAAAAATCAGGCCCCAATTCAAACATATTGTGTAAATAAATTTTTTCAAAATTATGGAAATTAATAGAAATAATTTGAAATTTGACTGAAAATATGTAATTAAATTCGTTAAAGAATTTTATTAGAAACTTTTTAACAAATAGAATTTTCAAAGTATTTTAATTTAATAATTAATTAATAATAATTGGAATAATTGAATTTTATAAAGAGTCACATTCTAATGAATTCATGTTTCTTAGTGTGAAGATTAATAATTTAAATTTTTATTAGTTAATTTAAAAAATCGATACACACTTCAAATTTTTTAATAAAATTGAATTTTCGCAAATATTTTTTTTTAAATTCAGAAAAATAAGTTTGTTGAAATTTTCCAATTCTATTGTTTCAAGATAATTGAATTTTTCAAAACAAATAATTGAAAATTTTTGAAATATTTGAAATTTCTTTACATTTTTTGAAAAAGAATTGAATTCTTTTAAAGAATTTTATTTAATTTTTTCGAAAATAATCAAGGGAAGTTAGTGACCGTAATTATATTATTTTTCAAATATAAAGTCCCTCTTAAAGTTTTAAATCAATTTTTTGCTTCTAAAAATTATATCATTCTATTATTATTCAATAATTATAATTTTTGAACTTCTATTAAATTTTTATAGTTTCAAATTTCTGAATGTTCAAATAAATGATATTCACTTATTTCTTGAGCAAATTTAATGTTTATTAATTATTAAGTAAATAATTAATTATTACTGCTTGTTATTTTCAAAAATTTTAATAAAATTCTTCACAAGAATTAAAATATTTTTTTAAATAATTGCTTTCTTTAGTAGGATTCAATTATTTTTATAAACAGTAAAATTCTTTGCAAAAATTCAATTATTATGAATATAATTTGAATAAACTTTAAAAATAAAATTTTCAATTATAATTATAAAGAGACAAGATTATTTTTAGAAAATTGAAAAAATTATTTTCGAAATTTTCAATTAAAATTAATAAAAAAAACATTATTTTCAAAAAATTTAAAGATTTATTTATGTTTGAAATCAAATGTAAATTTAAATTTTATGGGAAAAGAAAAACGGGAAAAAATTTGAACGTAACCGGGAAAAACCAGGAATTTTGTTGAACGAAAATAGAAGACACCCCTGTTAAAAAAATACAAGTCTCGGATAGTATGACTTTTTGGAGTTTTACAAATTGCAATAAAATACACGTTGGTGAAGTTTACAACGTTTATAATCAACGATTTCAGTAAAAAATTATTTTTTTAAGCAAATTTTGGTAAAGGAAAATAGTAAAATTATTCTTTTAAAGAATGATTCACAAAAAAAATATTTATGAACAAAAATTGTCATTTTTTGGTAGGAAAATAAATTTTTTTCTTTCAATCGTTGATCATAAACGTTGCAAACTTCACCGACGTTAAAATACCACTTTTTTTGGTACAAAATGAAACTTATTTCAATACTAATATAATATATGTGTAAAATAATAAATAATCAAATTCTTCAAAAATTATTCTTCAAAAAAGAATCTGACGGACAGTTAAAACAAAATGAATTTTAAATTTTCTTTTGGAGGAAAGGTTAGTATTTTTATTTTCAGTATTTTAAACAATATTAAAAATTTGCGTTTGAATGAAAATTACAATTCTTTGTAAATAGGAAATATTGTTAAACTTTTAGGTTTGTGCAACCTAAATCGTTTCTTGTTTTGAGATAAGATTATAATTTTTATTCAAATGCAACTTCAAATTGTTCAAAGTATTGAAAATTAAATTCTTTACGCCTTAATTAAAACAATTTCAAAATTAAAGTATCATTTTCTTTTTAAAATATCAAAAAAAATATTGGATTAACTTTTGTTCTATAATTATTTGTCTACTGATTTTCTATAATTTTTTGATGATAATATAAATTTCAAAATATATAATTAAAAAGTTTTTAAATAATTTGAATTTTGCACAGTTTTTATCGAAAATAATTGTTTGTTCTAAGGAATTTCATGAAATAAGTTTAAAAATCAATTTTTGAAGAATATTAATGTCAAATTTTGGAAATAATTGATTTCTCAAAAATTTTAATAAGAAATCTTCCAAAAATTAGTAATTTGAAAAGTAAAAGAAATTTAGCTTTAAAAATCCCTATTAAAGTACTTTTTAAATAACTAATTGAATTTCTCTATTTAAAAATTAGGTTCCCGAAGTTGTCATCGATGCTCAGCATCAAAAAGTATTTTTTCTTAATTTTAGTAAAAACATTTTAGCTAATTTTACTCCTTTTATTCGCCTAAGAAGTAAAAAACTATTTAATAGTATTTTTTTAACTTAAAACTTAGAAAAAAATTGAGTGGTTTTTTTGGTTTTGTACAAAAAATATTTTTCTATGCTGAGCATCGATGACAACTTCAGGGACCTAAATAAATTGAGTTTTGAAAGTAATATAGTTGTAATTTCTGGAAATAGTTGAATTGTAGAGGATTTTGAAATTGAAATTGTAAAAAATGTTAATTCCCTTTGAAAAAATAAAAAATATTTCCAAAATTTGCCATTAATATTCTATAAAATATTTGTTCAACAAAATTATTAAAATTCCGGTCAATTAAGTTTAAAACTTGTTTGAAAAGGGAAAAAAATGCAGTATTAAAATTTGTCTTTTGTTTTGTAATAATTTTCAGTCCCTTAAAGTCAATCTGACGCTTGAGAATATTAAAAAATATTGAAGTATATTGAGATTATTAAAGAACATTAAAGAATATTATCGAATATTAAAGAATTAAAAAATATTTTCGAATTCTAAAGTTTGCTAAAGAAAAGGGTAAAAATTCCGAGACTAGTTCCAATAATGAAGTCCTGAATGGCGTACATTTAACAAGTTCCTTTGTATTGTTGAATTCTGCGCTTAACGCATTCTCGAAGCGAACCTCCTGGGAAGATGTAACTTCTCATTAAGGTACCACTAGATCTACTTTCTAAATATCCTTTTCTACTCTTTCGTTCCGCTTTGATAAAACTCTATAAAATACTAACCTTTCAAAATCCGTCAATCGCGACGAATCCCGAAATCCCTTCGCAAAAGGATTACTGTCGATCTTCAGCTTCGTAATCTAAAACATAAAGAAAAAATTCCCAATTAACAAAAATAGGTATAGACTTTTGGATAGAATTTAGATCGATTTTTAGATCGAATGGACTTTTTAGACTTTTCAATCAAAAGTCTTGTCTTTTAAAAATAGTTTGCAAAAAATTATAATCATTTGCAAAAAAAAGAGAAAGAAAGAAAAAAAGAATTTTTCCTTCTTCTTAAATTGTAATATAATTAATGGAATAAAAGAGTACAGTTCGATTTCCTCTTTCAGAGCTACAAAGTGCATTCCCGGAAATTGTTTAATGAAATTAAAAAGGGCTTAAAATGATTTTCGTCTGGTTGAATTTTCAATCCTTCTTGTGCCGTCTCTCTCTCTGTCTCTACTTAAAAATGGACAGTTTCCAGCTGGAATCAAGCCTACACATCAGACTTATATAATTGGCAAAATCACGAGAGTTGAAATGAAAAATTCACTGCATTTCGGCCTTTGCAGTCATGTGGCAAATCCCGTAGACTCACGGTGATCTTATTATACGAGTGCAGCAGTGGCTTTGCTGTTAAATTACGTCAACCGGAATGGCAACGATCCGTGTCGGAAAAGCCTCCTCTCGTCTCGAAACGCCACGTACCATCGATCGGGAGTCAACGGCTCGTAAAATTAGTATATAGGACCAGTCGCAAAAAATCGGAGAGAATAACAGAATTGCTCGACAGCAAATCAGACGAGATGTGTATGTATATATGTATATACAAAATAGGGGATGCAATTTCTTCTTGTTTTTTAGGGGTGTGATCAAATGGTTTATATATTTATACTCACACCCTATTCGATTGTCATCAGAGAATTATTTCCCTTTTTATTATATATAAATGGGAGAATAATGTGATTGGAAATTAGTTATCGAATTAACTGTCGTTTGTAATATTTTTGAATAATTTCTCTCATTGCGAGATTATGGGTTATCTACTCGCATTTTTCCACATATTTCAAATTTTACTTCGATGAAGTTTATATTTACGATTGATGATTAAAAGAAAATTATATTTTTCATATGGGAGTAATAAATATTTAGTCCTTTTTATTACTTTGCGAAAATTCTCTAAATTTGAATTATAGTAACTGCGACTTTTTGCTTTTGAATTCAGTTTTTCTGAGGATATCAAATTTTTCTAATAAACAAATAATAATTTTTATTAATTTAATGGAAACATTCAGTTACTAATTCGAAAACAAAAAGTCACTTACTAATTCAAATTAGTGAATATTTTTTGACTAATTCAAATTTAGAGAGAATATTTTTATTTAATGGCTAGTTTCGAAACATTTGCTTCGGAAAGTATTTCAATAATGCAATTACGCAAATTCCAAAATTTTTTATTTACAAACATAAATTTATTAAATAATTTTATAGTCGAAATTTTAAAAATTCACTTATTAAGTAAAAAATTAATTATTATTGTTCATATTTTAAAAATTGTAATATTGTTTCACGGAAGAATTCAATAATTTTCTAAAATTTTAATAAATTGTTCTACACAATTCAATTATTTTTTTAAGTAGTAAAGTCTTTAGAAAAATTCAATTATTTTTAAAACAATTTTAATTGAGTTCCTCGAAAGAGATCAATTTTAAGAAATATTTTAACACACTTCGAAAAAATTCAATTTTTTCTTCTAAAATTTTAATAAATCCTTCGAAAAAATTTAATTTTACAGTAAATTTTATAGTAAAATTCTTCGCAAAAATTCAATTACTTTTATAAATAGTACAATTCTTTGTAGGAATTCAATTATTTTCAAACCAATTTTAATAAATTCTTAGAAACAATTCAATTTCTTTTTAAAATACTGCAATTCTTTAAAGGAATTACATTATTTTTTAAACAATTTTAAAAAACTGACACGAAAGAATTTAATTATTTTCAAAAATGTACATAAAATTCCATTTCAAAAAAGAATTTTAAATTCTATAAAAATAATTTCACTTATTGTCGAAATATTTATAGAAAAGAAAACAAATTATATTATTTCCAATTATTTCTATAAACTTCTTCATAACAATTTAAGTATTTCTCAAAATTTTAAAAAATTCTTCGAAACGCTTCAATTATTTTTATAAATAGCATATATTTATTTATGTTTGTAAATAGTAAAATCGTTTGCAGAAATTTAATTATTTTCAAAAAAAGTTTTAATAGAATTTCTGAAAAGAATTTTAATCTTCAAATATATTAACATAAAATTAATTTATTTTCTAAAATTTTAATGAATTCGAAATAATTAAATTATTCTTATAAATATAGTAAAATTCTTCGAAAGAATCCAATTAATTTTATAAATAGTAAAATCCTTTGCAGAAATTTAATTATTTTCAAATCAATTTTAATAGAATTTTTCGGAAGAATTTAATTATTTTCAAAAATTTTAATAAAATTCTATTTCAACAAGAATTTTAAATTCTTTAAAAATAATTCAAATATTGTCAAGATATTTATAAAGAAGTAATAATAATTTATTAGTTTCAATTATTTATATAAAATTCTTCATAACAATTTTATTATTTCTCAAAATTTTAATAAATTCTTCGAATTATTTTTATAAATTCCACAATTCTTTGAAGGAATTAAATTTTTTTTATTTCTATTTAAATAAAAGCACTCGAAAGAATTTATTTATTTTCAAAATTTTAATAAATTCTTCGAAACATTTCAATCATTTTTATAAATAGTAAAATCCTTTACAGATATTTTAGTTATTTTTAAAACAATTGTAATAGAATTTCTCGAAATAATTTTAATCTTTAAATAGGATTAACATAAAATTCATTTATTTTCTAAAATTTTTAAAAATCCGTCAAAACAATTCAATTATTTTTATAAATTCTAATATAATTCTTCGCAAGAATTCAATTACTTTTATAAATAGTAATAAAATTCTTCGCAAGAATTCAATTATTTTTAATACAATTTTAATAAATTTTTTTTTATAAAATCCAATTGCTTTCAAAATTTTTAAAGAAACTCATTCAGTTAAAAAAAAATTCAGAGAAATTCTTCAAGAGAATGTAATTAGGATTTTTAAAAATTTTAATAAAATTCTTTACGAGAATTTAATAACATTTTTAGAAGGAATTTTATTATTATGAAACTTTTTGATAAAATTCTTTGCAATAATACGATGATTTTTAATACAATAATTTTAAAATTGAAAATATTTGAAAAGAAAAATTAAAAACTATCATTTTGGGCCGGTTTTTTTTTTGTTTCCAATTCATAAATTAAATTATAATTTTTATTTTATAAAAATTATAAGAATTCTATAAAAATTCAAAAGAAAGAAAAATAAGTTAATTTAAATTTGATTATATAAAAATCCCATTAAATTGTAATTTTATTTTATGGAAATAGGTACTACGTATAATTTTATTAAAAAGAAATTTCGTTTTATGACAATTCGTCGAAATGTAAATAATTTACTACAATAAAATACAATAAAAAAAAAATTCAATTTTGTAAAAACTTTATCGATATGAAACAAGAGAAAATATTCTAGTCAATTACATAATAAAATTAGTTTGATAATTATTGTAAAACACAATCAATTGGTGTGCAATAAAAATATGAAATATTGATATTTTCTTTTACAAAAATGGAATTTAACCAACTAAATGATGAAAATAGAGGGAAAAATTAAAGTATTGAGGAAAAGTAAAGTGAAATCAATGGCAATTCAATTACGAAGCTAATAGAGCAATTCAATATAAAAATGATCGTAAAGTCGTTGTGTTATTACTTAAGCGCGAGTGTGACTAGAGAAACATCTTAAGCACTTGTAGGTAACATTCTTTGACGCGTGCATTAATAGCTAAAGTAACGTACTGCCGTCTAATAGTGAGGACATAAAACGCGATAATTGATAGTCGAATGTACAGCTTGTCATTATCTCACACCGAAGCCCTCTTCTCTGTAGTTTTATGGGTGCCTTGCGCGCGTCGAAAACGGATGTCGGAGAGGCGAGTTATACGGCCAATCCTTTTTGAAAGGCGCATAATATACAAGAGAAAAACTGTATATAGGACTTGAAAGAAATAAGAAAATGAGAAAAAAGAAAGAAAAAAAATAAAGAAGAAGAAGAGCCAACTGTAAGACTCTCTCGCGAGGCGATAAAAATCGAACCAATAGCGAAAACACTTTATGGACCAATACAAGTGTCTTGAAAAGTTTCCTTAAGTCCCGCAAAACTTGTTTTTATTGAATTTCCTTGGATCTTTAGCCGCGCCAGCAATCTATAGTGCGAAGGACGTGGCTAATTGTTCCAAGAGCGCTAGTTATTTTTAATAAATGCCAGAAAGGATTCTCCGATGATTATTAGGCGGCGCAGATATAATATCTATTAAAAAAAATGGCGAAAAAAAATAATCTTTCAAGAATAATACGTTCTGCTTCAACGCGGAAAAAGCTTGATAATTTTTAATTGGAACCTCCATTCTTTATAATCTGTATAAAGCTCCATATATACAAGCTTAGAAATTTTCTTTCTTCCTCTTTCGCAGACAATTGCGAGAAGAGAGTGTATTTATAAATTATGTCCGTTGAATTTTTAATTTTATCTCTGTGGAAAATTGTTCTGTGCGTTGTTTTTAATGTTAATTCTTTTCAATCTAGTACTTTATTTATTCAAAAATCTGTTAACATGATTTCTGTACAATTTGCGTGGAAAGTTTGGTTAAATCGCAGAATTTTTAAAAATGTAAATTGGAATAAATAGAATTAAAAAGGTTGAGCGAAAGTTTATTGTCATTTAAAAATTGCTCTTAAACAAAATTCTGTTGAATAAGAAATCTAGTAAATGGAAGTTCAGATATTGTTTTATGAAAATTGTGTTAAATATAAATTTTACTAAATAAAGTTTGGTTTAATATAATTTTACATTTTTTTGTAGAATTCGAATCAATAGAATTCGTACTGGAATTTTTTTGACAAAAATCATTATAATGGACTTTTATAATATTTTTAATAATTTGAAACGGAGGAATAATAATTCTCGTCAATTAATATTTAATGTAAATTTTTCTAGAAGAAATTTGTAGAAACCCTGATTTTTTTCGATATTTATTATTTATTTATTAAAAATCGATTTATTGACTTAAAATCTCATTTTTTTAATAATTTTTCTTTATAATTTTTCATTTCAAATATTTCCACTTTAAAAAATTTTTTTTTTTTTTTAATATTTTATGTATTGAAAATCAATCGAATTTTTGCAAACAATTTATCAAAAAATTTGATAATAAAATTCCTTCTAAAATTGTTATTAAATTCTCATAAAGAATTTTATTAAAATTTTTAAAAATCCTAATTAAATTCTTTTGAAGAATTTCTTTGAATTTTTCTTAAACTAATGGAGTTTCTATAAAAACTGTAATTGATAATTTTGAAAGCAATTGGATTTTTTGAAGAATTTTATTACAATTGTATTTAAAATAATTAAATTCTTGCGAAGAATTTTAATACTATTTATGAAAATAATTTAATTGTTCTGACGGATTTTTAAAAATTTTAGAAAATAAATGAATTTTATGTTAATATTTGAAGATTAAAATACTTTCGAGAAATTCTATTACAATTGTTTTAAAAATAACTAAAATATCTGTAAAGGATTTTACTATTTATAAAAATGATTGAAATGTTTTGAAGAATTTATTAAAATTTTGAAAATAAATAAATTCTTTCGAGTAATTTTATTTAAATAGGAATAAAAAAAATTTAATTCCCTCAAAGAATTGTGGAATTTATAAAAATAATTGAATTGTTTCCAAGAATTTATTAAAATTTTGAGAAATAATTAAATTGTTAAAAAGCCTTTTATAGTAATAATTGAAAATCATGAAATTTTTTTTTCTTTTTTATAAATATTTTGCCAATATTTAAATTATTTTTAAAGAATTTAAAATTCTTGTTGAAATAGAATTTTATTAAAATTTTTGAAAATAATTAAATTCATTCCGAAAAATTCTATTAAAATTAATTTGAAAATAATTAAATTTCTGCAAAGGATTTTACTATTTATAAAATTAATTGGATTCTTTCGAAGAATTTTACTTTATTTATAAGAATAATTTAATTATTTCGAAAGATTTATTAAAATTTTAGAAAATAAATGAACTTTATGTTAATATTTGAAGATTAAAATTCTTTTGAGAAATTCTATTAAAATTGTTTTGAAAATAATTTAATTTTTCAAAGAATTTATTAAAATTTTGAGAAATAATTAAATTGGTATGAAGAATTTTATAGAAATAATTGAAAATCATGAAGATTTTTTTTCTCCTTTATAAATATTTTGACAATATTTGAATTATTTTTAAAGAATTTAAAATTCTTGTTGAAATAGAATTTTATTGAAATTTTTGAAAATAATTAAATTCTTCCGAAAAATTCTATTAAAATTGATTTGAAAATAATTGAATTTTTGTTAAGATTTAACTATTTAAAAAAATAATTTAATTATTTTGAAAGATTTATTAAAATTTTAGAAAATAAATGAATTTTATGTTAATATTTGAAGATTAAAATTCTTTTGAGAAATTCTATTAAAATTGTTTTGAAAATAATTGAATTCCTGCAAAGAATTTGACTATTTTTTAAAATTTATTGAATTCTTGCGAAGAATTTTACTATATGTATAAGAATAATTTAATTATTTTGAAAGATTTATTAAAATTTTAGAAGAAAATTGAATTTTTTCGAAATGTGTTAAAAATATTTTTAAAAATTGATCTCATTTGAGGAATTTAATCAAAATTGTTTTAAAAATAATTGAATTTTTGTAAAGATTTTACTACTTAAAAAAATAATTGAATTGTTTAGAAGAATTTATTAAATGTTTAGAAAATTATTGAATTCTTTCGTGAAATTTTATTAAAATTTTTAAAATATGATCAGTAATAATTAATTTTTTATTTAATAAGTGAAGTTTTCAAATTTCGACTATGAAATTATTTTAAGTATTTATATTTGAACTCTATCGTGTCAAAAATTAATAAATTATATTAATTTCATTCTTAAGAATAATTTTACGAAAGAAAGAATTTTTTTCTCGTCTATTTAATTGAAAATTAGACATAGAATTACAAATTGAGTTGTATAGACACTTAATATGTCTGCTGTATTTTTCAAAAGGAAAAATATTATTTCAACTGTTTGCTCATTAAATGAGACGAGTTTTTTGTTACCCCAAAACGACCACCCGTGAGTGCAAACGATACACAGGTGGTTCCGGTTAGAAAGCTTATATCATCCCTAAATGGGTCTTAATTTCACGAATTCGGATTCAGAAATCGTCCCCTCAAATGTGAAATTCAATCCGAACGAAAGGATAAAATCTCCAATCTCGCGAGAATTTTTTGACGATAATAAACTATTAGGTGGTCACGAGCTTTTATTTTTAATATACAGATTTAAAAATTCTGTAACAATGAAAATAAAAAAGTGTTATTAAGAACAATAAGAAATTAGAAAAATGATAATAATAATAATAATGAATGAAATAATATTTTTTGAATTTAAATAGAATTAAATACGAATAATCGAATCTGTCAAGTATTTGCGGTTATTAATTATAACTTTTCAATTATTTAATAATTCATGACTCGGGCGCCAATTCCGTGAAATTTAATTATAATAAAATTATTCTGAATTGACATCCAAGTTTTATCGAATTATTTTTGTATACTTTATAAAATGTATTTGAGAATGAGAAAAATAAATTTTTTTATTTTCCTAGTAAGAAAAATACACAGAAAAATTAATTTTTCTCATTTTGAAATAGATTTGAGTGGCGCAGCTAATTTTGAAATTTGATTATTGAAAAAATAGAAAGAGAAATTTTAAAGTATGTCGCCGAGTTTATTTACTTTGTAAAATGAGTGTTGTACGTCTTTTTTTTCCAGAAAAGCATCAGGAAATAAGAAAAAGAAAGGGAAATAAAAGGAAGGAAGTTTAAGAATTGAGTATTTTGTGAGTGGAGGAAGGTTGAAGTGGGTGGTCCAATTACCCCGATGGTTTTCGCGTTCACGAGAGATGCAGCACGTGCATATAGGGAACCAGGGTAATAAGACTCTGCTCTTTCCGTCAAAGCTATAAGCCCCAACTAAGCCGAGTGAGGTGGAGAAGCTTCGGTTTTAGTTACGATTCCGCTGACATCATTAACCAAACATCTGGCCCACTTCCCTCACATATATAGAAATCACATATTCGTTGTTTTATGATTTTACGCTTTTTCGCAGGCTAAAAAATTACGCGATTCGATTATTTGCTTTCTTTTTGTTTCTTTATTCTTGGTAGATTTTTTTTGCATTTAGTATGTGAATAAAAGTCAAATGACTATTTAAAATTATTACTATTTAATTATTTCTATATAATTTAATTTTTGGAAGATTGCAAATTTTGTAAATTTACTCTGTATTTTCTCTCAATTTCTCTAAATTGTGTAATTAAATCTCTGAATTCTCTGAATTTTGTTAATTTGAATCTAAATTTACGAAATTCGAATACATTTTTTAAAGGGTTGTATACAAACTATTCAAAGTTCGATTATATTCTCAACTTTCCATTATTTATTTGTAAAGAATATTCAAAATATTGGAAAATAAATTTCGTGTTCTTAATTTCGAGATTTCTATTGTTTACACATTTTCAAAGTTAAAAAAGTAAATCCAAAGGATTTATTTATTTAACATCAAATTTTACGTATGATATACAATCTGTTATAGTGCAAATTACAAATTTTTTTATTTTCAAATTTTTATTTTTGCATAAATTCATAATCAAAATTTGAAAAATTTACCTATTATGTAAATATTTAATTATTATTGTTTATATTTTCCGAAAATTCTAAAAGAATTAAAATAAATTATTAATTCTAAAATAATTAATAATAGAATTCTTTCGAAAAATGTTATTATGTATGTAAATAATTAAATTTTTGGGAAGAATACTACCATTTTCATAATTTCCTTCTTCGCAGAAATTAAATTATTTTCAATGCAATTTTAATATAATTTCACGAAAGAATTTTTCCAAATCCATTGAAACAATTCAATTATTTAATAAAGTCTTGGCAAACATTCAATTCTCCTTAAAAAAATAATTCTAAAAGTGATTTAATCTCAAAATATTCCATTATTTCAAAGACTAAAATTTATTTTAAAAATTCAATTGGTTTCCAAATTTTTAAGAAAATTCTTGTAAAATTTTCAAATTATTTTCTTTAAAAATTAAAAAATGACACAATTTGTTTATAAAAATTTTATTATGTCAATTTATTAATAAAATATTACTGAAGAATTCAGTAAAAAATTTTCGAAAAAATTCATTTATTTTCCAAACTTCTAATAAATTCTTGGAAACAATTCAATAACTTTCAAAAATTAGTAAAATTCTTCGCAAGAATTAAATTACTTCTATAAATAATAAAATTTTTTAAAAGAATTTAATTATATTCAAAACAATTTTAATAAATTTGAACAATAAAGTATTTAATAATAATTTTTAACAGAAGCGATTAATTTAAAAACTTAAAAGAAATTCTTTATAAAATTCATTTACTTTTGAAATTTGTAATTAAAATTATTTTTAAAAAATTCAAAGAAATTCTTCAAAAAAGTTTAATTAGGTTTTGAAAATTGTGGATTTAAAATTCTTCGTAAGAACTCAATTATTTTCATTGATCATAAAATTCTTCAAACGAATGCAATTATTCTTAATTTAATTGTGGTAAAATTCCTCGAAAGAATACAATTTTTTAATAAAAATACTAATCAAATTTAATTATTTTCAAAAATTCTGATAAAATTCTCCGAAAAAAGTAAATTCTGTTTTAAAATAGTAAAATTCCTTGCAGAAATTCAATTATTTTTAATAGTATTATAATAAAATTTCTTAACAAAATAAATTTATTTTAAAAAATATTTAATAAGTTTTCGACTGAATACAAGTATTTTGTAAATTCTTTAAAAAATTCATTCAAAACATTCAATTATTTTCAAATATTATGTTAACATTCTTTAAAACAATTTAATAATTTTTATAAATTGTAAGAATCTTCTCGAGAATTTTAATGATTTTTATGACATTTTATTGAAAAAATTTTTTATTTTTTACGTTTTAATGTTTTTAGAACAAATTATTTATATTATTTAAAAAACAGCTTTTTTTAAGTTGAATCTGAATTTTTTCCAAAAACTCATTTACAGAAAGCAAATTAATTACCTTCTTATAAAACTTCTAATATTTTAGAATTTATTATTTTTGTTTATCTTAAAACGTATTTATTTAACTGTCATTAGAAAAAGTTGTTAAATTTCTAGTTCTTAAATTCTTTGCATTGACAGGAAATCAAAAATTTAAAAAGTAGTTTTCAAATATTTTGTTATAACAATATTTAAAATTCAATTCTAAGTCCTTCAAAATTGAAAATTTCCAAAGATTATTCAACATTTTGAAAACTAAATTTTATGTTCTGAAATTCAACATTTCGATTCTCGAAATTAAAAAATAGTCTTTTTAAAAGTTAGAAATTGAAAAACTAAATTGAAGAGGGTTTTAATTTTAAAAACATTTGAAATTTATAATTTTCTCAGTTTTTAAGTTACAAATTTTTTGATTTTTGAGATTTCAAATTCGTCGGTTTATTGAAATTTCCACTTCTTCAAATGTTAACTTCAAATTTTAGCATGACCAAAGCAATTATAAATTTACTGATATTACGAATTTTGCAAATTTTAAAATTATAAATTCTTTATTTCCAAATTTAGAATTTTTGATTTAAATTTTTTTCCCTATTTTTGAAAATACATGAGAGAAATTTCTTACTATTTTTACACTTTTACAGACTGTGAAATATTAAAAATCGTATTTCTGAATCTTTTAGTTTAGAGAATTTTCCCTATTCTCAGCGTGAAAATTAAAAAAAAAATCCCATCTCTTTTTTTGAATATTGAAAATTTCCCAATTCGCGCAGTTGTCAAAATTCTTAAATGGAAAAGTTTGCAAAATTTTCTGGAATTCAAAAACTTTTTCTGAAATTTTATTTGTTAATCATTTTTAGTGAAAATAGATCTCTTTTTTAGTCGAATATGAATTTTTTTTTTTTGTAATTTAGTTGCAGAAAGCAATTTAGTAATTTTTGAAAAACTTCTGATTATGTAGATCGATTTTTTTATTACTCAATTTCGAGTCGTTATGATCGGGTTTTGGTTTCTTTGGGTCACCAAAAACGGCTTTGTAGAATTTATTATTTATTATTATTAATTTATGATTATTTAACGAAATATTGTTTACTTTCGCTGATTTGCTAATGAAAGTATATTTTCAGATGGCAGCAGGGATTTGTCGCTAGATTATTATTGAAATTAAGAAAAATAGAATCTGTCGACGTAGCCGCACGGGAGGATAAATCGATTTTGGCATTATGGTCAAACGGAGATTGTCACGACGTGTAAAGAGCCAAAAAGTTCGTCTCTCAAGCTCCACGATGTTTCTTTCTAGCGGTTGTAAATCGGTCTGGGAAGGGAGCCAAGCGCTCGGCCAGCCGTGTCAGCGAAATCGTAACTCGCGGCTATTAAGGCAGAAGGACCCGACTTATGCAAAAACGAGTGATAAATTGCAAAACGGCGATGAAGTTTAGCTCTCGAAAACGCTAAAACACCACGACGCGATACCCCACATGAAGTCAAAGGACAAAGTCGCTAATTATAAGTTTCAAAAGGAAAATTCTCTTAATCAACTCGATTCTCGAAAATATTCGAAACATTCTTTTGCTATCACTAACGAGTAAATGAATAACAAAAAAGGTTTTTTTAAACCTATTTTTCTCTAAAGAAAAATGGATTTAAAAAATGGATTTAAAAAATAGATTTAAAAAATATATTTAAAAAATAGATTTAAAAGATAGATTTTTTTTGCAAAATGAGGGACGTTTTCGTGACACAAGTTGAAAGCCGGATAAGAGAGAATGAAAGTGAGAGAAAAAATGACATAATTTTTTGTTCGAAACTTCGACGAGGGTCTTGATATGTCGACATTTAACATTCAACACAGCGAAAAAGAATTTAGTTGCCGAGGCAACGATTCTAATTGGAAACATGTGCGCTTTGTCTGCAATTTTTCGAATATACACTACATATATATGAAAACGAAAGTTTCGAAGAGGCACGCGGTTAACTTTTACCGGATCGTTTGTAACAGTCCGAACTAAAGAGTTTCGGGTACTTTTCCCTTCTCCCAATGTTATATACTTGAAGTAAAATGGTTTTACTCGAGTTTCGAGTGGGTAAAAGGTTACATCTGGAAACAAAAGTGCACAAAGGGTTCTATTTATGAACTGGGGTACTGCCTGTCGAAGTTGAATTTGACTTCATTTGTAAAAGGTTTCATTTCACTTTCAAGACTTTTCAGCTTATTACCCTCATTTATTCTAGTATCGCTTTTTCGAATTTCATTTATTTTTAGTCCTTCTCTCAATTCTCTATTTTTGCTAAACTCTTTCGTCGCCATTTCTTTCAAAAAGCTGGGAAATTAAAAAAAGACAATTTTACCGCAATTTAAGAAAGAATAGAATCGAATCTCCCGCTAATAGAGAGATTTATTTAAAATTCTTGATTTATTATTTGAAATTCCCAAGAAATCCAGGTGCTTGTTTCATAATTCAATTATTCCTCGAAACAATATAGAGAAAAATTTTTGCCCTTGAATAGAGAGCGTAAACATAATAATATTTCACTGTAAAAATTCAATTCAAGTGAAAGTGTAATGATTGCATAGGAAAAATGACTGGAGTTTATTAAATATTTATCATTTTCACTGCGCCGAGTTGGTCTTTCGACCTCGGGATAGTTTTCTCATCGAAAACCGATCACCGAGGAATATAAAAAAAAATAGCAGAAAGAAAGGAAAAAAAAGAAAAGTGCACTCGACTGTATACGTTTCCTGGTGAGTCTTTGCACGCGAGCAAACGTTAACAACTACTATTAACCGGCAATTGTCGACTCGATCCGTGGAAATCCCTCGTGCGATGTGTCGTTACATTCGTAAATATCTCTTTTCACCTTCTCTCCCACTTGCTCTCTTGGATCACGATTTTTTTATGGGCATGCAAACTTCCCTCTTTTTTATTCATTCCCTCGTTTTTTTTTTTCTCTTTTTTTGTTTCGTTCACCTACTCGAAAATTAGCCTTCCCTCGAGCTTCGAATAATTGGAATACTCCAGGGTCGTCACGAAAAAACAAGTCTTTTCGAAGAATATCGAAATTTTCTTTTTAAAATAAAATATTCCGCCAATTATTATCAGAAAATGAAAAGTTCTCAAATTTGAGGAATTTCGAAATCTTTCTTTCGATTGACATTATGAAATAAAAATTTTTGGAATTCAATTTCTTGGTTCCGATAATTTTCTCAATTTATTTTTCGTTCTTTTCTATCTTCTTCTCAATTTTAATTTTTCTCTGAATTTTCCTTATTTGAATAGTTGAAAATTCGAAAATATTTACAAATTCGCTAAAATTCGCAATGTTCAAAAACTTTTGTTTAGAATGTCCGAAAAAAATGTTCTCCAATTAAATCGAATTGTTATTAAATGTTTAATCGAATTAAATCATTATTAATATTCAGATTAAATTAAATTGCAAATAAATCACGAATCGATTAAGTAAATTTTTCTCGAGAGAGAGAAAACCGTACCGAGAATTGGATGAGATGCCTAATTATTTTAAGTTGGATAATATTGAGAGCGACGAATGTCGAAAGGAGTGAACAGACATTAATCGAGAGAGCTACCCACTTGAACGTTTTAAGACCCGAGTTTTTGCCAGTTCAGCTTTCAAGATACTTGAGTTAAAAAACCCGGTCGTAAAGAACAGCGATGATTTTAATGTAGGTGATAAACTCTCTTACACTTTTCCACGACGTTATACACCAAGAAGAGAAAGAGAGTTAAAAATGGAATAAACAAAAAAAGAAAGAAATTTTTTTTTTTCCTTTGAACCATGTCTGGCAATCGAAATTGATAATAAATTTTGTTTTTTTTATTCAAAATGCAATAAGTAGGGGAAAACGGTCTTTAGAATAATTTGTAGTTTAATTTACGACTGGCGGTAATATAATTTGGGTATAATTCAATTTTGTATATATGAGATGATTTGTGGAAATGATATAAATTAAATTCACACTGCACATGCGGTGGATTATCATTGGAAACAAGTCGTATATACGACGTTCAAGATGGTTGCTTTAGTGAAACTAAATCCAATGTAATTGAAAGGGATGCTTTCGCACGAACGGACAAGACTAATAATAGATTTAATAGAGACACGCTCATTGAAGGGGTCGTGCTACGCCGCGCAACGCTGCAACTCAAACTGGCTCAAGCTGCCACTTTATGTCTTAAGTTTAGTCAAACAGTATCCAATTATCCCCTCAAAAAGAAGAAATAATAATAAACAGTAAATGAAAAAAAGAAGAAAATTTGGGAAAAGTATAAATCTACCGAAAATTTCTAATTATTTCAACACTTTGGGAACACACTTGAATTCGCGTGACTTTCAGACACTCGTAAAAACAAATACGAAGAAATAAAAAAATTAATTTCTCTATTTTTAAAATTTAAAAATAAGAATTCTTTCAATTTCGATAATTTTAGAAAGAGAATCTTACACTTTTCAAAATCTATTCTAAGAAAATATTTAATATTTTTAGTTAATTAAATTTCAAACAAAATCTTGAAATATAAAAGTATAAAAGTTGCAATTATTAGAAATAATTGAATTCCAATTCAATTCTAAAATTAAATTAATTCAATTTCAATTCAAATTTAAAATTAATAAAAACATAATTTTAATTCGATTTTAAAATAAATAAAAATTTAATTTTTTAATTATTATTATTTGAATTAGAAATTAAATGTAAAAGAAGAAAATTGAATTATTATTTTACAAAAACAGTAAACGAAAGTGTTAAAGTTGAAATTGTTAGAAGTAATAATTGAATTTTAATTCAATTTTTGTAAATGTAATTTTTTTATAATTGAAATGTATTAATTTTTTTTTAATAAAATCTCTTTAAAAAACATGTTTTTAAAATAATTTTATAAAATTTGATTTAAATTTGCTTCCAAAAAAGCTAGTTAGTTGTTTACTTTTTTGCTTCTTAACTTTTTTCATAATTTTTCATTTTAAATATATTCTATTTTAAAATTAATATATTGATAATCATCAAATTATTGCAAAGAAATTTATCAAAAAATTTGATAGTAATAGAATTTCTTCTAAAAATATTATTAAATTCTCGTGAAGAATTTTATTAAAATTTTTTAAAATCCTAATTAAATTCTTTTGAAGAATGCCTCTGAATTTTTTTTAAACTAAAGGAATTTCTTTAAAAACTTTAATTGAAAATTTTGAATGCAATTGGATTTTATGAAGAATTTTACTAAAATTGTAATAAAAATAATTAAATTCTTGCGAAGAATTTTATTATTATTTGTAAAAATAATGGAAATTGTTCCGAAGAATATATTAAAATTTTTAAAAATAAATGAATTTTATGTTAATATTTGAAGATTAAAATTCTTTCGAGAAATTCTGTTAAAATTATTTTGAAAATAATTAAATTTCTGTAAAAGATTTTATTATTTGTAAACATAAATGAATTATTACATAGAATTTTACTATTTATAAAAATAATTGAAATGTTTGAAAGAATTTATTAAAATTTTGAGAAATAATTAAATTGTTATGAAGAATTTTATAGAAATAATTGAAAATAATAAAATTTTTTTCTTGTTTATAAATATTTTGACAATAATTGATTATTATTAAAAAATTTAAAATTCTTCTTGAAATAGAATTTTATAAAAAAAATTTTAAATAATTAAATTCTTTCGTGTAATTTTACCTAAATTGGATTTAAAAAAATTTAATTCCTTCAAAGAATTGTAATATTTCTAAAGAAATTAAAATGTTTTAAAAGAATTCATTAACATTTTAGAAAATTATTAATTTTTATGTTAATTTTTGAAGATTAAAATTCTTTCGAGAAATTCTATGAAAATTATTTTAAAAATAATTAAATTTCTGTAAAGGATTTTACTATTTATAAATATAAATGAATTATTACATAGAATTTTACTATTTATAAAAATAATTGAAATATTTTAAAGAATTTATTAAAATTTTAAGAAATAATTAAATTGTTATGAAGAATTTTATAGAAATAATTGAAAATAATAAAAATTTTTTTTCTTCTATATAAATATCTTGACAATAATCGAATAATATTTAAAGAATTTAACATTCTTGTAGAAATAGTATTTTATGGAAATTTTTGAAAATAATAAAATTCTGTTGTGTAATTTTATTGAAATTAGATTAAAAATAATTAATTCCTTTTAAAGAATTGTAATATTTATAAAAAGAATTGAATTGTTTCGAATAATTTATTAAAATTTTAAGAGAGAAATAAAATTTATAAAAATATTTTTAAGTATTTGAATTCATCCGAGGAATTTAATTAATATTACTTTTAGTTTTGAAAATAACTGAATTCCTGCAGAGAATTTTACTATTTATAAAATTAATTAAATTCTTGCAAAAATTTTTACTATGTTTATAAGAATAATTTAATTATTTCGAAGGATTTATTAGAATTTTTGAAAAAAAATTCAATTTTTTCGAAGTGTGTTAAAAATATTTCTAAAAATTGATCTCTTCCGAGGAATTCAATTAAAATTGTTTTAAAAATAATTAAATTATTGTTAAATTAAATTATCATTTTACTACTTAAAGAAATAATTAAATGGTTTAGAAGGATTTTTAAAATGTTTAGAAAATTATTGAATTTTGCGAAATTTTTATTAAAATTTTCCAAATATGAACAGTAATAATTAATTTTTGTACTTAATAAGTGAATTTTTTAAATTTTGACTATGAAATTATTTTAAAACTTTATGTTTTAAAATAGAAAATTTTGTAATTTTTAATATTATTAATAATTTAAAAGTTCCACTTTCAAAAACTTCAATTTTTAATCCTGAATTCTATTTTTATTAATTTTAAAATCGAATAAAATTAAATTTTTGTTAATCTTAACATTAAATTAAAATTCAATTTTTATTAATTTTATAATTATAAATTAAAATTCAATTTTATTAATTTTATAATTATAAATTAAAATTTTTTTTTAAATTAATTTTAAAAAGAAATTAAAATTCAATTTTGTTCTTTTGAACGCTCAGATCTTTCGGTTCATGAAAAATCGAAATCGAAAATTCTAAACTTGAATCGAAATCGAAATGAAAAATTCTGAACTAGAAAAATTAAAATTTTAAAAATTGAGAAATTTGTGTAAAAAATGACTAAACGTACAAGTATTTTAAAATTCGTCAAATATATTTCGTAACTGTGAAAACATTTTTTTTCTAGTTGTGAATTTAGATATTGGAGTAATGTATGTGTGTAAAAAAAAGTGGAGACATTTAGTATTCAGTGGAATACATTTATATGCATGTGGAGAAGGAGACTTATGGCAAAAGTAATATAAAAGCAGATCGTAATGAGAGAAAAAGATGATGGGGGTAAAAGGGTTGTTGTTGAGGAATGGGAATGGGAATGGGAATGAAAGAGGGAAAAAGAGTGGCATAGAGACCGCAGTTTGCCAGTTTCTCTCTCCGTGTGTGGTTTCGAGCCCTCCTGTCTCATTTGAACGCGATTATTTATGTTTTCTTTTCGTCCGACGCCGCCGACGCCTGCAGCCACTAAAAACCCATCGCCTACTCCTTCTTTTTAAAAAAGTCCTCGCCTTCTCTTCTCACTATACGTGTGCCAACACGCGCGGAGATCCCTTCGTCCTTCCGTATATAGAATGCTCCTGACTAATAGAGGTCCTTATCTTATTTTCGAATCGAGCCAATATGATTCATTACACAATTTTATATAATTTATCGGTTGTGAGATGGGGGTTCAACAAAAATTCTGACTCTTGACAATTTCCGCATTTGGCATCTTCTTTTGCTTCTTCTTCTTCTTCCTCTTCTTCTTCTTCTCCTCTTTTTTCCGCGAAATTTATCCAAAGATTATTCGATTTTTTGAATCGAAATTAAAAATTTTTAGTATTGTAAAATTCAAAATTTAAAAATTAGGGACAAATCACTATTATTCATAAGGAATTTATACTTGGCTTCTTCTTCTTTATTTTTGAAACAAAATTGAAAATCTACATGGTATTAGTTAAAAATTAATTTGTCAGGGTTACCGCACAGGTCAGGGAAGTTAGGGAATTCAGGGAAAATTCAGGGAAAGTAAAATTGGTCAGGGAAGTCAGGGATTTTTACTAAAAGTATTGGAAAAAATTGAATCTTTAAAATTCATGAGAAATCTGATTTTTTTTCTTTTTGCCTCATAAACTATGAAATTACCACAAATTTTCATACAAAACCTTCAATTTTTTTTATTTCTGACAATAATAATAATAATAATAATAATAATAATAATCTCTTTTTAAATAACTTAAATTTTCAAAAACTATCATAAAATTAATAATAAATTAATTAATAAAATTCAATTATTCAATTTTAAATAAATTTCTTCAAAATAATTCAATTATTTTCATAAGTAGTAATAAAATTTTTCACAGGAATTCAATTATTTAAAATACAAAATTTAATAAAATTTTTCGAAAAATATAAATTATACAAAAGTATTTTCATAAATAATAAATTTCTTCACCGAAACTCAATTACTTTTATAAACTTGAATAAAATTCGATGTAAGAACTCAATTATTTATATAAACTTGAATAAAATTCATTGGATTATTTTCAAAATTAATAAAATTCTTCGCAAAAATTCAATTATTCTCAAAAATTAAAAAAAAAATATTTTCAAAATTTCAATTATATTTAAAAATTTTAAAGATCCTAAAGTTTTGAACGTTCAAATTAACGAAATTTATTCATTTCTTCACAAAACGTACAATTTTAGTTTAAAAATTTTTTTATGATTAATAACTTATTAAAACAATTTCAATAAAAAATATTTCGTTCATTTGAACGTTCAAAACTTGAGGATCATAAATTTTAATAAAATTCTTTGCAAAATTTTGTAGGAATTCAATTTTAATGATTTAATTCAAAATAATTCCATTATTTTCATAAGTAATAAAAATTTTCACAGGAATTCAATTATTTAAAATAAAAAAAAATTCTTCACCGAAATTCAATTATTTTTATAAACTGGAATAAAATTCTTTGTAAGAATTCAATTATTTATAAAAAATAAAAAAATTCTTCACATAAATACAGTTATTTTTATAAATTTGAATAAAATTTGTTGGCAGAATTAAATTATTCTTAAAATGTAATAAAATTCTTCGCAGAAATCCAATTGTGTTTGAAAATTAAAAAAAAATTCTTGTTTAAATTCCAAATAACTTTATAAATAATAAAATTCTTCTCCAAAATTCAATTATTTTATGGAAATTTTAAGAAAATTTAAATTATTTTCATAAGTAATAAAACTCATGGCAGAATTTTAATGATTTTTTATACAATATATATTTTAATCAAATTCCTCGAAAAATGGAATTAGTCTTAAAAATTTTATTAAAATTTGTCAAATTAAATTCATATTGGTATTTAAAAATTTATTGATAAAATTCTTTATGAGAATTAAATTTTAACAAAGAACATTCTATTATTCAATAAATAATTTATTTTTTAATTTAAATAATTGAATTTTTCTAGAATTTTCTAATAAAAATTGATTTAAAAATGAATTAACGGATAATCGATTTATTATTATTTATGAAAGTAATTGAATTATTGCCACGAATGTTATTACATTTTTTAAAAATAATTTAATTTTTTTGAGAAATTTTACTGCTTGTAAAAATAATTGAATTCTTGCGAAGGATTTTTTTAGGATTTTTGTAAATAATTAACCTATTCTGAAAAATGTTATGGTAATAATATTCTAATAAGTTGTTCAATTTAAAAAGGTTTGAATTTGAATGTTTTGAAGAATTTGAATTTCTACAGAAAAATAATAATGATTAAATATTTATTTAAAAAAGAAGTTATTGATGTTCTTGAATAATTTTACAATTAATGAAATTTGTAAATAAATGTAATAGAACATTTTTTCTTGATTATTTAAAAAATTTTAGAGTGAATCAGAATATTCTTTATAGGGTCAGGGAAAGAGTGAAAATTTTGTCTGGAAATCAAAGAAAAGTCAGGGAAAATTAAAATTAAATATTTGTGGCAACCCTGTTTGTGGAGGTTAATAAAATTTCAAATTTTCCTAATCAATTTTCAATTCATGAGAATTTGGTAATTCATTCGGAAAATTTGTAATAAAAGTTAAATTAAAAATAGTAAAAATTCTAATTTTATATAAAATTTTATTCGAATGGAAAATGGAACCAATAATCTATTTTCGAGAATAATAATATAACTGTTATATCTGAATGAAAACATAATTTGATTTTGAATGTTCCAGATTCATTGAGATTGATATACAATAGAAAATCGATGAAAAATAAATTTTCTCCTTATTAATAGAAATTTTTTTTTTTCCAGTGAAAATGCTGTGTATAGAAATATAAATGTATTTATATTCTTGGACAATTTTACAAGAAGCAGCTCTCGATTAGTCACAGATAATCAACTTGGGAACCCAAGCGTCTTAAGAGATTCAACCTCCTTTACGGTTGTGATCAACCGTTAAATTTTTTTCTGCCTCGTTATCCATAACTTAATCGGAAATGATGCTCTCCTAATGTCATGAAAACTCAATAGAGATTTTTTTCTCTCTTATGAACTGATGATGAAAACTCAATCAGAATCCTAATCATATATTCTCATTCAATCATATTTTTTGAATGTTAACTTTCAAATTTTAAAAAAGCAAATTTAATTCTAGAAGTTTGATAAAAAATATTCGGTAAAAATTTCAATTCGATCAAATGCTATTTATTTTTGTTAATATTAATCTTAATAATAATTAATAATTGAGCTTAATGACAAGTTCGTTATGGACATTTGACGAACTTTACAGTTTGTCAAATTTCGATAATTGCAAATTTTTCTTTGATTTTTTAAGATGATGTCAAAGTCGATGCGATTTCACCCTTGAAGCTAAATTGAAAAATTCCAAAAGTTTGAAAAGAAAATAATTTTTTTAAAAAAATGGGGAATGTTTCTTTTGTGAATAAAAAGTAGACATGAGAATTTCGGGTGTTTTTTTCCTATTTGTCCATTTTCGTGTGTTTATTAACAGCTTCTGGGGGCAATTAACGGTTGTAGTTGAAATGCAAGCAAAAAAAATGGTAGAAACGAAATTTTACTTGTAGACCTCGTGTAGTAATACATATTAGAGAAGCACCATTCGCGTCTGTGGTCCGTAACGACAAAGCGATTTTGGAATTCCGGACATTTGTAATTCCGTCTTTTGACATTGTTCCTAGACAGTGTTTACGTTTATCGGACAGAAGTTGAGGAAACATTGGCAGAAGGCCAGCGTCACCCAGAAAGAGAGAAAGACATCGTAAATTTGTCTACCTCCGTTAAAACAATTCTATATTCCAAAACGAAAGTCTATAAACATTCGCCAAACAACGATTCTGTCAAAATAAATAAAACAAGAAATCTTTCAAATTTCACCAAAAAGAAAAATTGAATCATTTTTTTAAATCAATAAATTACATTTTTAACGAGCAAATATTAGACACGTAGAACGTGTTATTCAATTTGTTGTTCTTATGCAAATTACAAAATTTTTTAATTTGTAATATAAATTTTTTAAAATAATTTCATAGTCAAAATTAAAAAAATTCACTTATTAAGTACAAAATTAATTATTACTGTTCGTATTTTAAAAATTTTAATAATATTTCACGACAGAATTCAATAATTTTCTAAACATTTAATAAATTCTTCTAAACAAAAATAATTCAATTACTTTTTTAAGTAGTAAAATTTTTACAAAAATTGAATTATTTTTAAAACAATTTTAATTAAAATCCTCGGATGAATTCAAATATTTTTAAATGTTTCCATAAATTTTTATAAATATATTTGTGCAACCCCTGCTGGAAAAGAGCTACTTTCCTTTGACATAAATGCAGCAGAAAGTGGTAAATTTCTGCACATTTAAAAGTGTGCAGGAAAGTGTACTTTCCCGCACACTTTTGATAAAGTGTGCAGGAAAGTATACTTTCCTGCACACTTTTTTGTAAACAGTATAATATACACTATAATCAACATAAAACTATATTTATTGATTAGAAATGTATAAAAATAACTTTTTTCGGTAAACAGGTGTTGCACAAAGTACTGTGTGCAACACGTACGAAAGAAGATTTTCCGACTTCGTGCAAATTGCTGCCCTCGCTTCGCTCGGAGCAGCAAACTTAGCACTCGTCGGAAAACAGCTTCTTTCTGTACTTGATGCACAATATACTATTTTAACACACTTTGAAAAAATTTAACTTTTTTTTATAAAACTTTAATAAATCCTTCGAAAAAAATTATTCTTATAAATATAGTAAAATTCTTCGCAAGAATTCAATTAATTTTATAAATAGTAAAATTCTTTGTAGGAATTCAATGATTTTTAAAACAATTTTAATTAAATTCCTCGGATGAATTCAAATATTTTAAAATATTTTCATAAATTTTATTTATTTCCTAATATTTTAATAAATTCTTCGAAACAATTCAATTTTTGGTATAAATACTACAATTCTTTGAAGAAATTAAATTATTTTTAATTCAATTGAAATAAAATTACACGAAAGAATTTCATTATTTTGAAAAATTTCCATAAAATTGTATTTTAACAAGAATTTTAAATTCTTAAAAAATAATTCAATTATTGTCAAAATATTTATAAAAAAGAAAAAAAAATCATTATTTAAAATTATTTCTATAAAATTATTCATAAATTTTATTTATTTCCTAAAATTTTAATAATTTCTTTGAAACATTTCAATTATTTTTAAAACAATTTTAATAGAATTTCTCTAAGGAATTTTAATCTTCAAATATTAGCATAAAATTCATTTATTTTTTAAAATTTTAATAAATTCTTCGAAATAATTAAATTATTCTTATAAATAATGTTAAATTCTTCAAAAGAATCCAATTAATTTTATAAATAATAAAATCCTTTGCATAAATTTAATTATTTTCAAATCAATTTTAATAGAATTTTTCGGAAGAATTTAATTATTTTCAAAAATTTTAATAAAATTCTATTTCAACAAGAATTTTAAATTCTTTAAAAATAATTCAAATATTGGCAAAATATTTATAAAAATATTTTTATAAATTCCACAATTCTTTGAGGGAATTAAATTTTTTTATTCCTATTTAAATAAAATTACTCGAAAGAATTTATTTATTTTCAAAATTTTAATAAATTCTTCAAAACATTTCAATTATTTTTATAAATAGTAAAATCCTTTACAGATATTTTAGTTATTTTTAAAACAATTGTAATAGAATTTCACGAAAGAATTTTAATCTTCAAATATTAACATAAGAATCATTTATTTTCTAAAATTTTAATAAATTCTTCGGAACAATTCAATTATATTTTTATGTAGTAAAATCATTACAAAAATTAAATTATTTTCAAAACAATTTTAATTGAATTCCTCTTAGGAGATCAATTTTAAGAAATATTTTTAACACACTTCGAAAAAATTCCATTTTTTCCCCAAAATGTTAGTAAATCCTTGGAAATAATAAAATTATTCTTATAAATATAGTAAAATTCTTCGCAAAAAATCAATTAATTTTATAAATAGTAAACTTATTTGCAGAAATTCAATTATTTTAAAAAATTTTCATAAATTTTATTTATTTTCTAAAATTTTAATAAATTCTTCGAAACAATTCAATTACTTTTATAAACATTATAATTCTTTGAAGGAATGAAATTATTTTTTAATCCAATTGAAATAAAATTACACGAAAGAATTTCATTATTTTGAAAAATTTCCACAAAATTCCATTTCAACATGAATTTTTAATTCATAAAAAATAATTCAATTATTGTCAAAATATTTATAGAAAAGAAAACAAATTTCATTAATTTCAAATATTTCTATAAAATTCTTCATAAAAATTTCATTATTTCTGAAAATTTTTATAAATTCTTTGAAACATTTGAATTATATTTATAAATAGTAAAATCCTTTGCAGAAATTTAATTATTTTTAAAACAATTTAAATAGAATTTCTCGAAAGAATTTTAATCTCTACAAAAATTAACATAAAATTCATTTATTTTCTAAAATTTTAATAACTTCTTCGGAACAATTTAATTATTTTTATTAATAGTAATAAAATTCTTCGCAAGAATTTGATTATTTTTAAAACAATTATAATTGAATTTCTCGGATGAGATCAATTTTTAGAAATACTTTTAACATACTTCGAAATAATTAAATTATTCTTATAAATATAGTAAAATTTTTCGCAAGAATTCAAGAAATTTTTTAAATAGTAAACTTCTTTGCAGGAATTTAATTATTTTCCAAACAATTTTAATTAAATTAATGTTAGAATTTATTCGCTGATAGAAAATTTGAAATATGAAGATTTTGACTATATATTCCTGGGATAAATTCAAATATTTTAAAATATTTTCAAAAATTTTATTTATTTCCTAAAATTTTAATAAATTTTTCGGAACAATTGAATTGTTTTTATAAAGTAATAAAATTCTTCGCAAGAATTCAATTATTTTTAATTCAATTTTAATAATATTTTTTCGTCATAAAATCTAATTGCTTTCTAAAAGTTTCATTGAAATAATAATAATAATAATAATAATAATAATAATAATAATAATAATATTTTTAATCAGTAAATTATATTTCATAAGTCTGATTGGATTATAGTTTAAACTCTTTTTCAAAATATTAGGCAAATACAGTTGAATAAAATAAAGAAATGTATCAAAAAGAAACAGTCTTTTTTCCACATAAAAAATTAATTATAAAAAGAAAAAATATAGAATATAATTTATTTTTTGTAAATCAGGAAATTATTCAATTTGGTTGGTGCGGTGTGTAATTATGCTTTTGTGTGCATGGTGAGAGAAGGGAGAAAGCGAAAAGTTTTTCAAGTAAGCCGAAAAGTGATTCGCACTTAAGTCGTTTCGAAAGTACGAAGTGCTCGTTTAGCGTAATATTTTTTATTCTTTTTGTTCTCACTCCTTTGCCATTTGTGTGTATCTGTTTTTGTGAGAGAGTTTGCGGGCTGAAAACGTTATGGAAGTGGGTTTTTGCTTCTTCACCCTGAGTCGTTCTCTTGGTTCTTGTAATGATCTTAAGACCAACTCTATTCGTCTTTCTCACTCGTATATATACCGTACGCCATAATTCATAACTTAACTGCTTACTCTTCCTCCGTGACCATCCTCTTTTCCTCTCTTTCATTCTCCAACTATCCTCGCTAATATTTCCACCCTTACACTCTCTTTATTTCTCTCTCTCTCTCTCTCTCTTTTTCTCTCTATTAGCCACCTTTGATTATGCGCGGATGTGTTTATATTATGTTCGACCTGCCAGGAATTAAACTCTCGCGCTTTTATGTTTATATTCCGGAATATTAAATTTATATACACGTACTAAAATTTTTCTCGTCACTTCTTTCTTCTATTATTTTTTAAATTTCATTCGAATTTTTAGGGGTCTAACCAGGCCCGCAAATTTACTGCAATAATTCAGTTTTTTTCAAAAAAAGGTCATTAAAGTACTTAATCTGATTGAGGAGAAAACTGAAAAATTGTAAATTTACAAAAGTAAATTGTATGATATAATTTGGAGAATTTTCGAGCAATCCAAATAATTGCAGAAATTCAATTATTTAGGTTCCTGAAGTTGCCATCGATGCTCAGCATCGAAAAGTATTTTTCCTTATTTTTAGTTAAAAAAATTTAACTAATTTTACCCCTTTTATTCACCTAAGAAGTAAAAAACTAATTAACAGTATTTTTATAACTTAAAACATTGGAAAAAATTGAGTGATTTATTTGGTTTTGTACAAAAAATATTTTTCGATGCTGAGCATCGATGGCAACTTCAGGAACCTAATTATTTTCAAAAGTAATTAAATTCTTCGCAGAAATTGAATTATTTTTTTTATCTTTCATTATTTATTCCTTAAAGAATTCAATTATTTTCCAAAATTTCAATGAAATTCTTATATGACAATTCAATTTTTTCAAAATAATTATAATAAATTCATCGTAGAAATTTCATTAATTTAAAAATTTTCTCAAAATTCAATTATTTTCAATGTTTGCTTTTTTTTATAAAATTTCACAAAAGAATTCAATTATTTAAAACGAAATTTTAATAAAATTAGTCTCAATAATGAATTATTTTCAAAAGTAATATAATTCTTTGCAAAAATTCAATTATGATCCAAAAATTTACAAAAATTCTTGTCAAATTTCAACTTTTTTTTATAAAAGTAATAAAATTTTTTCCCAACATTCAAACATTTGTGAAAAATTTACGAAAATTGTTGGCAGAATTTAAATTATTTTCAATTGATGTACAATTTTTATTAAATTTTTTTCGAAAAATGAAATTATTTCTAAAAATTTTATTAAAATTTGTCAAGAGAATTTAATTATTTAAAAATTTGTTGATAAAATTCATTATCAAAATTTAATTTTAAGAAATATTAAATTATTTAATAAAATTTTTATTTTTATAGTAAAAAAATTCAATTATTTAACAAAAATTTTTACAATATTCTACACAAACATTTAATTATTTTTTAAAAAAATAAAAATTTCAAAAAATCATTGCAGAATTTCAATTATTTTCAATGCAATTTTAATTGATTTTCTCGAAAACTGTAATTATTCTTTAGAATTTTATTAAGAATCGTCGAAAGAATTCTGTTTTTTAAAACATTTGTTGATGAAATTCTTTACCAGAGGAATGTAATTTTAAGAAAAATTGAATTATTCAATAAATTATTTTTGTATTTAAATAATTGAGTTCTCGTAGAATTTTCTGATAATAATTGATTTTTAAAATAAATTTCAGTTAAAATTGTAGACAACATTTAAAATTTTTATTTCCTTTTTATATATTTAATTGAAAAATTTTCGAATAATTACAATTTCGTAAATTTGAATATTGTAAAAAAATGGATTTGAAAATTGTCAAAGAACTTTTCTGAAAATTTTGAAATTTAATTAATTTAAAGAAGAATTTTAGTTAAAAATTCAAGAAATAATAATCGGAATGATGAAAATAATTTTTGAAGAAGTTCCAGTAAAAATGTATAAAGTAAACTTTAAAAAAAAATTAATTCTACAGAAAAGTTCGTTAAAAGTATAAAAAATTCAACTTTTTAAAGATTTCAATTTAAACACTTGAAAATTTAATTATTTCATAAAATTTCAATAATAATTGAATTCTATTAACAAAATTTTAATAAAATTTTTAGGAATAATTTCAGTTTTTGAAAAATTGGATAAAACAAATTTTTATAAAATATATTAAAAATAATTGAAATTCTGCCAAGAATTTTATTAAAATTTGTCTAAATAATTGATTTTCAGATAAAAATTGTATTATTTATAAAGATAATTGAAATTTTGACTAAAATTTTTGTAAATTTTTAAACAGAATTTGATTTTTACGAAGAATTTATTACTTTTGAAAATAATTAAATTCTTGAGCCTAATTTTATTGAAATTCGTTGTAAATAATTGAATTCTTTTATGAAATTTTATTAAAATAATTTAAAGCAATTCAATTTTGACAATTTTTTGAAATTAAATTAAATTTCTACGAAGAATTTTATTAAAATTATTTTTTTAAAAATTGAATTCTTACAAAAGAATTTCATAAAAAATTGTTCTAAAAAATTTAATTCTTTGAAGAACAAATGAAAATAAAATAAAACAATTTGAATTTCTACGAAGAATTTTACTATTTGTGAAAATAATTGAATTGTAATATTTAATTACTGCAGGAATTTAATTTTTTTTAGTGTTTTAAACTAAAATTCTTCTAATAAATCCATTATTAAAAAAAATCAATTAAATATATATTAAATAATACTTTCATTTAACAAAATTTTATGCAATTTAATTTTCCGAATAATTCAATTACTTTTAATAATTATAAAATTTTTCATGTAAATTCCATTTTTTCAAAAAAATTTTTAATTAAATTCTAAGCATGAATTTAATTATTTTCATAATCGTAAAATTCAGTTACTTTCACAAATAAAGGTTTTGGCAAGAATTAAATTGAGGAGTAAGTTTTCAAAACCTGATAAATCCAAATTTTTGTCATTTCGAGAAATTTAAACAAATGACAATTCTCACATAACCATTAAAATTATCTTTAATGTAGAAAAAATGTAATAAATTATTCATTTTTTAAATATTTATTCTATTTAAAATGCTACGTTTGTAATTAAATTAAATTGTAATAATGAATTTAAAGATTTTGGTAATTTTTTCCAATAAGAAGATAAAAATGAAAAATCATTAAGGTTAGGCCAAAATATTTTTTAAACTGAAAATTCTTTATTAATAAATTTTTTTTCTTAAATTCAACAGTGATAAATGGATTTCGAAGGATTTTAATATTTTAAATATGTGTTTATCTTAATTTTTTTTTTAAATGGATTTATCAACTTTTGAAAAATTGGTCCTCAATTATTTAAACTAATAAAATTTTCATAACATTTAAAAATTGATTAATTAAAACAATGTTTATAAAATTCTTATGATAAGACTTCCATTCCTTTCAAAAGTAATAAAATTGTCAACAGAAATCCAATTCTTTTTAAACATTTTAATAAACTTTTCCGCAATAATTCAATTATTTTCAAAAATTTCGTAAAATTTTTCGAAAGAAATTAATTGTTTTAAATATAATTTTAATAAAGTTTTTTTTTAAATACTAAAAAAATTTGTCCCGAAAATTCAATTATTTTGAGGTATTTCAATAAAATTTTTTATAAAATTCAATTATTTTCCAAATTTTTTAAAAAAATTTTCCCAAGAATTCAATTATCTTCCAAATTAAAAAAAAAAATTTCGCAAGAATTCAATTATTTTTATAAAAATAGAAAAATATTCAAAAAAAATTTAACTATTTTCTTAAATTATGAAATTCTTCAAAAAAAGTCAATTTTTCCTAAAATTGACTTTCCAAATTGTTTTAAAAATTCTTTCCAAAAATTAAATTATTTTTCAAATTTAAAAAAAAATTCTTCGCAAGAATTCAATTACTTTTATAAAAATAGAAAAATATTCCAAAAAATTTAACTATTTTTATAAATTATGAAATTCTTCAAAAAAAGTCAATTTTTCTTAAAATTTATAAAATTCTCCAGAAAATTTTAATTATTTTCAAAATTTTTTTAAAAATTCTTCAGAAAATTTTAATTATTTTCAAAATTTTTTTAAAAATTCTTCGCAAGAATTTCATTATTTTAATAAATAATAAAATATTTTAAGAAAACTCAATTATTTTCATGAATAACAAAATTTGCCTAAAGAAATCAATTATTTTTGTAAATAATAAAATTCTTCTGAAAAATTCAATTATTTTTTTAAATAATAACATTTTTAATTGAAAATTCAATTATTTTCAAATATTTTTTTAAATTCTTCGCAAGAATTAAATTTTTTTAAATTGTTTCATGAATAATAAAAATCGTAGCATAAATTTAATTTATTAGCAGGATAAGAAAAAAGTAAATATTTTTGATGAAAATTAGGAAAAAGTCAGGAAAATGAATGAACGAAATACTACGAAGATTATTATAGTTAATAATTGAAATTTTACAAAATTTCTGATCAAATTCATTTAAAATTGAAATTTTACAAAATTTCTGATCAAATTTATTTAAAATTGAAATTTTACAAAATTTCTGATCAAATTCATTTAAAATTGAAATTTTACAAATTTTCAAGTTTGTTTAATTATGAAAATCCTAAACTCAACTCTTTTAAAATTGAATTAATTTTGAAATATTTCAGACCCACTGATTCAACTCCTTGGAAATTAAAAATAACATTCGTCACTGGGAAAAATTTTATTTCCATCAAGCTGACAAGATTCTTCTCTCATATATATGTTAATAGAAGAAAAAAAAGGAAAGAACAGAAAAGAAAAGAAGAAAAGTATTGTTTTTTGGATAATTTTTTTCTACGAGGGTGGTGCGGGTGTTCTATTTAAATGCAGTGTTGAAAGGTCGTCGAGTGTATTCGCTCGTCAAATTTGAAGTAAAGATGAATGTATATATACATTTCGACTGTTTCTTGTTGTAGAGAGGATGAAGAGATGACTGCTCTCGTGCGAGGAGGATAGAGGGACATGAAAGACTTGCAAGAACGATAATGATGAGGCGCGAGAGGAGAGGCCGCGCGGAGATTTCCGAGTGGAGGACACACAGAAAGAAGAGAAAACTGGTCCCGAGAGATAATTGCCAGGGCATCTCTTCGCACCTCATCATCATCATCAACAGTCACGTCGTTGTCGTCGCACCGACGAGGGTGGGACGACTTTCGGACCACCCGTTCGCTTTTCAAACACTTTCTCTTTATCTCCCATTTCCAGACTTTCCATTTTTCCCTTTTCTCTATCTCTAAATTCATTATTCATTTCTCTAGATATTCTTTTACTCTATTTTTAAATTATTCACACTCGCGATACGTGAGATTCAATTTTTTTTTTATTGCGAGAATTGCAAAATTTCCCATTTCTAAAAATAATTAAACTTCTGCGAAGAATTTTATTAATGTTTTCGAAAACAATAGATAATTAATATAATAATTGAATTTTTACAAATTTTATGAATCTGAAATTAGGGTTGCCACGCTTTTACCCTTTTCAAATTTCCTGACTTTTCCAGGTTTTCCAGGTTAAAAAACAGAATTTTTCCAGTTTTTTTTTTTTTTTATTAAAACTATATTTATTATTATTTAGAAAATTATTGTAAAACATCAGTAACTTCATATTTCAATAAATATTTAATTATTATTTTTCATATAGAAATTACGATTTTCAAAAATTCAATTATTTTTTTTTATCTTTTATTATTTATTACTCAAAGAATTAAATTATTTTCAAAAATTCCAATTAAATTCACATGTGACAATTCAATTTTTTTAAAAAATAATTTTAATAAATTCTTCGTAGAAATTTAGACACTTTCGAAAATTTCTCAAACTTCAACTATTTTCAATGTCTACTATTTCAAAAAAAAAGTTTCACAAAAGATTTCAATTATTTAAAAAGAAATTTAAATAAAATTATTTTCAAGAATTCAATTATTTTCAAAGCTAACGTAATTCTTGACAAAAAATCCAATTATGTTCCAAAATCACCGAAAATTCCCGTCAAAATTTAATTTTATATAATTTATAATTTATAATTTTTATAAATTTTTAATATACAATTATTATTTAAAAAAATTGTATTAACATTTTTTAATTCAATTATTTTTATAAATAATAAAATTCTTCTCATAAATTCAATTATTTTTGAAAGGTTTCATAGAATTCTTTTTAGAAATTCAATTATTTTCATAAATAATAGAATTCTTCTCGGAAATTCAATTATTTTCATAAATAATAAAATTCTAATCAGAAATTCAATTATTTTCATAAATAATAAAATTCTAACCAGGAAGTCAATTATTTTGGCAAACTTTAAATAAAATTAGTTTCAAGAATTCAATTATTTTCAGAGGTAACGTAATTCTTGGCAAAAAAATCCAATTTTGTTTCAAATTACCAAAAATTCCCGTCAAATAATTGAAATTATCTTCATAAATATAATAAAATTTTTCTCCAAAATTAAATTATTTTTAGAAATTTTAATAAAATTCTTGTCAGAATTTCAATTATTTTTAATATACAAAATTTTTAATACACAATTATTTTAAAAAATTGTATTAACATTTTTCAATTCAATTATTTTCATAAATAATAAAATTCTTCTCGTAAATTCAATTATTTTTGAAAGGTTTCATAGAATTCTTTTTAGAAATTCAATTATTTTCATAAATAATAAAATTTTAATCAGAAATTCAATTATTTTAATAAATAATAAAATTCTAACCAGGAAGTCAATTATTTTAGCAAACTTTAAATAAAATTAGTTTCAAGAATTCAATTATTTTCAGAGGTAACGTAATTCTTGGCAAAAAAAATCCAATTATGTTCCAAATTACCAAAAATTCCCGTCATAATTTAAATTATCTTTATAAACAATAAAATTTTTCTCCAAAATTCAATTATTTCAGAAAAATTTTAATAAAATTCTGGTCAGAATTTCAATTACTTTAAATATACAAAATTTTCATCAAATTTATCGAAAAATGCAATTCGACGCCTCCCGTTTATATAATGCTTATTGAAAAACGAATGCAAGATGATTCTTATTCACTTTTTGGTGCAAGACAATGCTTATTCGATTTTCCGTGCAATAAAATGCTTATTCAGAATTGTGTGCAAAACAATTGCCACTGACAGAGCAATAAAAGTAACCCTAAATCTTCCTATTAATATTAAATTGCAATTAAATATCTGAGAATTTCAGTACGTGTCTATTGTTATAAGAAACTTTAAACACGGATCCTATCACACATATTAATAAATTTTTTTAAGCAATTGCAATTTTAAATTATACTGAATTAAAAATGTTATAAAAATCATACAAAAAAAAAAGAAATCGATCACCACAGAAACCTACAGTCCGGTACCCCGCTTAAGCTTACCCGGACATGATAGGCAGGTGCCAGTTTGCTCAGATTCCGCCTGAATTTCCAGATTTCCCAGGTTTACTAGATTAACTAGAGGTTCTGGGGTCTCTGTAGTTCAGTGGTTCCCCGCACCCGTCATATCAGCGACAGTAGCTGTGACCGTGGACATATCGACAAGCGATTGCACTAGTCAATCGTCCGCCCATACGTCCAGGCACACGTATGGGCTGCTCTAGGTTTAAGTTGCGATTTTAGTCATGGAGTGTGAAATCACACATAAAATAGAGTCATTTATATGCCTTTCAAATAATGGTAATCTCAGAGACGGGCTGAATCCGTCAACGAGAAGTTTGCTATTATGCATTTAGCTGTGGAAATAATGATTGAAAGCTTTTATTTCCTTTTTGAACCGTCAAACACTTACAAATGCCTAGCCGCCGTTCGCCGAAGCTACTAGTGCAACGTACAATGTCTCGTATTGAGAGGGTTCACTAAATGCTCGTTCTGTCGCCTCCTACGACAAGCCTGTATTCGGCTGGCTGAGCTATTCTTTACTTTGCCGGCACGCCACGGCGGTATAAAAATCATACAATAAGCTAATTTCAGAATGTACATTTTAGTATAGAATTTTGAATAAGCATTTTATTGCACGGAAAATCGAATAAGAATTGTCTTGCACCAAAAAGTGAATAAGAATCATCTTGCATTCGTTTTTCAATAAGCATTATATGAACGGAAGGCGTCGAATTATTTAAAAAAAAATTCTTAATATTTTTTAAAAGCATTCAATTATTTCGAAATTTGTTGATAAAGTTTAATTATTTAATAAAATGTTTCTTTTTAGAGTTAAATATATATGAATTCTCGTAGAATTTTCTAATAACAATTTTTTACTACAATATTCCATTATAATCGAAAATTGTAACGGAAATTTATTTTTAAATCAATATTTATTAGAGAATTTCTACAAGAAATCAATTATTTAACTATAAAAATAAGCAATTCATTAAATAATAATTAAATGTTTCTAAAAATTGAATTTTTATACTGAGTTTTAGCAAAATTTAATTATTTTGTTTTTTATTATTAAACACAACTAATATTATTATTATTATTATTATTATTATTATTATTTATTCTTAAGAGACAAATTTGTAAAAAAAAATTTAACAATAATTTCATTTTTCGAGAAATTCGATGAATATTTTGTGCATTAAAAATAATTGAATTTCGAAGAAAAATTTTACTATTTATAAAGACAATTTAAAACTTAAATATAAATGTTTAATATTGACAAGAATTTTTGTAAATTTTCAAATATAATTACAATTTTTGCGTAGAATTGTTTTACTGTTGAAAAGAATTGAATTGAATATTTAAGTAAAATTAGATTTCAAGAATAAATATACAATTAAAAAACAGCAATTTTCCAGGTTTTCGATGAAAATTCCCTGACTTTTCAAGGTTTTTTCATTTTTTTATATAATTCCCTGAAATTTCCGCAGGTTTTCCACGTTTCCATCAGTTTGCGTGGCAATCCTGGAAATTACTTTAAAATTGAAATCAATATTCGAAAATTAATTTTTTTTCTTCTTTAGTTTTACAATGATAAATAAAATACCGTATTTCGCGGCTATCTTTTTCTGGCTTAAGAATAAAATACCTATATGCAAAAAATAATAATAGTGAAAAGAATCGCTAAATGGTAAAATATATAGAGGAAAAAAAAATTGCCATAATTTGAGAATAAATTATCGCTTTAAAATGTCAAAATAAAGTCTCGAGAGAAATGTTTCGAGAAAAAAACAGCCAAAGTTTCTCGTAAATAAAATGCAGACGACATTATGCAACTTTGAAGTGAAAATAAAATTTGCACCATTCCCCCTTCTGAAATCTCGTAAATAATTTTATTTTGACTTTGTAAGATCGGCACAGTCACAGACGGTTGATTGACCGGAAACGTTTTAACTCGCGTTAAAGATGCTCAGCATCCGTTTTCGTAACGCGCGATGAGATCAAAGTTATCGCCTGAATTTTTTTTCTTTTTTTTATTTTTCTTCTCTTTATCACTAGAGGAGGGGGAGGGATTTTTTTTCCTTCTGGTTCAAAAAAGAACTCTTTCTCTCTCAGTCCCTTATTGTGTTTGCTATTCTTATATCGAAACAAGAGGCGAAAACCGCGTGAACATTAGAGAGTGATCGAGATGCTTTAACTGAGGCGACATTATCATATATTTCACGATAGTCGTTTAGGAGTCAGCAGCATGTGTGGTCCAGGTTGAGATGCGCGACGTCGCATTCTTAAAGCGTCGCGGCGCCCGCGATCTATAGGCTCATCTTCACGAGCAAACGAGAAATAAGAATGTCAGGAATCTACCTCGAACGTATCTCTGATCTCACGAGGCGACAATAGACGGATGAATGCACCCGGCAGACTTTTTTTTTGTTTTTGTTTTTTTTTTCTTTTTTATTCTTTCTCTCTTTTCTTCAACCCTTTTGCTGACATTTAAGAGCAGAATTCTCAGTGTTTGCTCCGAATTCATCTCGAGCAAGTGGGAAAAATTTAGAACAAGGAAAATAAGACGAAATGAGATTCTACTGATTAGCGAAATTCGTCGACTTGATTTATAACAGAAAATACCTCAAAAAACTTATTGCCGAAATAAGTTTTGAATGGAACGAAATTTTTTCTAAATATGTAACAACATTTTTCACGGAAATTCATTTATTTTGAACAATTTTTGGTAAAATTGACTTATTTTTATTACAATTTATAATTTACAATTTATAATTTACAATTTACAATTTACAATTTACAATTTACAATTTACAATTTACAATTTACAATTTTTCCTATTTTCAATCAACTAAAATCGAATTTTTTTTTACAGATTAAACCTGACTCGAACTCGAAAAAATAATAGCTACTAAATTTTGCCGAAAATCTATTTAACGAATGGAAAAGTAATTTTTGGAAAGAGAAAACTTCCTGGAACGAAGTTGTGACAAAATTAAAAGTGTCTGGAGAAGATGTAAAAGAAAAATGTTCTACTTGACGCGAGCGGCGAACTTGAAAAAACAGGAAAGCGTGACGAATCAATTATTTGGACTCCTAGGGACCTTCGGACTGTCGTGTAGGATTTGTTGGCAAGTGGTTTTTGAAAGAAAGGCAAAAAAAGGAAGAGAAGAAGACAGAAATGAAGAAACGAAAAGAAATACAGAAGAACTGTTCTTACGATGGTCGAAAATAGAGAAAAAGATTTGAACACGCAGGAAGGACGAAGAATGAGAAATTGGGCAAAGCACTCACGGTAGCTGCAAAAAAAAATATAAACAAAGAAAGGGAAGAAGAAAAAAATAAATAAAAATAGAGGAAAACAAAAAGAAAGAAAGAAAAACTCACCAGTTGATTCTGATAGGCGGTGACAGCGGTGAATATGGCCTCCGGGAATATGAAAGTCTTATGTGGTTCACGCTCGAGATCCTCTATTGGATCGCCATTTCCGGTGTCCGGCCTCTTCACCAAATGAATTCGCGGCTGATATTTGTGCATCGAATTCAGGACCAACTAAAAATTCGACAGAAATTTTTCATTTGAGAAAACAAATCTCTAATTATTTAGAAGTGAGACGACATGAGGGAAAACACTTTTTGGGGCGATTTTTTACGAATGTTCTTAAAAAAAAATTTTAAAAGTCATTTATTAGAACGAAATATTTTTCTATTTCAATATTTTTCCAAATTATTACACAGAAGAGGAAAATAATTGAATTCAATTTAAATATTTTTCAAAACTACTATACAAACGAAATAAATAACAATTAAAATACAACATTTACTTAGGAATTCAATCTTTTTATGAAGATATAATTTAATTCTTACGAAGAATTTTATTAAATTTTTAGAAAATAATTATTGAAATCTTTGAAAGAATTTTATAATTTAAATCTTTAGAAGACAATTATTTTTTTAAAGGTAATGAAATTTTTTTTGAAGATGAAGAATTTTTTAAGAAGATGACAAAATTTTTTGAAAATAATAGAAATTCTTTAAAAATATTGTTATTTTTGAAAATAATTTAAATTTTGCTAAGATTTTCATTAAACTTTTTGAAAAATAATTGAAATTATTTTAAAATATTGTTATTTTTGAAAATAATTGAAATCTAGTTAAGATTTTCGTTAAACTTTTTGAAAAATAATATAATTGTTTCGATGAAAATTTCAATTCATTAGAGGAATTTAATTGAGATTATATTGAATATAAATTATTTATTGAATTTTTAGAAAGAATTTTATTAAAGTATTTGAAAAAAATTGAATACTTTTGAAATAAATTAATTTCGGATTAATTACTCTCATGATCTCTCATTTTTCGCTACTCGATTTTTTAAATTTATTTCTCGTGGATAAAGTTATGTATATTTTTGTTAATTCTCAAAGCTCGGACTAACGAGACTATATTTACATTCAGTTGTTTTCATAAATAACAAAATTCTTCTCAATAATTCAATTATTTTCAATGATAAAATTCTTCGCAAAAATTTAATTATTTTCGAAAATGTTACTAAAAATTGCTTCGCATAAATTCAACTTTCACACCTAACAAGATTCTTCTGAGAATTTTCATTATTTTTCGAAATTTATATTAATAAAATAAATGCTTCGGTAATTTGTTCACAGTTCGAAGTTTTTTAGTTTCCTAAGAGTTTTAATAATATTTTTCTTTTCAAATATTTTCAACTTTAAAATTAATCTATTAAAAATCATTGAATTCTTGCAAAAAAAATTTGTCATAAAATTTGAGAACAATTGAATTTCTTTGCAAACATTTTTTTAATATCCTTGTTAAATTTATTTAAAGAATTTCTTTAAATATTCTTTTTTTTAAATAATAGGGTTATTTGGAAAAATAATTTTAATTGAAAATTCTGAAAATAATTGAATTTTATGAACAATTTTTTTCAAGTTTTTAAAATAATCGTGTTTTTTAATAATTAAAATTTAATATTATTGATAGAAAATTAAACTCTTTTAAAACATTTTATTCGAGCTTCTGTAAATAATTAAATTCTTTCGAAGTATTTTTTGTACGTTTTTTTAAATAATTTAAATTCAAACTTTTAAAACAATAAAATTAAATAAAGATTTTTCTTCAACTTTCTAGAATAATTGTGACTGTTAATAATTATAACAAAATATTTGATTTTTAAAGTTTATTAAAATTGTATAAAAAATAATTGAATTCCTCCAGAGAATTTTATTATTTATAAAACTTAATTCAGTTTATATATCTTTTAATTTAAAAATATTTCTTGACAAGAATATTAGGTTTCAAATTTTTGAAAATAATTTAAATCCTCTGAAAAATTTAATTTTTTATTGAGGTAATTGAATTTTTAAAACGAATTTTATCTAAATTTTTAAAAATTATTGAAATCTTTGGAAAAATTTTATTATTTAATAAAATAATTAAAATCTTTCAAAGAATTATATTTTTTATAAAAATAATTGAATTTGTATAAAGAATTTTATTTAATGTTTTGAAAATTATTGAAATCCTAGAAATTTTTATTATTTAGGAAAGTAAGTGAAACCTTTAAAAGAATTTTTCTTTTTATAAAGATATATAATTAAATTCTTGCGAAGAATTTTATTAAAATTTTTGAAAATAATTATTGAAATCTTCGAAGGAATTTTATAATTTAAGAAAATAATTTAAATCTTCAAAAGAACATTATTTTTTTTAATGATAACAAACTTTTTATGAAGATAAAGAATTTTTGAAGAAGATGAATAAAATTTTTGAAAACAATTAAAATCATTTGAAAAATATTTTTATTTTTGAAAATGATTGAAATTTTGCTAAGATTTTCATTAAACTTTTTGAAAAATACTTAAAATTCTTTAAAAATATTGTTATTCTTGAAAATAATTGAAATCTTACTAAGATTTTCGTTAAACTTTTTGAAAAATAATATAATTGTTTTGATGAAAATTTCAATTCATTAGAGGAATTTACTTGAGATTATATTGAAGATAATTGAATTTTTAGAAAAATTTTTACTAAAATTTGATAAAAATTGAACACTTTTGGAAAATTTTATAACGGATTAAGAAAAAAATTTAATTCTTTCCTGAAAGTTTATTGCAATATTAATTAAATTTTTGCAAAGATTTTATTATTTTAATAAATAAATTCTAATTGAATTGAATTGAATAATTCAATTGTTTCGAAGGATTTATTAAAATTTTATCGAAAATAACAAATTCTGTAATTTGTAGAATAATAATTGTAAAATACACATTTTAAAAGAAGTATGAAACTACCATTAGTTTGAACGTTCGAAACTGAGTATTGCAATTTTATGAATTTTATAAAACTTTCCATAAGGAATTTTTTTTCTTGTGTATAATATTAAGTACATTGAAGTTTAAAAATCGACACTTGGTGTCAGTTATTAATTACAGAATGAATTACTAATAATAATAATATCGAATTTCAATAAAGTGCGCCGAATTAAAAATTTTGTGATCTTCCAAAAGATTTCTTACTTCATATTAAGTTAAATTTAAAAAGTAAAAATTACAATTTCAATAATTAAATTATATATGAACCGATGAGAATTGAAATTTTAAATAATGAAACGAAAATCGAATTTTAAGAGTGTTTTCCATTTCGTCAAGAATAAAAGAGGAGAAATAAATGAATTGAACGATTCTATTTTTCTATTAATAGAGAGAATAATGATAATAATAATTTTGAAAAGGGAAAGAAAATAAAACTCACATGTCCATGTCGATCCATATCATTGTTGGTGAGTTTGACTTTTTCAAAAGAAACCACTTGTTTTCGTAGTTGCTCGCCAGTGAATGGAGAATCGGGATGAACGTATAAACGAGCCGGTGCTGGTGGATCCGCCTTTCCAGCCACCAACCATGAACTTCTGTGATAAGCATACCTATATCTTTTGTTATCCACTGGCACAATATCCATAAGAACCGCGTATCGACCCTCGGGTCTCAGACCATTGAACGAAACGCGACACGTTGGAAACATTCGCCTGTAACAAAAATGAAGGACATTTTTTTTAAACTCTACATTTATAGTTTTCTTTTTTTCATTACAATTTTTTGCTTTTATTTACTGTAAACATATTTTTGTGTACAATATATATTTTTTAGAGACAAAATAAGTATTTTACATACAATACATATTTTGTTTACAATAATTATATATATTTTACTATTACAAAAATATTTTATTATATTATATCTAAAAATTGCGTGCAATATTGAGTTCAGGTCCATTTTTGGTTCTAAAAATGTATTTTTATTTATAAATACGCACTTTTATTTAAAAAAGTTTGAATTTTCAAAAATTGTATTTAAATTTAATTGAATTGCGAATTTTGAAATGGGCTCAACTCTGAAAATCGTAAGAATCATTTTCACTGTCTTTTGTTATATAAAAATGACACTTACGGTTTTTAGAGTTGAACCCTTTTCGAAATTCGCAATTCAATTAAATTATGAAACTAATTGAACTTTTATTTAAATGAATTTTCAATAACCCAAAGTCTTCATTCTAATGAATTTTATGAAAACAATTAAATGTAAATATAGTTTTGTTAATCCGACGTCTGAGAATTAAGAAAAACATGTACAAAACTTCACACACGAGGAAGAAATTAAAAAAAATATCGAAAAATTATTCCAGCGAAGAGAAAATTAAATTCCCATTAATAAATTGATTAGCATGAGAGTAATTAATCCGAAATTAATTCTAATTGACAAATAAATTTGAAAAACATGAAATCCTTGCAAGGACAACAAGTCATTTTTTCTTTTTTTTAATAATGTATGCAAAATTTTTTTTTATTGGACTACGAGGATTAATTGGACAGTCTCGTCGTGCATATATATATAAAGAGAAACCACACTAAAATGGCCGTCATTTAACAATTAATCATCAACATCGTGTGTCTCGGTATGCGCGCGTAATCTCGTAAGAATCGCCGTAAATGGTCACGGTTCTGGTCCGCGGAATAGCAGCGCATAATAACGTTTAATTTGCACGTGTTATATATTCCCCCTTAAGTGATTTATATTCGATGGAGAAAAAAAATTTATGACGAACTTAGCCTGACGTCTCTATATTGTTTAAAGCCCAGAAAGAGAGAGAAAGAGAGAAAAAAAATCATTTCAGGGTTGCCACGCTTTTGCTCCGTTCCAATTCTCTGATTTTTCCAGATTTTTCAGGTTAAAAAACGTAATTTTTCCAGATTTTTAAATCAACATTTTATAATTTAGGAAATTAAATAACTCCCTGATTTTCAGTCAAAACTTTGACATTTTGGTTTCAATTATTCATTTTTTAAATGTTCAACTATAGAATTCATCTTCAAATCAATGTATTTTTAATAATAATTTTTTAAAAAGGTTTTTTTCAAAATTACTAAATTAATTTGTTTACAATTCAATTTTATGTGAAATTTCGATTATTAAAAAGTTCTTCAATTCGATATGTATTAGAAAAAAGTATAAATAATTATCATAATTGAAAAAACATTCAATTAAAATTTTTGAAAAAATTCTACTGAATTGTTCTTTAAAAATAGGAAAAATTCAAATTTTCAAAAATTTTAATTTGAAAAGTTTTTAAAATTCAATTATTTCTAAAAATTCATGCTATATTGCTTTCGATATTCAACGATAGAATCTAAAATTTTTACTGAGATTTATTTTTAAATCAATATTTATTAGAAAAATCTCCAAAAATTCAATTACTTAAATAACAAAATTACATTAAACAATTGAATATTTCTTAAAATTGAATTTCCATAAAGAATTTTGTCAACGTAGTTTTTAATAATAAATTCACTCCTCTTGATAAATTTTAATAAAAATTTTTAAGAATAATTTCATTTTTCGAGAAATTTAATTAATTGTAGAAAATTTTATTAAAAACAATTGAATTTCTTTAAATGATTTTATTAAAATTCCTGAAAATAATTGAATTTTGTAAAGGATTTTATTAACATTCCTGGAAATAATTAAATTTTGCAAAGAATCTTATTAAAATTCTTGAAAATAATTGAATTTTTTAAAGAATTTTATAAAAATTATTGAATTTTTTCAAAGCATTTTATTAAAATTTTTGAAAATTAAATTCTATGAAGAATTTTATCAAAATTCCTGAAAATAATTGTATTTTGCAAAAAATTTTATTACAAGTTCTAAAAGTAATTGAATTAAAAAATTTTTTTTTTAAATAATTAAATTCTTTTGGGAAGTTTTATTAAAGTAAATATTTAAAGAATTTTATCAAAATTCCTGAAAAAAATTGAATTTTGTAAAGCATTTTATATTAAGATTCCTAGACATATAATTGAATTTTGCAAAGAAACTTATTGAAATTCTTGAAAATGATTAAACTTTTAAAGAATTTTATAAAAGTTCTTGAAAATTAATGAATTCTGCAAAGAAATTTATCTAAACTCCTGAAAATAATTGTACTTTGCAAAAAAATTTTATAAAAGTTCTTGAAAATAATTGTATTTTGCAAAAAATTTTATTACAAGTTCTAAAAGTAATTGAATTAAAATTTTTTTTTAAATAATTAAATTCTGTTGGGAAGTTTTATTAAAGTAATAAATAATAAAAATTATGGAATAGAGAAAAGTTTTTGAAAGTAAATGAAATTTTACCTAGAATGTTATTAAAATTTTTTAAATAAATAGATTTTTGATGAATACATTTATAATTAATTCAAAATTTAATTTTTTAAAATGTTTTTGACTAAACTCTGTAAATCCATTATTTTGAGAAGATTTTGAATTATTAAAACTTTTCAAAAATCTGCTTACCTTAAGATTAATTTAATTGAATATTTCTTAAAATTGAATTTTCATAAAGATTTTTATCAAAAAAATTTTTAAATAATAAATTGACTCCTCTTGACAAATTTTTAAAAACAATTTCATTTTTCGAGAAATTTAATTAATTGTATGAAATTGTATTAAAAATAATTAATTTTCTTTAAAGAATTTTATTGAAATTCCTGAAAATAATTGAATTTTGTAAAGGATTTTATTAACATTCCTGGAAATAATTAAATTTTGCAAAGAATCTTATCAAAATTCTTGAAAATAATTGAAATTTTTCAAGAATTTTATAAAAGTTCTTGAAAATTATTGAATTTTGAAAAGCATTTTACTAAAATTTCTGAAAGTTGAATTTCTACAAAGATTTTTATGAAAACTCCTGAAAATAATTGAATTTTGCAAAAAATTTTATTACAATTTCTGAAATTTTATTAAAATTTTTGAAACATATTGTTCCATTTCAACAATTAATATCGATTTGTTTTCAGAAATTTAAAACTTTCCTCTTTTAGCGAGAGAAAATTGGAACGTATGTTTATTATTTATTCACTTATGTAATCCATATATTTTATTTATTCATTATTCATTTATATTCTCTTGAAAATATATGTAATACTGTTATAATTGAATTTAAAAAATTAATTTTTCGATTCTTTATTCTATATCCAAAGGATCTAAAAATAAATTTTCATCACTCGAATTGGCTCAATTTGATTACTTAATATTTAATTGATCTACTCAATTATGTATATTGTTTAATTCTCTGGGAGTCTCGAGTTGAATGTCAATTTTTAATATGCGCGGCGTTTCTGAAAATATTCTGAAAACAGTGTATTTACATATGTGCATAATTTTAATTTCTGATATATTTAAAATTAATATTTTAATACATGATTCAAAATCTAGACGGAAAAAATCAATGTTTATAATTTAAAATTCTTTTTATTTCTGTGTAATGAATTTAAAGTCTACTGATTTAATTTCTATCGAATGCGGTTTATTTTTCTACACGATCAATTTTTTATTCTTTGCTTTTATTACGAACTGTAAAAAATTTTTTGGTGACAATTTCCCAAAATTCTGTTGATACAACTTTGAAGGTATTTTGTATGGAATATGTCCCAAAATTTATAGTGGAATTTTCCCTCTTTTTTTCGTTCTTACGATTTTTGTACAATTTAAAATTTACTCAATTTTTGAGAAATCAATTCTCAGTCTTCTGATTTAATTTCTATATCAAGTCGCTTAATTTTTAATTATTTTTCAGTGTTATCACCATCAGGCCTAGGAAATCAGGAAAAATAAAATTGGTCAGAGAAATCAAGGAAATATCCGGGAATTTCATCAAAAGTGCAGGAAAATGTGGCCGAAATTATTTTTTGAAAATATACAAATTTTTTATTGGGACTAGAATAAAATTGAAATTCTGTCTACAGAAATCAGGTAAAAACGAAATCTAATTTTTTTGTAACAAAACCCGATAATGGAAAATTGAGAAGTCTAATTTTTTGGATTAATTCGAAAAGGGAGAAATTTGTTAATTTCACATTTCTCTTTTGCAGATGGAGTATGGAATTTAAGGAGAACACGAAAACTGTTGGGAAATTTGTAAAGAAGAAAAAAAAGGAGTAGCAATGAGAGAGTGCATCGTGCGTCTGGCAATGAGGGGAGAATTTTGTCCTCTTAGGAGACATGACAACCCTTTTGGGGAGTGACCCCTTGCCTTCAATTCATTAACAAAGAACGACTTGATAAATAAAAGCATTACTCAATTTCATGCAAGCCAAGCGGGATGAATGCATATCGAGTCGACAAGGACCGAGGAGAAGACGAAGATAAGATCGGCGGGTGTCCCCGCGTTTTAGTGGTTGAGCAGCGGGAGGGCCGACACGGTATTAATTCCGAGGCAAAACATTCATGCCTAGCTAGAGAGAAAGAGAGAAAGAAGGAGAAAGAGAGAGAGAGAGAGAGAGAGAGAATATCATAAGCCCATGGGAGTGATCGTGGTGGGTTGTATAAGGATGTAAAAGGGCGGTGTATTCGCGCAGTTACTTGTGCCCACGGATTGGCAAACACTCGTTGTCGTGTCCCTTGCGTGTGGGTCGATTGGACATTCGCTAAATCTGGTGGGCCGACGACGACGAAGACGACGATCTTTTACTGTGTTCAACAGACAACACATTCCCTCTTTATTGAAGACATACGAGGAATTTTATTCACTCAACTCATTAGCTTCCTCACTATTGTCTCTTTCATCTTCCATATTTTTTTTTACCTCTTCAACAATTTTATTTCGCTGAGGGACTCGAATTGTACTATTTTTATCGACTTTTTTGGTCCTATTTTTAGGTAAAAACGAATCCTATAATTTCCATTTTTGCTTTTCTAACAAAATTTAAACTATACAGAAATTTCTACCAATTTTTACTATTCATAACGTATAAATTTTGGTAAAATAAATTTCGAACGCTTTTGTAAATACAAATAACTTCGGAAATGGTAAAAGTTGATAAAAATGTGCAAAAATTCAAGACAAGACAATTCAAGACTTTTCGGATATTTTGAATTTATTTAAACACAAAGCAAGTTTTGGTACGAATTTCTAAATTTTAAGAGGGACTTTTATATTTAAGAAAAATTATAATTACGCTCACTAACTTCCCTTGATTATTTTCGAAAAATTGAAATAAAATTCTTTTAAAACAATAATTCAATTATTTTTCGAAAAATGCAATGAAATTTCGAAAAATTTAAATAAAATTCATTACAACAATTCAATTATTTTTCGAAAAATGCAAAGAAATTTCGAAAAATTTAAATACAATTCTCTACAACAATTCAATTATTTTTCGAAATATGCAAAGAAATTTCAATAATTTCAAAGATTTTCAAATATTTGTTTCGAAAAATTCAATTATCTTGAAACAATATAGAATTAAAAAATGTCACCAATCTTATTTTTCAGAAAATAAATAAAATAATAAATAAAAAGTGACTTTTTAAAAACAAATTAACATAAAAATTTTTTTAGTTTTGGTAAAAAAATTCCCGCGGTTAATAGATACTATGAATTTATTTTCAATATAATTTAAATAAAATTCTTGTCAAAAACTCAATTATTTTTATGAATAATAAAATTCTTCGTGCAGAAATTCAATTATTTTTAATGAAATTTTATTATTTTCGAAAATTGAATACTTGTGATTAAGATTATTAAAGTTTGTAAATAGTTGAATTTCTGCGAAGAATTTTATTATTTATGAGACTAATTGAACTAATTCCAAGAATTTCATTAAAATTTATTTAAAAAAAAGAAAATTTTGACTTTTTTTATTCAATTATTCATTTCTAAAGTGTTAAACTAAAATTCATTTTTAAATTAATATTTTTTTAATAATTTTAGAAAAAGTTGTTTTCAGAATTATCAATATAATTTGTTTACATTTCAATTTTATGTGAAATTTCGATTATTAATAAAAAGTTCTTCAATTCGATATGAATTAGAAAAAAGTAAAAATAATTATCATAACTGAAAGAAAATTCAATTAAACTTTTTGAAAAAATTCTACAAAATTGTTAATTAAAAATATAAAAAATTTAAAATTTTCAAAGATTTTAATTCGAAACCTTTTTAAAATTCAATTATTTCTAAAAATTCATGCTTTCATTGCTTTCAATATTCAACGATATAATATAAATTTTACCTGAAATTTATTTTTAAAACAATATTTATTAGAAAAATCTTACAAAATTCAATTATTTAAATAACAAAATTATATTAAACAGTTGAATATTTCTTGAAATTGAATTTTCGTAAAGAATTATATCAACAAATTTTTAAATAATAAATTAACTCCTATTGACAAATTTTAATAAAAATTTTCAATAATAATTTCATTTTTTGAGAAATTTAATTAATTGTATAAAATTGTATTCAAAATAATTGAATTTCTTTAGATGATCTTATTAAAATTCCTAAAAATAATTTAATTTTGTAAAGAATTTTATTAAAATTTCTGGAAATAATTGAAATGTGCATAGAATTTTATTAAAATTCTTGAAAATAATTGAAATTTTTCAAGAATTTTATAAAAGTTCTTTAAAATTACTGAATTTTGCAAAGCATTTTATTAAAATTTCTGAAAGTTGAATTCTACAATGAATCTATGAAAACTCCTGACAATTGGATTTTGCAAAACATTTTATTAGAATTTCTGAAAGTAATTGAATTTTAAAAAATTTTTTAAATAATTAAATTCTTTTGGAAAATTTTTTTAATGTAGTTGATAATAAAATTTATTGAATAGAGTAAAGTTTGTGAAAGAAAATGAAATTTTGCCAAGAATTTTATTAAAATTTTTGAAATAAATTGATTTTCTACAAATACATTTGTAATTGCTTCAAAATTTAATTTTTTTTTGTTTTTTTGACTGAAATTCTTCTGTAAATCCATTATTTTAAATATTTAATTAAATATATATTAAAAAATTTAACTAATTTCATAAGAATTTGAATTATTAAAATTTTTCAAAAATCTACGAGCCTTAAGACTTTTAATTAAATTCATTTAAAATCGAAAGTTTCTAAAATTGTAAATTAAAATCTTTTGAAATCGATCTACTTGTAAAAATTATAAACGCAATTCTTCTGAAATTGAATAATTAATTTTGAAATATTTCAGTATGTAAAATTAGATTTCAAGAATAAGCATTGAAATATAGGTTTAGAAAACAACAATTTTCCAGAAGCTTGATAAAAATTCCCTGTCTTTTCCAGGGGGTTTCAAGATTTATAAAATTCCCTGTATTAGAATATTATTTTGAGTGAATCCAAATTTTTTCTAAAGTCAAGTAAAATATTCTTAAGAGTAAATGAATAAAAAGTGAAACGAAATATACGTCAGCATTTGAAAGAGAAGTCAAAATTATTTCCGTTAATCAGAAAACAGTCTCCTTGGAAAAACAGAACGAAATTTCTCTTGACAAACCTGCGCGGGGAAAAAAGTTATGACTATATCTGAAACTAAATAAAGGGAGTCTCATTGAGGGAATTTATTTTTGTTCTTGGGGGATAAAATTGATGAAGAAGTGAAAGAGTATGTTAGATAGGAGGGAGACTTTACAAGTAAACGGGTGTTGGTAACTTGACGGTTGAAGGGAGCGACAAGCGTCGGGACGACGCAGATCTAATTACTAACGCGCGAGTAAGCGACCAACCGGCTGGGGAATCCCTTGGGACGCTATACTCTCTGATGAAGGTGCAACCGCGCCGGCACACGACGACTATATACCGAGGAGAAGATTGGCATTGTAGCGGGCAATTAGGTGCGCGTCGTCCGCGACGCTTCTCTTTCTCTCTATCTCTCTATTCCACACCGAAAAATCCCCCAATTCTCCGCATATTCCATTCTCCATTCATATAATTAAAATCTCCTCTATAAGTCTATTAATTTCCAAAGTATAATATTATAATATCATTTCTGAATTTCAACCAAATTGACGTTTTCAAATAGTTTTAAAACATTTTTGAGACAGAATTTTAATTTTAATTTTTAATTACATTAATTTTAAGTAGCAAATGATACGCGCGCTAGCGCGCGGAACGTAGTATTTAATTGGATACTGTTATACAAATTACAAAATTTTTTATTAACAAACATAAATTTTTTAAATAATTTCATAATCAAAATTTTAAAAAAATCACTTTTAAAATACAAAATGATTTATTACTGTTCATACTGTCAAAAATTTTATTGAAATTTCACGAAAGAATTTCAATATTTCCTAAAATTTTAACAAATCTTTCTAAATAAAAATAAATTATCTTAAATAGTAAAATTATTCGCAAGAATACATTTATTTTTAATACAATTTAAAAAAAATTCTTCTCCATAAAAATTTAATTATTTTTAAAATGTTTAATTAAAATTATTAAAGGAACTCCATTATTTGACCAAAAAAATCAAAGAAATTCTGCAAAAAGAATTTAATTAGAATTTTTAAAAATTTAAACAAAATTCTCCGCGAAATTTAAGTTATTTTCCTAAATAGTGGAATTTTGTGAAGGAATTCTATTATTATTAAATTTTTTGATAAAATTTTTTGCAATAATTCGATGATTTTCAATACATTAATTAAAGAATTTAAAATATTTGAAAAGAAAAATTACAAAAAAGTTAAGAAACAAAAAATCAAACAGCAACTATAACAATTATGATTACGAATTAAAATTACAATTTATATTCTCATTCATTATAAATTAATCAATAATCTTTGTCAACTATTAAAAGAATACAATTGATATTCTTAATTATTTTCAGTATTAAATTTAAAAAAGAAATTAGAGAAAAAAAGTTAATTGAGCCAAAACATTTATCATCTATCTCTAAAAAAATTCAATTTTTATTAAAGATTATGTTTAAAAAATTAAGAAATTATTCCAGTTTTTTAATCTTTTTTTAATAACATTTAACATTTTGTTAAATAATTTTCAAATTTTGTTAGAAATAAATAAAAGAAATTATAGAAATTCGATTTGTCCGACAAAATGTTTTTGACAACACTTTATATTGTTTAATAGAAAAGAATGAAAGAAATTTTCATGATTTTGATTTGCTACCAGCACCTGCTTTGCTTAATTTTAGAAATTAAATTTAAATGTTAAATATTTTTTGTTTTAAATCCAATATCGAATTTTCAAAAATTAAGTAGGACTGGTAACTGGATGCAAGTTTCAGTTTCATAAAAATACTTAACTTTTAAAATTCTATTTCTAAAGTTAATTTATTATTAAAAAATACTAAATAATTAATTCTTATTATCTATTAATCAATACTGATTAAAAATATAATATTTTGATTTTGTTAAAAAAAATTTGATAATAATTAGAAATTATGCAAAAAATACTACAAATTTTGTAAAAACAATATGATTTTCAAAATTAATTACAAAATGGAAGTTTAAAAAAAATGTTGATGAAGAAATATAAATAGTTTAAATTACTTTATTTTTTCTTCGTTTTTAAATACAGAAAAAGAAATTATGCAAATTTTTTCATTAATTTCTAGATTAAACTTAAAATAAATTGATTTTTAGAAAGTTAAAAAATTAAATCTTATTAAAGAAATTCTTCAAATGAAATTAAATATTTTGTTCTTTAATAAAAAAATGTGAATTGTGAATAGACATGATTATTATATGAGAAAGTAGACAAGCATTTTTTTAGCTAGTAAAATATAAAATATCTTTATATACAGAAAAAATAAAAATTGTAATTATTAAATACACAAATTCTTCCTACACATTTTTTGTTATTAATTTAAAATAGAAAAAACATTATTGTTAAAAATTGTAATTAAAAACGAAAATTTCATAACTTTTTATTTCAAAAGAAACTAATAATTTTTAAAATATAAACAAAAAATAATTATAAAATTTCTAAATCAACATTATGAAAATTTCTTACCTTATTTTATAAAAGCAATATCTATTAACCTTTTCTCTAAATAAACAATAAAAATTGATATTGACAAATCGAAAAACCAAAGTGTTTTGAAAAAGAAAAAAAAACAAAAGCATATACAAAAACTAACTTTATACTGCGAACAGAATGAATGAAAACCCCACAGACTTTAATATAGTTAATTTTCTCCTAATGTTTAAAGAATAATATTTAAAGAGAATTTAATTATAAAAAAGGAAATATAATTTTTAGAAGCAAGAAATTAAATTTTAAATCATTAAGGGTGTCACAGATTTAAAAATTATTTAGTTTGGTATTTGTGGCGAATAATATATTTTTAAATATAAATATTTTTCTCTGTTGATTTAATTTTTCCTTTTTCATGTAAATAATTATAGTGAACCATTTAAATTGTATGATTTTAAAATTTTGTGATTCGAAATTTTAATTAAAATTTTAATTTTATGTTTCCAAAATTAAAATATCCATAATTTGCGCTTTATTTTTATTTATGATTTGAAAATGTTTAATGATGAGGTCTTTCATGGAAGGACGAAAGCTCGAATTTTGAAATTGTATAAATAAAGGACCAGCGAAAACAAACACTATTTTACGTTTTCTCACTACAATTTATTCTGGTCAACACCAAAATACATCTTTAAATAGAAAATGTTTAATGTTTCGAATTTACAATAATTTTTTAACTTGAAAATAGAGAAATTGGAACAGTTATAGAAATTACATTTTTTTCCATTAAATTCAACAGTCGAAAAATGTTTCGTTCGAATTTATATTAGAGAAACTTTGTGAAATTATCAGAAGTGATGATACAGATGTATATATAGTTGTAAAAAGTTAATCAATATGGAGAAATTGATAAAGTCATTCTAACCACCCACTCTCTTTTGCAATTCTCCCTATATATCTCTCTTTGCAAACGTCTCTGTTTAATTCGATTGTTAAAGCTCTCATGGTGCATAAAGTTCTCGTGGGTGTTGCTAACTCGTGACCCCGTAGTGATTGAATTTGTAGGGACGCACGTTCATATTCAACCTCAGATCAAAAAGGGCCGAGGCGAGGGCAAAAAAATAAAGGGGGCGATAGGGCACGGATAATGAGAATGAGTCGCTGGTTATATTGCTTTGACGTTGACACTTCTACTTAGGACATTGATGTAGTACCAGTTCATTACGTGTATCCGTTGGGGATTAACTTTTATAACCCTTTTCACAATGAAAAACACTTTGCCAAATGTGTTATGTTGATGATGATGATGATGATGATTCTTTTTTCTCTTTATTGTTCTATAATTATTCTTATTTTTTTTATTCATTATTCTATTAAATACGCTGTTAGAAGTTTCTGTAATTTTACAGCAAATTTACAGCACAAACGTACTGCGAATTTACAATTTTTGCTGTAATAACACATAAATGTAGTAAATTTACTAAAATGTTGTGATTTTTACAGTAAAACCTTAAAAATACAGCAAAAATTCATTGTATTTAAATGTTTTACAGCAAAAAAATTGTACTTCTATTATTGACAGTAAATTGTTTGTTTAATTAAAATACAAAAATTTATTTCAATAAAAGTTGGCAAAATTTTCAACGATGTCAATTTTTTTAAATTATTTTCGGAAATAGATTTATTTTTAAAATTTTTTAGTTTCATTTTTTCAAGAAACAATTTTTCAAAACTTTAATTCTTTTTGTTAAGCAAAAATTTAAAATCATAAATTTCCAACTGCAATTTATCCAAAATTCAATTATTTTTTTAGAATTTTTGAATAAAATTATTGAAAAACCTTAAAAATTTTTAAAGAAAAATAATGTAATTAGTAACCTTTCAAAATAGAAATTTTAAGATTTTTAAACTTTTGCTTCCCTTAAATTTCCAAGGAATTTGATTTAAAAACCTTTTAAAATTTAATTAATTTCTGAAAATCCTGTTATAACGGTTTAAATATTTAACTATTTTTTTAAATTTTAACTGAAATTTTTGTTAAATAAATTTCTATCAGAATTCAACTACGAGAATTGAATTATTTAAATAAGAATAATTTTTGTAAATTCATAAAATGATAAAATTTCAAAAATATATCTATATTTATAGACAATTTTTATAGCGGAAAAAGTTAAATTCCTTAAGGGGAGATTCCACAGAAATTAAGGTTTTTTTTTAAAAATTTTTTATAGGTAATAAAATAAATATTTCTTAGTTAAACTTTTTTTACAATAAAATACTTGTGTTACAGTAATAAAAACTATTTTTTATTTATTTATTTTTTTAATGGAGTCTTAGAAAATGGCTGCCGAAAGTGGTCCCCTCTAAAAGTTGTTTACATTTTTTCTCGGCGACAATTAATCTAAACTAAAAAAGTCAAAAATTTTCTTAATCTATACCATTATGGCTATCGTGTAAACTAGAACAAAAAAAATTTATTGAAAAATAACCAAATGGCAGACTTTTTAATTTTTCGACCATAATTTTGCAACTTAAATTGTTTATAACTTTTATAAATATTAATGGATCTTAAATATCCTAGTTTACACGAAAACTACACATTCAAGGAGCATGCTGTCCAAATTGCAAGTTATTTCGTTGAAAATTGTAAAAATGAGAGTGTAAACAAGTTGAAAATGTGTAGTTTCGAGAAAAACGCGTTTAAAGTTTGAAGGACCAAATATACAAAAATTTAACTTAAAGTTATATACATAACCTTTGATACGTAACAGTAGACATTTCTTATTACTTAAGAACTACTCTTTCAAGCGGTGCGAAAAGAAAAAATGTAAATTTAAAAATAAACAAATTGCAGTTAGGTAATTAATGAAAAAACATGAATTTTCGAGGTGGAAAGGTGATGTTATTCCTACTTTCCTGCTAGCGAATCTATTCTTATCGCTTCAGACTATTTTTCCCGTATTTTTAGATAATCATACTAACCAAAAATTAAAAAAAAATAATTTCGGTATTCAAAAAAAAAATCAGTGGAATCTCCCCTTAAAATATAAAATTTTGCAAAATTTTCAATTGTTTCAAATTTTTAAAATTATTATTGAAAATGCAAGTACCTTTTTCTTTAATAAGAAATTAATTACTTTTTTTCAAAAACCTAATTTTTAAAAATTTTCAAAATAAATTTTCAAATTTTAATAACTTTTGTAAATTAAATATTTAACTAATTATTCTTCTTTATTTGCTTAAAATTTCGAAATACTTAAAAATTTGAACTGCAAGTCTTCTAAAATGGAATTAATTTTCTAAACGTTTTGAATAATATTATTTAAAATTTAATTTTTAAGGAAGCTAACAAATTAATAATTGTTTGTATTTAAATATTATTATACTTCTACAGCAATCAGAATTTAAAAGATTGAAATTTAAGAACTAATTCAGAAGTAAAATGTCAAAATAAAATATCAAATTATCAAAAGAAAAAAATTGCTACCGAGGCGAAGATTTATTATTCTAACAATATATATTTAATTAAATATTCAAAATAATGGATTTCAGAAGAATTTTAGTCAAAAACACTAAAAAAATTTAATTTTGAAGCATTTACAAATGCATTTGTCGAAAATCAATTTATTTCAAAAATTTTAATGAAATTCTTGGCAAAATTTCATTTACTTTCTAAAACTTTCCTCTATTCAATAATTTTTATTATCAACTATACTTTAATAAAATTTCCCAAAAGAATTTAATTATTTAAAAAAAAAATTTTAATTCAATTACTTTCAAAAATCCTAATAAAATTTTTTGCAAAATTCAATTATTTTCAGGAGTTTTTATAAAATTCTTTGCAGAATTCAATTTTCAGAAATTTTAGTAAAATGCTTTGCAAAATTCAATAATTTTAAGATTTTTTGTAAAATTCTTCGCAAAATTCAATTATTTCCAGGAATTTTAATAAAATGCTTTACAAAATTCAATTATTTTCAGCAATTTTAATAAAATCCTCTAAAGAAATTCAATTAATTTTAATACAATTTTCTACAATTAATTAAATTTCTCGAAAAATGAAATAATCATAAAAATTTTCTTTAAAATTTGTCAAGAGGAGTCAATTTATTATTTAAAAATTTGTTGATATAATTCTTTTATGAAAATTCAATTATAAGAAATATTCAATTCTTTAATATAATATTGTTATTTAAATAATTGAATTTTTTGAGATTTTTCTAATAAATATTGTTTTAAAAATAAATTTCAGGTAAAATTTAGATTATATCGTTTAATATTGAAAGCAATGAAAACATAAATGTGTAGAAATAATTGGATTTTTAAAAAAGTTTTCAAATTATAATCTTTGAAAATTTTAATTTTTCATATTTTGAATTACTTAACAATTTTGTAGAATTTTTTCAAAAAGTTTAATTGGATTTTTTTTCAATTATGATAATTATTTTTACTTTTTTCTAATACATATCGAATTGAAGAACTTTTTAATAATCGAAACTTCACACAAAATTGAATTGTAAATAAATCAACTTCATAATTCTGAAAAAAAACATTTTTTGAAAAATTATTAAAAAAACATTGATTTAAAGATGATTTTTAGATGAACATTTTAGAAATGAATAATTGAATAAAAAATGTCAATGCTTTGACTGAAAATTAAGGAGTTATTTAATTTAGTAAATTATAAATATTGCTTTAATAACATGAAAAAATTCCGTTTTTTAACGTGGAAAAGTCAGAGAATTTGAAACGAGCAAAAGCGAAGCAACGTTGTAACAATGATGATTCTTTTTTCTATAATTATTATTTTACTAAACATAATTCTTAATTTTCTCTTAATGATGATTCTTCGTTGAGAATAAATTCACTGATCGATGAAATATTCGCAAAATGTGTTTGAAAATGAACTAACCTTCCGGTCTTTGTGATTATCATTTCGGTCCCGAGTTCGTTGAATTTATCCCAAAGTTCCTTTGTTTCGAGATGACATATCACGTGTCTGAGTTCATCACAATTTGATCTTTCTTGAAGAAGTGGATTCGATGGTGACGGTGCTTTGCCACTCGTACTTCCCGTGTCGTCCGTTTCTTGCTCGTCTTCAATATCTCCCGACTCTGAAGGCAACGCTCCTCTCGTAACTCCAGAAACACTTGGTTCCCTTTCTGAAAAAAATAATCATTTTTTATAATTCAATTGATAAATTTTTCGATTTTTCTAATTCTTTACTTTTTTTTCTGTTCGCAGGGGAAAAAATTCTTAAAAGAGAAAAATTTGCAGAAAAAAAAGAACTGTTAGGGTTCAAACTATAGGTTCGTAAAAGTCTGGTTTTTTTGAAGGAAAAAAAGGTCCATACAGTTCGTATTTTTAAATTCTTTCATACTGGTTCGAGTCTGGAACTGTTAATTTGTGAGGGAACGAAAGAACCAGTGATTTTCGAATAAACGAAAAGAAAAAAAAAGTTAAGTATTCTTCATCTACATATGTCATCAACGACTTAAAAGTTGACAGTAGATTTTTTCTCTCTGATTTTTTGTCCCCCTTTTCTCGCTTCATTCCATATTTATATTCCAAAATATACTAACCAGGAATCAAGATTATTTGTGCGTGCACAATAATAAATGAAAGAGAGTTTAAAAAAAATGTAAATTGAAAATAGGTGAATCTGTTTGCAAAAGGTGGACGATATGAGACGAAGGAAATAAACCAGTTTGACATTTCAATTTCCATTGAAAGAGCCGTGGCCGTTGCACCTCGATAGTTACCCGCATTTATCTTTCCATTCATACTTTTGCCACTGCATTGCTCCTCTCGCACCCGCTGAAATTAATTTAATTCGTACGTGCTTGCAAGTGGCATGCAAAACATTCATCACGTCATTTTCTCTCTCGCGCGCTATTTTATCGATATGAGAAAAGAAAATAATAAAGAAAAATAAAATAACCAACAACAGGATATACATATATTGGCAGTTACTTTTGATCCTATCTTCGCTCAACTTGTAAACTCAAATCGCTTCCTGCGATCGACAATATTTTTTCCCCCTTTTTCAAATATACGTATTCTATAGGGAAAAATCATTTTTTTTTAAATTAAACACCCAAAAAATTCACCAATTTAATTAAAATCCATCTGCTTGAATTTTGATTAAATTAAATTTCCAATTGCTAATAAATAATAAAGTCAATTTCGAAATTTTTGATCCAAAATATTAACGAAAGCAAAGAGGATAAAACGAAATGTTCTTTAAATCAAGAGTTTTCATTTTGATAATTTATAATTCATAATTTATTATTTATAATTGATAATTTAAATGAAATAATTAAGTAAGGTGAATTCAATTCGTGATTGAATTTAAATTATATTTTTAAATTAAAACTACATTATATATATACGCTTGTAATTTTCGTTTTGGACGAAGAGACTCCATCGACAAAAGCCTGTTTTTAATTCGCGCAAGTAATACATATATGTATATATAGTATATCGTGATCCTTGGAAATTAACAATCAATTGACGATACAAGACGTGCACTGAATAAACTTTATCACGCGATGGTAGAGTCTTTTAATCAATTAATGCTCTGGAACTTAATTAAACGCAAAACGTAGATAATTGTCGTCTTGCGCCGCGCATTATGAACACAAGGAATCATAAAGCAGCAAAGCGACAATCATTTTACAGTGTTTACATTATAAAGTTTTATCTAAGCAAAATGCTAATTATCCACTTATAGCCAAGTTTTTAAAATCGTAAAATTTAAATAGCAAGCGAATTTTTTTCCATGATATTTTTAACGCATTTTTGTAATTTTTCTCGGTTATAATATGAAGAACGTGGAAAAAATTTGTTTTACTTGAAAATTTTTACAGTATTTTCAATTATTAATTTATTTTATTTATTTATTCGTAATATAATATTATTATAAATATTATATAACCATAATAATAATAATAATAATAATAATAATAATAATAATAATAATAATAATAATAATAATAATAATAATAATTAATTTGTTAGGTTCCTTAAAAATTAAATTTAGAACAATATTCTTCAAAAATTCTAGAAAGTTAATTAAATTTTGGAAAACTTGCAGTTCAAATTTTTAACTATTTCGAAATTTTAAGCAAATAAAGAAGAATAATTAGTTAAATATTTTTTTTACAAAAGTTATAAAAATTTGAAACATTTAATTTGGCAATTTTTAAAAAATTAGGTTCTTGAAAACTACTAGAAACTAAAATTTTTTAAAGAAAAAAGTACTTGAATTCTCAATAATAATTTTAACAAATTGAAACAATTGGAAATTATGTCGAAATTTATATTTTAAAGAATTTTATTTTTTCCTCTTTAAAAATTGTCTATAAATATAGTTATATTTATGAAATTATATCATTTTATGAATTTACAAAAATTATTCTATTCAAAATCATCGAATGATGATGATGATCGAATGATTATTACAAAGAATTTTATACCAAAAAATTTAATAATTATAGAATTCCTTCACAGAATTTAATTATTTAGATAAATAACTAAATTCTAGCGGAGAATTACGTTTAAATTTTTAAAAATTCTTATTAAATTCTTATTGAAGAATGTTTTTGAAATTTTTGTCAAACAATGGAGTTTCTTTAATAATTTTAATTAAACATTTTTAAAATAATTAAATTTTATGCTGAAGAATTTTATTAAAATTGTATGAAAAATAATTGAATTCTTAGGCGAAAAATTTTACTATTTAAAAAATAATTGAAATGTTTCGAAGAATTTATTAAAATTTATAAGAAATAATTAAACTGTTATGAAGATATTTATAGAAATATTTGAAAATAATGAAATTTTTTTGAGAAATTCAATTCAAACTGTTTTGAAGATTATTGAATTGTTTCGAAGAATTTATTAAAATTTTAAGAAAAAAAATGAAATTTACGGAAATATGTTTTTAAATATTTGAATTCACCCGGAATATGCTTAAAAATTGTCTTGAAAATAATTGAATTGTTAGAAGGATTTGTTAAAATTTTAGGAAATATTTTAATTCTTTCGTGAAATTTCATTAAAATCTTTGAAAATATGTTTTAAATTTTTCTTGTTCATTTTTAACAAAAAAATTTCGAAATTTTAACTAAATTAATTTTTCATCACCTCGGTAGCAATTTTTTGTCTTTTGATAATTTGATATTTTAGTTCTTAATTAGTTCTTAAATTATAATCTTTCATATTCTAATTGCTGTAAAAGTATAAGAATATTTAAATATAAACAATTATTAATTTGTTAACTTTCTTAAAAATGAAGTTTTGAATAATATTAAAAAATTCTAGATAATTAATTGAATTTTGGAAGACTTGCCGTTCAAATTTTTAAGTATTTCGAAATTTGAAGCAAATAAAGAACAATATTAAGTTAAATATTTATTTTACAAAAGTTATTAAAATTTGAAAAAATTAATTTGGAAATTTTAGGAAAATTAGATTTTTGAAAAATAGTAATTCAAATTTTCTAAAGAAAAATCTACATAAATTCTCGATAATAATTTTAACAAATTGAAACAATTGGGAATTTTGTAAAATTTTATATTTTAAAGAATTTTATTTTTTCCTCTTTAAAAATTGTTTATAAATATAATTATATTTTTGAAATTATATCATTTTATGAATTTACAAAAATTATTTTACTTAAAAAACTCAATTCTTGTAGTTGAATTCTGATAGAAATTGATTTAACAAAAATTTCAGTTAAAATTTTAGAAAATAATTGAATATTTAAACCGTTATAACAGGAATTTCAGGAATTAATTAAATTTTAAAAGGTTTTTAAATCAAATTCCTTGGAAATTCAGGGGAAGCAAAAGTTTAAAAATCTTTAAATTTTTCTTTTAAAAAATTGTTAATAAAATTATTTTTCTTCAAAAATTATTAAAATTTTTCAATAATTTTATTCGAAAATTCCAAAAAGATAATTGATTTTTGGATGAATTACAGTTGCAAATTTTAGAAAAAATTATATTTCACGAGGTTTTTTCATTGAAATAATTTGAAATTTTAATTCCTTGGGAAAAATAAATACGAATAAGTTTTTACACTTTTGCTTAACAAAAAGTATGAAAGTTTTGAAAAATTTAATTCAGAAAATTCGAAAAATTGTTCCTTGAAAAAATTAAACTAACATTTTTTAAAACTATACTTCTACTTCCGAAAATATTTTTAGGTATCCATATTTTTAAAAAATTGAAACAATTGAAAATTTTACCAACTTTCATTGAAATGAATTTTGAATTCTAATTCAAGTTGCTGTTAGAAATATTTTGGCATTTACTGTATACGAGTTGTTCAAATAATTACATTTAATGAAAGATCGTAAGAAAAATTATATTTTTCAAGAAATCAAGAATTGTCATTAAAATTATAAAAGAACATTTTGCTAGATTTTAGCTCTAAATAATTTTAAGTAAACATTAAATAATTCAATTCAAAAATTAAACTTCCCAAGAGAAAAATGACATAATTTCAATTACAAATTGGAATATTAATTATTTACCAATCAGCGTCTTCTATATTTTTCAAAAACATTCATAAATGAAAAAAATGATCACCTTCGCTCACCTAGAGTTCGAGTCCCTTGATTCTGATGAAGAATCAAAGCGACAATTAAGTAAATCGATCATTTAGCGTTAAATGACACTTATGATGAGTATATAGCGTCATGTATGTTGTGCCGATCGCGTTGTCGATCGGGATCGAAGCCAATCGAAATTCCAGACGTTCGACGTACGCCAGACGGACAATTAATTCCTCGGAGGAGGCATCAACGCGCAAAATTAATAGTCGGCACCTGACGTTGAGCTTGCTAACTGCCCATTACCAAGTTTATTATGGTTTGCCGTGTCGCGGACTCGCACTTCTCACTGCTGAAGATGTGAAATATATAGAGAGAGGGTTTTCTTGCATATACATATATATAAATATATAAATGCGATTTACTATTGAAATAGCAAATTTATATACATACATGAAAAAGTATTTGCAAGTAGTGATAATCATAGTGTTTAGCTGCGCGAGTTTCAAGCATTATAGTATGAAAATAATAATTCCGCTATATTCCCTTTTAATAACCAACTTTCTTTATAAATGAAAGCACCTAGAATGTTAAATTTATTGTTTTAGAAATTTGAATATAGATTTTTAATTGTAGTTCGAAAGAAGTACTTACAGAAAAATTCTTTGTTTCCACAGTTCTTAATACACTCGATTCTTGTTATAACGAATCTCGTTACAACGTTCTCTCGTTATAACGAACATTATTAAAACTCTCGATACAATAATGATAAAAAAACCCAAACGAATTTATGAATTTAATGTAACCAAAATTTTGGTTAACTCAAAAAAAACGACAAAGTTAATATTTTCGTACAAAATACTAATATAGTATTAACTATTTTTCACTATAGTGAATATATAGATGAACCGAAGATCGAATTTATCTTCGTGAAAATGGTGAAAATTATAAAATTTAAGAGATGTATATGGGTGATTCTCCTGAAAGGGACCACTTCACGTGTCTCCAACGTGAGACTCAATATTTGCATTAACTTATTATGATATTTTGTTGAGTATAAATTTCAAAAAAAATTTATCCATAATCTTCGAAACATTATTTATCTTTACATAATCTTGTAATGTTAAAATTTAAAGTTTTTCTTAGTAAAAAAATTTATTTAATTTTTTCTTTTGGTTTTGGTTAAATATGATACATATTTTTAATTATTTTTTAATATAATTAAAAATTTTGAAATATAGTCTTAATATATATCAAATTGAAGCTTAGATTCTACCGTTTATTTTTCACTTATATTTAGTTTAAACAAAATAAAAGAAATTTTTTAAATAATTAATTAAAAATTATTGGCAACGAGAGTAAAAATTCAAATTCATCTCCGAAGCCTCGTTTTTCAGTTAATAACATCATATTTTGAAACTGTTTTTTAATTACACGTAATCTATATATTAATATTTGAAGTTGTAGCCCAAAAAATTTGTTAAATTATGTTTCAATATTTTTAAATTTAATAAAAATGTGAATTTTTTATTTCACAAACTATTCATCTCCGAAGCCTTTTTCATATTTGGTAAGCAGTATTGTTTTGTTTTTAATAATTATTTTCAAATACCTAACCCTTGAATTATAAAAAAATTTTCCGTTTTGTTTAAAATAAAATATTTTCAATTTTTTAAAATATAATATATTTAGGAAAAAGTTAGATAAATATTAAAATTATAATTAAGAATAAAAATTTTTACAGAAAATATCAATTTCGAACTTAAAATGATAAATTAAAAAAATCATTACAATTTTTTTTCCGTTCAATATATAAAAATATATATTAGTTATTTTTTTAAAGATAAAATAGTTAAAAATAAATTATTAAATACACAATTCATTAAATTAAAAATGAATAATGTTAAAAGTTTAATAAATGAAAGAAATTAAATTTAAAAGGAATTTTTTTACAAAAATCCCAATATTGATTACAGTATATTTAACCTTCCAAACACTTAATATTAAAATGATGCTGGAAGGCTTATTTTTTAAAATTAATTTTGCGCAACTCAGATTTGTATATTTAAACGTATTTAAAACCTATCCATGACAAAAAAATTTAGAAAAAGTAAAAATTAATTTTTTTTAGTTTTTAGAAAAAAACAGGTGCCTTTCAGAAGAATCACCCATATGTGCAAATTATTGAAATTATGAAAATTTTTAGGTTATGTTTACTTTCTTCTGTTTCCTCCGTTTCTTCCAATAAACATTTCACCCTTTTTAGTTATCCTTCGTGTTCGTAGAATATGATAACACAAGTTTCTGTACATTGTTAGAAATTTATTTTCTTTCTTTGTAAGTATTTTTTTTTTTTTTGTTTCAGATAAAACAGAATAATAATTTATTTTGGACATTTGACAGTTTTGCTGATTTTGCTCGCACAATTTTGTGGTTCCCTTGTAAACAAAAACCACCAAAACAATGCGATTTTTGGTTTATTTTGATTCACGTAGCTGGCCGGAAGTGGAAGTGAGTCTACATTCAGAATCAGTGAAGAAAGATGGCGGAGACAACAACATTAGTTACGTATTTATCAACATTTCCAGTGTTAAAAAAGGTATTTCGTTGTTTATTTAATTATTTTCAATGGCAAATTATACTTTTTTTTATAAAATTTGTAAATTCTGTACATTTTACACTAATATATAACTATTTTTGTTTCAATATAATCATAATATTTTTTTTGTTTCTCCTGTGACTCCCGTGACGCCACAACAATACAAAATTTTCGAAAACTATTACTTTATCAATTATATGGAATGTTGTAATACCATTTCTATTTTAATTATAAATTTGAAGTATAATTACTTACATAAATTTATATATAATTTTTGTATGCAAGTTCTATACATTTTAATCTTTAAATTTCATTTATTTTCAGGATTTTCAGTTCAAACACATAACCTCAAATGTCAAGTTGTTGGAAACGTAAAAAAATGTCGAAATCGTTGAAATTTTTGCAAATTAATAGCGCAGTAAATTTTGGTAAGGAATTCAATTAAGTTTTATATAAATTTTCTGCAAAATATTTTGAAAATTAGTTTAAATTTTAATAATTACAGACAAAATATTTCTAACAGCAACTGGAATTAAAATTCAAAATTTATTTCCATAAAAGTTGACAAAATTTTCGATTGTTTCAATTTTTTTAAAAATATGGATACCTAAAAATATTTTCGGAAGTAGAAGTATTTTTAAAAAAATTTAGTTTCATTTTTTCAAGAAACAATTTTACGAAATTTCTAAATTAAATTTTTCAAAACTTTCTTACTTTTTGTTAAGCAAAAGTGTAAAAACTTATTCGTATTTATTTTTTCCAATGAATTAAAATTCAAGTACCTTTTTCTTTAAAAAATATTAATTACTATTTTTCAAAAACTAATTTTTTAAAAATTTCCAAATTAAATTTTTTAAATTTTAATAACTTTCGTAAAATAAATATTTAACTAATTATTGTTCTTTATTTGTTTAAAATTCCAAAATACTTAAAAATTTGAATTGCAACTCTTCCAAAATTCATTTAGTTTTCTATAGAATTTTTGCGAGTAATATTCAAAATTTAATTTTTAAGGAAGTTGACAAATTAATAATTGTTTATATTTATTTATATTTAAAAACTTATTCATATTTATTTTTCCCAAGGAATTAAAATTTCAAATAATTTCAATGAAAAAACCTCATGAAATATAATTTTTTCTAAAATTTGCAACTGTAATTCATCCAAAAATCAATTATTTTTTTGGAATTTTCGAATAAAATTATTGAAAAATTTTAATAATTTTTGAAGAAAAATAATTTTATTAACAATTTTTTAAAATAAAAATTTAAAGATTTTTAAACTTTTGCTTCCCTTAAATTTTCAAGGAATTTAATTTAAAAACCTTTTAAAATTTAATTAATACCTAAAATTCCTGTTATTACGGTTTAAATATTCAATTATTTTCTAAAATTTTAACTGAAATTTTTGTTAAATCAATTTCTTTCAGAATTCAACTACGAGAATTGAATTATTTAAATAAGAACAATTTTTGTCAATTCATAAAGTGATATAATTTTAAAAATATAATTATATTTATAGACAAGTTTTAAAGAGGAAAAAATAAAATTCTTTAAAATATAAATTTCGACATAATTTCCAATTGTTTCAATTTGTTAAAATTATTATTGAGAATTCAAGTACTTTTTTCTTTAAAAAATTTTAATAACTTTTGTAAAATAAATATTTAACTAATTATTGTTCTTTATTTGCTTAAAATTATTCAAAACTTTATTTTTAAGAAAGTTAACAAATTAATAATTGTTTATATTTAAATATTCTTATACTTTTACAGCAATTAGAATATGAAAGATTATAATTTAAGAACTAATTAAGAACTAAAATATCAAATTATCAAAAGACAAAAAATTGCTACCGAGGTGATGAAAAATTAATTTAGTTAAAATTTCGAAATTTTTTGGTTAAAAATGAACAAGAAAAATTTAAATCATATTTTCAAAGATTTTAATGAAATTTCACGAAAGAATTAAAATATTTCCTAAAATTTTAACAAATCCTAAACAATTCAATTATTTTCAAGACAATTTTAAGTGTATTCCGGGTGAATTCAAATATTTAAAAACATATTTCCATAAATTTAATTTTTTTCTTAAACTTTTAATAAATTCTTCGAAACAATTTAATAATCTTCAAAACAGTTTGAATTGAATTTCTCGAAAAAATTTCATTATTTTCAAATATTTCTATAAATATCTTCATAACAGTTTAATTATTTCTTAAAATTTTAATAAATTCTTCGAAACATTCGAATTATTTTTTAAATAGTAAATTTTTTCGCATAAGAATTCAATTATTTTTTATACAATTTTAATAAAATTCTTCATCGTAAAATTCAATTATTTAAAAAATGTTTAATTAAAATTATTAAAAAAACTCCATTATTTGACAAAAATTTCAAAAACATTCTTCAAAAAGAATTTAATAAGAATTTTTAAAAATTTAAACGTAATTCTCCGCGAGAATTCAGTTATTTTTCTAAATAATTAAATTCTGTGAAGGAATTCTATTATTATTATTAAATTTTTTGGTATAAAATTCTTTGTAATAATCATTCGATCATCATCATCATTCGATGATTTTGAATAGAATAATTTTTGTAAATTCATAAAATGATATAATTTCATAAATATAACTATATATTTATAGACAATTTTTAAAGAGGAAAAAATAAAATTTTACAAAATTCCCAATTGTTTCAATTTGTTAAAATTATTATCGAGAATTTAAGTAGATTTTTCTTTAGAAAATTTGAATCACTATTTTTCAAAAATCTAATTTTCCTAAAATTTCCAAATTAATTTTTTCAAATTTTAATTACTTTTGTAAAATAAATATTTAGCTAATTATTGTTCTTTATTTGCTTAATGTTTCGAAATACTTAAAAATCTGAACTGCAAGTCTTCCAAAATTTAATTAATCTTCTACAATTTTTGAATAATATAAAAAATTTAATTTTTGAGGAAGCTAGCAAATTTTGTGTTTTGAAATAATCTCCAAATTTCAAGGCAATTGAAAAGTAAAAAAATTTTTTCAAATAAAAACCAAAAAATATTTTTCAAACTTTTAGTTTTAAAAAAAAGTTTAAGTTTTTTCCTTATTATATTTTGAAAATTAGGTAATTAAAATTTAAATAGATAAAAAAGTAAAATTATATAATTATAGACATAATTAAATATATTATAAATAAATATATTCATTAAATATATTATATTTAATGAATTAAAAACGATTAATATAATTTTATTAAAATTTAGCGTATACATATTATATAATAGAAATTGTTGAAAGTGAAATCTGCCCGTGACTATATGGAATCGTATATTTATTTATTCTTCTTTTTTTAAATACATATAATTGATTGGCAATACTTGACGTTTTATTAAGAGTCAATAAGTCAAATCAAGTGTCGGTATTTACTTTGTGTTCGTGTCACTTTCTGTGCGCTTTCGTTTATTATTATTCGAGTGTCTATTTTGCGCGCACGTCGCCGCAATGGCACCGCACGTAACACAACATGTAAATGTGGTTCTCATATCCATGACAAATTTACTATTGGTACAACTCTTGATATTAATGTCATCGTTCGCCATAGCTTAGGCAATCAAAATGATGCAAATGATCAGCCATAACTATTTTTGTCATTCTTGGCAATCTCGATTACCAGGAAATCTCAATCACAATTTCTGTCATTTCAATCATCGACTAACCCAAATAAAATAATTTATTACAATTAAGTATTTTGAATATTGTGAATTATTTCAGAATTTATTTATTTATTTTATTTATTTATTTATTTTATCTATTTATTTATTTTATCTATTTATTTATTTTAGTAATTATGTCATTAATTCAAATAATTTATATTAAAATTTTTATAGTGGCAAAAAGATATAATAAATTTTAATTCAAAGAAGAAATAAATTTCGTTTACTTGTACAACTGCAGGAGTATGTTTCAGGGATTTTTTTCCTTCTTGGATTATTTTGACCGTTACAATATGCAGAAAAGAGAGAAAAAAGCAAATTTTAATTGAATTTTTAATGTGCGAGAAAAATTAACAATGAGAAAAAAATACGTGATGAATAATCAAACATGCCTTTGCGACGTATAACATGACCTGACAAGCATAAGGATTCGCTGGTTCGAGTCAAGTGGTTCCACTCGAGAGCATGATTACCAGTCTGCTGTGTTACGAGGGTATAAGTTAAAATGAGAGAATCCAAACAGGACTGTATCATAATTCTGTTTACTCTTTAACAGTCCAGGTTCCCCGTCAGAAATTTTTACAAGAAAACAAGCATTACATAAAATTGAATAAAAACGACCACTCGATTCGCTATTTCTTTATTCAGAAAATTAACAACTCTTGAAGTCTTATTATTAAAAAAAAAAGAGAGAGAGAGAAAGAAAAATCTCAACAACTTCGAACATTAAACAATTAATTTTTCTCCCTTTGGTTTTTAGAAAAAAGAAAAATATTTTAAAATTGCAAAAAGAAACTAATTTGTTGGACATTTTTCAGACTTCTGCAGATCCGCAGGAGTGACTGTTTTTGATCGAGAGGTTCGAGTATTTGCCCTCGAGTATTATCGGAGAGGAACTTTAGTGATGGAAATATTTGAAGACCACATACGTCGTTCTGTTTGCATAGAATCAAATGTTGTGATACGTTGCTAAGTAAGTACACCTCAAGTTAAAAACGGAATAATGATCTGGCTATCTTTCTAATTGGTTCAGCAGGCGCAATTCACGTGTGGTCCATTTATCCGAGTTTTTTCTTCTCTTTTTTCCACCAGAAGTAGACGGGGGAAATTTATTATTATTTTTTTTTAAGGCATAGTGAAGAGGAGATACGATTTTGTGCCTCTGCCAGAGAAAATGAAAAGACAAGACGTACAAATTAAAAGTTGTCACCATATAGTTTGATGATTATTTTATTGCCCAGTCAAAAATTTATTTTGATTTCACGTTCAGGCCTTCGATTCACTTTCAGGCTCAAAAAAAGTCGCTTTAGACGATAAAAAATACAAAAAAAGTTGTGTATTTAATTCATCTGGAAACCATTTATTATTTTTAATAATTTTCCGAAAGTTCTTCGAAACATCAATTATTATTTAAATACAAGAAATTGAAATTCAAAATTGTTTTGAAAATCATTGAATTCAAAAAGAAAAATTGGAATATTATTGAATTCTTTTGAAAAAAATCAAACTTGAGAAAATATTAACATTTTTTTTTAAATCGATTTCTTTATTAACTTTAGTTGAAAAATTTGAAAATATAAGTGAATTTTATTAAAATGTTCCTTCAATTTATAAAAATAATAGTAATTACACATTTGATTTTTTGAATTTTATAACGACTTTTAGAAAATAAGTAAATCCTCAGAATTTAGTACAATTTTTATGTAAATTATTGAATTCAAAGAATTCAGTTAAATACATTACAAAAAATGGTATTAAAATATTGAATTCTTTGAACAGTTTTATATACTTTTCGTAAATATAACATTTTTAAAGAACTTGTTTAAGTTTCATTCAAAATAAAATATAGTTTTTTTAATAAATTAGATTGAAGATTTTAAGAATAATTGAACTTCATGAAGAATTTCTTTCAAATTTTCTTTAAATAATTACGTCTGTTAATAATTTTATTTAAAAATTTTATATTATAAAATAAATTTATAATTAATAATTTACAAAATTGAATAACTGATTTTCAGTCAAAATTTTAACATTTTGGATTCAATTATTCATTTCTAAATTGTTCAACTAAAATTAATTTTTAAATAAATGTTTTTTTTTTAATAATTTTTAAAAAAGTTTTTTTCATAATTATCAAATTCATTTGTTTACAATTCAATTTTATGTCAAATTTCGATTATTAGAAAATTTTCCAATTACATATTTATTAGAAAATAAAAATAAGAATAATAATTGAAAGAAAATGCAATTAAACTTTTGGACAAAATTCTACAGAATTGTTCATTAAAAATATGCAAAATTCAAATTTTCAAAGATTTTAATTTGAAACATTTTTAAAATTCAATTATTTCTTAATATTCATGCTATATTGATTTCAATATTCAACGATGTGATCTAAATTTTACCTGAAATTTATTTTTAAATCAATATTTCTTAGAAAAATCTCAAAAAATTCAATTATTTAAATAACAAAATTATATTAAACAATTCAATATTTTTTAAAATTAAATTTTCATAAAGCATTTTGTCAACAAATTTTTAAATAATAAATTAACTCCTTTTACAAATTTTAATAAACATTTTGAGAATAATTTCATTTTTCGAGAAATTTAATTAATTGTAGAAAATTGTATTAAAAATAATTGAATTTCTTTAGAGGATTTTATTAAAATTGCTGAAAATAATTGAATTTTGCAAAGAACTTTATTAAAATTCTTGAAAATAATTGAATTTTGTAAAAAATCTTATGAAAATTCTTGAAAATAATTGAATTTTAAAAAGAATTTTATAAAATTTCTTGAAAATTATTAAACTTTGCAAATCATTTTATTAAAATTTATTAAAATTGAATTCTACAAATAATTTTATCAAAACTCCTGAGCATAATGGAATTTTGGAATTCTTTGATACAATTTCTGAAAGTAATTGAATTTTAAAAAATTTGTTAAATAATTAAATTCTTTTGGGTTTAATTTTCTTAAAGTAGTAGATAATAAAAATTATTGATAGGGAAAAGTTTTTGAAAGTAAATGAAATTTCTCCAAGAATTATATTAAAATGCTTGAAAATAATTGATTTTTTAAAAGAATTATATTAAAATTCTTGAAAATAATTGAATTTCTCCAGGAATTTTATAAAAAATTTGGAAAATTACTGAATTTTGCAAAGCACTTTATTAAAATTTCTGAAAATCGAATTCTGCAAAGAATTTTATCAAAACTCCTGAAAATAATTGAATTTTGCAAAAAAATTTATCACAATTTCTAAATTGTAATTGAATTTTAAAAAAATTGGAAATTAATTAAATTCTTTTGGAAAATTTAACGAAAGTAAATTAAATTTTGCCAAGAATTTTAGTAAAATTTTTAAAATAAAATGATTTTCTACAAATACATTTGTAATTGCTTCAAAATTTAATTTTTTAAGGTTTTTTTGACTAAAATTCTTCTATAAATCTATTATTTTGAATAATCAATTAGATATATATTAAACAATTTAACTAATTTAAGGAGAATTTAAATGAGTAAAATCTTTCAAAAATCTACGTGCCTTAAGATTTATGATTAAATTCATTTAAAATCGAAATTTTTAAAAATTTTTAATTGAAACCTTTTGAAATCGATCTACTTTTAAAAATTGTAAACGTAATTCTTCTAAAATTAAATAATTATTAATTTTGAAATATTTCTGTATCTAAAATTGTAGATTTAAAGAATAACTTTAGAGAACAATTTTCCAGGATTTTGATAAAAATTTCTTGACTTTTAAAGGTTTTTTCAAGGATTTATAAAATTTCCTGACATTTCCAGGTTTCTAGATTGCTTGGCAAAAAAATTTCTCAATAAACTTTTTTCATAATAGCAATTAAAATTCTTTAGTAAAATCGTATTGAAAATAATTGAATTCTGGAGAATTTTTTTATTTCTATAAAAAAGTTTAATTTTTGCCAAAAAAGTTACTATTTATCAAAATAATTAAATCGTTTTTGATATTTTGTTGTAGGTATTTGGAAGGAAAGACTAAAAGTCGCAGGTTTTGAAAATAAATCGATAAAAGTGGCATTTTTTTTGAAAACAGTCGAAAAAGTCATATAATATATCCGAAGAACTGCGCAAATTCCACGAAGTAACGTATATATTTAGAATTCTCGACCAAGTTTTGATTTGTATTTTTTTACGATTCCTCCGAATGGAAACAATGGTATTTTTTTTTATTCTTGTCAAGAAATATAAAATATAAAAATAAAAAGAAAGTTGTCTAAGTTTAAATACCCCTGAGGATTCGCATTCCTGAGAGATATTTGATATTCGTAACTCTTCTTTTAGAAGCAGCTAGAGATATTATTTTCTTTTTGGATGATTTTTAATGAGCTTCCTAACGGCAGCTCGTTAAATTTATCCCGCGAATATCGCACGCAAGAAACCAGACTCTTCGTCATACCTTTTACTTTTCTTCATTCTATTTCGCGGGGATTTTCATTTGGCCAAGTCTCGCGCGAACCATTCTATCCCCTGCTGCGAATGAATAGATATTGCAGCAACAGTGTTGTATTCTTTTTTTTCCACTTCTTTCGTGTTTTTTATTTTTTTTTTCTTGCTTTTTGTATATCTTTTCTTTCTCTCTTTCTTTCTTTCGCCTCATTATACGATGAAGTCAAGGAGACCTTTTGCGGAAGATATTGCTCGTCTGCGTCAACGCACGTCGTGATTCGACGATTCTTTCAACGATAGTTTCGTATTTTAGAAAATCAGCAGGTGTTTTTCAATAGTGGTTCATTGAACTCGTCGTCGCATTTATGCAAAACGTAATTCAAGGCCAAGTGAGTAATTTTCTTTTTCTTCTCTCTTCTTCATGTGTATATTTCAAAATATTGTTCAATGTCGCAGCTGATTCCAAAAATGTGAGCAATTTATAAATAAATTGCAAAGTAGAAGTGTCTTTGCGTGGCAAATTGAAAAAATGAAAAATGTATAAAAAAATTGACGCACGTCAATTTGCGAAGAAGAAAAAATATTTAATTCTATTATTAAGGGGATATGAAAAAATTTCCGAGTTCGTTATTATATCAATAAAAAGGGTAGACGTATTGTAAAATTGTATATGTAAGATCTCTCCAAGATTGTGAATTTGTTTCGAGGAGTATTTCATTATTTATAATATATTGAAGATGTGGCGAGAGATTGTTTTCACGTTGTTAAAAAAATCGTCAGGAATTTAAGAAGTAATTAAAAATTTATTTATGACTCGCGCATATAAGGGAAAGAGATAAGTTTTACAAAGTGTATTTTAAACATTGATTCAAAATGGAAGTAAAGAGGAGAGAATAACTGCGATCGAATTTCATTCCGCTATAAATTATCTTCAATATTCGGATTAAAAATTTTAGTAAAATTCTTCGAATCACTTGCAGAAATTTTATCGCAAAATAATCCTTCGAAAGAATTGAATTATTTTCTGAAATTTTAATACTATCAAAATTGAATTATTTGTAAAAACAATTCAATTGTTTTTATAAATATTAAAATACTTCACACAGGAACAATTTTTTATTCTTCTCAGCAATTCAATTATTTTCAATACAATTCTAGTAAAATTTCTCGACACACGATTAAATTTATTTTTGAAAATTGAAGTCTTCATGGCAAAAATTTAATTGTTTGCAATAAATATTTAATAAAATTCATCAAAAGAATTCAATTACATTCGAAAGTTTTGATAAAATTTTTTTTAAGTTCAACAAATTTAGAAAGAAAGAAAGAAAGAATTCAATTATTTAATTATAAAAATGTTGTCAAATTCAATTACACTCTTAATATATATAATTTTAATAAGATTCCACGAAATTCCATTATTTAAAAAAAATTCTAATAAATCGTTCGCGAGAATTCAATAATTTTCATAAATAATAAAATGTTTTTTTTTTCGAAAATCCATTTATTTTCAAAAAAATTTAATAAAATTTCCCACCGACATTCAATTATTGACAAATTTTTTAATAGAATTCTTTGTAAAATTTAATTATCTTTAAAAACTTTTCACATTTCAATGATTTTCAATATCTACTAGTTTTATAAAATAACCAAACAGAATTCAATTATTCAAAAAAATTTATGATAAAATTCTAGGAAAAAATTCAATTATTTTCATCAATTTTAATGAAATTCGCCGAAAGAATTTAATCATTTACCTAATTAATAAAATTCTTTGAAAAAATTAAACTATTTTTATGAATAATAAAATTCTTCGAAAGTAAGTAAATTATTTTTTCAACAATTATTAATGAAATTTCTCGAAAGCATTCAATTATTTTCATAAATTACAAAATCCTTAAAAAAAAATTCCATTTTTCTCAAAATTCAAAAAATTTTTCAGAAAAATTCAATTATTTTCCAAATTTTTTCAAAATTCTTTCCAAGAATTCAATTATTTTTATAAAAATAGAAAAATATTCGAAAAAAATTTAACTATTTTCTTAAATTATGAAATTCTTCAAAAAAAGTCCATTTTTCCTAAAATTGACTTTCCAAATTGTTTTAAAAATTCTTTCCAAAAATTCAATTACTTTTATTTTCTATAAAAATAGAATATTCCCAAAAAATTTAACTATTTTCATAAATTATAAAATTCTTCTAAAAAAAGTAAATTTTTCTTTAAATTTATAAAATTCTTCAGAAAATTTCAATTATTTTCAAAATATGATTAAAAATTCTTCGCAAGAATTTAATTATTTTAATAAATAATAAAATATTTCAAGAAAATTCAATTATTTTCATAAATAACAAAATTTGCCTAAAGAAATCAATTATTTTTGTAAATAATAAAATTCTTCAGAAAAATTCAATTATTTTCCAAATTTTTTTAAACATCTTTCCAAGAATTCAATTATTTTCCAAATTAAAAAAAAATTCTTCGCAAGAATTCAATTATTTTTATAAAAATAGAAAAATATATTTAAAAAAAATTTAACTATTTTCTTAAATTATGAAATTCTTCAAAAAAAGTCCATTTTTCCTAAAATTGACTTTACAAATTGTTTTAAAAATTCTTTCCAGAAATTCAATTACTTTTATTTTCTATAAAAATAGAATATTCCCAAAAAAATTTAACTATTTTCATAAATTATAAAATTCTTCTAAAAAAAGTAAATTTTTCTTTAAATTTATAAAATTCTTCAGAAAATTTCATTTAATTTCAAAATTTGTTTAAAAATTCTTCGCAAGAATTTAATTATTTTAATAAATAATAAAATATTTCAAGAAAATTCAATTATTTTCATAAATAACAAAATTTGCCTAAAGAAATCAATTATTTTTGTAAATAATAAAATTCTTCAGAAAAATTCAATTATTATCCAAATTTTTTTAAACATCTTTCCAAGAATTCAATTATTTTCCAAATTAAAAAAAAAAATTCTTCGCAAGAATTCAATTATTTTTATAAAAATAGAAAAATATATTTAAAAAAAATTTAACTATTTTCTTAAATTATAAAATTCTTCAAAAAAAGTCCATTTTTCCTAAAATTGACTTTACAAATTGTTTTAAAAATTCTTTTCAGAAATTCAATTACTTTTATTTTCTATAAAAATAGAATATTCCCAAAAAATTTAACTATTTTCATAAATTATAAAATTCTTCTAAAGAAAGTAAATTTTTCTTTAAATTTATAAAATTCTTCAGAAAATTTCAATTATTTTCAAAATTTGTTTAAAAATTCTTCGCAAGAATTTAATTATTTTAATGAATAATAAAATATTTCAAGAAAATTCAATTATTTTCATAAATAACAAAATTTGCCTAAAGAAATCAATTATTTTTGTAAATAATAAAATTCTTCTGAAAAATTCAATTATTTTTATAGCATAAATTCAATTTATTAGCAGGATAAGAAAAAAATAAATATTTTTGATGAAAATTAGGAAAAATTCAGGAAAATAAAAAATATGGAATGGAATTTTTGTCAATTTTGTAAAGTGAATAAAACGAGTTTTTTTTGTTTCTTTTTGACATTAAAAAAATGACAATAACCCACAAAAATGAATTTTCAAAAAAAAGGAATACAGATAATTTGCTAACGGAAAGGAAACTTACGATTATTATAATGTATATAATATATAATATAATAATAATTATTATGTATAATAATTATTATTATATATAATAATAATAACAAATTTCTTAGAAAGAATTCATTTATTGTTAAATATTTATTTATTTATTGAATTTGCAGAAAGTTAAAACTCTTTGTTTAATGAAAAAATGATAAGTGAAAATTTAATTCAATTTTATTTTTAGTTTTAAAAAATTCTCTTAATAAAAATGAAAATAATTGAAAATGCAAGGGAACGGAGAAAATTTGTTAAATGTGAAAAATACGTTTGAAGAGAAGAATAATATTTAATGCGCCGAATGAAATTCGATAAATTGGAAATTTGTGTTACTAATGAATTTTGATTTATAATTCGCAGTTGTCACGAGTCAAGGTATCAACGGCAAACTAGGAAATAATAGAGAGCCAGGAAGAGATGAAAACAAATGCCTAATTGAGACAAATTGATAAATAATGGCCATCTCATTGAGGACGGGAATCAGCGGGGTTGATGAAGAGAACGAGATTCCCATCGAATTATATTCGCTGATGAAAAGAGAATAGTCATCGAGAGAGGATGGTCCTCGTGGAAAGAGAAAGGAATAACTCTCAGACTAGGTTCTAGACGCACATTTGTTTCGTGACTATATATGAATATACACACAAATGGAGGATATTCGATGAGTCGACAAGTTTTTGAATCAACGATCGTTTATGCCAAGTCTGGATCATCGCGAGTGTTTGCTGTTATAGAGTCTATATGTGTATAAAGTGGAACGGCAGGCAATATATGGCACCTCGAGATAGGTGCTAACCATGCTTTTTAGTATATATCCAAACACCCACGCTTTTATGTTTGTGTGTGTGTGGATGGCATTTACATCCTCACGACGATTCAAGCTGCCGTGGGCACTATCAAGTATATACCGTCAGAAACAGTAGTTATCTTCAACATCTCGAGACCCACTGCTTTCTTGTTTACAAAACATTACAATTTACAAGGACTTGTAAAGGGTGGTCGCCATTTCTTCTCGATTTTACTGACTTCTAAAAGCATCTGGGAGACTTGCATGAGTATAAAATCATTCAGCAAATAATTTTCTGCTTCTTTTTCTATATATACTAATTCTCTGTTGCTTCTTTCCTTTCATATTCTCTTCGTTTTTCCATATCGTACAAAGTGGAAATGATACTCGACTTGAAAAGTTGACTAATTCTGTTTCTCTCTTTCGTTTTTTCAAATCTTACAAAGAGAGAAAATAATCCTCAACTATGGAAAAATATACGAAAATTTTGATTGGAGTTTTTTTTTATCAACTGCGAAAAAGTAGAATTTAAAATGAATCTCATAGAAAATTGAAATAATAGCAGGCTTCGCACTCATCTACTAAGACCCACTATTTACTATTCTTTTTTTACGTTATGCTATTATTTCGAAAGTTGTTTAAAAATTTCAGCAACTAAAAACTACTATTTCTGTTTTTTGGGAAAATTTCCACTGCTTTAAATCTTCTAATTATTAAAGATCAAAAAACTATTCACAAAAAATATAATAAAATTCTTTAAAGCTTTTGAAAAAATTCTAATGCATGAATTCAATTATTTTCATAAATAATAAAAGTCATCGAAGAATTTCAATTCATTTTACTACATTTTTAAATTATTTAATAGAAAAATTCAATTATTTTTACATACAAAATTTTTCACTAGAATTCAATTATTTTCACATGTAAAATTTTTCACTTGAATTCGATTATTTAAAACAAACTTTTCATAATATTTATAAAATTTGGAAAAAATTAATTATTTAAAACAATGTTTAAAAACTTCTTAGAAACTATTCAATTATTTTCGCATAAATAATCAAATTCATCGCAGGACTTCAATTATTTTTAATACAATTCTACCGAAGTTGCTCAAAAAAATGTAATTATTCTTAAAAATTTAATTTCAATTTCCGAAAATTCAATTAATTTGAGGCATTTTAATAAAATTATTTGCAAAATTCAATTATTTTCAAAGAAATAACAATATTTATCACAAGAATTCAATTCTTTTAGAAAAGTAATAAATTTCTTTTTGGAAATTCGATTATTTTAAACAATTCCAATAAAATCGTTCGCAAGAATTCAATTATTTTCAAAAATTTTCATAGAATTCTTTGTAAAATTTAATTATATTTTTAAAAACTTTTCGCAATATAATTTTTAATATCTACTATTTTCATAAAATTTGCAAACAGAATTCAATTATATTTTAAAAAATTTTCTTAAAAATCTTCGTATTCAATTATTTTTACAAACAAAAACATTTTTCACAGAAACTCAATTCTCTTCATATATTTTAATAAAATTTTACCCAATAATTCAATTAATTTCGTATAAATAAAAAAATTCTTCTCAGGAATTCAATTCGTTTTGAATATTGTAATACAATTCTTAGCAATTATTCAATTATTTTTATAAATCATAGAATTTATCGGAGGATTTAAATTATTTTTAATACTATTAAATACTATAAATACTATTAATACTAATACTATTAATACTATTTTTAATACAATTTTACAATAATTGCTTGAAAAATGTCTAATTATTCTGAAAATTTTAATTTCAATTCCTCGAAGAAATAAAATATTAATTTTTTTTAAAATTCTTAGGAAGAATTCAATTAATTGTTTCAAAAAATTCAATTGTTTCGAAGCATTTTCATATAAAATTTGCAAAATTCAATTATTTTCATGTAAATAACAATATTCATCGCAAAAATGCAATTATTTTTGAAAAGTAATAAATTTCTTTTTGAAAATCCGATTATTTTAAAAAACTAATAAAATCGTTCGCAAGAATTCAATTATTTTCAATAATTTTAATAGAATTGTTGTGTAAAATTTCATAAAAAACTTCATTATAGTTCAATTATTTTTAAAAGTATCCAAACTTTACACAGAAATTCAATCTCGATAAATATGAAAATTATTTACCAAACATTCAATGATTTTAAGGAATTTTAATAAAATTCTTTCCAAAATTCAATTATTTTCATGTAGATTAAAACTTTTTGTAATAAAATGATTTTCAATATCTACTATTTTCATAACATTTCCAAACAGAATTCAATTATTTAAATTTTTTTAATAAAAATCTTCCTAAGAATTCAATTTTTTTCATTAATATTAAAAATTTTTTAGGAATTCTATTATTTGAATTAGAATTTGCATAAAATTAGTGGAGAGAAATGAATTATTTAAAAAATATTCGCAAGAATTGCATTTTTTTGTAAATAATATTCGACAACTACTTTTTTACTACTTTTTTTAATTTTAAATAATAAAAATAAAAAAAATTTAGTAATATTATTGAGTAAAAAAGGTAAATTATTCTAAGAAATGTCTTTTTGAAAAACTTTGAAATCAATTTGGATGACATTAAAATTATTTTTCCTGACAAAATTCTTTTTATAGGAGAAAGTAAAAAAAAATTAACTTAATTAACTAAAAATTGTGATATTTTGTTTTAATATTCGGAGAAAAGTCGAAAAAGTCGAAAATTTTTAAAATAACTCGAAAAAAGTCTCAATTTGCTTAATTTTTCGTGTCAAACAATTTTCTCCTGTGACATTTCCTTGATTTTCTGACAAAAAACTTATTTTTTCCCTGACTTTACTGACTTGTTGCCGTCTTGGGTAATTTTAAATTAATGGGTATATTTTTCGGTTTATTAGTAACAAACTGAAATAATAAATAATAAATTGACTATTAAATATAAATAGACAGAGTTATTGAAAACCTATTTGGTAAAAATAGGAGAAAATTATTTCTAAAGACGATGTCTTTGAAAATTTTTTGTTTTAATTTTCATTGAGATAATTATATAAATTATGGACGTATTCCCTGTTTTAATTACAAAATTATTTATAAAGTTACACACTTTTTTATAACATTTTAGTGTAAATAAAATAAAATTTTTAATTTATTTACATTTATTCACTTTAGTACTTGATTTTAATTTTTTATTTTTATTTTCAGAGGTATACGTTCGCTGGCTCGAGTGGTTTCAAACAAAACATCAAATTCCATGTTGGAAAACACAATAAATATTGGCAAACTGTTGACAACATTTTTCGGTAAAACATTCGAATTTTAATTTATTTTTGGCAAATATTTTTTGATGGCAAACAAGTTGTTCTTTAACATAATTTGAAAATTAGATTTAATATAAAAATTGGAAGTATACGTAAATTTCTCTGTTACTTAATTTCTCAGTTACTTTTTAATCAACTAAAAATTTAAGGACATGTTTTTCGTCCCGTTGGTAGAAAATTGAAAAAATTATTAAATATCCAAATTACGGGATATTTTTATTAATTTTTAATTAATTCAAAATTAATGAACACTTTTTTTATTGCGTTGGTAAAGGAAATTGAAAAGAATTTATTTCCGCAAATTCGTGGATTAAGAGAGGAGAAATTATTACTGAAGATAATATCTTTTTTCGAAAATCTTTCAATTGAATTTTGATGGAGGTATATATATAAAAGTTGAGTGGTTTAAAGTTTCTATGGTTTCCTCTCTTGTTTTCTTCTTATTTTGCTTCCGAATGTTTCATACGGGTCCTCGAATGAAGTATCAGCTACCCTCTACCAAAACAACTCACAACCAGTTTTTCGAGCCCTCTCCACTTCTGACTAACTAAGTCATTGGCTATTTATTATGTGCCCGGGTTGACACGTTAATGAAACCCAAGTCGACCATGATTTCTTTTTTTATTTTCGACGATTCATATATATGCGTATACATATATACTTTTTTGATATATACACGAACTACTGTACGGCCAATTCAACACATGCCTTTTTTTTTGTTTTCAAAAGTAAATTCTCTATAGTCCGAAAGTTATTTCACATTCCTGAAAATAAATTCACTGTTTTTATGATGAGATTTTATTACACGGTATATAGAAATATTTATCAAAATGTCAATTAACAAGAAAAAAAGAATCGAAATCAATTTCAAAGAGAGGAGAAAAATATTTACACTTTAAAAACATTTGCGAAATATTTACTACTACTAGACCCGTGATGTTATTAACATTCTCGGTTGTATTTATAGTTTTCAAAACTAATTTAACCTCAAGTGATTTTTCGCTTCCATTGTTCTGCGTGAAATTTCATTTCGTATATATGCGCAACATTTTGAAGTAATTTTGAAATAAAATTGCGAATATATAAGTTCAAAAATAAAAAAAAAACTGTATTTTTACTGCGTAAAAAAGTAACAAAAGACTTTTCCATTGTTTTAGTGTCTAGAAACAAAAGAAGCAATTTCACAAAGTGATGCGCGCGTTAATGTTTTGTGCCAAAATTATATTGCCGAAATATGGTGTCCTAGACACGTGAGACGAATTTCCGTAATTATTCAAACTCAATTATGCAGCTTCTTAACGCCATGTACTTCAATAACTCACTCAGACGATTCGTTTCGTTGAGATAAAATTACTGCGCGACACATTACTGAAATGAATTAAAAATTTAAGCAGAAGCTCAAAATATCTAGTATATATAACAAGAGTGGAGATAAAAACAGTTTGGAAAAATTACTTCAAAAATGCTTATTATGTTAAAAGTCAACTTTTTCTTTAAAGTTAAAAAAGATATTTGGAAAATTAAAAAAAAGGAACTCATTGTGTTAAGAAACTTTGTTAAAATTGTTAATTTTTTTCTTTGTCTAATTAATATTAAACCAGTAAAAGTAAAATATAAATTAAATTTATTAAATTATTAAATAGAGAAAGTCAAATTATTAAAACAGTAATTAAGTTAAAAAAATTTATGAATCAATAAAAAATCACGTTCTGTCCCGTCTGTTAAATAAATAGATTATTAAAGTAAAAATCCAATTCAAAATTATAGAAATAAAATAATAAAATAGGAACTTAAGTTATTAAAATTAAAATACAAAAAGTAATTAAATAATTAATTATATAAAAAAAATCTGCTGTCTGTTAAATATAAATAAATAAAAATAATTAAAGTTGAAATTCAATTCAAAATTATAGAAACAAAAATAATAAAATAGGAACTTAAATTATTAAAATCATAATTAAAAAACGACGCTTTCTCCCATCTGTTAAATAAATAAATAAATAAAAATAATTAAAGTTATGAAATTTCATTCAAAATTATAAAAATGAAAATAATAAAATAGGAACTTAAATAGTAAAATTACAATACAAAAAATTACTGTTTCTCCAGTCTGTAAAATAAATAAATAAAAATTATTAAAGTTGAAATTCAATTAAAAATTATAAAAACAAAAATAATAAAATAGGAACTTAAATTATTAAAATTATAATAAAAAACGACGATTTCTCCCACCTGTTAAATAAATACAAATTATTAAAGTTGCGAAACTCAATTGAAAATTATAAAAATAAAAATAAAATAGAAACTTAAATTATTAAAATTACAATAAAAAAATGACTGTTTCTCCCGTCTGGTAAATAAATAAATAAAAAATTATTAAAGTCAAAATTCAATTCAAAATTATAAAAATAAAAATAAGTAGGAAAATAAAAGAAATTTAAATTATAAAAACAGTCATTAGTATAAATTATCAAAACGTAAAAATTCCTTATTATAAAAGACGAATATAAATTATCAAAATTAAAAATATTGTTTTGGAAATAAAACTAATTTTTAATATCTAATGTGTTGTGCGGTAATTTTTTCTGCGTTTTTTTGTTGTTCGTAATTAGAGAAGAAAATAAATTTGTTTCGTTTATGGGCATAAAAGACAAATGGTGACTAATTAGAGCGGGAAATGATAATGAATCAGAAATCAGAAATGACTGCAGATACTTAAGCTTTAACTAAACGTCAATGACAAAGCAATCTCGAAAGCACTGTCATTAACTCGATAATATGAGGATTCGTGTCTAACGGTAATAATATACTGGCTGCATTGCCTATTTATTGTCGACTCTAGGATATACCAGTCACGACAGGATTCTGTAATTAAACTGATGTTGTGGAAATGCTTATCGAAGTTCGTTTTATATACATTTCTCTCTCTCTCTCTCCTCGATTTTTTTATTATAAAATATGCTTATTTGATTGCTGTTTCTAAAGTGAAATTAACGAAATTACCATTTTTTTTAATAGCCGAAAAACAATCGGTCACTGTGTTAATTGTTCATATTTTCTCTTTGACGGGAAAAATTCATTTCGTTTTTTAAACAAACAGGTGATTAATTTAATGTAGGGATATAAAAAATTCTACTGTCGAGTATTATACGTTTTAATAAAGAAAAAAATTGTAATTTGAATGTATTTAGTTAACTTATATAGTTATTCTTGAAGATTATTGTTAATTATTAAACTTTATTTTTTATTTGTATTTAATTTGTTTATTTATAAAACAAATAACTATTGTACAGTACTCTTATTATTATTATTTTTTTTTTCTTTTTTTTTGCATTGTTTAGATGTTTTCATTGTTTTTCTTTATTTTTTGAAATAGTTTTTAATTTAACAATCTAGTTGATGTTTATTAACAAAAAAATTTTTTCAATAAGTGTGTTTAATAAAATAAATAATAAAAATTAAACAATAAAAATTACGCTACAATATTGCAGTAAAAAATTATGAAAAAGGTTGAAATTTATTTATAGTTTAATAAAAATTGTTGTTTATTTTTCAAAAATCTATTATTCGAATAAATTAAAAAATTATTTTCATTAATCAACGCGTTGTGATCTTCAAGTTGGTATTTAAAACAATGTTTAATATCTATTTTTATTTTTTATTTTATAAATAACAAATTATTTTCTTGTCTAATTTTTAATATTTTCATTACTTTTTTTTTTTTTTTGTAAAAAAAAACAATCGATTTTTGTAAACAAAAACGCAGTTGCCATGAAAAAATAATTGCCAATCATGATTATTATTTACTATTAGTGTACAATTTTTATTTACAATATCAACAATTCTATGTTTTGTTAATTTTGTAATATAAAAATAATTTTTTGTCTCACAGTTTTTTAAAAAGACAAAAAACGAATCCGTACGTATTGCTTAGAATTGAATTTCCTTCTTTCTATGAATAATTAATAGGAGTGAAAAATATCATCTGTTTTGATTATTAACGATTTTATTATTTTCTATTAATACATTATTGTCACTGTCGAATTTTAAATTCAATATTTTATAAATTTAAAGTTGTGTACGAATTATTTATATTTATTTTTATGTTATGTAGCATTTGTTATTATTTTTAAGGTCCCTGAAGATTGTCATCGATGCTCAGTATCAAAAAATATATTTTTTTGTACAAAACCAAAAAAATCACTTAATTTTTTCCAACAGTTTTGAGTTAAAAAATACTGTTAAATAGTTTTTTACTTTTTAGGTTGAATAAAAGGAGTAAAAATAGTTAAAATTTATTAAATAAAAATAAGGAAACATACTTTGCGATGCTGAGCATCGATACTAACTTCAGGAAGCTAATTTTTAAATTATATTTTTATTAATTATTATATTTGTATTAACTATAGAATATTTATAATATTTTATTTTGATAATTTAGCTCATTAATAATTTAGAATTGCGTTAACATTATTTTAATTTATTGCCTAAGACTTTGTCTCGTTTTTTTAAAAAACAAATATAAAATTTCAGACCAAGAAAGAAAAACAAATTATTACTATACATTAAACATCATTATATGAATTATTTATGTTGCTATAAAGTTGCGAACGTTCGAATGAACGACAATATTTTTTTACTGTTTTTATTTGTATTTTTTAAATAAAAAATTATTATTCTTAATTAGGCAAAAATATATAAATTTTATTTGTTTTGGCTTTCGAACTATATAGTAATTTTTAAAAATGGTAAATCAAATAAATTTCTTTTGTTATTAAATGAATATCTTCCTACATAGATTTGGAAGATAATTATTTTGCAATAAGAAAGCTTAGGTAATTAAACAAACGAATCTTTTTTTTCTGATGCTTGAATTTTGGTAGAAAATATAAATTTATGAATTAAAAATAATTAATTATTTTCTTAATATTTATATTGGAGTTTTTTTAAATTGTCATTTAGAGATAAAAATTTTGAAAAATATTGAAAAGAAAAAAAAATCCGTTCATTTGAACGTTCAAAACATTAGAGACATGCGGCAAAATGCGATAATTTCGATATTATTATTTGCAGTATTATTTTGGCAATTTTTGATGTCAATTTATTAATTTGGAATTGTAATCAATCAATTGAGAATTATAACTAGTCCCATAGATTAATTAATGGAATATAGAAATAGTTTTCTCGCTTAAACAAAGAGATTAAGAAATTAAGACATTTGTTTATTTTGCAGTGTTTACGCATCAGATTGGAGAAATGGACCACAGGGAATGAATTTTCAACCTGAATGTGAGACGAATCAACGAGAGAATTTGGAAATTGATGACTGATGACGAAATAAGCAAAGTGCGTTTTGGAGCAGCGAAAGGAAAAATGTATCGAGCTAATTACATTGTGATAATAAACTCACCATGCTGATGGAGTTTCCCGCCGCCGACGGCCAATTGCTGACTATGCCGAGAATGATGATTCTGATGAATTGGCTGTTGTTGTTGTTGCTGTTGCTGATGACGCGAATCACGCGCCATAATCGCGGCTATACTAAAGTCCGTCGCACATTGTCGATTCGAATTGCAATTATTATTAATATTATTAATAAGGCTTCCATTCGGTGACTGACTAGAACTATCGTCACCCTCGTCCCTTGTGCAACCTGATAAACCAGAGGTAACAGCCGTGGTGGCGGCGGTGGTGCCCTCGGCCTGCATTTTACTTCCGAGAAGGCCCCGTGAGTCCTCCTCGTCCTCCTCACTTTGGGCTCCACCGCCACCGCCGCCACCACCCCCAAAAGTAGACAGGATAAGACCGTTTCTCTTCCTACCGGCAAGGGCACGCGACTCCAGCAACATCACCTTTTTCGATTCCAAATATGTAATCCTTTATCCTCAAGTAAGTGAAATTCTTTTTTTTGTTTAAATCGAAAATAATTTTCCCCGCCCCCCGAATTCAAGCGATTGTGTCTCAATTGACCGGCGAACACCACCCCGAATCATGTCCACTCCACATATGACATTCTATTGACAAACAATAGAAAATGTAAAAAGGAAATTTTGTTTAATCCTGTAACTGTGCACTGTTTTTGATTAATAGAATTCACTTTTCAATAGATTTCTTGGGAGAGAAGAGGAAAATGTGGGAAGAGGAATAGAATGATTATGATGATGATGATGATGATAATAAATCGCGGGAATAAGACAAAGGTAAAACCGGAGCGTGAACGTTTGAAAGCGAGTAACGACAGACCGGTTGCCTGACAGACTGACCCGTGCTTCGTCGACACGGATCGCGGTTCTACCCCTCCCCTTATACCTTTGTCGAGTAGAGGGCTCAACACGATCTGCAGGAGGTGAGAGCAACCCTGGAGGGAGGATTCTCGCCAGTTCTGGATTCATGAAGCTCCGCCTTTTCGATCAGCAGGGTTTTCTACCACGCCCAGTCGCTGCCTCTGATGATAGCGACGTTATTACCACCGCCACCACCACCACCACCACCACCAGCACCGCCGCCGCTGCTACCCACCACTATATTCAACCTTCTCAACCGTTCCCCAACGACATGTACGTGCGAACGTTCACAGAAAAGCCAATTGTCAATGTATTGGAGTGTTGCACGTGTAGACAAGGGAGTTGGTAAATGTGAACTGTGGTCGTAGTATTATAGTCTCGTACGCGCCATCCAGCCACAGCAGCTGCCATTTTTTCTTACGAGAGGGGGCAATTGCTGACAGGGACCGCTTTCCCTCTGGCCCTGGCAAGCCTCCGCCGGGTGAGTAGCAATTTATTGTTTTACTGTCGGACTTTAAACGCGAGAGAGCGTGGGGGCGGTGGGTGGATGGCTTTAGCTGGTTAGAGCAGCAGATGCGATAGTAGGATGAGTTTTCAGCTCCCTATGATGGGTGGAAAGAGAGAGCGAGCCAGAGAGAGCGAGAGAGAGCCAGAGAGAGCGAGAGAGAGCCAGAGAGAGCGAGAGAGAGCGAGAGAGAGCCAGAGAGCAAGAGAAAGAAAAGGGGCAGCAGCATATATCCCTTCTGCAAGTTTTGAGACTCCTGCGGAGAGGAGAAGAGCTGAAACCCTTATGGACCATTCCTGATGACTTGTCGCACGATCTAACTCGACCAACAGCTCACCCAACTTTGCAGATTCAATGACTCGAGACTATGCGCTAGTTCCAAGTTTCTCGAGGATCAAGACGATAAGATGAAGATGTCTTGGAGCTCCTTCGAGCTTCTCAAAAACTTGCCCATGAGCGGGAGATTATGTTTAACTGAATAACGCAAAGGCGGAAGTTTTAATGGAAATATCAATTCAAATATATATACATGCGAATATAAATCTTGAAAGCAAAATATTTATATATAGAAAATATTATTTATAAGCGTACTGTTGCATTTTTCGAGAATAACGCAGGCGCATTAAATTTATAAACGTATACTCAGGCGGTGTCTACACCCAGAGAAAAATATTATTTACACTCTAAATCTGAATCAGTAAAAATTTGGACTGATTTCAATCAGTGGTCCAGTTTTCTTTAATTCATCAGTGAAATTTCACTGACAATCAGTGGTTTTTACTGATTCTCAGTAAAACTGATTCTCAGTTTTACTGATTTTCTCTTACAGAAAACTGGGCCACTGATTTGAAATCAGTGAAATTTTCACTGATTCAGATTTAGAGTGTAAACCAAATATATTTTATTTAAATTAAATAAACGTATATTTGTCTCAGAACCAACTATAGACTTTTTATTTATTTTAAATAAAATTTATATTTGACATAAATAAAACTTATATTTGAGTTAAATAAAATTTTACTTAAACCGCAAATAAAATTTTTTTGAAACAAATATAAAGTCTAGTTGGTTCTGAGACAAATATACCATTTCTCTCGGGGGGTACTGTACCGGAAAAACCGGCAATTTTATATACCAAACCAAACAAATTCAACGAAAAAATTAAATTTATTTAAAAATTTGTTGATAAAATTATGTATAAGAATTCAATAAATTTTATTTTTTGTTTTTGTTTTTGAATGAATGAATTCTCACAGGATTAATTAATAAAAATTTATTTAAAAATAAATTTCAGTTAATGTTTTATAGATAATAATTGAATTTTGTTTGGAAATCAGAAAAAAAATCAGGGAAAAAAATTTAATTTTCCAAAACTAGAAAATTTGTTTATTTTTTTGTTTAACTAACCGGGAAATTCGGAAAATAACTGGGAATTTAAATGGACCTGGAAAAAATCAACAATTAGTCGGGTAATTTTTACCAAACCGGAAATTTTTTTCAGAAAATTAAAAAAAGTTTTATTATTTTCATTCGTTTTTTAAAAAATGACTTTTTATTTCAATTTTTATAGATATACTTATGAGGCATTACATTTCAAAACGATCCGCTTAATATTTATATTTATAAATTATTATAATTATTTATAAATTTATAAACAATTATACCATTGTAAGGTAATTTTTAATTAATTCTTTCTCCTATGGATTGAATCCAAACTTTATTTACTATTAGTGTTTTTAAAAGAAACATTTCTTAACTTTACGATAAAAAAACAAATTTCTTTAAAAGATAATATTATTTTATGAAAAAAATTAAGTTTGAAAGATAACCTTTTAAATATCTCTAAACACGTTATTTTATCTGATTTTTTTAAAAAGTTTTTTAAAATAAAGCTTAAATATTCTAGTTTCATTTTCTGTCAATATAATATATGGACAATTTAGGGTATTTTATGAAATTTATTTATTTGTTGGGAAATTTTTCTTTTGAAAACACTAATAGTAAATAAAATTTGGATTCAATCCGTAGGAAGAAATAATTAATTAAAAATTGCCTTAGAATGGTAATTGTTGATAAAGGGGGTTGTTTTGAAATATGGAATGCCTCTTAAAGCGTTCTCTAACTTTGAATTACTTAAAAATAATTAATTTGATAGTAAAAAATCAGTAACGAAATAAATCATATTATGTACAGTAGAGACTACTCCATTATCCGGACGAATTAAACAAATTTTTTATTCATAATTTTATGTATTTATTTGCGTATGTATTAAAATAAGACTGAAACAAACTAAAACTTTTAAAGTCAATATTAATAAATATTTAGTTAGAAAAATTTCAAAATATTTACATAAAAAGTTTCTTAAAATCATTGAAACACTTTAAAACGCAACATGTCGTGTAAAAATTCACGTTTTTAAATTGAGTTAGGATTTAAAATAGATGTTAACGGCTTGACACCTTATAAACTTTATATTAAAAAAAAAATTAATTTTAAATTTGTCCGGACGTTAACTTTTAAGATAATAATTACTTTCAGAAATTGTAATAAATTTTTTTTCAAAATTCAATTATTATAAGAAGTTTTTATAAAATTCTTTGTAGAATTCAATTTTCAGAAATTTTAATAAAAAGCTTTGCAAAATTCAAGAATTTTTATGAAATTTTTTAAAAAATTCAATTATTTTCAAGAATTTTAATAAGATTCTTTGCAAAAATCAATTAGTCGGAAACTCTTTCAGCAAAATTAAAAAAATTGTATTATTTTAATTTGTTTTTAAAAAATTACTTTTTATTTCAATTTTTATAGATATTTATACTGTTCTCTAACTTTGAATTAGTAAAAAATAATTAATTTGATAGTGAAAAAATCAGGCCAACAATTCAAACATATTGTGTAAATAAATTTAAACAAATTATGGAGTTAATAGAAATATTGTGAAATTCGACTGAAAATATGTAATTAAATTTGTCAAAAAATTTCATTAGAAACTTTCTAACAAATAGAATTTTTAAAGTATTTTAATTTAATGATTAATTAAAAATTGGATTTCATAAGACATTCTAATGTATTCATGTTTCTTAGTGCGAAGATTAATAATTCAAATTTTTATTAGTTAATTTAAAAAGCGATACAAACTTCAAATTTTGTAATAAAAATGAATTTTCGCAAATTTTTTTTTAAATTCCGAAAAATAAGATTGATGAAATTTTTCAATTCTATTGTTTCAAGATAATTGAATTTTTGCAAACAAATAATTGAAAATTTTTGAAATAATTGAATTTTTTTTACATTTCTCAAAAAATAATTAAATTCTTTTAAAAAATTTTGTTTACATTTTTCGAAAATAATCAAGGGAAGTTAGTGACCGTAATTATAATTTTATTTTTAAAATATAAAGTCCCTGTTAAAGTTTTAAATCATAATTTTTTGCTTCTAAAAATTATATTATTCTATTATTATTCTATAATTATAATTATTGAACTTCTCTTAAATTTTTATAATTTCAAATTTCTGAATGTTCAAATAAATTATATTTATTTATTTCTTGAACAAATTCAGTGTTTATTACTTATTAAGTAAGGAATTAATTATTACTGCTTATTATTTTCAAAAATTTTAATAAAATTCTTCAGAAGAATTAAATTTTTTTCATAAATAATAGCATTCTTTGGAAGGATTCAAATATTTTTATAAATAGTAAATTTTTTTGCAGAAATTCAATTATTGTCAATATAATTTTAATAAACTTGAAAAATCAAATTTCCAATTGTAATTATAAAGTGACAAGATTATTTCTAAAATGTTGAATAAATTACTTTCCAAACTTTCAATTATAATTACTTTTAAAAAAATTATTTTCAAAAAATTTAAAGATTTATTTATGTTTGAAATCAAATTTAAATGTAAATCTGATGAGAAAAGAAAAACGGGAGAAAATTAGGACATAACCAGGAATCTCGTTGAACGAAAATAGTAGACACCCTGGTTTATGCACGGATTGAATTTATTTTGAAAATTCAATAAACAGACTATTAAACTTATGAGCTATTCGATAATGTCTGCTACAAAATGATAATAGTGTCACCACTAAATTATCCAGTGTGACGTAAACTGTAAACCTGAAAAACCTGTAAATTTCAGGGAATTTTATAAAAATTGCGAAAACTTGGAAAAGTCAGGGAATTTTAATCGAAATCCTAGAAATTTTTTGTAAAATTTCAATTTCAAATGCATTTTTTTCATAAATTTAAAAAACCTATAGATTTAAAAAATCCAAATAACTAAAATTCTTCTAAAATTACTATAATTTTTTTATTTATATTTAATTGATTATTAAAAATAACTGATTTATTAAAGAATTTTAGTTAAAAACACTAAAACATATTGAATTTTGAATCAAGTGCATACAATTGCAGAAATTCAATTATTTTTAAAAGAATTAGAGAATTAAATTCATAATTCTTTAAAGAATTAAATTATTCTCAAAAATTTCAATTAAATTCTTTTGTGACAATTCCATTTTTTTAAAAATAATTTTAATAAATTCTTGGTGGAAATTTAATTAATTTCAAAAATTTCTCAAAATTCGATTATTTTCAATGCTTGCTATTTTAATGAACTTTGGCAAAAGAATTCAATTATTTAAAACGAAATTTTAATAATATCCGTCTGAAGAATTCAATTATTTTCATGATTAATAATAAAATTTTTATTCAAAATTCAATTACTTTCAAAAATTGAAAAAATATTCTTGGCAGGATTGCAATTATTTTGAATATCCAAAATTTTCATCAAATTTTTCGAAAAATGAAATTATTGTTAAAATTTTTCTTTAAATTTGTCTTTCGACAATAATTAATAATAATTATTAATTATAGTTATTTTTTAGTGAAAAAATAATAATTAAATTTTGATAAAATTCTGTATGAAAATTGAAATTCTTTTAAATAATTTAATTCTTGAAGAATAATCATAAAATAAATAATTGTTATAAATTATAAATAATTTATTTAGCGAATCATTTGACTTAAAAAATACAAAAATATAATGAATTTTATATAAATTACGTTTACAACTTTTATAAATAATTGAATGTCAAAAGATTTCCAATTGAAATTTTAGAAAATTTCAATTTTAAATAATTTTAATATAATTTAACTTTTTCAATATGTTAGTATTTCGAAAATCCTTATTATATTAATTCCTTGTTGGTTTCGTTCTTCGTCTGACCATGCGCAGTAGCGTCCTAACCAACTATTACTTTTTTCTTATAAACATGCATACTTTTTACATGCACAATTATCCTTAAATCATAATCACTCACTGGTTATGTGTTACACATACACTCACACATGTCATATACATAAAATATTTCCCATATACTCACACATATGCACTCAATTAACACACATGTATACTCACACATATACCCTCAATTCATACACATGTATACTCACACATATACACACAATACATACACATGTATACTCACACATACTAAACACATACACATGTACACTCACACATATGTACTAAACACATACACATGTATACTCACACATATACACACAATACATACACAAGTATACATACACATATACACACAATACATACACATGTATACTCACATATGCACTCAATTCATACACATGTATACTCACACATATACACACAATACATACACATGTATACTCACACATATACACACAATACATACACATGTATACTCACACATATTCACTAAACACATACACATGAATACTCACACATATACACTAAACACATACACATGTATACTCACACATATATTTATATACTTAATAAATAAATAATAATTTATTAATATATATATACTTAATATATTATGTATATAATACATAACATATTATACATACATATTATGTACATAATAATATATAAATATATATATAGTTTATATATACTTAATACATGGAAAAATTTTAATTAGGTATCTTCAACATTTTTTTAAAATCTGTTCAAAATTTCAATTATTATTATAAATAATAAAATTCTTTTCCAAAATTCGATTATTTAAAAAAATTTAAATAAAATTTTTGAATGTAATTAAATTTTTGCGAAGAATTTTATTAGTTTTGAAAATAAATTAATTTCAGAGAAAAATTTTATTATTTATAAAGATAATTCAAATTATGATTCTCGTCAAAATATTATAAATAATAAAATTCATCATGGAAATTCAATTATTTTCAAAAGTAATAAAATACTCCGCAGAATTTCAATTATTTTCAAATTTTTTTTAATTTCTCGTCAAATTATCATTATCTTCAAAAAATAAGAAAATTCATCATGGAAATTTAATTATTTTCAAAAGTTCAGATAACATACTTCGCAGAAATTCAATTATTTTCAAAACTTTTTTTACATTTTCAAAATTTCAATTATCTTTGTAAATATCAAAATTCAATTGCTTTTAAACATTTCGAAAAAAAATCTGTTCGAAAATTCAATTATCTTTATAAATAATAAAAGTCTTCTCTGTTATTCAATTATTTTCAAAGAATTTTAATAAAATTTTTGTCACTTGTCAGAATTTCAATTATTTATATATTTCTGTACATTTGTAATTATCTTTATAAATAATAAAATTCAACCTAGAAGTTCATTTATTTTCAAAAGTAATAAAATTCTTCGCAGAAATTCAATTATTGTCAACATTTTTTTTAAATTCTCATCACAACTTCAACTATTTTTAAAAATATCAAAATTCTTCTTCAATTTTCAATAACTTTTAAACATTTTTAAAACAAATCTGTTCAAAATTTCAATTATCATTATAAATAATAAAATTCTTCTCTGAAATTTAATTTTTTGCAAAGAATTTTAAAAAAATTCTTGGCAGAATTTTAATTATCTTTATAAATAAAAAAATTATCCTAGAAATTCAATTATTTTCTAACATTTTTTTATAAAATCTTATAATATAAAATAATGATTTTATCACTCGGTCGTCTTTAATTAGACTCTTCGACTAGGAGTAATCGATGTCTTGATGTTTTATAACAATTTTTTATAAGTAGTTAAATTTCAAAATGTTTGAATTTGAATCTTTTGATGAATTTTAATTATTATGGAAAAAAATAATAATTAAATATTTATTTAAATAAGAAGTTATTGATGCTTTATGAAAAATTTGAATGAAATCTGTAAATAAACTTATCAGAAAATTTTATTGACTAAAACTGTTTCCTATAACTTTAATTTTCTAAAATCTCTAAATGTAAAATTTTAGTCCCGGCTTTTTCCCGGTTTCCTCCCGATTGATTTTTCTCCCGGGTTTTTCCCGGTTGGGCGGACACTCTGTGTATTTATATATATATAAATTGTAAATATTTAAAAGAATAACTAATAACTGTGTAATAATTTTTAATTTTTATCAATTTTCAATAAGATAATTGTTGATTATAAAAAAAGTAACGAATTAATTTTGTTAAAAGTTATTTAAATAAAAGTTATAAACAATTAAATATTCATAGGTTTGCACAAAATTATTAACTTTTGCTCATCTTTTTAGACAGGTCACATACACTGAAAAAAATGATAATGTTAATTTTGACATACAAGTATGGTTAGGATGTATAGCTGAAACAGCAATACCGTGTATTGCTGTACTTAAAATACAGTATTCGTGTTCTCCGCATACATATTATTGTCTCTCAAATACATATTGCTGTTCTACACTGCGTATGCCTGAAACAACAATACTGTATGGCAGTATCATATCTACTAATATAATATGTCAGAATTGGCTATATTTATGGCAGTACTATAAATATATTTTTTTCAGTGTATGTATTTGATTTTTTAGAGTAATAATTTAACAAAGTTGTAGGTAATGTTTTTTTTATTTTGTTCTGTACAAAATATTACATACATTAAAGAAAATGTTAAACAAACAAAATATTATCTTAACAAGCACAAGCATAACTGTTAACAAATTATAAAGATCAAACACATACACTGAGAAAAAAATTATTTGATTCAAACAAATTTTGTTTAAATCAAACTTAAAATTTGTTCAGTTTAAGGGGAGGTACCACCCCCAACTTTGACCCCATTAAATTTGAATTATTAAAGTGGGTTATATTTTTTTCTGGCACCATTTTTAACCCTAAAATATATAGGATGATCAAAAATTTGAAATTTTAATTTTTGAAGAGGTTAGAATTTTTATCTTTCCACTAATTGCATATTTTTGGTAATCCATGCGAGAGGTTGTTTAGAGTTATAAAATAAGATTAGAAAAAAATGCGTTAAAAAATATTGAAAAATGTAAGAGAAGATTAATTTTGAATGTTCAAATTTTACAACTTTTGACATATTTCCAAAGTCCTGGACCAATAATCTTTTTGAGAATATCAGTGTTTGCAAAAATGTATTCCCTATATGCAAAAACCATGTCGAATAACTTATTTCCCACGTGAAAATGTTCTCGGGAATCGGTCCCGCGAAATTACCGAGAGTCACTACCGGAAAATTCCCGGTACTTACTCCCGATTATAAAATAACCTTAATTTTTAATAAAATTGTAATAGCAAAAATTGTTTTAACTTTGAATTATTGTTATTATTTACATGAATAACAATTCAATTCGAGAATTTGTGTATTGCTTGATTTCAAAACAATCACTTAATAAATAATTTTTTGTTGAGATAAAACTCTTTAAAAATTTACTTTTATCCATTTATTTTTTAATCCTATAATATGAAAAAGGGTATATTTTTTAATATAAAAAATATCATTAAATTAAAATTAAATTCGTTAAATCGTTAATTTTTATCAATGAAATTTTTCTTCTAGATTAAGCAATACACAAATTCTCGAATTGAATTGTTATTCATGTAAATAATAACAATAATTCAAAGTTAAAACAATTTTTGCTATTACAATTTTGTTAAAAATTAAGGTTATTTTATAATTCTAATTTTCATTGAAAACTGTCTAAAAACTCAATAAAATAGAAAATTTTTAATGAAAATGTGTAAATAGTTACTTATTTCTTAAATGGGAAAATCATAATTTAAAAAATTGGTGCTTAAACCCTTTTGTTATGATGTCCATTAATTTTTCTCCCTTAAGTGTCGAAATCCGTTGAATATGTTGATAGTAGATTTTCAATTTGTATGCTTAACGTGACTATTATAATAAACAAAAAGTCATTTCAATCACGAATACGATCCTGAAGATTTTATAGTGGTATATTTTTATTCTTGAGGTTAAATTCTCTGAGAAATATGGAGACAAATGTCAAAAGATTTTACAGGGAATTTCTCGGGAGTAAGTACCAGGAATTTTCCGGTAGTGACTCTCGGTAATTTCCCGGGACCGATTCCCGAGAACATTTTCACGTGAGTTACTAGGTTAAAATTTTAACATCTGTCAAAATTTTAACTCAGAAAATAAAAAAATTTTGACAGATGTAAAAATTTTAATAATCAAAAATAATTAAATAATAACTCAATAATTAAATTTACTAACTAAATTAAAAAAAAATCTTTTTATAAGAATTTTTTTACCTAATTTTTTTTAAATTAGTTCATTACCCTTAATAATTAAATTTACTAACTAAATTTAAAAAAAATAATATATTTAAATATCCCTGGGACGTATAATGGATATCATTTTAAATTTGGCTATTTGGATATCGGAATAATTTTTCAAATTCAATAAGTTTATATAAATTGAACTGATTATTGTTACCCGAGGTTTCATTGGGAAGCTGAATGCGAATACAAGGTCATAATTTAGAAATCCAAAATAGCGGATTCAATATGGGGAAGATTTTTTTTTGAAATTGATAAAATCAGCTAAATATTGTTACGTGGGGCTTTTAAGGTAGCTGAATACGAATCCAAGGTAATAATTTAAAAAATTAAAATGCTAGATTCAATATAGCGGAGAAATATTAATTAAAAATTAATAAAATCATCTGAATATTGTTACTCAGGGGTTTTTTGGGTCGCCGAATGAATAATAAGTCCTAAAAAGGACTTATTGAAAATTATTAATTACAATTACAATTACAGTTTATTAATTACATTATTTAATTTTTTTTTAAATAAAAACTTACTTGAAATGATATGGTTATATTAAATGAGAAATCAATAAAATTTTGATGCTAAAACACTTCTCTCGTAGATTTGTTTTAACTTGCACAACTTTTGACTGTCATAGCACAACTGCGTTGAGAGAAATTAGGAACAACTAATATTTATCATTTTTATCTTTTCAAGTTCACTTTATTTCGAAAAAAAACTTTTCAAAACAAAATACTGCTCAGCTACTTACTCATTAGTTCGACATTCAAAGATTTTAATATAATGGATACTACAATGTTTTTATACTTTGCAGAAATAAAATAATAAAATAAAAATTTACTATAAATAAAAAAATTATAATTAAAAAATAAGTTAAAAAAAAATTTATAATTACGTACTATTTGGGTATTATATATTATTAAAATAAATAAAAATATTTATTCTTTAAAACAACTATAGAAATTGTTTAATGTCCTAACAGTAACAAAAGGATTATTATTCAAATAAATGTTTCATAATTTAATATGTATTTTAAATTCTTCAAATCTAATCAACTTTGTTTCTAAATTGTACAAAACAATTTCTACTTATAATACTATTTCAAATTATTCTTTTTTAAATTATTAATTATAAAATTGTGTTATCACATTAAAAATTTAAAAATTCTTGATATCAATTTTTTCAATAAGAAATGAAAAACAACATTTTTTAATTTCATTTAATAAATGAACAATTTAATATTTTTTGTAAATGACAATTTGAAAAGACAATAATTACGTATTTATAATATATGGGCATATCTCTAGAACTTTTAAACTTTATGTTTCCGTTTATTATTATATTTTAAAAATTATAAAAATAATTTTGCAGTACCATAATTTGATAAATTATTCTGCTTTTTAAATATACCTTGTGTATAATAATCATTTTAATTAGGTAGGGAACGACAAAAGTGAGTAAAAGTGTCGAAATCGACAGTTTCTCGTGTGTGACATTGAACGTTTTTTTCAGTTTATATGGTATAAAATTTTTAACGAGTCATTATATACTTTGTGACTTATAGTAGATGTAATGGGGAGTATAAGGAACCAAAAAATCATTGAGACAATGATGTGCCTCAATTAAAATAAAAATGGTGTACCTTCAAACTTGCGAGACAACTTTTCTTAAATTTCTACAACATAGTAATCAATTTGAGATAACTTTTTTAACGAAGATTTTTAAGTAACCATAAAACGGAGTTACATTGTCTACATAATAAGAAGTAATTTAAACTTTTCCAGGAATATGTGCCACTTATACATTAGGAATGCAGTGACTTCAAAAGTTAAATTTAAAAACGTAACTCCTAATAAAAACCTACATTTTTGAAGGGCACATGATGAATTTTAGTTCTAATCACTTTTAACTCCCTGTAATCTCTTCTCGTGTATTATAAATGTATACAAAACAAGTTGTTCATTTCATGACCATTTAGCTTCCTCAATATATATTAGGGGAGAATGGGGAGTTATGAAGCACGCTTTGTTTATGAGTTGTAACTTCAAAAAGAAATTTTTATTTCAAATTTTCTCCACTTGAATCTCTAGAGGGTCTTCAAATATGCTTACTGGTTGAAGAATTTGCATGAAATAAAATAAAATCGACAATTTTTTTCAGTTGGACTAAAAAGCTGCTTTTTCAAGTTTTTAAAAATCATGGGGAGTTGTGAAGCACTACTAAAAATCGCTCAAAATTATATTTTTTGGTAAATATTCTTTATTGCGATTTTGCATAAATCGTTTTAAATTTCGAGAACCTAATCATTGCTGGGTATTATATGGGTGAACTTATCTTTTTGATTTGTTCGCGAATTTTGTAAGAATTCTGCAAAATGGAGAACACAAAAAAACTTTATAAACGAAAAATTGAACACATTGTCTTGAAAGATATGCAAAATATCTTCTGTCGGAATGAATCCATTTACAAAACGAAGATATTAGGTGAAAAAATATTCAGAGTAAGTGACATCTATCAAAACAATTACTATGCGAGATCTATGGCCGTGCTTCACAACTCCCCATGCTTCATAACTCCCCATTCTCCCCTATTATATATAATTTTATTAAAAGTTAAATAATTATAATAGTTTATTAAATATAATTAATAAATCTTCTTTTTAATAAATTAAAAAAAAATTAATGATATAAAGTTTATCATTAATTTTACTAATTTTCAAAATTATCTTAATATTTAAAATAACAAAATTTAAAACACAAAATTTTTAAATTCTTATACTTATTTTAATTTTAAAATCAGATACATTTTATCTACATTATTAAAACATTTGTTATATTTCTTCTGGAAAATTACTAGGAGCTTCGTCTTTTAATATTTTCAAAAAATGTTTTCTCATCAATTTTACATTTAGCGAATAACATATATTACTTGGATTTTTATTTAAAATAATTGATGTAGCAAAAGCTGCTGCATATACTCCACATGATATAAGGTCAGGTTGAATTACATTAATTTTTTCAATAATTATATCATTACTATTACATATTCCATAACGGTATAGTATATATTCTTTTTCATCTTAACATAAATAATCATATTTTAAAGTTCTCCAGTATAAACTATCATAAATGTGTAAATCTTTATTATAAATTCTCATTTATTTTATAAAAACATTTAATAATTACAATTTACAATAAATAAAAATATAGAATAATTATTTAAAGTGTTATGATAAAATGTCAAAAAATACAAATTTTAATTTTTTGTGAAAAATTAAAATATTTATTAATTCTATAAATTTTGATAAAATATATACTTTATATACATGAATCGATTCGTTTTTATGTCAGGAATGCAATTTTGACAATAATTAATAAAAATTTTAATATAGAAAAAAGTTATTTCAAAAAATCCAAAAATTTATTTTTTCAAAAATTCAAAAATTGTTGAAAAAAATTTATTTTTTCAAAAATTCAAAAATTGTTGAAAAAAAATTTTTTTTTATATATTTTTGAAAATCCTTCTGTCTGATTCTTGGTATTCATGAGCGTAATACACCTACAAAATCTTATCAAAATCCATCAAGATGTGTAAGAGAAAGTTTGTCCACAAGAATCGGTGACATACACACACACACATACACACATACATCCGGACATTTGTTCCTCTCGACGAATTATGTATACTACACTTGAAAATTTGTAAAAATAATTGATTTTAAAAAATTCGGAAATCGACATCACTATAAGGCTACATTAAAGAGGAAGCAAAAATCGTTAACCTCTACACTATTCCTAAAAAGAATTTATCTAAGAAAGAATATGAGCTTCTACGGCCATAATCATTGCTGCATGGAAAAAGAAAGCATTAAACTCGTAAGTTTCCCTAAAATTTATTATTTATAGTTTTCTGGGGTCCTCTGATTACAAATCTGAGGTTAGTTAAAAAAATTTTTAATGGCGAATCCAAAATGGCAGACGAAATTTTAGAAAAATTATCAGATTTTAATATCTTTTGACATTTAAGAGTTTCCTGTTTTGCTGATAACGGATTTGAAATAATTTTAAAAAAATTTAAAATAGAGAATCCAATATGGTGGATGCATTTCGGAAAAATCAAATCTTTTTGCAGGATTTTTTTGGACTTCTGGTTGTTATATAGGTTGAATCCATTTCAAATCAGGCAAACCGAATAACTTTAAGTCATAAAATTACCTGTCGATGAAATATGTTATTTTATATGAAAAATAAAGAGACACGTATTTTTTTATTTTTCATAAAAATGTTTTTTAACGAAACTTTGAGCTGTAAAACCCTAAAAATCGGTGAAAAAATGGTTTTACTTGTAATTTTTTTTTCTACTGTGTGTTACTAAATTTTTCTTCTTGATTTTTTAGGGTTCTACCGCTCAAAGTTCAAATGTGGCTAACTTCGTAAAAAACATTTTTATGAAAAATAAAAAAATACGTGTCTCTTTATTTTTCATATAAAATAACATATTTCATCGACAGGTAATTTTACGACTTAAAGTTATTCGGCTTGCCTGACTTGAAATGGATTCAACCTATAATGATTTGAATGTAATTCAAGAATTGTTAAAAAAAATTTTACTAGAATTTTGTAGATAAGAGGACTTTAAATTTTTGAAATTTTAACAGTATTAAAGAATTTTAAAGATAACAAGAATTAATCAATTTTAAATTTAATTTTATTTTTATGAACTTAATTTAATTTAAAATTATTCATTTAATTTATTATTTATATTTTATTCTGTTTTTAGAATTGTAAACTTCTTTTTTTCTTAGTTTCCATGGTACTATTATTTTTAATGTGTCAAAATATTTTGATTGCCGAATGTAGATATTATGTATTTTATTTAAATAATATTAATTATGGATAAAGAAAGAGAAATAAAACTTTCAATTAAATGTTATTCATTTTTTGTTCATACTGTTTGTACTTTTAATATAAAATAAAACTAGAAATTTTTTTAGAATATTAAAATAATTATATCTCGATCGTGGTTATTTATTTATTTACTTCTATTGCTTTTTAATTATAGTTAATCCCAAAATATTTTAAAAACCGTATTTAAAATATCAATAATTTTTATGACATTTTGAAACCACTTTTAAAATTTTTAAAAACTAAATTCAGATTCATAACAATTAGCGACCCCAAAAACCCCTTCATACCCACTTTTGTGAAAATTAATTATTTTTTAATTTTCATCCGACATATTGGATATGCCATTTGGAATTTTCGAAATCCGACTACAGAATCATAATCAGCGACCCCAAAACCCCCTAAATATCCAATGCTGTGGAATTCCAATAATTTTTTAAAAATTTCGTGCGCCATATTGGATCCGCTATTTTGAATTTTGAAAAATTAACATCATATTCATAATCAGCTACCCTAAAAACCTCAAGATACCGATTGATGTGAAAATCCAACTTTATGAAAAATCAATGCATTAAGAAACATTTTCTTGGGGTTAAATTTATACACAGGGGGGTTAACAATGTGTAGAAATGAGTATCGCAAGGTTTTTTCTACTATTTGATCAATGCACAAAACAATAAAATTCATTTCAAGATTGTGCCTTGAAAAGAAAAATTAAGTTTTCTAATACCTGAATGTTTAAAAGTTCTAGAAATATGCCCATATATCAATTCTATTTTAATGTATTATTATTATTTTTTGTTTTATAAAACTTAAATATATAAATTAATAATTTTAATAAAATTAATAAAAAAAATTCATTAATTAAAATTAATAATTTCCTAAAAGTATAGTGCTATACAACATACATTAGTAATTAAAAAATTAACAGTACAATAGTATCCGAGCGAGCGTTAGCGAGCGCGGAATTCATCGCTAGTATTTTATTAAAATTGTTTTGGTATTGTTTGATTGTAAAATTGAATTTCGACAAATGAATTTTAGAATTATTGAAGGTGAACTTTCCTTTTTTGTTTAATAATAAATTCAACTCATAAAAAACTTTTTCAAAAATTATTTTTATTACTTTTTTAAAAATTAATAAAGTCATAAACTTCAGGGAAAAAGTTCGTACAATATTTATTATCAAAAAGTAATAAGTAAGTTAAAAATCCTCATTTGATTATAAAAAATAGAAGTTTTCGCAAATAATCAAAAAGTAATTAAGAATTAACAATTAAAAATCGCTATTTAATTCAGAAAATTTTCACTTATTAAAAACTCGACTGGACAGAATATAATTATATTAAATCGAATTTCTCCCGTAGAGCCGATTTGAATTACAATGAAATATTGTAAAATGAAATTAAAAATTTACTCGATTAGAAGTAATTGTCATATAACTGAATTATTTACTGTATTTTTAAGTTTTTAATTTCAATGCAAAATTTATGTAGTTTCTAAACTTATAGATTATTCTTTTTGCTCGCGACAAAAGGTGACGCATTACAGACGTTTCCTTGTAAATTTCTCATTATAAATATAATGTGTATTATATAAAATATCTTTAATCGGTAAACGGAAATGTATATAAATTATTCTTTTCCGACATCAATAATCGTTAATTTTATAATATTTTAATGAATAAATTATCGAATTTAGTCTGTATGTGCGCTATGAGAATATATATTTTCTTGAGAAAAGGTGAATTTCATTATTTTAGAGTTTTTAAATTAAATTAATCTTTAATGAAAAGACTTGATAAAAATATACTTCGCAGTATTGTCGCGCGCACATAAATCAGGAAAACTATGAGAATTATATGTATATGAGGGGAATAGTATATAAAGAATAATTGAATTTAAAGAGTAATTCAATTTTCCGCAGTTACTTATACGATTGTCTCTCTCATGTAAAATATTTACATTTTATTATTCATCTTTGATAGGGAACTCACACTTTGCTTCTATTTTTGGATCTCTTTCTTCCACTTGCCTTTAATTTTGCGAAAAGAAAAAAAAATGCAGTCATTCTCTATTTTTTATATTGTTTCTATTTTTATTCTTGTTACATTTTGCTATATTTGAATTTTTTTTCCGTTTTATTTATTATATTATATTTACTCAATTTTATTTTCTTTTTTGTATTATTTATTTTATTATTTCATTTTCTTTAATTTATTTTTTAATTTAAAAACAATTTTTTTTAGTTTTATTTTTTAATTTATTTTTTAAAAAAATTTTTTTTAGTTTCATTTTTTAATTTATTTATAAAAAAAATGTTTTTTAGTTTCATTTTTTAATTTATTTAAAAAAAAAATTTTTTTTTAGTTTCATCTTTTAATTTATTATTTATTCAATTTATTTTTTGAAGGCACGGGTATGAAATCTATTTTTTTGCTTTACAAGTATATTTTTATAGAAACAAGAAGAAATGATTTTCTTTTGGATAGAGAAAAATTGTTCTCAAGTGTCGCCTTTTTTCTCTCTTCTTTTTTTTTTATTCAAAAAGAAAAACTTATTTAAGGGTATAAACTACACAGCTTGGGAAACTATATATTTTTATCTGACTAGATCCCGACGTGACTGAGCTAAAAATTGACCCCATTCCGTCGCAGTGTCTGAATGTGACATTAAGTTTCGATTACTGACACCCAGGAAGACATATCGCAGGTATAAGCGTCACTGTCAAATCATATATGTTAAAGAACTTTTTTTTTCTTTTTACACCAACCTGCAATTGTAATCATTCAAAAAAAAAAAATCTCTGTCCCACTGTGCGGAAACCCCGCGGTTTTTCAGTATTATTCTTATTTATTTTTTCTCATAAAAATTCAATCTTTACAAGTTTTATTTATTCTCAATTTTTTTTTTCTTAAAGTACCTGCTCAATTTTTTTAACCAATTTTTCTTTACAGATTCAAAAATTGTTTATTTCTTTTTTTCGCTGCACTGATTACAAAAAAATGCAAAATAAATATTTCAGAGAAAAAATTATAATAAATAAATTAAATTTTAATGTTCTGCTTCTCTGTAGATTCAAAAATTGTTTATCAATTAATTTAGAGTTGCTATACAAGTCAGAGAAAAATCGTGTATTTACATTGAAAGTAGTGGAAAAAATTTAGTGTTTAGAATTTACAAGAAAATTCTGAATTTATGAGAAAACTCTAAATTTCTTCCATTTCTGACATTAATTTCTTTTAAATAACTTAATTCAATTAAAGAACTGTTATAAAAGTTATTACTTATAAATCATTTAAAGAAGTATTTTTTTGAAAACATTTAATTTCAATTCTGTAATTAGTTTCAATTTATAAAATTTTAACGCAATTCTTCGACAGAAATTAACTTTCTTATAAAAAATATTAAAATTCTTTCCAAAATTCAATTATTTTCAACAAGTTTTTTTAAAGTTCCAAAAATGTAAAAAAAAATTATTTATCTTTATAAATGAATAGCGAAATTCTTCGACAAAATTCAATTATTTAAAAAAAATTTCACAGAAATTCAATTATTTGAAAAAAAATTTAACAGAAATTCAATTATTTAAAATAGAATTTGCATAAATTTTTAAGAAAAATTAAAATGTTTTAAAATTTGGTATTAATTTCTTCGCAGTAAATTCAATTATTTTCAATCATTTCAAAATTATTTTCGGGAATTAAAGTATTTTCATAAATAATGAAAATCATTTGGAGGAAGTCAATTATTTTCATAAATAACAATATTCATCACAAGAATTCAATTATTTTCAAAAGTAGTAAAATTCAATTATTTTAAAAAATTTTAATAAACCTAATTATAAATATTTATAATTCAATTAAATTTAAAAATAATTTTGACAATGTACTACACGAAAATTCAATTATTTTCTAAAATAATTAAAACTTCAGAGCAATTCAATTATTTTTAAGAATAGAATTGCATACACTTTTTCGAAACAAAACCAATTGTTTGAAACTGTTTTGTAAAATTTTTCGACGTAATTCTTTTATTTTCATTATAATAAAACTCATCTTAGAATTTCAATTATTTTTAATATATTTTTCATCTAATTTTTTAGAAAATGTCATTATTCTTAAAAATATTATTCAAATTGAACGAAAAAATTTAATTTATTTAAAAATTTGTTGATAAAATTATGTATAAGAATTCAATAAATTTTATTTATTTATTTTTTTTTTTTGAATGAATGAATTCTCACAGAATTAATTAATAAAAACTTATTTAAAAATAAATTTCACTTAATGTTTTAGATAATAATTAAATTTTGTTTGGAAATCAGAAAAAAATGCGGGAAAAAAAATTTAATTTTTTAAATAGAGAAAATTCGTTTATTTTTTTGTTTAACTAACCGGGAAATTCGGAAAATAACTGGGAATTTAAATGGATTGGGAAAAAACCGGCAATTAGTCGGGAATTTTTACCAAACCGGAAATTTTTTTTAAGAAAATTAAAAAAAGTTTTATTATTTTAATTTGTTTTTAAAAAATTTGAAAAAGTTAAAAACAATTTAAAATCAAGTGAAGTTAGTGACCGTAATTATAATTTTATTTAAAAAAAAGTCCCTGTTAAAGTTGTAAATCAATTTTTTGCTCCTAAAAATTATATTATTCTATTATTATTATTCAATAATTATTATTATTGAACTTCTCTTAAATTTTCATAATTTCAAATTTCTGAATGTTCAAATAAATCATATTTATTTATTTCTTGAGCAAATTCAGTGTTTATTACTTATTAAGTAAGGAATTAATTATTACTGCTTTTTATTTTCAAAAATTTTAATAAAATTCTTCAGAAGAATTAAATTATTTTCACAAATAATAGCATTCTTTGGAAGGATTCAAATATTTTCAGAAATAGTAAAATTCTTTGCAGAAATCCAATTATTATCAATATAATTTCAAATATTTCAATAAACTTGAAAAATCGAATTTTCAATTATAATTATAAAGACAAGATTATTTAAAAAAAAAAGTATTTTCTAAACTTTCAATTAAAATTATTACAAAAAAATATTATTTTCAAAAAATTTAAAGATTTATTTATGTTTGAAATCAATTTTAAGTTTAAATTTGATGAGAAAAGAAAACTGGGAAAAAATTAGAACATAACTGGGAAAAACCGAGAAATAACCGGGAATTTTGTTGAACGAAAATAGTAAACTCTTTGATTAAATATTAATTGTTGATTTTTGTTTTGCAGAGGATATGTTTGTGGATATATGTATATTCTTTGGAGATGCCGAATGTCTTGAGTAAATAACTTGAGAAGCTTGAAGTTACAGTCTACATAAAATGTAATGTACACGTCGAGTACTTATTTGTGATAGTCAGTAAATCCCTGGAGATGGAGTAATTAACCGATTTCCATTTTAATGCCACTGGACGTGTACTGCTATTGCATTAGGAATGCTGAGAAAACCATAGATAATAGCTGCGCGCAGAACGTCGCCGTTACTAATCAGCGGTAGTTACCCTGGCTTCTAATTACGAGAGTACAAGGTACTGTTTCTATATATCTCTATATATACGCAAGGATTCTGTGTTTTAGGATAATAATTTGCTAAATCGATTTCTACAAATCATTTACTTTTTACCTTATTCGAATTATATATATTTACTATATACAGTATATGAGTTAAAATTTTTATTTATTTATTTACAGCATAATTTTGTCAGTTCAGGTGAAATTCTTTGACTTGCTGACGATTTTTAACTTTTTCTATATTTAATTTTTAATTTAACTCTTCTATTTAACAATTTTAATAAAATTCTTTAAAAAAATTAAATTATATTTAAAAAAAATGTCATATAATTACAGTCTAATAATTTATTGTTTCCAAGTAAATTTTTTGTTATATTATTTATTTTTTAATTTAAATAAAGCAGGGCTCGAACTAGGTCCGTAACTTTGCTTGAAGTCCGTAAAAGTCGGTTTTTTGAAAAAAGGTCCGTAATTCAATTGAAAAAGATCCGTAAAGTACGTAAATTATACAATATAATTTAGATAATTTTAGAGAAATCACAAATGATTGAAGGAATTCAATTATTTTCAAAAGTAATAAAATTCTTCGCAAAAATTCAATTATGTTCAAATTTTTTTGAAAATTCTTGTCAAAATTTCAAGTATCTTTAGAAATAATTAAATTCTTCTTCGAAATATCACTTATTTTCAAAAATTTTAATAAAATACTTGGAAAAATTCCAATTATTTTCAAAAATTTTTCATCAATTCAATGATTTTTAATAGGTTTCTATACTATTCTAATAAAATTTTCCAAAAGAATTCAATTATTTACAAATTTTTTTTATAAATTTTTTCGCAATATTCAATTATTTTCATAAATAATAAAATTTTTACAGGTATTTAATTGTTTTGGCAAATAGTAAAATGCTTATTAGGAATTAAATTATTTTGATGAATAATAAAGCTAATTGCAGAATTTCAATTATTTTTAATATACACTTTTAATCGAATTCCTCGAAAAATGTAATTATTCTTAAAAATTTTATTAAAATTAATCAAAGAAATTTAATTATTTTAATAACGTTTGCTACAATTTATTTATTAGAATTTAAATATTATTTTTAACAAATTTTTGATTAAATTTCTTTAAAGAATAAAATTATTGCATTCAAAATTTCTAATGCAATTCTTTGCGTAAATTATCAATTATCTTTATAAATAGTAAAATTCTTCTCTAAAATTGAATTATTTTCAAAAAATTTAATAAATTTCTTGGCAAAATTTCAATTATTTTCAAAAGTAGTCCCTAATTTAATTATTTTTAATATATATATTTTAATAAAATTTTGCAAAAGAATTCAAATTATTTGAAAATTGGTTGATACAATTCTTTAAAAGAATTCAATTTTAAGAAACATATGTAATTATTCAATAAATTGTTTTTTTGTATTTAAATAATGAAATTCTCGCAGAATTTTCTCATAAAAATTGATTTAAAAATGGATTTGAGTTAAAATTTTAGATTATAATTGAATATTAAAAGTATTAGAGCGTAAAATTTTAGAAATAATAATCGTCGTCATTCCAGATTTCCGGATCTCTGTCCACACTTAAAGTTAGTTAAAGTTATTCTTTTGTTTTTTATACGTTTTGATAGAAAATAGAAATATACATATACATATACATTATAATAATTTCTTAAAATATTTTATTATTTATTAAAATAATTAAATTCTTGCGAAGAATTTTTAAAACAATTTTGAAAATAATTGAAATTTTCTGAAGAATTTTATAAATTTTTAGAAAAATTGACTTTTTTTTGAAGAATTTCATAATTTATGAAAACAGTTAAATTTTTTTGGAATATTTTTCTATTTTTTTTTTTTTAAATAATTGAATTCTTGCGAATAATTTTTTTTTAAATTTGGAAAATAATTAAATTCTTGGGAAGAATTTTTAAAACAATTTGGAAAGTCAATTTTAGGAAAAATTGACTTTTTTTTGAAGAATTTCATAATTTAAGAAAATAGTTAAATTTTTTGGAATATTTTTCTATTTTTATAGGTAAAAATAATTGGATTCTTGCGAAGAATTCAAAAAAAAAATTTTGGAAAATAATTGAATTCTTGCGAAGAATTTTTTAAAACAATTTGGAAAATAATTGAATTTTTCTGAAAAATTTTATAAATTTTGAGAAAAATTAAATTTTTTGAAAAATTACATTTTTTTAAAGGATTTTGTAATTTATGAAAATAATTGAATTCTTTCAAGAAATTTTATTAATAATTGATGAAAAAATAATTTAATTACTTTCGAAGAATTTTATTATTTATAAAAATAATTAAATTCTTTCAAAGAATTTTATTAATTAGGTAAATGATTAAATTCTTGCGGCGAATTTCATTAAAATTCATGAAAATAATTGAATTTTTTCCTAGAATTTTATCATAAATTTTTTTGAATAATTGAATTCTGTTTGGTTATTTTATAAAAATAGTAGATATTGAAAATCATTGAAGTGAGAAAAGTTTTTAAAGATAATTAAATTTTACAAAGAATTCTATTTAAAAATTTGTCAATAACTGAATGTCGGTGGGGAATTTTATTAAATTTTTTTGAAAATAAATGGATTTTCGAAAAAAACATTTTATTATTTATTAAAATATTTAAATTCTTGTGAGCGATTTATTCGAATTTTTTTAAATAATGGAATTTACAAGAAGAAATTTATTACTTTTAATAATAATTGAATTATTGTGATAAATATTGTTATTTATGAAAATAATTGAATTTTGAAAAGAATTTTATTGAAATACCTCAAAATAATTGAATTTTCGAGAGTAGTTTTACTAAAATTATATTAAAAACAATTAATTTCTTTCGAATAATTTTATTAAATTTTTGAAAATAATTGAATTATTGCAGAAAAGTTTATTAAAATTGTTAAAAAGAATTGAATTTCTGTTAAAAATTTTATTACTTTTGAAAGGAATTGAAATCTTTATAAGAATTTTATGAACATTGTTTTAAATAATGAATTTTTAAATGTTATGAAAATTTTATTAGTTTAAATAATTGAATAAATTCTTGTCAAAAACTTTATTTGTGAAAGTAACTGAATTTGACGATTACGAAAATAATTAAATTCATGCTTAGAATTTAATCAAAAATTTTTTTGAAAAAATGGAATTTTCATGAAAAATTTTATAATTATTAAAAATAATTGAATTATTAGGAAAATAAAAATTGTATAAAATTGTGTTAAATAAAATTGATTTTTTTCAATATTAGCGAATTAAAAGTAGTGGAAATTCTCTAAAAAATATTGTTTATATTCTTTGTTCGGAAAGTTAAATACCTATATATAGCTGATATTTTTTTTTACCTTCTCTATTCTTTAGAATAATTAAAATTTTCGTAATGAAGTTTTTTTTTAAGTTTAGGTATCAGATAAGAATTTTTATGAAATTCAATTTTCTTCGTACAAGAAAGTTTAATTATTTTCAATTTTGAATATCTGATGCCAAATTTGAAATTAGTATCGAAGTTTGTTAAAGTTTTTTTATATACTTTAAAGTTTAAAAATATAATATATTTTGAAAATTTAATTAATTACTTAAATTAAAATGACTTGAAATGTTTACAATAAACATTGTAGCACAATATTCCCGCGCGCTTGCGCGCGGATAATTCGGCTAGTTTTAGAAATAATTAAATTTTGAAAAGGTTTCAGATTCAAATCTTTGAAAATTTGAATTTTTCATATTTCTAACTAAGTAACAATTCTGTGGAATTAATTTTTTTGAGAAATTTTAATTGGGAATTTTTTTTATATTATTTGAAGTTTTTATTTTCTAATACATATTTAATTGAAGAATTTACAAATAATTGAAAAATCGAATATTGTAAAGATAAATAGATTTGAAAATTGTCAAAGAACTTTTTCGAAAATTATTAAAAATAATCAATTTTAAGAAGAATTTTAGTTGAAAATTCTTGAAAATAATAATTGAATTGATAATGATTTTATCACTCTATCTTTAATTATTATAAAACATGAAGACTCGGAGTTATCGATATCTTCATGTTTTTTTTTAGTTTTGAAAAAATCTAATTTATAGTTTTAATAAAAATGTTCTCTTATATATATTTTTGTCAGTAATTGGTCCGTAAATGGTCCGTAATTTTTCATTTTTGGTCCGTAAAGTCCGTATTTTTAAAAACTTTCACTGGTTCGAGCCCTGAATAAAGTAAATTAAAAAATTTAATTGTATATAGAATTTAGAAATTGGGTTATTTAACAATAGTTTTCCGTGTAGAGTTTTAGCGTCGTAAATTTTAAATCGTTGGCATTTGAACCGCCAGAATTTAATTTTTTATTTCTTTATTTATTATATTATTAATCCATTTTTTCCGATTTCAATTTTTGGTTATATTCTCTCTACGAAAAATGTTTATCCTTACGCCAGCGATAAAATTGTTAAATGATAAAAATTACCACGCGAGAAATAAGTGAATCTTAAAATTCCCGGCTACTATATTTGGAGAATCAATTTTTTTTGTTTGTTTATTTTTGCTTTTTCCTCCTCTTTTTTTTTTTTTGTTGTCTTTTTTTATTACCCTGGGTTGTAAATAGAGAATTTTGCTCTAACGCGAACGTTGCGATCGTAAAAAAATCCTATGGACCATTCGTCCTTATTGGCTCCTGACTGTTCAAATCATATTTCCGATTTCCAATCTTTTTTATCTACTTGGGAAAGTGTCCAACATTGTTTCGGGCAAATTGTGAAGTAAAAAACGGGTCAAACTTTCCAACATTTATACACACAGACAGGAAACTGTGTTTCCTATCTGGAAAATCGACAATATTTCTAATTTAAAACGTATTGTTTTTACTCGAAACGAATTTTGCGCGCAGATAACGGCAGGGGAAATTGTTTCTTGGAAAAAAAATATCTTTCATCACTTTTTTGTGATAAGGAACATTTTTTTATTATTAAATTAATATTAAAAATATACACTGGTAAATTTGTAAAAAAATAATAGAGTTTTTATTTAACGGTTCCGATAAACATGCGCGCGGTGATTAAAGGAACAAAAAAATTAATTTGAGATTCATGATTATGGAGAATCGTTTAGGGGAATTATTAATATTATTATTAAAAGAAAAAAAAAGAGGAAGAAGACAAGAAAAGAAAAAGTCGATGTCATGACCTCAGAGTGCAGTGAATCACGAATTTTATCCTTGTACTTGTTTTATCGAGTATATGTGCGTTCATCAGCGCGCGGGGTATATATCTTAAACGTGTATCTATATATAAAAACGTCTTTCCGTCAAAGAGAGACCGCCAGCCACTTCCGGTCGTTTCGTTATTCCCTGAGACTTTGCATATATACTAGATATTCGAAGGAATAATGCCACAAGAGCCATTATGAAAGCTTCGCGTATTGCGATCAGGTAAAATTCCGTTGATGTTTCCGTGTGTAAAATAAGCGTAACCACTTCAAAGACCTTTGGGATAAATTTTGCCGACTCTTTTTTTTTTTTGATATTGTATAAACCGTGCACACAGTTTATTCTCGCAAAAATTTGTTTTTAATCTATAAGATAAAAACTGGAGCAGTTTGCATTTAATTTTTGTAAAGAGAAAATTGGATATTTTATTATAATTCTGAATTTTCAGGGTTGATGCTGGCAACCACAGGACATATGCGGACATAAAGAAAATCAGAAAAATGTCACGAAATTTTTACCGACAGTTTTGGAGAAGTAAAAAAAATTCTACTTTTTCATGTCAAAGGGACGTAAGTAATGGAAAAATTCTACTTCGATTTTTTTTCACCAAACTAATTTCGAAATCCCTACGAATTTTAGAAGAAAATCTTGATTTTTCATTCCATTTCTCTGACAATAATTAAACCTTAGAGAATAAAAATTAATTAATATATAAATTAATTTATTTCAAAATTTAAATAATTTCAGGGATTACAGATAATTGTTATCCAACAACAAAATATCAAAAACGAATGAATTATTTTGATAAATATAGTAAAATTTTACGAAAAAATTAAACTTTTTTATGGAAATAAAAAAAATCTCCAGAATTCAATTATTTTCAATACAATTTTAATAAAGAATTTCAATTACTATTACTAAAAAAAATTTTATAGAAAAATTATTTAACAGGGCTGCTACGCACCCTCGAAACCTAAAAATATAAAAATTGAAAAAACCTGGAAAAGTCAGGGAATTTTTATCAAAATCCTGGAAAATTGTTGTTTTTTAAACTTTATTCTATTATGTTTATTCTTGAAATCTAATTTTAGATACTAAAATATTTCAAAATTAATTATTCAGTTTTAGAAGAATTGCGTTTACAATTTTTACAAGTGGATCGACTTGAAAAGGTTTCAATTTACAGTTTTAGGAAATCTCGATTTCAAATGAATTTAATTAGAAATCTTAAGGCACGTAGATTTTGGAAAAATTTTAATAATTCAAATTCTTCTCAAACTAGTTAAATTTTTTAATATATATTTAATTAATTATTCAAAATAACAGATTTACAGAAGAATTTTAGTAAAAATACTAGAAAAAATTTAATTTTGAAGCAATTACGAATGTATTTATAGAAAATCAATTTATTTCAAAAATTTTACTAAAATTCTTGGCAAAATTTCATTTACTTTCAAAAACCTTCCTCTATTCAATAATTTTTATTATCTACTACTTTAATAAAATTTCCCAAAAGAATTTAATTATTTAACAAATTTTATTTAAATTCAATTACTTTCAAAAATTGTAATAAAATTTTTTGCAAAATGCAATTATTTTGAGTTTTGATAAAATTCTTTGCAGAATTCAATTTTGAGAAATTTTAAAAAAACGCTTTGCAAAAATCAATCATTTTCAAAAATTTTTATTAAATTTTTTTAAAAAATCAAATATTTTCAAGAATTTAAATAAGATTCTTAGCAAAATTCAATTATTTCCAGGAATTTTAATAAAATGCGCTTTACAAAATTAAATTACTTTTCAGGAATTTTAATGAAATTCTTTAAAGAAATCTAATCATTTTTAATACAATTTCAAGCAATTAATTAAATTTCTTGAAAAATGAAAGTATTCTTTAAAATTTTTGTTCAAATTCGTCAAGAGGAGTCAATTTATTATTTAAAAATTTGTTGACAAAATTCTTTATGAAAATTCGATTTTAAAAAATATTCAATTGTTTAATATAATTTTGTTATTTAAATAATTGAATTTTTGGATTATTCATAATAAAAATTGATTTAAAAATAATTTTCAGGTAAAATTTAGATTGTACGGTTGAATATTGAAAGCAATATAGCATTAATTTTTAGAAATAATTGAATTTTAAAAAGGTTTCGAATTAAAATCTTTGAAGATTTGAATTTTTCCTATTTTTAATTAACAATTCTGTAGAATTTTTTCAAAAAGTTTAATTGAATTTTCTTTCAATTATTATTATTATTATTATTTTTATTTTCTAATACATATCGAATTGCAGAAGTTTCTAATAATGAAAATTTCACATAAAATTGAATTGTAAACGAATTAATTTGATAATTCTGAAAAAACCTTTTTAAAAAATTATTAAAAAAAAAACATTAATTGAAAGATGAATTTCAATTGAACATATTAGAAATGAATAATTGAATGAAAAATGGCAAAGTTTTGACTGAAAATCAGGGAGTTGTTTAATTTGTTAAATTATATAAATGTTGTTTTAAAAACGTGGAAAAATTCCTTAAAAATCCAATTTTTAAGAAAAACCTGAAATTTTAATTGAATTTTAAAATGACTCGATTTTTAATCAATATTATTGTTTATTGGTGAAAACAAATTTATAAATAGAAATTTGATTCGATTTTAAATTTACTTTACTTTATTTTTATTTTATTTTTACTTTACTTTATCTAAATTTTGATTCTTTTTAATTTTAATGAATTTATCGAATAATTGATGTTTTTTGAATCGTTTTGAATTTTTATTAATAATTGAATTTCAAAAGGTTTTATATTGAATTTTATTTTTTATCTTTGAATTTTCTGGGTAAAATAGTAAATAAAATTATTATTTAATCGTTTATTGAGAGAAATTAAAGAAGAATAAATTTAAATTATTATATGACAGTGTTATTTTTTTCAATGTTTATTTTCAAAAATATAAGAAAAACAATAATTTTATCGAATAAAGTACCTGCAATATTGGCACGAAAAAAATGCTTGTTTACCACGCATATAATTATATTACACTGCGCTTATATTTTTTTACACTTTGATAAATGAATTTCCATTTGTTATTCATATATCTACATATTTGACCGGTGTGTGTCTATATGGAAAAAAAATTCTTTTACCTTTAAAGTGCATCGAGGCAAATAATTTAATGTGCTTATTAGCCGTTACACATGAGAGTGTTGCAGTCATGCAGATTCGTAACGCAGAAGCTTAAGTAATAATGAGCTTATATGCAGAATTATGCAATTTACATTTGTAGTAATTACTTCCTAATTTTCGAAGATAAAAAAGGCTAATTAAAAAAATTATTACTTTTCATACACTATTTAGAAGGAGTAATAAAATTATAACAATTGCGCGTCTCAAACAAAAAAAAATAATTATATTACAATATATGTACTTTTTAAAAGCCTGGAATTTATTTCTGAATTTGTTATCTCTAATTCCATGTTTCCTTTCATGTATATAGTATAATATATATAATTTCAGGAGGGGAATTTACATATATTTCTTGTTTGTTTCTATTTATTTTTTCCCGCGGGGAAAAATTGTTTTTAAAGTGTCTTCTTTTTTGCCAAATTGTTGAATGTGTGAATAGTTTTGTAAAGTGGGAATTTAATTTTCTTGTTTTTTTATATTTGCCAAGAAATAAATTATTGAAAATCATAAAATTAGGTTTGGGAATTTTCAAAATGATAATATTTTTGCAAAGAATTTTAATGAAAACCAGCAAATGATACGCGCGGAACGTATAGTATTTAATTTGATACTGTTATACAAATTAAAAAATTTTTTATTAACAAACATAAATTTTTTAAATAATTTCATAATCAAAATTTTAAAAAAATCACTTTTAAAATACAAAATGATTTATTACTGTTCATATTGTCAAAAATTTTATTGAAATTCCACGAAAGAACTTCAATATTTCCTAAAATTTTAACAAATCTTTCCAAATAAAAATAATTAAATTATTTTAAATAGTAAATTTTTTCGCAAGAATTCAATTATTTTTAATACAATTTTAAAAAAATTCTTCTCCATAAAATTTTAATTATTTTTAAAATGTTTAATTAAAATTATTAAAGGAACTCCATTATTTGACAAAAAAAAAATCAAAGAAATTCTGCAAAAAGAATTTAATTAGAATTTTTAAAAATTTAAACAAAAGTCTCCGCGAGAGTTAAGTTATTTTCCTAAATAGTGGAATTTTGTGAAGGAATTCTATTATTATTAAATTTTTTGATAAAATTTTTTGCAATAATTCGATGATTTTCAATACATTAATTAAAAAATTTAAAATAATTGAAAAGAAAAATTACAAAAAAGTTAAGAAACAAAAAATCAAACAGCAACTATAACAATTATGATTACGAATTAAAATTACAATTTATATTCTCATTCATTATAAATTAATCAATAATCTTTGTCAATTATTAAAAGAATACAATTGATATTCTTAATTATTTTCAGTTTCAAATTTAAAAAAGAAATTAGAGAAAAAAAGTTAATTGAGCCAAAACATTTATCATCTATCTCTAAAAAAATTAAATTTTTATTAAAGATTATGTTTAAAAAATTAAGAAATTATTTCAGTTTTTTCATCTTTTTTTAATAATATTTAAGATTTTGTTAAATAATTTTCAAATTTTGTTAGAAATAAATAAAAGAAATTATAGAAATTCGATTTGTCCGACAAAATGTTTTTGACAACACTTTATATTGTTTAATAGAAAAGAATGAAAGAAATTTTCATGATTTTGATTTGCTACCAGCACCTGCTTTGCTTAATTTTAGAAATTAAATTTAAATGTTAAATATTTTTTGTTTTAAATCCAATATCGAATTTTCAAAAATTAAGTAGGACTGGTAACTGGATGCAAGTTTCAGTTTCATAAAAATACTTAACTTTTAAAATTCTATTTCTAAAGTTAATTTATTATTAAAAAATACTAAATAATTAATTCTTATTATCTATTAATCAATACTGATTAAAAATATAATATTTTGATTTTGTTAAAAAAATTTTGATAATAAATAGAAATTATGCAAAAAAATACTACAAATTTTGTAAAAACAATATGATTTTCAAAATTAATTACAAAATGGAAGTTTAAAAAAAATGTTGATGGAGAAATATAAATAGTTTAAATTACTTTATTTTTTCTTCGTTTTTAAATACAGAAAAAGAAATTATGCAAATTTTTTCATTAATTTCTAGATTAAACTTAAAATAAATTGGTTTTTAGAAAGTTAAAAAATTAAATCTTATTAAAGAAATTCTTCAAATGAAATTAAATATTTTGTTCTTTAATAAAAAATGTGAATTGTAGACATGATTATTATATGAGAAAGTACACAAGCATTTTTTTAGCTAGTAAAATATAAAATATCTTTATATACATAAAAAAAGAAAAATTGTAATTATTAAATACACAAATTCTTTCTACACATTTTTTGTTATTAATTTAAAATAGAAAAAACATTATTGTTAAAAATTGTAATTAAAAACGAAAATTTCATAACTTTTTATTTCAACAGAAACTAATAATTTTTAAAATATAAACAAAAAATAATTATAAAATTTCTAAATCAACATTATGAAAATTTCTTACCTTATTTTATAAAAGCAATATCTATTAACCTTTTCTCTAAATAAACAATAAAAATTGATATTGACAAATCGAAAAACCAAAGTGTTTTGAAAAAGAAAAAAAACAAAAGCATTTACAAAAACTAACTCCATACTGCGAACAGAATGAATGAAAACTTCACAGACTTTAATATAGTTAATTGTTTGAAATAATTGAATCCGTGCGAGGAATTCTTCGAAAAAATTCATTTATTTTCTAAGGTTCCAATGTTAATATTTAAAAATAAGCGCTCTGGTTTGCGTATATAATGTTTTGTTAATTTTACATTTACTATTCACAGTTTTTTGTATGTTTATTACTTATATTATATTTATACGTTTTTTGACAAAATTTATTTTATATTCTAAATTTACTGATGCGTTTTAATTTTTTTAGGATTGGATAAGCTGCGGTCGATCACTTGGAAAAATTGGATAAGGAAAAACAGCATTCAATATTCGAAATAAATTCGAATCCAATCAGTTATTTTATTTCACAATAATTTATGAATGTAAGTAGCTAGTTTTTGCATACATAGAAAATTGTCAGAAAATACAGGTTCTATTGAGCATAGAAATAGAAAGAAGAAAATTTGTCCTCCCACTGAATAGAAGTTTGATTCGAAAAAAAGACACAATAATCAGATAAGGCTTTTGTACTATATGAGAAAAAATTCAATAAGGAATCTCTCATCTTATTTTTTATCCTTCTTTCAGAGAGCAAGAGTCACAGAAAGTTTATTGAATAAATCGAATGATGAGGTAATCGAGAATGAAGGTCCAAAAAAAGGGAAGTGTCAGTGTATATATCTAGCGAGTGTATCGAGGGACTTAATATAAGGTGGCACATAAGTGCCGCGTAACTGCGCGGCGATTTGTCCGGATCAGCGTCAGGTTGTAAGCAGATTACATCCAGTCCCCAAACGAAGTAACAAACCCCAAAGGTTCCCGTGGCAACTGGATTTGATGGAGGTTTACTCTATGGTTCTGCTGTATATATATATATGAGGATTGAATGTCCATATTCTCACAAGGTATGTTACTTCTATATGGACTCCTATACATTATATAGATACTGCGTGGAGATGTATAAAGAGAGAGAGAGAGAGAGATGCCACTGTATGATTGACCGATCCTTCCTGATGTGTCCCATACACAACGTATATAATGTTTGCCGCATCAGCTTCTGCAGAGCAAAAGTCAATTTTAATACCGCGTGAGTGATAATGCGATCAATTTTAGTGATAAAATTTCTCCGGACAGTTAGCGCGTCACAATTTGACATATCATGCTCACTATATATCCAAAGATCTCTTTCATTGCCAAATAACCTTTAAGCGATCTCTGATTTTAAACGATTCTCTCTCCGATCCCTTTAATTCCTTTTAACGGCCGTGAAGGCGATGCTGATCTTTTTATAGTTGATTTTTTCTTTTTTTTTTGCTAAATTTCTTTTTCATTTAGTCAGGAATTTTTGTATAATTTACAAATAACTCTCCCTAATTATTTGTGAATTATATAGTTTTAAATACGATACTTTTTCTAACAGGAATTTAGCAATTTAGTAAAAACGCGACTGCAATTTCCGCGAATTGAAAAAAAAAACATAAATTCTATTTTACTAAATAATAACGACGTTGAAGTCCACAACGTTTATCAACGAAAAAAATTATTCACTTAATAAATGAAAAAAAGCATCAATATTGCAATACAAATATTTTGAAAAATTAGATTGATGTTTCTGTTATGATAATAATTGTTATAATAAATAAATATTAAATTAAAAATAATTTTGGAATAAATTAAACAAACTTCAACTTCGTAAATAATAAAAAAAAAATTATTTTTATTTATCTCTATTTTATTATTATTAACTAGTAAATATTACGCGCAAAAGCGCGCAGAACGTGTTATTCAATGTATTGTTGTTATGCAAATTACACCATTTTTTATTTTCAAATATAAATTTTTTAAATAATTTCAAAGTCAACATTTAAAAAATTTACTTATTAAGTACAAAATTAATGACTACTATTCATATTTTAAAAATTTTAATAAAATTTCACGAAAGAATTCAATAATTTTCTAAAATTTTAATAAATCCTTTTAAACAATTCAATTATTTTTGAAGTAGTAAAATCTTTACGAAAATGCAATTATTTTTAAAACAATTTTAATTGAATTCCTCGAAAAAGATCAATTTTTAGGAACATTTTTAACAGACTTCGAAAAAATTGAATTTTTTCCTAAAATTTTAATACATCCTTCAAAATAATTAAATTATTCTTATAAATATAGTAAAATTCTTCGCACGAATTCAATTAATTTTATAAATAGTAAAATTCTTCGCACAAAAGTCAGATTATTTTTATAAATAGTAATAAAATTCTTTGCAGGAATTCGATTATTTTCAAAACAATTTCAATTACATTTCTCGGATAAATTCAAATATTTTAAAATATTTTCATAAATTTTACTTACTTCCTAAAATTTTTAAAAATTCTTCGAAACAATTCATTTATTTTTATAAATAATTCAATTCATTGAAGGAATAAAATTATTTTTATTTCAATTTAAATCAAATTATACGAAAGAATTCAATTATTTTCAAAAATGTCCATGAAATTCTATATTAACAAAAATTTTTAATTCTTTAAAAATAATTTAATTATTGTTAAAATATTTATAGATAAGAAAACAAATTTCACTATTTTCAAATTATTTCTATAAAATTCTTCATTCCTAATTCTTCATTCTTCATTAATTATTTCTCAAAATTTCAATAAATTCTTCTAAACATTTCAATTATTTTTCAAATAAGTAAAATTATTTGTAATAATTCATTTATGTTTATAAATAGTAAAATCCTTTGCAAAAATTTAAATATTTTCAAAACAATTTTAAGAAAATTTCTCGAAAGAATTTTAATCTTCAGATATTAACATAAAATTCATTTGAATTTTAAAATTTTAATAAATTCTTCGGAAGAATTAAATTATTTTTGTAAATAGTAATAAATTTTGTTCGCAAGAATTCAATTTTTTTAATACAATTTTAATTAAATTTCTCGGATGAATTCAAATATTTTAAAATATTTTCATAAATTTTATTTATTTCCTAAAATTTTAATAAAATATACGGAACAATTCAATTATTTTTATAAATAGTAATAAAATTGTTCGTAAGAATTTAATTATTTTTAATACAATTTTAATAAAATTCTTCTTCATAAATTCCAATTGCTTTCAAAAATTTCAATTAAAATTTTTAAAGAAACTCCATTAGTTTAAAGAAAAATCGAAGAATTCTTCAAATCAACTTAATTAGGATTTTAAAAAATTTTAATAAAATTCTTCACGAAAATTTAATAACATTTTTAGGAGGAATTCTATTATTATCACATTTTTTGTAATAATTGGATGATTTTCAAAACATTTATTTTAAAATTTCAGTAAAAATAGTTAAATACGTATAAAAAATTTTATCAAACTTTTTGATAATAATTGGATTTTGTTAAAGAATTGTATTAAAATTTTTAAATTTTATTATTTATGATAACTGAACTTAATAACTATTCAAAAATTGTATTAAAATGATATTAAAATTTATTGAAATTCTGCGTAGAATTTCAATCATTTTATTACTTTTAAACATAAAGTGAATTTATACAAAAAATTGTATTTGAATATTAAAAACGAATTGAATTCTTTCAAGAAAACTTTTATTAAAATTCTTTTGAGAAGAAATAAAATTCTTGCGAAAAACTTTCTTAAAATATTCGAATATAATTGAATTGTTTTCAAAAATTCTATTAAAATCATATTGAAAGTAATTGAATTTCTGTATAGAATTATATAAATGTTGATAATAATTCAATTCATAGAAAAAAGTGGTATTCAAATATCAAAAATAAATTCCAATTGTTTCCAAATTTCCGTAAATAGTTTTGTTGAAATTTCAGAAAAAATTAATTCTATTGATAAATTTAATTAAATTCTATTAAAAGTAATTAAATTTCTAGAAAGAATTTTTTCGTTTATGATAATAATTGAATTTTTGCGAAGAAAAGTTTAACAAAAGTATTTCGAAAATAATTGAATTCTTTGAAGGATTTTTACTAAAGCTTTAAAAATAATTGACTTACACCGAGAAATTTTTCTTGAAATTATATTGAAAATAATTGAATTTCTTCAAAGAATTTTATTATTTGTAAGAAAAATTGAATTCTTTTGACAAAATTGATAAAAATTTTAAAAGTATAATGAAATTCTTTTGAGGAATTTCTTTTATTTGGTATTGAAAATAATTCTGCGAAAAATTAAGTTATTTTAAAAAAATTTTTCTTGTTTAATAGTAAATAAATTTCTGCGAAGAATTAAATTATTTAAAAATAAAAATATATAAATAAAAATATAAAAAATAATTCAATCATAGTTTATTTGAGATAATATTTAAAAAAATAATTGATATCTTACGAAGAATTGTATTATTTACAAAAATAATTGAATCCATACGAGGAATTTAATTATAATATTTGAAAAATTAATTTGTATTAAAGTACTTTATTCGTATAAAAAAATAAGAATCCCGACAAATGAACTTTGAATTATAAGAAAACTGAAAAAGAAACATTTCGAATCATAGTTAATGTGAGATAAATATTTTCCCAATGAATAAGAATAAGAAAATGTTGCAATTTATATACATATGCGCGTCTATGCAATTTGAATTGCAATGTGTAATCAATTTTTGTTTTAGAAGTCAGACTTGTCACTTGTCCGGAAGCTAATAAGGGGGAGGATAAAAAGGGTGTGTATACACACGTGTATGTTTAAAACCACAACATAATATCCCACAACAAAGGGTCTTTCACCCTACCCATTCCTTTGTGCGTTGCGTATAAAATGATTGACGGGCCGTTGTTCCAGTGCAGTACGAATTTTTCAATGTATGATATGTATATGACATGTAGATATTTCGAACAGTCGCTTTGTCCAATTTTTATCATACAAAAAAAAAAGAACCCGAACTACCAAATACAAATATAAATAAACATTGAAATGCAATTTTATATTTCTCGCACACAAGAGAAGTTGCGGTTTTTTCACGTTCAAATAATTTTTTTCTGCAGATATTTCACTTTAAAAGAAAAATATTGAAAATATCAGAAACATTTAAATTGTTAAAAGTATTTAAATATTTTATAATTAAATTTTAATATTTAAATATTTTATAATTAAATTTTAATATTTAAATATTTTATAATTAAATTTTAATATTTGAATATTTAAATTTTTTAAAGGTGTAAATATTTACTTTCAACTGAATTTAAAAAATTACATTGATTTTAAATACTTTTAATCAAACATTTATATGTTTGATTATAGATTTTAATATGGAAATTAAAGTGACGAATAATTTTTTTTCTTTTTGAATTCTTTTCTTTTAATATGAGAAAAATTTCAGAAATGTAAAGTGGAAAGGAACCAAAACAGACTTGTTTAAAAAAATCGTAATACTACAAACGATTCTTTGAAAATAGCCGCTCAGCATTCATGAGAAATATAACACCGAAAAGTTACATTTCATATACTAAAATTTGAGGTTTTGTTTGAAGTCGTTTGAAATTTATAAATAAAATCAAAATTAAAAAATAAAGATTGCATGAAATTTTGAACGTTCTGTCCGAAAAAAAATTATATTATTCATTCTGGAAAGTTTCTCAGTAAGTTTGGAAAAAATACTTTTAATGATGGCGAAAACCACTTTAATATTTTATTTTATCAATGTTATTTACTATTAACCATTATAGGAAAAATTATGTGAACTTAGAATTCTTTCTAAAAATGTTATTAAATTCTCGCGAAGAATATTGTTTTGAAACTTTTTAAAAATCCTAATTAAATTCTTTTGAAGAATATCTTTGAATTTTTTTTAAACTAATGGAGTTTTTTAAAAAATTTTAATTGAAGATTTTAAAAGTAATGGTTTTTGTGAAGAAGAATTTTATTAAAATTGTATTAAAAATAATTGAATTCTTGCGAAGAATTTTATTACTATTTTAAAAAATAATTGAATTGTTCCTAAGAATTTATTAAAATTTTAGAAAATAAATTAATTTTATGTTAATATTTGAAGATTAAAATTCTTTCGAGAAATTCTATTAAAATTGTTTTAAAAATTATTAAATTTCTGCAAAGGATTTTACTATTTATAAACATAAATGAATTATCGCAAATAATTTTATTATTTATAAAAATAATTGAAATGTTTCGAAGAATTTATTAAAATTTTGAGAAATAATTAAATCGGCGAGAAGAATTTTATAGAAATAATTAAAAATATTAAATTTTTTTTTCTTTTTTATAAATATTTTGACAATAATTGAATTATTTTTAAAGAATTTAAAATTCTTGTTGAAATAAAATTGTATGTAAATTTTTGAAAATAATAAAATTCATTCGTGTAATTTTCTTTAAATTGGATTAAAAATAATTTAATTTTTTCAAAGAATTGTAGTACAGGGTTGCCACAAAAATTTAATTTTCTTTTTCCCTGACTTTTCCCTGACTTCCAGACAGAATTTTGACTTTTTCCCTGACACTGAAAAATATTTTGTTTTACTCTAAAAATGATTAAATACTGAAAAAAATGTTTCTAATTTATTTATTTACCAATTTCTTTAATATTTTTAAATTAATCGAAAACAACAATAACTTCTTTAATCATTATTATTTTTCCATAGAAATTAACTTCTTTAAAATTCTTTATTAATTTTTATTATTTAAATTCAATTATTCCTAAAAATTCACGCAATAATGCTTTCAATATTAAATTATTATTCAAAATTAATACAATTTCCATCAAAATTCACTTTTAAATCAATTTTTATTAAAAAAAATTGATTTAAATTGATTTATATTCTACGAGAATTTTATTAATAACTGTTAAAAATAATTAATTTCTTTTAAGGAATTTATTTTAAATTTTACTGAAATTTATTCTATTAAAGAATTTTATAACAATTTTTCAAAAATAATTGAAAACTTTTTGAACAATTTAATTAAAATTTTTAAAAATAATTAAATTCATGCGAAAAATTAAATTCATTTTATTAGCTGTTTGTTTAAATAACTGAAATTTGATCAAGAATGTTATTAAAATTGTTGACAATAATTTAATTCTTAACAAAAATTTTTAAAAACTTTTTTAAATAATTAAATTTTTGCAAAGTATTTTATTACTTTCCAAAAAAATTGAAGTCTTTTAACGAATTTTTTATATTTATCATAAAATAATTGAATTTGTACAAAGAATTTTATTAATTTGATTAAAATTCCTTAAAATAATTAATTTTATGGGAAGAATTGTTTTAAAAATACTTAAAATTTGCAATAAAAATAAATAAATTCCTAAATGAAATTTTAGCTTTTTATAAAAATACAATTGAATGTTTTTGTAGAATAATATCAAAAAAATTTTTAAAGTAAAATTATTTTATAAATTTTATATGAAAATACAATAAATATTGAAAATCGTTCAATTGCGATAAAAATTTGAAAATAATTGAAATTTTACAAAGAACATTCTATTTAAACTTTTTTAAATAATTGAAAACTTTTGTAGAAAAATTTCGCTATTTATGAAGATAATTTAATTTTTGACAAGATATTCATTAAAAATTTTTTAAATAATTGAATTTCTTCGAAGAATTTTATTTTTTTTGAAAATAATTAAATTCTAGTGATGAAAATTGTTGTTTATAAAAATAATTGAATTTTGCAAAGAATTTCTTATAAGATTCCGGAAAAAAATTGAATTTTTGTAAAGAATTTTGTTATTTATCGCAATAATTGCGTTAAGACTTTTAAAATATTTAAATAATATTAAAAAATCAATTCTTATTGGAAATAGAAAAAAATGTTGATGGTTTTGTATTAGAATTCGTGGTAGATTCATAATTTATGAGACAAACAAAAAAGACTTCAAAATTTTCTAAAAAATTCTAAAAATTTAATTTTTTCCAGTACTTTTAATAAAAATCCCTGACTTTTCCCTGACTTCCCTGACCAATTCTATTTTCCCTGACATTTCCCTGACTTCCCTGACTTCCCTGACCTGTGGCAACCCTGTAGTATTTATAAAAATAATTGGATTGTTTTGAAGAATTTATTAAAATTTTAGAAAAATATATAAAATTTATGAAAATATTTTTAAATATTTGAATTCCTGCGAGGAATTTAATTAAATTTGTTTTGAAAATAATTAAATTCCTGCAATGAATTTTACTAATTATAAAATTAATTGAATTCTTGCGAAGAGTTTTTCTATTTATAAGAATAATTTAATTATTTCGAAGGATTTATTACAATTTTAGAAAAAAGTTGAATTTTCTCGAAGTGTGTTAAAAGTATTTCTAAAAATTGATCTTTTTCGAGGAATTCAATTAAAATTGCTTTAAAAATAATTCAATTTGTGTAAAGATTTTACAACTTAAAAAATAATTGAATTGTTTAGAAGGATTTATTAAAATTTTAGAATATTATTGAATTTTTTCGTGAAATTTTATTAAAATTTTCAAAATATGAACAGTATTAATTAATTTTGTACTTAATAAGTGAATTTTTTAAATTTCGACTATGAAATTATTTAAAAAATGTATGTTTGAAAATAAAAAATTTGTAATTTGCATAACAAAATAAAAAATTGTTCAGACACAAAAAAAGAATTCATTTAGCTACTTTGTTAGTAATTGAAGAAATATTTGAAATTTATAAGTATCACTTTTGAATAGTATTTTTCATTTTCGTTAAAATTCAGTCCGAGTCCTGTGAATATTATTCCTTTGCTTTCTTAAAAAATAAGAATGTAGATTAAAAATTTTTCTTGAATGACTCGTTGCTTTTGTTTTTGCGTATATTTATGTGTGGTGCGTGGAATGTAAATTGCGTTGACGCTCATATAGTTGCAATTTTGCACGATTCGATCAATTACAAATCGATCCTGTCAAAACTTCAATGATGGATCGACTATTAAGCGCGAAGTTTAGTGTTTTAGGGTGGCACATTCGGTAGTTGTAAAATCCTCATAAATTCATGCGGCAACGCGCATAACATTTTCCAGATATATATTATATGGACAAAACGGTTAATTCGACTCTAACTTTATGACACGTGCTTCATGTCCATGCGTGCATATTGCACGTTGTTAGCTTTAATATTGCCTTATACGACCTTAATACAACGTATATAACACGCTGGACCAACGGCAAATCTAGCGAACAATAATAATAATTATTATTATTGTTACTATTGTGTCAACAAATGACTTATGCTTCCTCCTGTTCGCGAAATTATATTGATATCCTAAATTCAAAACGCCGTCTATTCGCCTTAATGGTTTTCGTATATTTCAGTTTAATCGTGTCTTGCTTAAAACGCAAAAAAATGAATAAATATAGTAAATTTTATAAACATATTTCACTAAATCACTATTTGTGCAGAAAATGCGACGAAGGAAAAATTTTAACATTGCACTATAAACTGGAACAAAATTATTTATATAAAATAATTTAATTTCTGCGAAAAATTTTACTACACTGAAATCTGTCAGATTAGCACATAAGTGAGGTTATGTTAGACATGTTAAGGCTTATTCACAATTAGTCTTTTGTTTTTGTCATTCGTAATGTTCGTAATTAACCAAACTGTTTTGGCAGTTAATAATATAAACAATATTAATTAAATATTTACTTAATAAATTAATTTTTCAGATTTTAATTTTGAATTTAGCCAAAAATTAAAATTTTATAATTTGCATTATAAATATTAAGTAACACGTTCCGCTCGCTAAACTACTAGTTAAATTTGCTAGGTTAAGTATAAATTTCAGAACATATTTAAAAAATAATTTTCACTTGAAAGAGAAATGGTATAAAATTGAAAAATTCTTCAGAATCAAACAATAAATTTCCACTTTTCATTATTATATATTTTATCACAAGCAAGTACTGTAAATTAATTTTGAGGAAACAATTTTGAAAAATAGGCGAGAAAATTATATATATACGCACGACATATATTGAGGGAGAAAATAATTTTTTTTTTTCTTCCCAACCTAGTGTTTAGAGTAAAATTAAAACAGTCACCTGGCAAGACGAAGTTGTAAAGTTTAATGATCGTCTTGCACGCCTAGAAGCGCGAGTGAGGCGAGGGATTTTGCGTTTTCATCGACTCAATCATTAAAGTCCACAAAAATCAAAAGGCACCGCCCCAACTACCGACGCGAGATCTACCACTGGCATCAATTACAGAATTACCAGTACGTGCCTCCCCATATAGAAGATTGACATTGGGATTGACATTGAGATTTGTAATCTTTATGCTCAATTATTTAATAGTTTGTACTGCAATTGCTGATGGAACTGATGGATGAACGCGCGCGCGCAAGTGGGAGGTTGAGGTAAAGTGATAAAAATAAAATTATATTGGGGCTGAAATTTGATGGAAAATTTTTATTTTAAAAAAACTGATTTTTCTAATTTTTAAGTTTCACGCGATAAAACCAATTCGTTTCATGTGCTTTTAAATTGGTTTATTTAATTATTTTCCGCGTTTGTTTTGCAAAAATAAATGTAGATTGCAATTTATACACTATTTGGATTGTATTTATAAACATTAAAAATTATTATTTCACTATAAAACATAACAAATAAATAATAATCGAACATTAATTAATTATGTTCATAATTTTCTTAACACAAATCGGAAATTGTATTAATTTATTAGCATTAGAATGAAAACATGACTGTTACAAACAAAACTTTGACACCAAGAGTATAACCTCAAAATTTTAGTGCGAAACAAATAAGTACAATAGGTAAAAGTATATTTTTAAAGGCTCAATACAAAATTTAAATTCATTTTTAAACACTATAAACATTGTGTTAAATAGATTGATAAAAGTCATGAAAAACAGTAAATTTTTTTATTAGATAAATACGTATCAGCGGCTATATTGTTTTATGTTGGTAATATTTCGATTTTCATTATCTTGGGTTGGCATTCCTGTCGATTCCCACTTATTGCAAATGGCGTCGTCAAAAGTAGAAGAGATATGATTGTCAAATTTTAATCTTAATAATCTTTGCATTATTCAAGTCGAATCAATTCAATGTTTTTGCTAATTAAGTGCAATAATGTGTGAATTATCAAATGATCGTAAAAGTTTATTGGCAGCTAGAAAGAAAATTATTACATTTTGATAAAACTTTGCAGTCAGGAATGTAACCTCAAAATTTTATTGTTGAAATCGGAAACAATCGAAACATTGAATTTACAGGTAAAAGTCTATTTTTTGAGATCCGATAATTAAAATTTTCGAGTTATTGTTAATTACTGTAAACAATTCGATAGAAAACAAGAAAGCAGTCAATTTTTTTCTATTGTCACATATTCAGCGGCCATTTGTTTTTTGATGTTAGTAGTTTTTGGGTTTTTCATTATCTTGAGTTGGCATTCCTGCCGATTCCCAATTTGCAAGTGTTGCAAATGACGTCGTTAAAAGTAGAAGAAATCTCATTGTCAAAATTTAATCGATTTAATCTTAATGTTATTTGCATTATTTACGTTGAATTCATAAATTTTTATACTAATTAAACTCGGTAGTGTTTAAAATATCGATGAATTATAAACATTTATTGGCAGATAAAAAGGAAATTCATGTATTTTGATAAAATTTTGGCACGAGGAATATAACCTCAAAATTTTTCTGTCATTGTTGAACAACAGGTAAAAAACCGCTGCCAAGTTGTAAATTTATATTTTTCACAATTTCTTGAAGTATTTTTTGATTAGTTTTATTTGTTTAAAATTGCAAAAAAACGTTAACTTCATTTATTAACCAAACAATTTTTTACTAATTTAAATTATACTAAACGAAATTTAGTGAAACAGAAAATTCACAATAGAATTTGGATTTCACCTGAAGTTAGCGTTGTTTTATTACAATGTTTTGTTTTATAGTTTAAATTGATATGTCAAAAGATGGAAAGTTTATTTGTGGACTGTGTGTAGAAAATTTTGTTAAATGTTTAGTGTTTTAATTTGTTAGCTTTCTGAAAAATTAAATTTTGAATAATTTTATTCAAAAATTCTAGAAAATCAATTGAATTTTGGAAGACTTGCAGTTCAAATTTTTAACTATTTCGAAACTTTAAGCAAATAAAGAACAATAATTAGTTAAATATTTCTTTTACAAAAATTATTAAAATTTAAAAAATTTAATTTGTAAACTTTAAAAAAATTAGGTTTTTGAAAAATAGTAATTAATATTAATATTTTAAAGAATTTTTTTTCTTTTTTAAAAATTGTCTAAATATAATTATATTTTTTAAATTATTTCATTTTATGAATTTACAAAAATCATTCTATTTAAATAATTCAATTCTCGTAGTTGAATTCTGGTAGGAATTGATTTAACAAAAATTTCAGTTAAAATTTTAAAAAATAATTAAATATTTAATCCGTTATAACAGGAATTTTAGGATTTAATGAAATTTTAAAAGGTTTTTAAATTAAATTCTTTGGAAATTTAAGGGAAGCAAAAGTTTAAAAGTCGTTAAATTTTTGTTTTAAAAAATTATTAATAAAATTATTTTTCTTCAAAAATTATTAAAGTTTTTCAATAATTTTATGCGAAAATTCTAAAAAAATAATTGAATTTTGGTTGAATTACAGTTGCAAATTTTAGAAATAATTATATTTCATGAGGTTTTGATTTAAATTATTTGAAATTTTAATTCATTGGGAAAAATAAATATGAATAAGTTTTTAAATTTTTATTTAACAAAAAGTATTAATGTTTTGAAAAATTTAATTTAGAAATTTCGAATAATTGTTTCGTAAAAAAAGTAAACTAAAATTTTTTAAAAATACTTCTATTTCCGAAAATAATTTTAAAAAATTGAAACAATTGAAAATTTTGCCAACTTTTATTGAAATAAATTTTGAATTTTATTTCAAGTTGCTGTTAAAAATTTTTTGTCATTTACTATACGAGTTGCTCAAATAATTAAATTTAATATGAAAAACCGTAAAAAAAATTATATTTTTTAAGAAATTAAGAATTTTCATTAAATTTCGAAAAGCAAATTTTGAGAGTAAAAGTGGAAAAGAAAATTTCACGCGCGTTTAGTTTTGCTAGTTAAAAATAAAGTGTGTCTTACGGAGAGAATAATTTATGTGATTTAAAGTGGTATTTTAGATTTTTGCGAGGTGATAAATAAGTATCACGGCGAATAACGATTTTCCCAAGCCAGTTAATAAAAAAAATTGATGTTTTTTTTCACCAATTCTTTGCGAACGATTTCGCTTATCTGAGGAATTGCATCATGTTCTTTTTTTTTGTTTTGTTTTTTGTTCTGCTATTTCAGCAGAAACGTTTTCTTTAGAGAGACTTTCTCTCTCCCATAGTTCGAAATATGACGCAGTCTGTAAAGGGATATCATGCGTGTATATGTGTATAGAGTGTGTTGGTGCGAATATAGAGAGTCGAGTTATATATATCTGCGGTAGCCCTTCCTCGCCCAGGACTTTTGCTCACCGCCCTATAATCATCGCGAGTCAGTGGCGGCGGCCGCTAATTATGTTTCATAACACTTCTTACCCCCACCTAATGTCTACTCCCTTTAAAGGCACCTCATTATTTATTTACATCATATTCATCCTCGAGAGGAATATAGCTTATCGCTTATATCCGCGTCGCTTTTTAACTATATTTATACCTATATAACACTGCGCTTTTGTATTTTTCGAGACGCTACTCTCGTATTTTGCCGTCAAATCGCAAGTTTTCTTTGAATACAAATTTATCTTATTTTACATGTTGAGATTATTTAAGTTTTTGTTATTGTAATTAAGAGACGAAAAATCGCAGAGGAATTGTTTGCTCGCATTCACGAATATTCCTTTTTTATTTAATAAATTTACTTTTAGATCTAAAAACAATGAAAATTTTATAATAATAATTATATTCTTAAATACAATTGTATTGTATTCATAATTATTATTCCTTAGTAGGTACAGATTTTTGTCTTTTATTTAACAACTATACTTTGAAATGGAATAATAATTATAATTTTAATATCACTATACAATTAGTAACACTATCAATTAGTTGTAATATTTTCAATTAATTTAATAAATTTATTATTTATTAAATTTAATAATTTTATAAACTTTTAATTTGAGTTAATTTTTTTTTCACAGATTTCTCAAGACGTTGTTGTTTTCCTGAAAAGTCGAAATTGAGAAGAAATAGTTTTTAGAAAAATTGTTCCATGAATCGGAATATTATTTTATGGCTGGGATATTCTTTTGGACTTTGTTCTTCTTCAGTGGCAAACGTAAAATTTTTCCCATTTACTGTCTGTTATAAAAAAAGGCAAGTACATGTTTTTGAAGAAATGATTAAACTTTTAATTTGTAATTTTATTAGTTTATTTAATTATTAAATATCTAGGAAAGAAATTATAAAAAATCACGAATATATTTTAAAAAATAATTCAGTTTTTCCGAAGAAGAATTATCAGGATTTTTGAAAATAATTGGATTTAATTAATTAATGAAAATAATTGAAATGCGAAGAATTTTATTTAAAAATTTTTCAAATCCTGTAATTAAATTCTCTTAAAGCAGGGTTGCCACAGGTCAGGGAATTCAGGGAAAAGTCAGGGAAAGTAAAATTGGTCAGGGAAGTCAGGGAAAAGTCAGGGATTTTTAGTAAAAGTACTGGAAAAATCGAATTTCAAAAACTCTTGAAAAAGCTCTAAATTTTGATGTTTTTTTTGTTTGCCTTGTAAACTATAAAAATAACCACGAATTTTAATACAAAACCTTAAATTTTTTCTATTTCAGACCATAATTTCTTTTTAAAAAACTTGATTTTTAAAGAACTATCATAAAATTATGACTTATAAATTATGTAATGAATAATTTTTACAACTTTCATAAATACTAGATGGATAAAAGAATTTTAATTAAATATATGTACTTAAAAAAATTCATTTTGGAAAAGCTACAAATAATTACAAAAATTCAATTATTTTCAAAAGTGATAACATTTTTCGCAGAAATTCAATTATATTCAAAAATTTTTAAAAATTCTGGTTATTTCAATTATATCTTTAAAAATGAAAAAAATTCTTCTCCAAAATTCAATTATGTTCAACTGTTTTTTTAAAATGCTCGTCAAAATTTCAATTATTTAATATAAAAAATTTCAAATAATTTTTTGAAAAATATCAATTATTTAAAAAAAATTAACAAAGTTCTTTACAAGAATTTTATTATTTTTATAAATAATAAAATTCTTCGCCGAAATTCAATTATTTTAGAAAAATTTTAATATCATTTTTGGAAATTTTTTTAAATTATTTTCATGAATAACAAAACTCATCGCAGGATTTTAATTAATTTTGGACACAATATTTTAATCAAATTCCTCAAAAAATGTAATTATTCTTAAAAATGTAATTATTCTTAAAAATTTTATTCAAATTTGTCAAAAGAATTCGATTATTTTAAAATTTGTTGATAAAATTCTTTTATGAGAATTCAATTTTAACCAACATTCAATTATTCAATAAATTATTTATTTTTCAATTTAAATAATTAAATGTTTCTAGAATTTTCTAACAAAAATTGATTTAAAAAATGAAATTACCGAATAATCGATTTATTGTTTATGAAAATAATTGAATTATTGCAACGAATTTTATTACAATTTTTTCAAGTAATTTAATTTTTTGAGAAAAATTACAACTTTTAAAAATAATTGAATTCTTGAGAAGGATTTTATCAGGATTTTTGTAAATAATTACATTTTTGTTGAAAAATTTCATGGTTATTTATATTATAACAAAACATGAAGAAGGTTCTTTATGTTTTGAAATAATATTCTTATAAATTGTTGAGTTCCAAAAAGGTTTGAATTTAATGTTTGAATTTAAATGTTCTGAAGAATTTTAATTGCTACAGAAAAATAATAATGATTAAATATTTATTTAAAAAAGAAGTTATTGATGTTTTTGAATAATTTTACAATTAATGAAATTTGTAAATAAATTTAATAGAACACTTTTTTTTGAGTATCTAATAATTTTTAGAGTGAATCAGAATATTTTTTATGGTCAGGGAAAAAGTAAGAATTTTGTCTGGAAATCAGGGAAAAATAAAATTTAATATTTGTGACAACCCTGTAAAGAAATTCTTTGATTTTTTTTAAATAATCAATTTCCTTTAATAATTTTGATTTAAAATATTTAAAGTAATTGAATTTTATGAAGAATTTCTTTCAAGTTTTTTAAATAATCGCTTCTGTTAAAAATTGTAATTAAATTCTTTATATTGTTAAAGTTCCTTAAAATTGTTTTCAATATGATTGAATTCCTGTGAAAAAATTTATTATTTATAGAAATAATTTAATTTTTGCTAATAATTTTACTATTTTTAAAAATAATTGAATTGACTCTAAGAATATATGAAAAGTATAGAAAATAAGTTAATTTTTTAGAAAAATTTTATTAAAAATTGGAATTAATTTTAATGAAGACGAAATTCAGTTTGAAAAGCAGAGAAAAGCAAAATTAAATTAATGTGACAACTCTCTTGTACTTTAAAAAAAGACTCTCATTCTCTAATAACTCTTTTATTTTTTTTTTTTTTTAATTGAAGAAAAGAAAGTTTACCCAGTTGATTAAAAATGAAATAAATCGATAAAGGTAATAATTGTTTATTAAAAATTGAAGATATTAAAGAAAAAAAGAATCCACTTTAATAAAAATGAGCATTTGCAGATTGTCTGTCGACGGAATTCTGATTTATTGAAATTAAACTCGATCAATGAAGGAAAATGTAATTGGATTTTTTTTCTCATTAATAAATCCCGTCAAAGTCTGATAGGTTTTAAAAGTGGAATGAAAGAAAGTTTTGTTTCAGAAAACTGTTGGGCGAGCAATGTAGGGAGAAAGTGGAAAGCGAAATAGAATTGACAGAGATTCGGGAAAATTGTATAGAAGTTACAGATTAGATGGACTCTCATTAGGTTTCTGTCCCTCTCAATTGAGTTTGGGATTAGCTGGATTTCTTGAAGAGCGTGGGTGCCAACTGCGATCGCGTGTTTCGTTCCGTGTGTCGCCCGCCGCACCCCTTTGAGAATCTCGACATGGTTTTACTCAGTAAATTGGTAGCACTTCTGCGACCCAGCGATTAAATGGTTTTAGGAGATATCTCGTGCGACAGCGCGATAAAATTCTCCAGCACAACGCTGGGGCTTTGTGCGAGAAAATTAGGCTCCCCAGCCGGTTTCAAGGACTTTTTAATTAAGAATCTGTCGCAAAAAAAATCCAAATGTTGCGTTAACTGACTTCACGGAGAAAAATGATAGCACTTAATTTATATAAATTACTTTTTTCTTCGAATCAAAATCCAAGCGCTTATAACTCGTGTCCCAAGGGATGGGATTTACTTTTCTCTTTTTGTATTGGAATTTGCTTTATTCTATTTAAATTTTTTTCTTTTTTTTATGAATTTCATTCTTTTAGAAACTTCTTTGTTTCGTTTATGGGTTTCGTCTTCGCTTCAGTTTGCTTCTGCACGCCACTGAAAGTTTTTCGACTTTTTTTTTAATTATTTTCAGAAAATTAAATTACTTTTATCGATTTTTTTTACTTTTCTTCCACATATTGCAATAAAATACCACTTTTTGGTGTTAAATGTCGTTTGTTTGGAATTTCACATTGTGAATAATAATTACACTGCGGAAAACAATTTATTTGTTACAAATAAACGATTAATTGTCTATTTTGAAATAAAAATTTATTTATCTTCCTTCCAAATAAATATTTATTTAATTATAGACAAAAATACAGTTATTTGAATCAAATAACATTTTTTTGTTTTTATGCAAATTACAAAATATTTTATTTTGAAATATAAATTTTCTAAACAATTCACATACTTTTTCAAGTAGTAAAATTTTTACAAAAATTCAATTATTTTTAAAACAATTTTAATTGAATTCCTCGGAAAAGATCAATTTTTAAAAATATTTTTAACACACTTCAAAAAATTCAATTTTTTTTCTAAAATTTTAATAAATCCTTCAAAATTTTAACAATTTTAATTAAATTCCTCGGATGAATTCAAATACTTTTAAATGTTTTCATAAATTTTATTAATTTCCTAAAATTTTAATAAATTATTCGGAACAATTTAATTATTTTTATAAATACTACAATTCTTTAAACGAAGAATTTCTTTTTTAATCCAACTTTTTAATTCAATTTAAATAAAGTTACACGAATGAATTTAATTATTTTAAAAAATTTCCATAAAATTCTATTTCAACAAAAATGTTAAATTCTTTAAAAGCGCTTCAATTATTGTCAAGATATTTATAAAGAAGAAAAAAAAATTTTAATACAATTTCTCGAAAGATTTATTAATCATCAAGTATTAATATAAAATGAATTTATTTTCTAAAATTTTAATAAATTCTTAGGAACAATTCAATTATTTTTAAAAATAGTAATAAAATTCTTCGCAAGAATTCAATTATTTTTAATACAATTTAAATAAAATTCTTCTTCATAAAATGCAATTACTTTCAAAATTTTTAAAGAAACTCCATTAATTTAAAAAAAATTCAAAGAAATTCTTCAAAAGAATTTAATTATAGGTTTTTTCAAAATTTCAATTAAATTCTTCACAATAATTTAATAACATTTTTAGAAGGAATTTTATTATTATCAAATTTTCTGATAAATTTCTTTGTAATAATTCGATTGTTTTCAATACATTAATTTTAAAAATTTATTTGTTACAAATTAACGATTAACTGTCTATTTCTAAATAAAAATTTATTTATCTTCTGTCAAGTAAATATTTATTTAATTATAGACAAAAATACAGTTATTTGAATCAAATAATATTTTTTTTTCACGTACGTCTTAGAAATTCTGTAAATGTTAGGTTTTTAAAATATTATATTTGAATTGTCAAATTCTATTGAACCATAAATTACAATTTGAAAGAATTTGTATTCATTTTTTTTTAATAATTGTGTATTTTTGAATAACGATAAGTATGAAAAAAGAATTTTTTCAAATAAATTAATTTTAAAATTGAAGTTAATATCAGGATGAGGAAAAAAATTTAAATTCTGTCTATAAATCAAGAAAAAGTCAGGGAAATTTAAAATCGTATTTTTGTGTCTTTTTCTACTTTTTCTGTACTTTGAATCCGCTAAGCGACTTTTTTTGTCCATTAAAGTCGATCCAAGGCCTGCTTTTGATTAGTTTTCAGTCCGTTTATTATATTTTTTCCCGTCACTGCGATGGTGAAGATTAGTTATGTTCTTCTTCCTTTTCTTCCACAAAGATTAATGTTGCTGAAGTTTGCAACGTTTATAATCAACAATTTAGAAGAAAAAATATTTTTCTATTTAAAGTTTTATTATTTTTTGTTGATTTCATTGATTAATATTAATAGTTATATAAATTAAGAGTTAGATTAATAGTTTAATTGATAATTACTTTATTGATCAGTAATTTAAACAAAAATTTAAAAAAATTTCCAATTGGAAAATTTGGTTTTCTTATTGGAAAATATTTTTTTTTCAAATTGTATAGATCACAAACGTATGTTGTGAATTACTAGACTTAAGTTGAAGATTAATTACTAGTTCATATTTATTTTCCAAAAATTCTACAGTAATTTTGTTTTATTATTATTCGTTTCTTTTCTGAATTTAGTTGATAAAAAATAAGCATTTATTTGCTGAATATTTGAATTTTTTTTCTTTGCATTCCTTCTTATGATTGAATCATTTTGCCTCTCTTGAAATGTTTCCTTAAACAGTGAATTTTGTTTTTCGTTTCGACGAAAACAATATACTTAACTTTTAATAAGATTGTATATTTTCTCTGTTTGGAAAAAAAGAATTTTAAATTATTCTCAGAATATAGATTCTCACGCGACTAGCATCGGAGAAGATGAATTTTGTAAATATTTTTCTTACACGACTTTTTTCCTCTCGTGTTTTATGTTATATATTTTATTTTTTCCACTCAGTATTTTTTTTATATTCTGTATTTTCTATTTTTATTCAGAATTTTCTATTTTTATTCAGAATTTTCTATTTTTAGTCACTATTTTTTTTATTTTTGGTTCATTAATTTAAGACAAATTTCTTTATTTTATAAATATAGTAATTAAAATGTACTTTGGTTCCTTTTTTGTATCTTTGACGATAGTGACTATTAATTTTAATATTTAAAACAATTTCCCAGGTTTTTCGGTGATTTTAAGTCTATTTTGTTATATAAGTCAAATTATCGAAAATTAGAAATTATTCTACGCGGAAAAAAACTTTAACTGGAACAGGGATTAATTTCGCTAAAATAGCGAATGTATTCGTTGCAATAACTAAAAATTTCGCTAATGTGGCGAATTTTGGAGTTCTAGGTGAAGATTTTTTTGTCGTGTAAATATTTATTTTCTATTGAATTTACCCTTGATGTAAAAAGTATGTTTGTTAGCTAATTTATAATATAGAATAGAGTATTTAAGAATTGACATTGTGTTACAGTAAAATTTTGCTCTTTATTTTCCAGGCATGAACACTCTCGTAAATCAAAACCGGGGGTTTAGTTTTGATTCCGCAAAACTGGAAACAATAAAGATTTTGAGAGGAAGAACTTTGGAGGCGTTCGAGAGATATTTTTTTTTGAATAATTCATAATATCTTGTAGATCGCAAATATTCCAAAGACAAGGCATTTTCCAAAGAGCAGATTGTTTCAAGTGTCACCAAACATCTTTCTGCGACGTGCACACGTGTCTATATAGACATATATATTTTTTAAATGTATATAAATATATGGAAGAATCAGAAATAGAGTATCCCTTATGGCTATCTATGTGTAAGCGGCAAGCTGGCGGAATCCAAGGAATGAATAGGAAACACACAGTCCATGCATATATGAAAGAAAAGGACCGGCATGACGGTAATATCATATAGAGTCGAATTTGGCGACATATGCGAACGTGCACAGAGGCAATATGGAGAAAGAGAGAGGATATATATATATATTTGTGGATATACATGCGCGATACATATATATATATATATTCAACCCTGGTCGAAGAGGCCGCGAGAGAGGATCGTCCACCAGACCACAGCTTGCGGGTATATGGCGAAACTGAGCGCACCCCACGAATGTTAACGCGCCGCATTAGCCCTGGTATTGGTTACTGGCTCGCAATAATTCTGATAACACAGCATGTTGTCATGTCTGTGCGGCATACGAAATATCCTCCCTTCTCTACTCCACCGACAACTTCCATACCTTGAAACACTCAACCCACCTTTTGTACCAACTGTCTTTATGCAAAGACGGAGAGAATCCGCACATTATATCTCTCTCTGTTTGCGATCCCCCTTCATTCCACACGCATACACACAAATTTATATACAAATGCGACCCTCACTTTCGAAATGTGGGAGTTGACTTGCAATTTCTGGGATTGCCTACTTTTTTGGGGGGAAAAACATGCAAATTTTTTTTAATTCGGTAAGATTATTTATAGTTTTTAATAATATTCATTATACATACACCCAGAGAAAAATATTATTTAAACCAAATATGAGTGATTCTCCCGAAATACTCCTTTTTCTGAGTTACAAACAGAAAAGAAAAAAAATTATTATTTATGGATTAATGCAGTCAATTATATTGAGCTTTCAAAAATTTTAATGAAATTTCACGAAAGAATTCCAATATTTCCTAAAATTTTAACAAATCTTTCTAAATAATTCGTAAAAATTATATTACTTTTATAAATAGTAAAATTTTTCCCAAGAATTCAATTATTTTTAATACAATTTTAATAAAATTCTTCTCCATGAAATTTCAATTATTTTTAAAATGTTTAATTAAAATTATTAAAGAAACTCCATTTTTTGACAAAAAATTCAAAGACATTCTGCAAATAGAATTTAATTACAATATATTTTAAAACATTTAAACGAAATTCTCCTCGAGAATTAAGTTACTTTCATAGTATACAATTTTTATCGTAGTGTCAGTCCGCAGTACAAACATAGCATAACAAACATTATGATTATTAAATGAAAATTATAATAATTTATATTATTTATTTCCAAAAAATCAGAATTTCATTGAAAGTCCTGATTGAAAAGTTAAGAAAAGAAATTTTTCAAATTTTTTACCTTTTTCTCAAAACAATTTAACATTCTGTAAAATAATTAAAAATTTTTTTTATAAAAATAAAGAAAATTTTAAAAACTTTTTTTTTGTCTAAAAAATGAAAGAAGTTATTAATCAATACATATTAAAAAAAATAATATTTCTGATTTTGTTAAAAAAAATACTACAAATTTTGTAAAATACTTCAAATTACTTTATTTTTCCTTCAATTTTAAATAAAGAAAAAGAAATTATTCAAATTTTTTTATTAATTTCTAGATAAAACTTAAAATAAATTCATTTTTAGAAGGTTAAAAAATTATATCTTATTAAAGAAATTCTTCAAATGAAATTAAATATTTTGTTTTTTAATAATTATATGAGAAAGTACACGAGCGTTTTTTTAGCTAGTAAAATATAAAATATATTTATATACAGAAAAAAATAAAAATTGTAATTATGAAATACACAAATTCTTCCTACACATTTTTTTTATTAATTTAAAATAGAAAAAATTTGTTAAAAATTGTAATTAAAAAATAAAAATTTCACAACTTTTTATTTAAAAAGAAACTAATAATTTAAGACAAATAAACAAAATATAATTATAAAATTTATAAATCAAACATTATTTATTATCAAGAAAAATGTGTTTTCAAAACGAAAAAAAACAAAAGCATATACAAAAACTAACTTCATACTGCGAACGGACAGAATGAAAAACCACAGACTTTAATAAAGTTAATAATAATTAATATTTTAAATTAAAATTTACAAAAAAATTGAGAGGTTAACATTTGGCGCCGGTGTTTTTTATTATATATATTTTTCTATTTACAAAAAATTATTTAATAATTATAATTTATTAATATTATCTATAAATTTTATAGATATTTTGAAATACTTACAGTTATCACTGGCAGTCTGTAAACAATCGACAATCATATCAATTTTTAATTTTTATTGATTTTTATTCAAAAAAGTGAGAGGAATGACAGTTTCAACATTTTTTAATTTTATTTAATTGACAAATAATTTTCCTCCAGCTTAGAATGCCGTATCATGTTTATAAAGGTTAACTTTATGTGAAAAAAATTTGCGATCAATTTATATGTATTAATATTATGTTTTTATTAGGAGTGAGAGGAATGACGCTTTAGGTTGTGAATCTCTGCTTGTGTCTCAATTTTAATTTTTTTTACCGCAAAATAATATTTTTTAAAAAGTAACTTAAGAAATTAATATTAGAGATGTTAATTTAAATATTGATCACAATAATTAATCAATATCTCTACCCACAGCAAAAATATTGGATATAATATTCAACGAGTGAGAGGAATGTCGTGCGGTTCTACATGACAAATTTCATTTTCTATATTTAAAAAAACTACACGACATATTTTATTCATATTTTAGAAAATTATTCTTAAATATCATAACTTTTAGAAAAAATAGATAAATTACATATTTTCATGTTTTACATAATTTTTAGATGACAGGTTAGAAAATAGATTTTGAGGTGGTAAAATATTTTTAAAATGTATTAAACAATAAAATTTTACAACTTTTTCTTGTAGAATATTTAGAAAAAGTGATAAAATAGGGAAATATGACTTGGTATTTTCCCAAATGATTATAATTATTTAGAAAATCTTAACTACATGCAAAATGAGGTTTTTTGGAGAATCACCCATATATTTTATTTGGCTTAAATAAACGTATATTTTGTTTTAAATAAAATTTTTATTCGACATAAATAAACAGTCTAGTTGGTTCTGAGACAAATATACCATTTCTCTGGGTGTAATTAACTTATAATGTAATTATTAGTTTAGTTATGATGTTTAAAAAGTTATGGTCGCATTTGAGTAACAAAAAGTACAGTCGACTCTCGATAAATTGATTCTCAAGAGACTCACTAAATCTGAATCAGTGAAATTTGACTGAAATTTCACTGAAAATCAGTTGAAAGTTACTAAAATACCTATCAGTCATTTTAAGAGCCTAAAGTTCCGAACGTTAAAATGTACGAAATGTCTTTCTTTCTTCTAGAAATTAAATTTTTATTGCAATTATTTTGCGTTACTGTCTAAAAAATTAATTACTGAGTTTCTAAACGTAAAATTTCAGTTTAAACATTTTTTTTATGATACGTAATTTATTAAAATATTTTTGATAACAAATATTTCGTTCATTTGAACGTTAAAAATTTGAGGATCATAATTTTTCATTGATTGGATAATTAAAAAGCTACTGGAAATTTTTGTCGCGCTTATTGAAAATTTCAGTTATTTTTTAATTATGGAATCAATGAAAAATGACTGAAATTTTAATCATTTTTAACCAATTTTTAGTGAAATTTCACTAATTCAAATTGTGAGAATATAGAATGACTGAAAATAAGTCAAATTTCACTGATTCAGTTTTAGAGAGGGCATAGAAAAAATTCAAAGTATCAAGTATTTTATTTATTCCGGGTGCCCACAAGTCAGGAGAAAACTTGAAATTAGGAGAAAATATAAGGGAGTTTTAATCAAAATAAATCACAAAATGAATGTTTAATTATTATTATTATGTTTAATTATTCTTCATTAAATTTATGAAATTTGCAAGTCAGGGAAAAAGACGGAATCAGTCAGTGAAAAATCAGGGAATTTTGAATAAAATTGTTAATAAATTATTGATTTAAGTATTTAACTATTTTTTCAAAGGACTAGGGAAGAAATTTTATTTATCGAAAGTTGAATTATCGAGAGTTTGCTGTATTAATATTTTAATATGGAAAATATTAATAATAGAATATAGTTTTATAGTAGAAATATAAAAAGTATAAATATTAGTTTTATAGAAAATTATAAAGCGGATTGATTAACCAACTTTTTTCGTTTACAGAATTCCAATGTGTGAGGATTTCCTCTTGATTGAGTAAAATTAAGAGATGTAATAAAATATAAATTGAGAGATCCAACATTCCTGCGGGGATAATATCCCGAATAGGGTTAACACTTCTCCTTGATGATCCAATTTCGGTAAGTTGTAACATTTGATTTAAAATATAAATTAACTAGCAAATTTTACGCGCATAGCGTATGTGATTTTCCATTGATTATAATCGAAATTAAAAAAATTTTGATTTTCAAATTTTAATTTTTCGATAAATTCATAATCAAAATCTGAAAAATTCGATTATTAAGAAAATATTTAATTATTCCAAAAATGATTTAATCTCAAAAATTCAATTATTTCTAAGATTGTCTGTAAACTTTATTTCAAGAATTCAATTATTTTGAAAATTTTTTTTTTAAATCTTGTAAAATAATAAATTATTTTCTCCAAATATAAAAAATGACACAATTTGTTTATAAAAATTTTATTATGCCAATTTTTTAATCAATCTTCACTGAAGGATTCAGTAAAATTTTTTCTAATTTTTAATAAAATTTATCGAAAAAAATCATTTATTTTCAAAACTTTTAATAAATTCGTATAAACAATTCAATTATTTTTAAAAATAGTAAAATTCTTCGCAAGAATTAAATTATTTCTATAAATAATAAAATTTTTCATAGGAATTCAATTACATTCAAAACAATTTTAATAAACTTCAACAATAAAGTATTTAATTATAATTTTTAACATGAGCTATTATTTTAGAAACTTGAAAAAAATTCTTCAGAAAATGCAATTACTTTCAAAATTTTTAATTAAAATTATTAATGAAAATAGATTATTTTAACAAAATTCAAAGAAATTCTTCAAATAATTTAATCAGGATTTTGAAAATTTCTAATAAAATTCCTCGGAAGAATACAATTATTTTCAAAAATTCTTATAAAATTCTTCGGGAAAATTGAATTATTTTTTTAAATACTCTATAGGGCGATTTTCTTATTTTTTTGGAGTAAAAGATTGTCACTTTTTCCACTTTTCTCACGTTTCTTCACTTTTTAAAAAAATTTTGTCACTTATTTTCTGAGTTGTCACAGGTATAAAAAGTTAGAGATTATAATAAAATAATCAATTCAATTTTTGCAGAAGTTGATTCTCTATGAGGGTTGCGAATTTTTTGCTGAACTACTCTTGAAGGAAATCGCATTTAGCTGAACGCAATTTAATGTATGTTCTATATTTTCCAAAAGAAAATGTTACATTTTTATCACAACGCGCAGAATCTACAACGGTGAGTCTTTTTGATACATAACTTTAATTTTACTGAAAGCTTGAATTTATTAGGAATTGTGATTAAAAGTTTGAAAAGTGATTTAAAAATGACTTGAACAGTGACAATGTGTAAAAATTATTTCTTTCGCCGGGAGTTTTCAACAGTTTTTGAAGATTTTGGCCAATAGTATCGAATAGATGTTGAAAAAGAAATATTTGGTAAGGTTTAAAATTTTAAACACTACTTATTAGTTGATTTACGAGAAGAGAGTTTTTTTCCGTTTAAAGGAAAAATATATATATTATAACGCAAAACAACCATTCATGTGAGTATTTTTTTACTGGTAAAGTTTTGAAATTATTAAAATAAAATATAACAAAATTTCTTATCACTGTCTCTTTTTTTAGTGAATGGGAAAATTCGACAATCTAAAGGACAGGAAGGATTTGGAAATAAAGGTTCATGAACAAATATTAATAAAGATTTTTTTCTATTTATGTATTAAAAAAGATTGCTTCGTTTCCAAAAGAAAGAAGAGACGTATTTTTACACGTGAAGTAATAATAAATTGACGTTATTCACCCTTTCAGCGAGATTACAAAAGACAATAATTTTTTATCGACAAACAAAAAAAAGGGAGTCGAGGTCTTTTTTTTTATTCTTACAATTACATAATTTATATATATAAAGTCCCTTGGTTTTTACAATTCAAGGAACTGAAGCGAAGCAAATCTTAAGTTTCCTCTGCAAATCCGTTGAGGTAATTGTCCGTGACGTCGATTTACATCGACCCTTCATTTTCTTTTTTGAGGATGCGGACTCTCCTCGTTTAAATTTAAAAACACACGATTCGCAGAGTCGAGCACGTTTCCAAGCGACGGGACGGACTCGCAATACTCTCCGCAAGCCGTTGTAAAATGTAAAATTATGAAGTATGGCTTACTTCCTTGGTCCCTTTTTTTTCCCTTAAGCTCCGCCCTGATGCGATCGTTAAGAAAACCGCCGGCTAAATTGACAAATTTAAAAAGTTCCCTCTAAGAGAGAGAGAGAGAGAGAGTAGCGCGTCACCTGCAGGCGATAAGAGATGCCATCGAACTTGTCTCGTCATTTTACAAGTTTCTCATAAACTTGAAAGTGACTCCTTTTATGATAACATTATTACGTGGTTCTATCTCGTAATAATGCCTCGGTGCAATTCTTTATTAAACTCAATATCCATTATTTATTGTATACTTATTTTTACGAGCTCCCTCTCTTCTTTGTTTTTGCAGACAAATTTTTCCAATCGTAAATTATTTATTTTTATATTCTCATTTCAAATTGAAAAAATTTATTAAAATAATCCACATAATCTGTCATCATGTGAAGTTTCACGAATTTTATGAATTTACAAAAATTATTCTACATTTAAATAATTGAATTTCCATCATTGAATTCTGTTTGGAATTTGTAAATTAAATTCCTTAAAAATTTACTGGAGCGAAAAGTATAAAAATATTGAAATTTGTATCTCAAAAAATTATTAAACACTATTTTTATAAATTCTTAAAGTTTTGAATAATTTTATTCAAAAATTCTAAAGTTTATGGAAAGCATTAGAAAAATTATATTTTTTAAAAAATGAAGAATTTTTTATTAAATTCTAAAAAGCAAATCTTTTTGAGTATTAAGTGCAACTAAAATTTTACGCGCGCGTCTAGTTTTACTACTTTTATAATAATTCGGCATTTTTATGTTTCTGGAATATTCCTAACATTCTCTTCTCTTTTTCCACAGATGAGGTGACAAGATCTGGATAAAAGACAAAAAGTCTAAAGATTAAGAGTGAGGATTATTCATTAGTGACACACTCACGTGCGCGCGTGAGATGAGAATGAAGATTTGGAATAGAAAAAAGAAAGGAGGAAACATCCCTGAGTAAATCACAGAGTGGACCGTGGAGAATCACTTGTTTTGACAGATCGCCGATTTTAAGTCACAAGAGATTAAACTGTTTATGGTCAAAACTGCTGCGAATTACGCACCCGGACTCTTTAATCCATGATTTACGAGCGACTGAAAGTGGGGATTTGAAAGTCAGGAAAACATTAGATCCCTGATTTCGATCCCCGTGGAGAATTAAACTATATACACCGTTTTGGAGGGTTGTAAAGTCCACCCCCCTCTCACTTTCTCACCCAACCCTTGACTCATAGTAAATGCGTGGATTCAAAATACTTTCTGCACGCCTCGTCTATCTCTCAACTCTGAACCACCTACAAATTTTCGTAAGTTTACCCAATAGTGATCGTTTAGAAAGTTTTTAGTATTAGTCTTAAATTTCAAGCGTAAAGTCCTTTTTTTTAATATTGAGAGAGGAAGATTTATTTTATTTTTTATTATTTGGAATCTTGAAATATTGGATTTTTTTATTCGACAGAGGAGTTTTTGGGGTTTATTTATACTTATTAAAATTTTGAAAAAGTAGAATACAGGCCTTGGACTATTGGGACTTTTGACACTTTTTTCTTTACTCTAAGCAAATATTTAGAATTTTTCCAAGATTCGATTAATTTTTAGCTGCAATGTTATTGCTAAAAAATGGGAATGAAATTTTTCAGAAGGAATTTTTTTCAACGGGCTAAATTAATTTAAGAATCACAACATTATGAATTTTCTCCTGCTGTGTAATTATAAATGATTCAATTTATAAAATTTTTTCATAGAATTTAAATTTAAGAGAAGAAAAATATATAGAGTAATTATTACTATTTACAAAGTAGAAACAGAACTGTTTGAAACTTTAGCTCATTTGTGACAATTTCCACTTTTTTCGAAGTAAATTTAGTCACGGTTACGTCTTTGTTGACTAAAATTGAAAACGATTTGCATTTAAATGAATCTAAATTTCAATCAATTCAAAATATGATTTATCCAAATTATAATTTATCTAAAAATCAATTTAACTGAATTTTTCTCTTTTCAAATTTTAATTTGTCGAAATTTCAATTTTCAATTAATCCAACTTTTAATACATTTTAATTTTTGTACACAAATTTTTTAATTGAAATTTTAATTTAATTCATCCAACTTTTTTAATTATGTACCTAAATTTCAACTCATTTCAGTTTTAATTATTCTATCAAAATTTTAAAATTGACATTTTTGTCTGCAAGGAATTAATCGTTTTGAATTGAAAATTATCTGAATTTTGAACTTTTTAATTTACAATTATTTTAATAAAAAATTGTAATCTTGATAGAAGCATTATTTTTTATTGCAAATTGTAAAAATCAAAAGACGTAAGTTAAAGAAAATTCTATCGCGAAAATGTAATTTGTTTTAAATCTTATGAAAACAAATCTAAAAATGTTATTAAATTTTCGTGAAGAATTTTATTAGAATTTTTAAAAATCCTAATTAAATTCTTTTCAAGAATTTCTTTAAATTTTTTTTAAAGTATAAGAGTTTTTTTTTAATTTTAATTGATATTTTTGAAAGCAATTGGATTTTATGAAGAAGAATTTTATTAAAATTGTATTAAAAATAAATGAATTCTTGCAAAGAATTTTATCAAAAAATGTGATAATAATAGAATTCCTTCTAAAAATGTTATTAAATTCTCGTGAAGAATTTTATTGAAATTTTGAAAAATCCTAATTAAATTCTTTTGAAGAATTTCTTTGAATTTTTTTTTTAACTAATTGAGATTCTTTAAAAATTTTAATTGAAAATTTTCAAAGCCGTTGAATTTTATGAAGAAGAATTTTATAAAAATTGTATTAAAAAAAATTGAATTCTTGAGAAGAATTTTATTTCTATTTATAAAAATATTTGAATTGTTCCAAAGAATTATTTAAAATTTTAGAAAGTAAATTAATTTTATGTTCATATTTCAAGATTAAAATTCTTTCGAGAAATTCTAATAAAATTGTTTTGAAAATAATTAAATTTCTGCAAAGGATTTCACTATTTATATAAACATAAGTGAATTATTGCAAAAGAATTTTACTATCTATAAAAATAATTGAAATGTTTCAAAGAAATTATTAAAATTTTAGGAAATAAATAAAATTTATGAATAATTTTATAGAAATAATTTTAAATAATGAATTTTTTTTTCTTTTTTATAAATATTTTGACAATAATTGAATTATTTTTAAAGAATTTAAAATTCTTGTTGAAATAGAATTTATTGAAGTTTTTGAAAATAATTAAATTCTTTCGTGTAAATTTATTTCAAATTGGATAAAAAATAATTTAATTCTTTCAAAGAATTGTAGTATTTATAAAAATAATTGAATTGATTTGAAAAATTTATTAAAATTTTAGGAAATTAATAAAATTTATAAAAATATTTAAAAGTATTTGAATTCATCTGAGGAATTTAAGTAAAATTATTTTGAAAGTAATTGAATTCCTGCAAAGAATTTTACTATTTATAAAATTAATTGAATTCTTGCGAAGAATTTTACTATATTTATAGGATTAATTTAATTATTTCGAAGTGTGTTAAAAATATTTCTAAAAATTGATCTCTTCCGAGAAATTTAATTAAAATTGTTTTAAAAATAATTGAATTTTTGTAAAGATTTTACTACATAAAAAAATAATTGAATTGTTTAGAAGAATTTATTAAATGTTTAGAAAATTAGTGAATTCTTTCGTGAAATTTTATTAACCTTTTTAAAATATGAACAGTAATAATTAACTTTGAACTTAATAATTGTATTTTTTAATTTTTGACTATGAAATTATTTGAAAAATTTATATTTCAAAATAAAAAATTTTCTTAATTTCCATAACAATAACAAATTACATAACACGTTCAGCGCGCTTGCGGGAGTAACATTTGCTAGTTTCGATAATAAAGAATAAATTTTCTTGGATAAAAATGTTTGAAATTGGACAAGTGTGCGTGTGATAAGTTCAGTCCCTGCACATTGACGGTAGTAAATTTCATGTGGGATTCACATACGACTACGGAGTCGTTCATTCGTCGAGGTTTCTGCACATATATAGAGACAGAGTGAGAGAGTAAAAGCATTGAGTATAAAAAAAAGAAGACAGTAAATAGAAAAAGGGATAGATGACCAGTTTTAGGGAAAGGGGAAGGTAGAAGCGTAGAAAATTTAATGAAATCGCCATGCAATTTTTCAAATGCTCTATATATACGTATAAAACTAGCCCCTCCAAATCGCCGCGGATTAAAGATCTAATGGACGACCCTGTGAAATTGCTATTACTGCGGTTCGTTCTCGTTTACGATGATGCAGTCGTTTTTCGAAAAAAAAAATAATCCCTTATCGTTCAAAAATTTTATATCTTCAACACATTGATATACCGAAATGTCCCATTTAAAATTGAATATTTCAGTAATAAAACGCGGATAGAAAATTTCTACTATTACTTATTGGCAATTCTTCGGTTTGAAATAGTTTCTTTTTTGCAAAATATTATTCTTTATTTGTGTATTTTTTTATTTCTTTATATTTTCGGAACAATTTTCGCGTATTGTAAAGAATCTTAATTTCAATTAATTGTTGTTTTGTTTGTTCCTAATTTTTATTGATAAAAAATTGTGAGCTGTATATTAAATTTTGAACCTTTAAATCTTCACTTATAAAGAAAAATTAAATTAATGAACATTTTAATAGTAAGAAATTAACAAATTACTTATTTTGCGCAATTTGTTTGTCACCATCTTGTCACTTATTTTTGGAAAATAAAAACAATATAAAAATTTTTACGTATCTCAAGGAATAAAGTTTCTGTTATCTAATTTGTAAACATTGTCACAATTTTTAAAAAGAATTTTAAATAATAGGTAACACTTGTTTTTTTACTACATTTTGGTATTTTTAAATGAACAAACGAATTCTAAGAATTGTCTCAGCGGGATGAGATTTTTTTTATGAAATTTTATTTTTTGTTTTCTTACAAAATCGAGGGAGATAAGTAATAATCGCCTAAAGTAAATTGATTTGAATTAGATCTCAATAGATTGTAATTGTGAAGTTTCTTGATATATAAGCATCAGCCGCTAATAATTTTATGTTAGAATTGATCATTATGTCGCTCGCCGCCTAATACTTTAGGTCGATAGGTGATATAAAGCTCGAATTATTGCTCATGCCTAACGGGTGATCTTGTAACTCATAATAAGAACGACGCGTGAAAATATTACCTGCCCACCTTCATATTGAGTCATTTCCGTCTCTAAATTTCTTTTTTGACGCAAAACAAATTGTTCTTAATAATACACTTTCTTTTTACGCATTTTTATTATTTTTTGAATTTAAATAATTAAATATTGCGTTTATAGAACATTAAATTCTTTTGTTTCTAAATACAATTGAATGTTGCAAAAAAATTGTTTAGATTTTGTTAGTTAAATGATCTTTAACGATTGAGATATTTTGTAACACAGAATTCACAAGAATTCAATTAATTTTATAAATAGTTAAACTCTTTACTTTTCATATAAAAAATGTTAATAAATCCTTCTAAACAATTCTATTATTTTTTAAGTAGTAAAATCTTTACGAAAATGCAATAATTTAAAAAATATTTTCAATTGAATTCCTCGGAAGAGATCAATTTTTAGAAATATTTTAGCACTCTTCGAAATAATTCAATTATTCTTATAAATATAGTAAAATTCTTTGCAAGAATTCAATTAATTTTTTAAATAGTAAAATTCTTTGCAGAAATTCAATTATTTTCAAAACAATTTTAATTAAATTCCTCGGATGAATTCAAATATTTTTAAATATTTTCAAAAATTTTATTTATTTTCTAAAATTTTAATTAATTCTTCGAAACAATTCAATTTTTTGTATAAATACTACAATTCTTTGATGAAATTAAATTATTTTTAATCCAAGTTAAATAAAATTACACGAAAGAATTTAATTATTTTCAAAAATTTCAATAAAATTGTATTTTCAACAAGAATTTTAAATTCTTTAAAAATAATTCAATTATTGTCAAAATATTTATAAAAAAGAAAAAAAAATCATTATTTAAAATTATTTCTATAAAATTATTCATAAATTTTATTTATTTCTTAAAATTTTAATAATTTCTTTGAAACATTTCAATTATTTTTATAAATCGTAAAATTATTTGCAATAATTCATTTATGTTTAGGTATAAATAGTATAAATTCTTTGCAGAAATTTAATTATTTTCAAAACAATTTTAATAGAATTTCTCGAAAGAATTTTAATCTTGAAATATGAACATAAAATTCATTTACTTTCTAAAATTTTAAATAATTTTTTGGAACAATTCAAATATTTTTATAAAAAGAAATAAAATTCTTCTCAAGAATTCAATTATTTTTAATACAATTTTCATAAAATTCTTCTTCATAAAATCCAACGGCTTTGAAAATTTTCAATTAAAACTTTTAAAGAATCTCAATTAGTTAAAAAAAAAATTCAAAGAAATTCTTCAAAAGAATTTAATTAGGATTTTTAAAAATTTTAATAAAATTCTTCACGAGAATTTAATAACATTTTTAGAAGAAATTCTATTATTATCAAATTTTTTGATAAAATTCTTTGCAATAGTTCGATGATTTTCAATTCATTAATTTTAAAAATAAAAATATTTGAAAAGAAAATTTTTTTGAAAATTTATTTATTTAAAAAATTAAATTTTTCGAAAAATTTCTTTCAACTTTTTTTAAGTAATCGTCCATGTGAATAGTTATAATTAAAAATTAGATTCTTGAAAGTTTGTGAAAATTGTTTGTAGATCCTAATGGAGTTTTTTCCAGAATTTTATTTATTTTTATTTTATTTAAAAATTTTTTAAATAATTGAATTATATGAAAATAATATTGAATTCTAGGGAAGAATTTTACTAGCTATTTATAAAAATAATTTAATTCCTGCGAGAAATTTTACTTTTTTATAAATAATTGAATTGAGTTGAAGAATTTTATTAAAATAGTATTCAATAATTATTTGAATTCAGTAAGTTAATTTTTTTCAATTTTGCTTCTGAAAGTATTCAAAAGTTGAAAATAAGTTTTGTTATTAAAATGTTTTCAAATTTGCCTAATGTTTGACATAAATTTTGAAATTATTAGTATAAAATTATATGAAAGTAAAGTTAATTTTCTTAAGGTTCTCCGACTGCTATACTTTTGTAAAAATTGATTTTCGATAGATCTTTTTCAAATTTTATAAAAATGTTTCTTCGGGAGCTCTTTAAATGTGGTCGAAATTTGAAAACCCTTTGACGTGTCAAAAAACGAGATAATGTGGTTGAAATTTTCTATTCTGAACATAATCGCAAGTAAAAGTGAAAGTTTGAACTTGAATAACATGAGAACATTTATTCCAAAAGTTTGTTTGCTATACGTCGGAGAAATTTATTTTTCATTTTCAATTATAAATGAAATGACATATTCTGCCTTAAACTGTTGTTAAAAAAAATTGTTGTCATGTAGTAGAAGAATAAAAGCATGAATGAATTTGCTGTTTGGTGGTTAATCATGAGAATATATGCAAATTTATAATGGACATCTTTTTTCTGTTTCAGACATGCCAAGATGATTTTACAGTTTACATAAACAGTTGTGTATATATGTATGTATGTAAAATATGTGTGTATATATATACATAGTTTGAAGGAAGGATATATACGCTTTTTGAAAATTCATGCTTGAACCACGGGAGCGCCGAGAGAGAAGGAGAGAGAAATTATTAATGTATGCAGAGTTTCTGCCTGCCACGCTCGTCAGTTGAGGAGAGTTGAAATCTGGCCAGGACCTCCTAAGCATATCTGATCTCTTGGCACTATGCTGATCCGTGAAACATCTTGTTAGCTCAGTACAAATGGATAAAAGATGCCTTATACCTTGTGACTCTAAAAGTTATAACCCCATTCGGCATTCAATTCTTGATCCATATGAATTTTATACGGGTCAGAAAATATTTGCTGAATAATCCGTCGTCGTCGTCGTCGTGTCTTCGTCGTTCACGAGAAAGAGATGAAATTGACACGCGGTGACTAATTTGGTATGTTAAATTTAATGGAGCCTCTTTGGAAACAAAACACGTTTTTATGGACTCTTTAGAAAGACCAACTATTTTTGATATATTATTTTTTGAATTATTATTATTACATTATTTATTATTATTATTATTACTGCAGGAATCGCAAGTTTGTCCTCTTTTTTACCTAATCTCCTTTTTTATCCCCTTAAATTAATAAAGTTCTCTAAAACACCTTTCCTTTTTTTAATAGAAAAACTTGCAAAAATTCCCTTTCTTGTATAAGTTACAAAATTTCTGAGTTATATATTAAAGAATAAAATTTCTACTTTTTTCAAACTTTGCCAAAGTTTTACTTTTCTGAAACTATTATATTATATATTATAATTATATTTTATTTATTTATTGAATGTAAATTGTTTAAAAGTTTATAATTATTATTATTTTCTTTCAGAAGAATTATCATATTGATGATGGAATGCCTCAAGATTGGAGAATAAAAGAAAATATTTCGATTCTTCTAAGACGACAGTTTGTTGAGATTGAAAGCTTCATCAAAAAGATGCCTACTAATCAAATTTTTTCTGATCCTAATAAGTTTGGATAATCAGATGAGATGATCAGGTATTCATTGATTTATAATTTTTTTTTCAATTTGAAAATTCTTCCGAAGAGTGATAGAAAAATGTAGGGATCATTCTTTTCGTTTTGTATAGTATAAACTATCATCGGTAATAGTTTAAATTCCGTGGGAACAACAAAAATAGTTTAAATTAACGAAATTTTTATTTACCAAATGTTTTAAGTATATCGAATGAAAGTTTGGATTGTTTTTTAATCTATTAACTGAAGAAAGTTTTGCACGTTTGTATATAAAGCAATATCACAAGTAAAATTCAACATGATACTTGATTGATGTTTATGATTGTTAATTATTGATATATACACAGTGAATTAAAAGTTGTTTAAAAATTGAATTAATTATTCAATTTTAATTTGAATAAAGTTTGAATTTTATTTTATTGAAATTTGAATAAGGTGCAAATTTTAATTATCCAAAATGCAATTTATACTAATTATTCATTTAAATTTTGTTCGATTCTAATTTCAATTAAATATAATTTCAATTTTATTCAAATTATAATTCAATTCATAAGTGATACAACTATTAATTGATTATAAAGTTTTATTGGTTATAACAAATTTTAAATTGTTGAAATTTTTACTTTTTTAAAATTTTAATCAAACGGAAACTCAATCCACTGACATTTAAAATGTTCGAAATTTATATCACTCCCAAATTAATTAATTCAAAATCAAATAGTAAACTTTGAATTATTTAAGCTTTTCAATTAAAAAATAAATTCAAGAAGGTTGTTACAAATGAGGAAAATCAGGGATTTCAGTAAAAAAATTAATAGCGCAAGACAGAAAAAGACTGGGCATTTTATTAAAATACAAATAAAGAATTAAATTTTTAGAATTGAAAAGAAAATTCGAGATGTTGATTTCCGATAACTTTTAAAAATATTGAAATTTAATTCTATTTGAATTTCTCTACATTTAACAATAATATAACTATTTTATTATTTAGGACTAATATTTTAGTCTTAAAAAAATTTCATACTGTTAATAAATTGTTTATATATAAATTAAGATTTTTAATAATTTTGATTAAAAATTCTAAAAAAGTTAGTTTTTGAAAAATTTTTCTTAAAATTTTCGCTAAAATTGTGGCATATTTGAATAATTGAATTTTAGTAAAATAAAATTTTAAACAAATGGATTTTAGTATTATTTTTCCATTTTGCGTTAAAATAATTGAATTTTCAAGTAAATTTCAATCAATTTTCAAATAAATTCACAAAATTATTAAAAACTAGCAAATTTCACGCGCACTAGCGGTCGGAACGTAGTATTCAATTTATTGCAATGCAAATTATAACATTTTTTATTTTCAAATATTTATTTTTTGATAAATTTGTAATCAAAATCGGAAAAATTCACTTATCAAGAAACTATTTGATGATTATTGTTTATATTTTCAAAAATTTTAAATAACTCTTCCCAAGAATTCAATTATTTACATATATACATATAACATCACGAAGAGTAAAATTCTGCAAAGAAATAAAATTATTTTGATGAAAATTTTAATAAAATGTCACGACAGAATTCAATTATTCTCCAAAATTTGCATAAATCCATTAAAACTAGTCAAATATTTAGTAAAGTCTTTGCGAACATTAAATTTTCTTAAAAATAATTCTAAAAGTGATTTAATCTCAAAAAATCAACTATTTCTAAGAATGCCATGGAGAATTTATTTGAAAAATTCAAATATTTTCCTAATTTTGAAGAAAATTCTTGTAAAATATTAAATTATTTTTGTTTTAAACGAAAAAATGACACCATTTGTTTATCAAAATTTTATTATGCCAATTTTTCAATAAAATTTCACTGAAGGATTCTGCAAAATTTTTTTCAATTTTTAATAAAATTTATTTATTTTCCAAACTTCTAATAAATTGTTGGGAAATAATTCAATTATTTTTAAAAATAGTAAAATTATTCGCAAGAATTAAATTATTTTTAATTTAATTGCAGTAAAATGTCTCGAAAGAATACAATTATTTAAAAAAAATATTAATTAAATTCAATTGTTGCTATTGAAATTCTTATAAAATTCTTCCGAAAAATTGAATTATTTTTTTCAACAGTAAAATTCATGGCAAAAATTCAACTATTTTTTTTTTAATAGTAAAATTCATGATAGAAATTCAATTATTTTTAACAGTAGTTTAATAAAATTTCTCAACATTTTGTTATTTTTTAAAAACATTTAATAAAAGTTTTCGATTAATAATACAATTATTAAAATTATTTTGAAAATTTTTTGAAAATTCTTTCAAAACATTTAATTATTTTCAAAAATTATGTTAAAACTCTTTAAAACAATTTAATTATTTTTTATAAATTGTAAGATTCTTCTCAAGAATTTGAATGATTTTTATGACATTTTATTTAAAAAAGCAACTATTAAAAAAATTGGGAAAGAAAAAAGCAAACAACTAACTTCCAACTGTGAACAGATTACCGAAGCATATGTATTTTATTATTACTAATAAATGAGTAATAATTAATAATTGTTATTTGATTTAGAGACGAATTTTAGTTAAAAATTGTATATGGAAAATAATTGATTTCGATTATTGAAAATTATTTTGTACAAGTTACAGTTATAATTCTTATAAATTATTGTATTTCTATAATTGTTTGAAGTTTTTAAAAGTCTTAACTTTTATTTCTATGGAAAAAAATAATGATTAAATATTTGTCTGAAAAAATTGATGTTTCCAATAATTTTACATTTAAGTGAAGACAATCATAAATACGATTATTAAAGATATTTATTAATTTTCGATAAACTCTTGGAGGAATCATTTTTGAAATATTTCTTTATTAGATAATTGTGTTATTTTATTAATGATAATATTATAATTTAGTTATTAATCAATATATCGGATAGATTAATAGTTACGCTTATATGTTTCTTAATTTTTCGATAAAGATACATTGGAAGGTTTTATGTCTAAATTTGCCACACTTGCATTCGTTTATTATTATCATCATCATCATCATCATCATCGATAAGACAACACACGCTCCCCTCGCTCAGAGATTTCTCACCTTCGACATTATAACCTGTTTTGTCGCGATCTTATCTCCGAGATTGGGTCCTCTCTCTTCTTTTGGGATTTCACATCTCCCGTCTTGTCTCACTCATACGCATTAATAATTTCTAGATAAACTGATGATTCAACCACATCAAAGAGAAAGATGGAAGACTTTTGTCGATGTTATCGTCTACTCTGCACAGAAGGACAGAAGAGTGAGTTTGTGCTCTCAGCTATTTTATTATAATACGTCAGTCTTTTCTAGCTTGCATCTTTAATGCTCTTTTTTTTCTTTTATCAAGTTGCATTCTCCATCCAATCGTCGTCATCCCCACGAGTACAAGAGCAGTGGCATACGAGGGTGGGCTGTCGAGTGGTAGGTTGTACCCGGAATACCCACCGCCGTGCCAAACACAGTGGGGTCTCTCTCACTCTCTCTCTCTCTCTTTTATTGTAAATGCGAGATGAGCAGAGAGAGACTCGAAGAGATCATGATCTTATCTAAGTGGTGAGGGATAAACTGCGATGATACGGTATACGAGAGTGTCAGGAAGGTTTAAGCTTCATCGTGGAGGGAGAAACGGTGGAATGCATTGAGGCCCAAGAATAACTGGGGCCCTAGCCTGGGGACAGTGACATGTATCCCCCGCGGAGTCACACACGCTAAACCGCAGAAAGTATTCTATTATCTTGTGTTGTGTCCCGCATTTATATATACTTTAGGACACATGAATTTCACATTCACAGCGTTGAATGATTCATCTAATGATTCCCGCATAACATTTGTCTAAGTTCTCAGTATTTATTGAAATTTGGGCCTTTGGGTAGTTTTCAATTTTTATGTTTAACGGTTTAGAAACAAATTAAAGGCAAATTTGAAACAAACATTTTTTTAATTTTAAAAATAATTTTATTCCATCGAAAACTTTTATTAAATGTTTCTAAAAACAAAAAATGTATTCTGTTGAGAAATTTTAGTAATTAACTATTAAAAATAATTGAATTTCTGCAATGAATTGTACTATTAAAAAAAAATAATTAAATTTTTCCGAAGAATCTTATCAGAAATTTTTTAAATAATTGAATTCTTGCACAGAATTTTATTAAAAACTATCAAAACTACAAAAATTTTACCAAAATTTTCTCTTCCATTGTTACTTTCAAAATTTGCTTTTCTAAATTTAATGAAAATTATTAATTTCTTTACAAATATAATTTTTCTTACGGTCTTTCATTAAATGTATAATTATTTGAACAACTCGTATATACTAAACGTCAAAATATTTCTAACAGCAACTTGAAATAAAAAGCAAAATTTATTTCAATAAAAGTTGGCAACATTTTCAATTGTTTCAATTTTTTAAAAATTATTTTCTGAAATCGGAGTAATTTTAAAAAATTTTCTGTTTTTATTTTTTCAAGAAATAATTTTACGCAATTTCTGCAAAATCAATTTTTCAAAACATTAATACTTTTTGATGAACAAAAATTTGAAAACTTATTCATATTTATTTTTTCGAAGGAATTAAAATTTCAAATAATTGCAATAAAAAACCTCATGAAATATTATTTCAAAAAATTTGCAACTGTAATTCATCTAAAATTCAATTATTTTTAAGGAAAATTAAATTTTAAATTTAAATTTTCAAGAAATATAATTTTAAAACCTTTCAAAATTAAATTAATTTCTAAAATTCCTCTTATAATGTAGTTGAAATATTCAATTATTTTTTAAATTTTTAAATGAAATTTTTGTTAAATTAATTCCAATTAGAATTCAAGTACGAGAATTATGATTTAAATAGAATAATTTTTGTAAATTCATAAAATGATATAATTTCAAAAATATAATTATATTTATAGGCAATTTTTAAAGAGGAAGAAATAAAATTATTTAAAATATAAAATTTTACAAAATTTCTACTTGTTTCAATTTGTTAAAATTATTGTCGAGAATTCAAGTACTTTTTTCTTTAAATATATATAATTTCCAAAGTCCTGATTAAATTATTTGAAGAATTTGTTTGTATTTTGTTAAAATAATCTATTTTTATTAATAATTTTAATTAACATTTTTGAAAGTATTTATAAAGAATTTCTTTCAAGTTTTTAAAATAATCGCTTCCGTTTAAGTTTATTAAAATTGTTTTGAATATAATTAAATTCTTATGAAACATTTTATTATTTATAAAAGTAATTTAATTCTTGCGAAGAATTTTAGTATTTTTTTAAAACATTTAAATTTTTTAAAAATAATTGAATTGTTTCCAAGAATTTATTAAAAGTTTGGAAAATAAATTAATTTTTTCGAAAAATTTATTAAAAATTGGAAAAAAATTTTGCTGAATCCTTTAGTGAAATTTTATTAAAAAATTTACATAATAAAAGTTTGATAAACAAATCGTGTCACTTTTAAATTTTTAAGGAAAAGAATTAACAATTTTACAAAAACTTTCTTCAAGATTTGAAAAATAATTGAATTTTTAAAAAAATTTTACAGACAATCTTTGAAACAATTTAATTTTTAAGATTAAATCACTTTTTTACAATATTATTTTTAAGAGAATTGAATGTTTGCAAAGACTTTACTAAATATTTGAATTGTTTATATGAATGTAAACAAAATTTCAGGAAATAATTTAATTCTTTCGTAAAATTTTATTAAAATTGTATTCAAAATAATTGAATTTCTATGTGAAGAATTTTATTACTTGTGAAAATAATTGAATTCTTTCGAAAAATGTTACTATGCATGAAAATAATTGAATTCTTGCGAACATTTATTTAAAAAAATTTCGAAATATAAACAATAATAATTAAATATTTACTTAATAAGTGAATTTTTCAGATTTTGATTATGAATTTATCTGAAAATTAAAATTTGAAAATAAAAAATTTTATAATTTGCATTGCAATAAATTTATTTGAAAATTCTATTATTTTAACGCAAAATGGAAAAATAATACTAAAATCCATTTGTTTACAATTTAATTTTACTAAAATTCAATTGTTCAAAAATTTCACTAATATTCTTGTTTGCTTTTCTCGTTTACTTATTCTTGCCTACTTTTCTTCTTAATATAATATTTTAAATTCTTAAATTAATATATTAAAAATAAATTAAATCTTATTATAATAATTTTATCAACTTTTTTTAAATAATTTAATTCTTTCGAGATATTTTATTTAAATCGTATTAAAAATAATTTGAATTCTTATGGCAAATTTTATTATTTATGAAAATATTTCAATTCTTTTGAAGGATTTAAAAAAATTTTTTAATAATGTTTTTTTAATAATGTTTACTGAAAGTTTTGAAAATAATTGACTTTTACAGAGAAATTCTTTAAAGATTTGAAATTAATCGTGTTTGTTAATAATTGAATTCTTTTTATCATTTTATTAAAATTTTTAAAAGGTCTTTTTAAATTGAATTTCTATAAAGAATTTTTTTATTATATAAAAATAATTGAATTCTTTAGTAGAATTTTATTACATATTTATAAAATATAATTCAATTATTGCGAAGAATTTTATTAAAATTGTATTTAAAAAATCTTGAATTCCTATAAAGAATTTAATATTTACATAAATATAATTGAATTCTTGCGAGGAATTTTGTTACAATTTAAAGAAGTATAAATAATAGGCAGTTAATCAAATTTGTAGAATAGAAAAAAAATTTTTGAATTTTATTATACAAAAATTTATATTTTTTTTCATTTTTGACAATATTGAACTTTGCAGAATACGAAATTAAATTTATTTGTACATTTTTTTACATTGATCTCAATAAAAATGATTAAATTTCAATACACTGGAAATTTTTGACAAATGAATGTGGAATTCAGCCTTCGTAAAAAATGCATTTAAATGATATTTCTCGTGTCTTTCACGTCGTTCATCGCTCGCTCTCTTCTCTCTCGAACCCCCTAAATATTCAAATCTGTAAAATTATGAAAGACATTAAAGCCTCTTTGTGTAGAAACATAAGTCATCAGAGAAGACACTAAGTGGTCTTCCATTTTGTTCCGTGTTTATCACTTGTAATAATCGTTTCTCGTATCCTCCTTTATTATTTTCTTCTTCATGAGGGAGAAAGTTATAAGGGATTTGTTAAATCAGGTGGTTCACAATTTTTCCTGAATGGATTTTATTAATGGGAGCACAATTTGAACTTTATTAATAGCGAAAATTTTGACGAAAATTTCTTTTTTTTTAGATTATAGATTTTTATGTTCATTATACCGAACGGATGCTGGTCGCGAGGATTCATTTAAACAGTTCGTATTAATATTTGAAATCTAATTTAATTTAATTTACTGAGCTTTGAATTTAATTATTGAGAGAATTATGGAATCAGAGATTGAGAATTTTATCCATTGGTTAATAAAACAAGATTCTCTCCTGTATTTGCTAAATTTAATTTTATTCATTAATTGGAGGTTTCATTTTATTTAATTGATTCGTGTATAATTTATTCAGATATGTGGAAAAATTAGTGCAACATAATTGAAAATCGTTAAGTTTGATTAGTGCAATGTGCTTTTAAAATATTAATTATTTTGCAAATATTCTGTCTCAATAAAAAATTTTTATTTGAAGCAATTTTAAGATCTTGGAGTCGATAATGTTTGTAACTCGTGATTGAAGTATTGACACCAAGATCTTAAAATTGCTTCAAATGGAATTTTTTTATTAAGACGAATAATTGGATTTCATTAACTGTCTATATGTTAATCTTTAAATTAAATTTTAAATTTGTTGCACTTGAATATTAAAACAAAGATCTTATAATTGCTTCAAATAAAATTTTTAAAGACGAATAATTGGATTTCGTGAGCTGTTTATGTTAATTAAATTAAATTAAATTTCAAATTTGTTACAATTGAATATTAAAACTAGTTATAATTTTACATGGTAAACTTCTTCTGTTTAATTTTATTAAAAGATTCAATTTCTTTAATTATTTATTAATTTAAAATAGTTTTTATAATTTTGTGAAACTTCTATTAAATTCAAAAGTTTTCGAAGAATGAGGAACCGTTTTTTTTTGCTATTGATTCACGAAAAAAATCATTCCATTCATAATATTTCGATATGATTATCATAGGCTAGCAATAGATTTTAATTCGTAAAATTTTTCGAAGAAAGTCTCGACGACTTAAATTCTTGATGTAGTCTCTCTCTCTCTCTCCCCTTGGATTTTTATCTCAAGACGTTATTACCATCGACCGATCGTATTTCATTACTATGATGACTTTCTTGAAAACTTGAATCTTGGGTCAAACTTCGAGGCGTCGTTAAAGGCCATAACGAACGTTGTTAATATAATTAGTTACCAAACAGATTCACGCTCATCGGACAACAAACGGATTATCCTCCTCCTCGAGGCAAAAAGCCATTCTTGACTAGAATTTATTAAGCGTTTCAGAGACACCCTGTGGACCTCTCTTCTCATCCACACGCAGGTATTTTTTTTCCTTTTTTTGACCAAAATAAAAAAAAGAGAGAAGAAGAAGAAAAAAAACAGTGTCAACTCGTAGGTAGCAAGAGATGTTGTCCCTTGTGTGTTGTCAAAATAAAACCGGTTGTCGCTAAACATCCCCATCTTATTAAGGTCGGCAGTTTCTCGCCCATTTTTGAAAAAAATCTTTACTTTTTGATCAGTTTCTTTATACATTAAAGGCATTAAATACACAGAGAAAATATTTTTAACTCCTTTTTATGGTTATCTCAAAACCGTATAAGAGGTGGAATCTTAAAAACATATTGATGCTCTGGCCTTTCTCATATTATTTAGCAGCCAAAAAAAAAACGGGGGAAATAAAATTTTATTATAGATACTGATGTAGAAGGAAAAAATCGTCTCTTACTTTTTTTTTCTTCATTTCTTTATTCAATCGGCTTTCATTAATTTTATCGAAATGTTATTAACACAAATATTCACCAAAGTATCGAGTCGTTAATATTATTAATTACCAGCTCCTTCTCTCTCTTTCTCTTTCTGGATGTTAAAAAAAATTTACACAATATTCTGGTCCACAAGTCGTAGATTTTGTTTATTTCGCTTTAGGAATTTTTACTTCTGTGCTCATTTATAGAATCTAAAGACTATTATTTATTAATTATTAATTCGACCGTATTTTGTTATTAAAAATAGAAAATTATAATTTTATTCTAAAAATTGCTATTCTACTACTTTTATTTTTTTTTATTTATTTTTTCTTTCCTTTATTTTCTACTTTATTTATTATTATTGATTTTATTGCCTTCTAATGTATTTTAATATTTTTTGATTATTAATTCGACGATTTTTAGTTTTTGGAAACAATTCTAATTTCTAATTATTATTATTCTGTTCATGCTACTTTATTTATTTTTATTATTTCAGAATTGTCATGGAAATCATAAAATTGTCAGCGAAATGAAGAAAATGGCAGGACAGTTTATCGAAAGTACTGGAAAAATAATAATCTTCTAGAATTACTACAAAAAATCCAATTCTTGCTGTCTGAGAATATTTTTGAATTTTTATGAATTTAAAAGTTTTGAATTCTCCTTGGAATTTTTCTAAAAATATTTAATTTATTTTGTATAATTAAATTCCAAAAGAATTTTCTTATTGTTATAGAAATTATACTCAACTTTGATAACTTTTTACTTAAAAACAATCGCAATTGTCCGAAATAATTTAATTTCAGAAAGTTAAAACCTTCTGAAATTTTAAACACTGTATCAAAAAAGTAATGTAATGAAATATTTAGTTAAATTTTAGTTTTAAATACTTTTATTTAAAATTTTGATGAAAGTTAAGTTTGGAGAAACAATTTATTTATTTTTAAAAATATTTGAATTTGAAAGAAAATTTTATTAGTGAAATTATTCAATTAATTGAAATTTTTATGAAATCAAATTGAAAAAACTGGGATTTTATTCAACAGTGTCATTAGATTTTTTAAAAATATCGAATTTTCAAAATATTTACAATTAATAATTGTTAAAATAATTCGAAACTTGTTTCGAAACTTTCGAATTTGAAAGAGTTCAAAAACTTTTAAAAAATTTTTCGCAACAATTCAATTATTTTTGAAAATAATTGAAATTAAATTATTTTCAAAAGTTTTGATTAAAAGTTATGTAAGAATTCAATTTTCGAAAATTTTGATAAAAGTCAATAGAAAAATACAAATAATTGAAGAAAAATTTTAATAAAATTCAGAGAAAATTTCCAATTTTTGAAAATTTTGATAAAAGACAATAGAAAAATACAAATAATTGAAAAAAAATTTTAATAAAATTCAGAGAAAATTTCCAATTTTTGAAAATTTTGATCAATGTTATTAGAAGAATACAAATAATTAAAAAGATTTAATAAAATTCAGAGAAAAATTTCAATTTTCGAAAGTTTTGATAAAAATTGTTGAAAGAATTCAAATTTTTTTCAAAATGATTTTGGTTAAATTCCTCAAAAAAATTTTATTATTTGCAAACATTGTGATAAAGTTCCTAAAAACAATTCAATTATATTAAAAAGTTTTAATACAATTCTTTGAATCTTTTCAATTATTTCAAAAAAAAAAGTTTAAAAAGTTTGTGCGAACTTATTTTAATTCAATGTCCAATACAATTTTTTACAATTTTTCGAAAGAATTTAATTATTTTTAAAAATTTTAATCAAATTCTTTACTTATAAGAATCTAATTATTTCCAATACATTTTTAAAAAATTCAAAACTGTTAAACTGAAAAATTAGCAAAAATTCCATTTTATTAAAATTCTTTGCAACTATTCAATTATTTTTATAGTAAAATAAAATCATTGCAGGATTTCAATTATTTTTAATACAATTTTACAAGAATTACTCGGAAAATGTAATTATTTTTAAAAATTTAATTTCAATTCCCCGAAAAAATCAATAATTTAAATAATTTTTTTTAAATCATTGAATGAATTCAATTTTTTTAAAAAATAACAAAATTTTTCACAGAAATTCAATTCTTTTTAAAACCTATCAATATAATGTTCCTCAATAATTCAATTATTTTCGTATAAATAATAAAGTTCTTCTTAGGAATTCAATTAGTTTTGAAAATTCTAATAAAGTTTTTAGCAACTATTCAATTATTTTCATAAATAATCAAATTTATCGCAGGATTTCAATTATTTTCAAAACTACAATTTTATGGGAAAAATTCTTAAAAAATAATGTAATTTATTCTTAAAAATTTAATATCAATTTCTTGATGAAATCAATTGTTTAAAGAAATGTTTTTTTTTAATTCATTGAAAGAATTCAATTATTCATAAAAATATGAGGATTTTTCACAGGATTTAAATTATTTTCAAGTATATTTTAATTTAATTGTTTGAAAGAAATTAGTTATATTATCAATACAATTTTAATTAAATTTTTTTGAAATAATTCAATTATTCTTTTCGGTTTGGAATAAAATTCTTCTAAAAGAATTCAATGATGTCGATAAATAACAAAAATATTCCGAAAAATAATAAATTTCTTTTTGGAAATTCAATGATTTTGAAAAATTCTAATAAAATCGTTCGCAAGAATTCAATTATTCTCAAAATTTTAATTATTCTTTGTAAAATTCAATTATTTCTAAAAAAAATTTCGCAATACAATGATTTTCAATATCTACCATTTTTCATCAAATTTCCAAACAGAATTCAATTATTTAAAATTTTTTTTGTAAAAATCTTTCTAAGAATTCAATTTTTTTCACGAATAATAAAAATGTCGTTGGAATTCTATTTTTTAAATTAGAATTCGCATAAAATTAGCCGAGAGAAGTGAATTGTTTAAAAAATTTTTATAAAATTCTTCGCAAGAATTAAATTTTTTGTAAATAATCTTTGATAGCTACTCTTTTACTACTTTTTTTTTAGATTGAAAGCTACATTTTGTTAATTTTAAAAAATTAAATATCGAAGGCGAAGTTTTCTTTTTTATTTGAAAAATAAATTAAGACTGAAATTTGTTTTTGTTTCAGTTTATAATTATTAAACGTACAATAAAAGGGAAGGAAAAAAAATCTCGTTGGTTTCAAGTTTCAATCATAAAATGTTGAGTGTGTTTTTTTGTTGTTGAGAATTTTTGTTCGTCTTCTTTTGAAGAGTGTCGTAATTAAGGTTTTCGTGTATATCTTCTATTTGCTTATGTAGTTATAAGCAATTCGGTAAATCTCTCTCTCTATACTCGTATCGAGTCGTAATAATACAAATGACTGAGATGGTATATAAGAATCATGGAGGCAGTAGATAACGAAGCTGATGACAGCAACGATGATTTAATGCTGCGCGCCAGTTAATGGTCGAAGAGGCACGAAGCTATTCTTCAGGACCATTCACAACACACATTTCGAGCCCTAAAGGCTGGTGGAATACCCCCCGCAGACATCAACTCGATAGCTCTCGGGACCAACGCGCCAATTCATTTTTACTCGCTTCGCGTTAGCTTTTGCTTTATGGTAGCATTAATCGGCCCATTAAAAAAAAGAGGAGGACAAAAATACTTTATACCCATCCACACAGACACACGTTTCGTCGCTTCTTGTCATTCGTTGACCACCTTACTGAAAATATTAAGATTCAAAATTAAATTCCAAACCGTACAGTTCATAATCTGATGGAATGTTGACAAATTTATTTACATTTTTTTACATTTACTTTATTTTTTATTTCTTCATAATTTTTAAAAAAAGAACTCGAATTGGGATAATAAATTTACTTCTTCTTCTTTTACATTTTTAGACTATTAAATTTTTTCTCGAAAATTGTTGTTATTTGATTGTAATTTATTTATTTTAATTTATTTTAAAAGAAAATATTTTTTTTACCTTCTCCATTTTTATTGAACAATTTAATTAACGAAATTTATTTTTCAGGATTCGAGTAATTAAATAATCGAGAAGATATGAGTGATGGGATTTATTTCTGGAAACAGTCTCAACTGTATGTTTTATGAGTTCGTCTCGAGGAGAAAAAGAAGTGAAAAAAATCGACTTATACACCTTTCACTTTGGATTTTTTGTGTGTCCGTTAAGAAGAAACTCCTTCAGTGAACTTTTTTAAAGCACTGTCGAATTCTTTCCAAATTAACGAGCTTCTCGCCACCATAGTAAATTTTTTCGACACAGCTATAATTCATTCCTGCTCATTTCAACCTTGGAATAAAATTCTGCTACCGGATGAAAATAATATCGATCTAAAGTTAAAGATTTACGAATCTACTTATATGTATAATATATCGCGTATATACGCTGCTTGGACACTCGATCGTTTATTATTTCCTCATCTCAATGAATATGATTATGAAAAAGGAATTCAGTGTCCAGATTTCTTTTGACAAAAAGAAATTACAAAAAAAGAGGAGAAAGAAGAGGAATTTTAGAAACTATTGTTTAAAACAAGAACAATCAGGATTTCCACGAGTCTGAGAAATCAGGGAAAGTAAAATTCTCGTTTGCCTCATTAGCTATGAAATTACCACGAATTTTAAAGAAAATCATTCATTTTTTCTATTTTTATTAATGAAAGGTTTTTTCGAAAAATTTTAATTTCAATTCTGTTGAAATTAGTTTCGATTTTTAAAATTTTAACGCAATTCTTTGAAAAAATTCAACTACAGATTAACAGATCTTAATAAATATCAAATTTCTTTTCAGAAATGCAATTATTTGAAAAATTGTTTTAAAAAGTTCTCGCTAACATTTCAATTATCTTTGTAAATAGCAAAATTCTTCTCTGAAATTCAATTACCTATATTCAGGAATTTTTATAAAATTAATTGCAAAATTTAATTATTTTCACAAATAAAATTATTCAACGTAAGAAATTTAATTATTTTCAAAATTAATCAAATTCTTCGCAGAAAGAATATCTTCAATATTACTTTAAAGAATTTTCATAAAATTCATTATGAAATTTCAATTATCTTCTAAAATAACGAATATTTCACAGAAATTCAATTAGTTAAAATCGATTTTACATACATTTAATCGATAAAAAATTAAAATTTAAAATTTAATCGAAATGTCTCAAAATTTGTTCCAGTTTTTATTCTCTAATTTAATAAGAAATTGAATTGTTAACAAATGGATTTGAAAATTCTTGGGAAGAATTTTTTAAAAAATTATTAAAAACTAGCAAATGTTACTCACGGAACCTGTTATTCACTTTGTTATTTTTATGCAAATTACAAAATTTTTTATTTATACAAACATAAATTTTTCAAATAATTTCATAATCAAAATTTAAGAAAATCACTTGTTAAGTATAGAATTAATTATTACTGTTCTTATTTAAAACATTTTAATAAAATTTCACGAAAGAATTCAATAATTTTCTAAATTTTTAATAAATCCTTCTAAACAATTCAATTACTTTTTTAAGTAGTAAAATCTTTACAAAAACCCAATTATTTTTAAAACAATTTGAATTGAATTCCTCGGAAGAGATCAATTTTTACAAATATTTTTAACTCTCTATGAAAAAATTCCATTTTTTTCTAAACTTTTAATAAATCCTTCGAAATAATTAAATTATTCTTATAAATATAGTAAAATTCTTTGCAGGAATTCAATTATTTTTAAAACAACTTTAATTAAATTCCTCTGATGAATTCAAATATTTTTAAACATTTTCATAAATTTTATTTCTTTCCTAAAATTGTAATAAATTCTCCGAAACAATTCATTTATTTTTATAAATAATACAGTTCTTTGAAGGAATTAAATTATTTTTATTTCAATTTAAATCAAATTATACGAAAGAATTCAATTATTTTCAAAAATTTCCATAAAACTCTATTTCAATAAGAATTTTTAATTCTTTAAAAATAATTCAATTATTGTCAAAATATTCATAAAAAAGAAAAAAAGTTTCATTACTTTTAATTTTTCCTATAAAATTCTTTATACCAATTAAATTATTTCTCAAAATTGAAATAAATTCTTGGAATCATTTCAATTATTTTTATAAATAGTAAAATTCTTTGCAACAATTCATTTATGCGTTTATAAATAGTAAAATCCTTTGCAGAAATTTAATTATTTTTAAAACAATTTTAATAGAATTTCTCGAAAGAATTTTAATCTTCAAATATTACCATGAAATTAATTTATTTTCTAAAATTATAAATTCTTCCGAACAATTCAATTTTTTTTGTAAATAGGAATAAAATTCTTCACAAGAATTGAATTATTTTTAATACAATTTTAATAAAATTCTTCTTTATAAAATACAATTGCTTTCAGAATTTTTAATTAAAATTTTAAAGAAAATTCATTAGTTTAAAAAAATTCAAAGAAATTCTTCAGAAGAATTTAATTAGGATTTTTAAAAATTTTAATAAAATTCTTCACGAGAATTTAATAACATTTTTGGAAGGAATTCTATTATTATCAAATTTTTCGATAAAATTCTTTGCAATAATTCAATGATTTTCAATACATTTTTTTTAAATTGAAATTATTTGAAAAGAAAAATTATTAAAAAATTTAAGAAACAAAAAAGCAAACTGCGAACAGATTACCAGATCACGAACTTTATTAATATAGAAGATAATTTATTTAAAGACAAATTTTAGTTGAAAATTCTTGAAATCAATAATTGAATTGAAATGATAAAAATATTTTTGAAGGTAATAATAATATTTTTATGAGTTATTGAATTTCAAATTGGTTCAAGTTTTTAAATTTTTGGAAATCATAATTATTATTGAAAGTAAATATTGATTAAATATTTAATTCAAAATAAAGTTATATTAATGTTTTTGAATAATTTTACAATTAAGAAAATTCGTAAATAAATGATGTAACATAACATTTTTTTGAGTAACTAATTTTTTTTAGTGTATCGAAATATTATTCTTTAGAGACAGGGAAAAAGTAAAAATTTTGCCTCGGAATCAGGAAAAAACTGTGGAAAAAGAAAATTAAACTTTCGTGACCACCCTGAAAATCGATTTGAAGACTTCATCAGAAGAAAATCAATATACAAAAAGCAAAAAACTATTTGTTTTTGTTTTTCATGGAAAAGTGTTTTTCAAACTATAAACATGTTAAATGTGAAATTATGGAAAAATTGTTCCAAGAATTTGTCTGCTCCCCAATTGGCGAACGAGAATTTCCAGCAGGTGTCCCGCATCTTTCCCGAAGAAGAAATGATAAAAATCTCACGAGAGGCAGCATTTATCTTGTTGAAATCAAGCCACACCCGTTATTGCTCACTGTCCACGAATCAGTCAAACCAAGGGAGATGACCCTGTGTCATGAGAGAAAGGAGACGATTAATCAAATCTACAACTTTGCATTATACACGCAGTCGTCGATTGCGATAGTAGCGCGATATTGCTGATCGATTCTACAGGTGGATGAAATGATTTTTTCTTGGAACGAATCATTGTTGTCTTTTGTATCCACGCACAGACACATATATATTTGTATATGGAACTCGAAAATGCTTTTCTGCCACAGTTGACGTGGGAATGACTTCGAATCCAATTTCATGCTTCTATTCCCAAAGGGAAATATATCCTCCATGGACTGCGGACTATTCACGCATAATAAAAATGTGCTTTTTGATCGATCAGTAGAATTTTACTATTTGGAACGACGAAATTCTCCCACAGATATAGTATTTTGGTATTTTATTTATATCTTCTATATTTACTTCTATATTTAAGATACTTGGGTGTTTATTGTTAATTTTGTTTATTAATTTACAAGCCAAATTATCCGCGCGCAAGTGCGCGGGAATGTTGTGCTACAATGTTTATTGTGAACAATTTCAAGTGATTTTAATTTAAGTAATTTTTAAAAAAATACTTATTATGACACATAACTGAAAAACTAGATAGAATTCAATTTTCAAAATATATTATATTTTTAAACTTTAAAGTATATAAAAAAAAACTTTAACAAATTTCGATACTAATTTCAAATTTGGCATCAGATTTTCAAAATTGAAAATAATTGAACTTTCTTGTACGAGGAAAATTGAATTTCACAAAAATTGTTATCTGATACCTAAATTAAAAAAAACTTCATTACGAAAATTTTAATTATTCTAAAGAATAGAGAAGGTAAAAAAATTATTAGCTATATATAGGTATTTAACTTTCCGAACAAAGAATATAAACAATATTTTTTTAGAGAATTTCCACTACTTTTAATTAATTTTATTTAACAAAATTTTATGCAATTTATTTTTCCCAATAATTCAATTACTTTTAATAATTATAAAGTTTTTCATGTAAATTCCATTTTTTCAAAAAATTTTTTGACTAAATTCTAAGCATGAATTTAATTATTTTCATAATCGTCAAATTCAGTTACTTTCACAAATAAAGTTTTTGACAAGAATTCAATTATTTAAACTAATAAAATTTTCATAACATTTAAAAATTCATTATTTAAAACAATGTTCATAAAATTTTTATGAAGATTTCAATTCCTTTCAAATGTAATAAAATTTTCAATAGAAATTCAATTCTTTTTAAACATTTTAATAAACTTTTCCGTAATAATTCAATGATTTTCAAAAATTTAATAAAATTATTCCAAAGAAATTAATTTTTTAAATATAATTTCAATAAAATTTTTTTTTAATAATAAAAATATTACTCCCGAAAATTCAATTATTTTGAGGTATTTTAATAAAATTCTTTTCAAAATTGAATTATTTTCATAAATAACAATATTCATCACAATAATTCAATTATTACTTATTAAAAGTTTATTCTTCTTGGAAATTCCATTATTTAAAAAAATTCTAATAAATCGTTCGCAAGCATTCAATTATTTTCATAAATAATAAAATGTTTTTTTGGAAAATCCAATTATTTCAATAACATTTTATAAAATTTCCCACCGACATTCAATTATTGCCAAATTTTTTAATAGAATTCTTTGTAAAATTTAATTATCTTTAAAACTTTTAACATTTCAATGATTTTCAATATCTACTATTTTTATAAAATAACCAAACAGAATTTAATTATTCAAAAAAATTTATGATAAAATTCTAGCAAAAAATTCAATTATTTTCATCAATTTTAATGAAATTCGCCGCAAGAATTTAATCATTTACCTAATTAATAAAATTCTTTGAAAGAATTAAATTATTTTTATAAATAATAAAATTCTTCGAAAGAAATTAAATTATTTTTCAACAATTATTAATAAAATTTCTCGAAAGAATTCAATTATTTTCATAAATTACAAAATCCTTAGAAAAAATGTAATTCTTCAAAAAATTCCATTTTTCTCAAAATTTATAAAATTTTTCAGAAAAATTCAATTATTTTCCAAATTTTTTTTTAAATTCTTCCTAAGAATTCAATTATTTTGCAAAAAAAATTCTTCGCAAGAATTAAATTATTTGTATAAAAATAGAAAAATATTTCAAAAAATTTAACTATTTTCGTAAATTATGAAATTCTTCAAAAAAAAGTAAATTTTTCTTAAAATTTATAAAATTCTTCATAAAATTTCAATTATTTTCAAAATTTTTTTAAAAAATTCTTCGCAAGAATTTAATTATTTTAATAAATAATAAAATATTTCAAGAAAATTCAATTATTTTCATAAATAACAAAATTTACCTAAAGAAATCAATTATTTTTGTAAATAATAAAATTTTTCTGAAAAATTCAATTATTTTTATAAATAATAACATTTTTAATTGAAAATTCAATTATTTTCAAATATTTTTTAAAATTCTGCCCAAGAATTAAATTATTTTAAATTCTTTCATGAATAATAAAATTCGTAGCATAAATTCAATTTATTAGCAGGATAAGAAAAAAGTAATATAATTTTTTTTTTTTTTTTTTTTTTTTTTTTTTTGCAAAAATCCAATTATATTCCTAAATTGCCAAAAATTCCCTTTAAAATTTAAATTATCTTTATAACCAACAAAATCCATTTCCAAAGTTCAATTATTTTAATATGTACATTTTCATCAAATTTCTCTAAAATGCAATTATTAAAAAAAAATTCATTACAAATTTTCAAAAGCATTCATTCATTATTTAAAAAAAAAATTTGTTGATAAAGCTCAATTGTTTAAGAAAATTTTTACTTCCAGGGTCCAACAAATAAATTCTCTCAGAATTCTCTAATAAATAAATATTTTTGAATATGATATTCAATTTTGATCCAAAATTTTAACTGAAATTAATTTTTCAATTTATTAGAAAATTCTACAAGAAATCAACTATCCAACTATAAAAATAAACAATTTGTTAAATACTAATTGGATGTTTCTTAAAATTCAATTTTCATAAAGAATTTCACCAAAATTTAATCATTATGTTTTTTTTTTATCATTGAACATAAATAATAATATTATATATTATTGAGTATTTGCAATCATTTATAATTTTTCCAAAATTCAATTTTTTTTTTAGTGTTTTAAGTAAAATTCATCCATAAATCCATTATTATTTTTAATAATGAATGAAATGTAAAAATATAACAAATTTTATAAGAATTTGAATTATTAAAGTTTTTCATAAACCTGAATTGTATTTAAAATCTGTAAAGTTTGATTGAAAATCTTTTCAATAATGAGGAATATAACATTTAGAGTTTTCTTAAGAATTTTCGAAATTGAATATTGTTTCTGTACATTTGACAAAATTTTCTGACTTTTTCGTGATTTTCCTGAATATATTTAGAAAAATAGTGATTTTGAATAAAATTCTTCTGAATAATTGAAATTTTTTTTTTAATGTCAATGAAAAAGAAACTTCACGCGCGCTTTAGCGCGCGTTATTTTAGCTAGTTATATATAATAATCGTCGTGATTCCAGATTTCCGGATCTCTGTCCACACTTGAAGTTAGTTATAGTTATTCTTTTGTTTTTTATACGTTTTGATAGAAAATAGAATACATATATACATAATAATCGTAAGTTTTCTTACCGTTAGCAAATTATCTGTATTCATTTGTTTTTTTTTTTTAATTCATTTTTGTGAGTTATTGTCATTTTTTTAATGTCAAAAAGAAACCAAAAAAAAACTCGTTTTATTCACTTTACAAAATTGACAAAAATTCCATTCCATATTTTTTATTTTCCTAGCTTTTTCCTAATTTTCATCAAAAATATTTACTTTTTTCTTATCCTGCTAATAAATTGAATTTATGCTACGAATTTTATTACTTATGAAACAATTTAAAATATTTTAATTCTTGCGAAGAATTTAAAAAAAAATTGAAAATAATTGAATTTTTCAGAAGAATTTTATTATTTACAAAAATAATTCATTTTTTCAGGCAAATTTTGTTATTTATGAAAATAATTGAATTTTCTTGAAAATAATAAAATATTATTATTTATTAAAATAATTAAATTCTTGCGAAGAATTTTTTTTTAATTTGGAAAATAATTGAATTCTTGGAAAGAATTTTTAAAAAAATTTGAAAAATAATTGAATTTTATAAATTTTGAGAAAAATTGAATTTTTTGAAGAATTACATTTTTTCTAAGGATTTTGTAATTTATGAAAATAATTGAATTCTTTCGAGAAATTTTATTAATAATTGTTGAAAAAATAATTTAATTACTTTCGAAGAATTTTATTATTTATAAAAATAATTTAATTCTTTCAAAGAATTTTATTAATTAGGTAAATGATTAAATTCTTGCGTCGAATTTTATTAAAATTGATGAAAATAATTGAATTTTTTCCTACAATTTTATCATAAATTTTTTTGAATAATAGAATTCTGTTTGGTTATTTTATAAAAATAGTAGATATTGAAAATCATTGAAATGTGAAAAGTTTTTAAAGATAATTAAATTTTACAAAGAATTCTATTAAAAAATTTTGCAATAATTGAATGTTGGTTGGAAATTTTATTAAATTTTTTTGAAAATAATTGGATTTTCCAAAAAAACATTTTATTATTTATGAAAATAATTGAATTTTGAAAAGAATTTTTTTGAAATACCTCAAATAATTGAATTTTCGGGTGCAATTTTTTTTATTATTTAAAAACAAATTTTTATTAAAATTATACTAAAACAATTAATTTCTTTCGAATAATTTTATTAAATTTTTGAAAATCATTGAATTATTGTGGTAAAGTTTATTAAAATGTTTAAAAAGAATTGAATTTCTGTTGTAAATTTTATTACTTTTGAAAGGAATTGAAATCTTCATATGAATTTTATGAACATTGGTTTAAATAATGAATTTTTAAATGTTTTGAAAATTTTATTATTTTAAATAATTGAATAAATTCTTGTCAAAAACTTTATTTGTGAAAGTAACTGAATTTGACGATTATGAAAATAATTAAATTCATGCTTAGAATGTAATCAAAATTTTTTTTGAAAAAATGGAATTTACATGAAAAATTTTATAATTATTAAAAGTAATTGAATTATTGGGAAAAATAAATTTCATAAAATTTTGTTAAATAAAATTGATTTTTTTCAATATTAGCGAATTAAAAGTAGTGGAAATTCTCTAAAAAAATATTGTTTATATTCTTTGTTCGGAAAGTTAAATACTTATATATAGCTAATAATTATTTTTACTTTCTCTATTCTTTAGAATAATTAAAATTTTCGTAATGAAGTTTTTTTTAATTTAGGTATCAGATAACAATTTTTGTGAAATTCAATTTTCCTCGTACAAGAAAGTTTAATTATTTTCAATTGTGAAAATCTGATGCCAAATTTGAAATTAGTATCGAAATTTGTTAAAGTTTTTTTAATATACATTAAAGTTTAAAAATATAATATATTTTGAAAATTTAATTCTAATCAGTTTTTTAGTTATGTGTCATAATAAGTATTTCCTTAAAAATTACTTAAATTAAAATGACTTGAAATTGTTTATAAAATAAACATTGTAGCACAATATTCCCGCGCGCTTGCGCGCGGATAATTTGGCTAGTGTATTATAATGTATATTTGTCAAGTTTTGATATTTATTTCTATTTTATTGATTTCTATTTCTTTACTCCTTTTCTTCAAAAACAATTAAAGTTTATTGTCATGCAAGTTACAAAGTTTTATATTTTCAAATATCAACTGTAATTGTTTGGTAACTTCAATTTTAAAAATATTAAATAGTTATTAAATATTTATTATAATAGTCTCATTTCCAATATAATCAATATTGTATTTATTTTGCCATGTGAATTCTTTATTGAAACTCATTCAGTTTTGAAATTCGTTTCAGGAACAAAGAGAAGAGGGAGGAGGAGAAGGAGTGTGCTCGCAGAGTTTATAACAAATTTAAGCTGACATACACGGTCTACACGGATGTCCATTTCGAAAATCAATTTGCGCAGCCTTGGTGTAATACGCGAAAGGAGATTAACCCGTGAAATAAATTCCAGGTGCTTTAAAAAACAAGATAAAAAAAAGGAATTTCTACTCACTCTCTCTTTTTTTCTCTTTCAGGTGCGTTTATATGTCCTTTATAACTGACAAGGAATCATTTGTCGCGTTATTAATAATTGTGAATAAAAAAGGTGTGACCACCACACTTGCTCGTTATATCCATAGGACGAAAATATTTATGTATCTCAATGGCTTTCAAGTTGATTCTGCGGGATATCGCAGGTCCGATAAAGCCGCAGGGGGGCGACGTAAACTTAACTGTTGGTTAATTATTCCAATACCACCAAGAGAATCCCTCCAGGTTCAAGCTAAGGACCAGAACTACCGTTCGCGGCATGTAAAATATTATTATCCGACACTCTCCATACTCGAGATATTTAGCTCTCGATATACATTCTTATATGGCAATTGAGAATTTGACCAGTTGGTCGCTCCTCGAAATATGTAAGTTTAATATTATCGATGTTGCGCGAGAGGGTTCTAAAATGAAATTTTTCATTGCTATAATATATATTTGAAAGTCGAGAAATTTCAAGCCACATCAATATTCTTTTAGAAATCCATTTGAATATATTAATTAAACAAAAATCATTATAATTTCGAACATTTATTGAAAGAAATTCTTGGGCTAAAATATTTATTCAATAAAAAAACTGTAATATTTATTTCTATACTATAGAAAATGATGATTTGAATGATTTAAAGAAATTCTTGGACTAAAATATTTATTTAATAAAAAGAATGTAATATTTATTTTTATACTAAAGCAAATGATGATTTGAATGATTTAAAGAAATTCTTGGACTAAAATATTTATTTAATAAAAAAAATGCAATATTTATTTTTATACTAAAGCAAATAATGATTTGAACGATTTAAAGAACTTCTTGGATTAAAATATTTATTTAATAAAAAAAACTGCAATATTCATTTTCATACAAAAGCAAATGATACGCGCGCCATCACGCAAGAAGCGATATTCCATTTCTTATTATTTAGTAAATTAAGCAATTTTATTTTTTCAAGAATTCTTTAGTTGAATTTTATTATTTTGAATACAATTTTAATTAAATTTCTCAAAAGAAAACAATTTCTTTAATAATATTATTTAAATTCAATTACTTTCCAGAACAATTTTCTTATAGTTTTAGTAAATATTCAATTACTTTCAATAATTCTGATACAATTATTCGGAACAATTCAATCGTTTTTTATAAATTGTAAAAAAATTTTTTTTTAATTCAATTATTTTTGCAAATAATGAAATTCTACTGAGAAATTTAAATAATTTCAATTAATAATAAAGAACATATTCCGGTTTAAACTCTTCGCAGTTTAAAGTTAGTTGTTGTTTGCTTTTTTAGTTGAATTTTATTATTTTGAGTACAATTTCAATAAAATTTCTCGAAAGAAAACAATTTTTTTTTAATAATATTATTTGAATTCAATTACTTTCCAGAGTAATTTTTGTTTCACAACTTTTTTAATAATTGTTTGATCAATTTTTTTCAATTTTACACCTTATTAATTTTTTTAAAATCATTCAAATTCTTGCAAAGAATCTTACAATTTATAAAATAATTAAATTTTTTAAAAATAATTTTAACATAATTTTTGTAAATAATTGAATGTTTTGAAAGAATTTTCTAAAATTTTTCAAAATAATTGAATTTAATTGAAAACGTTTATTAAATATTTTTAAAAATAAATGTATTCTGTTGAGAAATTTTATTAAAATACTATTAAAAATAAATGAATTCCTGCCATGAATTTTACTATTTAAAAAAATAATTCACTTTTTCCGTCGAATTTTATCAGAATTTTTAAAACTAATTAAATTTAATTAATATTTGTAAAAATAATTGTATTCTTTTGAGAAATTTTACTACAATTAAATTAAAAATTAATTGCATTCCTTTAAAGAAATTTAATATCAATGAAAATAAATGAATTCTTTCGAAGAATTTTAATAAAAATTTTCAAAATCCTGATTAAATTCTTTTGAAGAATTCTTGAATTTTTTTTAAATAATTTGTTTTTTTAAATAATTTTAATAAAAAAATTTTGAAGTAATTGAATTTTATGAAGAAGTTCTTTTAAGTTTTGAAAATAATCGATATTGTTAAAAATTACAATTAAGTACTTTATTATTGATGTTTATTAAAATTGTTTTAAATATAATTGAATTTCTATGAAAGTTTTATTATTTTTAGAAATAATTTACTTACTTCTTGTCAAAAATTTTACTATTTAAAAAAAATTGAATTGTTTCTAAGAATTTATTAGAAGTTTGGAAAATAAATGAATTTTTTTCGAAAAATTTTATTAAAAATTGGAAAAAATTTTACTAAATCCTTCAGTGAAATTTTATTTAAAAATTGACATAATAGAATTTTTATAAACAAATTGTGTGGTTTTTAAATTTTTAAAGAAAATAATTCAATATTTTACGAGCATTTTCTTAAAAATTTGGGAAAAAATTGAATTTTTAAAATAAATTTTACAGTCAACCTTAGAAATAATTAATTTCTTGAGATTAAATCACATTTAGAATTATTTTTAAAAGAGAATTGAATGTTTGCAAAGACTTTATTAAATAATATTGAATTGTTTTAATGGATCTACACAAATTTTAAAAAATAATTGAATTCTTTTGTGAAATTTTATTAAAATCGTATTGAAAATACTTGAATTTCTGCGAAGAATTTTATAATTTATGAAAATAATAGAATTCTTTCAAAAAATGTTATTATGTATGTAAATAATTGAATTCTTGCGAAGAGTTATTTTTGGAAGAATTTTTTGTAAAATATAAACAATATTAATTTAATATTTACTGAATAAGTGAATTTTTCAAATTTTGATTTTTGATTGAATTAAAATTATTTTTAAAAAATTACATTATTTTTACGAAATTTAATGAAAATCTTCATTTATTGAAAAAAATGCTGATAAAATTTCTGAAATGAATTTAAATATTATCACATTTTTTTATGCATTCTTTTCCACACAGCATCGAAACTGTTCTAAAAATTTATTAAAAATTTACCTGCAAACTTCGAAGTATTTTCGCATGAAAAAAGTTTAGTGACAATTGTCATTTAAATGTTCAGGAAAGTTTCAAGCTTTCCTTTTAGGAATTTTTAGGAAAATTTGACGATAAACATTTATTGAATAAGTGGGACATTTAAATTTTTACACAATTTTCACTAAACTTTGCAAGTAAATTTTTCAAAGTTTGCTAGTAAATCTTTAATACATTTTTTAGGAAAGTTTCAGTGCTGTATGGATTGAAAATATTTAAAAATTTCCAGTATAAAAAAAATTTAAAACTAACTTCGAACCGTAAACAGATTAACCAGAATACAACGATTCTTGATATATATTTTAAAAAACTAAAAATTTAAAATTAGGTTTTTTAAATTATTTAAATATTTTAAAATTTTAATAAAAAAATTTTGCTTTTATTTTTCTCTATTAATTGCAAATAATGATAAATAAATATTTAACAGAATTGAATAGAAATAGAAATTTTGTTGAGTAGTACTATTTTTAATTTTTATAAATTTACTATTTGTTAAGTTTTATAATTTTAATTTAAACGAAAATTTCGCTCATTGAGTAAAAATTCGAAATAGAAATTATATTATTTAACATTTTTATTCCATATAGTTTATAATTTCAGATGGAACAAAAATTCCACTCGTTAAATAATTATCACTCTTAATTGTAAATTTTTAACTATACAATTTGAATAAAATTTCAGGAGAATTATAAAAGTGTTTTCAAGTGAGAATTCGAAATAGAAGATTTATTAAATATTTTAACATTTTTATTCGCTAATTTTTTAATTTCAGTTCTGAAGGAAAATTCAGTTCATTAAATATTTTTGTTTTAAGTGAAAATTTTACTGTTTAAATGAAAATTTTAATTCATATTTTTGCAGAAATAAAAATTCGTTTTAATATTTAATGAATACTGATTCATGAGGAAAATTCTGTGATTGTCAATATTTGACTTAAAATTGTGAATAGAGTCTCTTTGTAAATGATGAGAAAATAATATCGCAATTTCAATGTTTAAATAATATATTTAAAATATAGGTATTTAAAAAATTGATGGCTAGAGAAATTTGGAAAATGTAGAGTTTTCTTATATTAAAATGAATAAAAAATAAATCTAAATCAGAGAGAGAGAGAGCGAAGACACATTGATTCTATATATGACGTTACTAATCGACTTTAAGCAATCCATAATTCCTCAACGAGATTAACTTCCTTATGTTGGATGGCGACATTCAAAGTCGATATCTGAGAGCTATTGAATTAATTTCGACGACCATGTTAGAAGACGGATTGCGGATAATTAATTCTCTAAACCATCTTTACTAATTGATCGTCTAATGAACCTAACAGTCTCTCTGGTGCATATATATGTATTTATTCACTCTAATTCTCCTGAAATATTTTTTGAAATTTGAATATTTCTTTTTGACTATTGTTAACATTTGATTGAATGTCATCGTCAATATTTGTTGGAATATTATTAACATTTCTTTGAATATTAATTATTCTAGAGAGAAATTCTATTCTAATTTTTGTTAAAAACGATTTAAACTTTTAGTATTTTCCTTTTCCGTTTAAGAAAATCGAGGCTTTCTTTGAAAAAATAATATTTCTTTTATTAATTAAATTATTGCAAGGGATTTTTTAAATATTCTTCCCAATAATAATTGAATTGTTTCGGAGAAAATAATTAACACAAAATAAATACTACTTTATACTAGAATAAATATTTATTTTATTTCTTGTTTGAAAATAATAAATAATTCATTTTTTGTTTGAAAATAAGAAATAATTTATTTTTTGTTTGAAAATAAGAAATAATTATTTTTTGTTTGAAGATAATAAATAATTCATTAGTTTGTTAATATATTGAATAGCGTGAGAAATTGTCAACATTTGTCAGAATTGAACATATAATTTGTAATAATTGTTGCTTAGAAAAAAATAACCTTTGTGTGTTATCTTAATTTTCATGCTGCCAGTGATTTAGAAAATTAATGTGTTTCATAATTCGACACGACTCAGTTATTTTAATCTAAAAAAATAGTTTCGATAAGCATCTCGGTTTCTGAAAACACCCCAAGGGCTGTTATGTGATGCAAATGTCGTTAAGATGAATATATCTATATATATGTGTGTGTTATAAAAAAAGTTCATACTGTGGGGGAATGAAAAACTGTTTACACATTTTAACCATATACTTGAAAAGTCTAGCAATTTTTACAATTTTTTTAAATTTAAATACCTACGCGAATTTTTATTTTTTCATCTCCTTGAATATTTGACCTGAATGTTTTCTTTTTTTTTTGCAGAAAGTTTCCTTGGATACTGTGAATTTTTTGGCAATATTTTCAACAAGAAAAAAATTGATTTCAAATCGACTAATTGAAATTGGATTCAATGGACTTTGGGCGAGAAAGAAATAAAGATTTCTAGCTGCGTAAAGGGAAATATTTCACGGAATAAGAAGAACAAATACAAGAAAATTTGTAATGTGTTAATATGAGCAAGACAATTTCCGCTTTGCGGGGAAATTACCATTCTTTTAAGAAGAAGAGGGAAATAATTTTAAATTATATAAACAGAAGAGAGAACTCGGAGATTTTTGAACCCTTCCGAGGTGAGCTTTTTTATAATTATTATTATATTATTGTATTATTATTAACTAAAAATAGAAAAAAGAACATTATATTATAATAATCGGCATAATTTGTCCTCGCACGTGAATTTAGGGTTGTTTTATTACAATTTCAAGAACTCCAGAAAAAAGGAACACGGTTGCCATTTATTAAAATAATTAATTAGTCTATGAATTATTTATTTTTGTATTTAAATAATTGAATTCTGACAAGAATCAGAACTGTTAAAAAGTAGGATTTTTTAGAAATATAATTAAATTTCAATCTTTTAAATTCTAATTGCTGTAAAGCATTATAATATTTAAATAAAAAAAATATTAATTTATTAGCTTCCTGAAAAATTAAAAGTATTCAATAATATTATTCAAAAAATTTTAAACAAATAATTGAATATTGAAAGGCTAACAATTCAAATTTTCATAAAAAATTTTTAAATTTGAAGCAAACAGAGAACAATAATAATAATTATTTAAATATTTATTTTAAAAAAATGATTGAAATTTGAAAAATTTAATTTCAAAATTCTGAAAAAATTAGGTTTTTAAAAAATAGCAATTAACATTTTTTTAATATAATTTTAAATTTCGGAAAGTAATTTAAAAAAATTAAAACAATTATTGAAAATTGTGTTTTACATTTTAATGATAGTTTTCTTTTTTCAATTTTAAAAATTATCCATAAATATAATTGTATTTTTGAAAATAATATTTATTTTATTAATTTACAAAAATTACTCTATTTAAATAAAATTAAAATTTTTATTTTACAAAAATAGGTCATTAATTAGATTATTTTTCTTTAAAAATTCTTAAAGTTTTGAATAATTTTACTCAAAACTCTTGAAAAAATAATCGAATTTTAGAAGAATTGCAATTGTAATTTATAGAAATAATTAAATTCCAAAAGGTTTTTCATTGAAATAGTGATGAAATTTTAATTCTTGGCGAAAAATAAATAAGAATTCATTTATTTTCATACATAACAACATTTTTTGGAAGAATTCAATTATTTTCACAAATAGAAAAATTCTTTTCAAAAATTCAATTAGTTTCAATACAATTTTAATAAAAATTCACGAAAGAATTTAATAATTTTTCTCTTAAATTTGCATAAATCCATTGAAACAATTTAAATATTTAGTAAAGTTTTTGCAAACATTCAATTTTCTTAAAAATAATTCTAAAATTGATTCAATTTCAAAAATTCAATTATTTTCCAAATTTTTAAGAAAATTCTTGAAAAATATTAAATTGAAAAAAAATGAGAAAATTTGTTTATAAAAATTTTATTATGTCAATTTTTAAATAAAATTTCACTGAAGGATTCAGTAAAATTTTTTCTAATTTTTGAAACAATTTTTCGAAAAACTTCATTACTTTTCTAAACTTCTAATAAATTCTTAGAAACAATTCAATTTTTTTTTAAATAGCAAAATTCTTGACAAGAATTAAGTAAATTATTTCTATAAATTATAAAATTTTTAACAGAAATTCAATTATATTCAAAACAATTTTAATAACCTTCAACAATAAAGTATATTTAATTATAATTTTTAACATAAGCGATTATTTTAAAAACTTGAAAGAAATTCTTCATAAAATTTAATTACTATCAAAACGTTCAATCAAAATTATTTAAAAAATGGATAATTTAAAAATGGGTTTATTTATTTATTTTATTTATTTGTTTATTTATTCATAAAAATATCCCGCAGTCCGCAGTTTAAGTTTCTATCAATAATTGGAATAAAATTTTAATCGAAAACATTTAATAATTTTCTATATATTTTAAGAAAATTCCTTGAATGAATTAATTTATTTTAGAAAATCGTAATAAAATTCTGAGGAGAATTTAATTATTATCTGAAAATTTTAATAAAATTCAATAATTAAATATTTACTTTTAATTATTAAGAAACACGATTATTTTAAAAAATTGAAAGAAATTGTTCATGAAATTCAATTACTTTCAAAATTTTCAATTAAAAATTTTTTTTAAAAATTCCATTATTAAAAAAAAGGAAAATGCAAAGAAATTCTTCAAAATAATTTAATAACGACTTTTAAAAATTTTAGTACAATTTTTTACGTGATATCGATTATTTTCGTAGATAATAAAATTCTCGGAAGAAATTTAATTGGTCTTAAATTTTATGGCAATTTTTTTTGCAAAATTTCAATGATTTTTAATAGGATTAATTTTAAAATTGAAAATTTTTGATAAGATAAATTAAGTTGTTGTTGAAATTATCTTGTCGATTTCTTGTTCAAATAATTATTAAATTTCAAAAAAACATGTTCGAAAAATTATGTGTTTCAAAAAATGAAGAATTATTATTAATTAATTAATTAATAATTAATATAATTAATTAACTTTATTAAAGTCTGTGGTTTTTCATTCTGTCCGTTCGCAGTATGAAGTTAGTTTTTGTATATGCTTTTGTTTTTTTTTCGTTTTGAAAACACATTTTTCTTGATAATAAATAATGTTTGATTTATAAATTTTATAATTATATTTTGTTTATTTGTTTTAAATTATTAGTTTCTTTTGAAATAAAAAGTTGTGAAATTTTTATTTTTTAATTACAATTTTTAACAAATTTTTTCTATTTTAAATTAATAAAAAAAATGTGTAGGAAGAATTTGTGTATTTCATAATTACAATTTTTATTTTTTTCTGTATATAAAGATATTTTATATTTTACTAGCTAAAAAAAACGCTCGTGTACTTTCTCATATAATTATTAAAAAACAAAATATTTAATTTCATTTGAAGAATTTCTTTAATAAGATTTAATTTTTTAACCTTCTAAAAATAAATTTATTTTAAGTTTTATCTAGAAATTAATGAAAAAATTTGAATAATTTCTTTTTCTTTATTTAAAATTGAAGGAAAAATAAAGTAATTTGAAGTATTTTACAAAATTTGTAGTATTTTTTTTAACAAAATCAGAAATATTATTTTTTTTAATATGTATTGATCAATAACTTCTTTCATTTTTTATACAAAAAAAAAGTTTTTAAAATTTTCTTTATTTTTATAAAAAAAAATTTTAATTATTTTACAGAATGTTAAATTGTATTGAGAAAAAGGTAAAAAATCTGAAAAAATTCTTTTCTTAACTTTTCAATCAGGACTTTAAATAAAATTCTGATTTTTTGGAAATAAATAATATAAATTATTATAATTTCCATTTAATAATCATAATGTTTCTTATGCTATGTTTGTACTGCGGACTGACACTACGATAAAAATTGTATACTATGAAAATAACTGAATTCTCGAGGAGAATTTCGTTTAAATTTTTTAAAATATATTGTAATTAAATTCCTTTTGCAGAATGTCTTTGAATTTTTTGTCAAAAAATGGAGTTTCTTTAATAATTTTAATTAAACATTTTAAAAATAATTGAAATTTTATGGAGAAGAATTTTATTAAAATTGTATTAAAAATAATTGAATTCTTGCGAAAAATGTTACTATTTATAAAAATAATATAATTTTTACGAATTATTTAGAAAGATTTGTTAAAATTTTAGGAAATATTGGAATTCTTTCGTGAAATTTCATTAAAATTTTTGAAAATATAAACTTAAGTTATTTTTTTTAATTTTTATTATGAAATTATTTAAAAAATTTATGTTTGTTAATAAAAAAATTTGTAATTTCTATAACAGTATCATATTGAATATTACGTTCCGCGCGCGTATCGTTTGCTAGTTTTCATTAAATTTTAAAAAGAAAAACTTTTAAAGTAACAAGTGCTATGAAAATTTCACGCGCCTGCATTTTTACTATATGCTATATATATATTTTAATTGAAATTTACTTTTTCAGGATTATGAAAATTTTTCCCACTCGAAGCGATCGTCAGGTTCTCATAAAAGAGGATGAAGTGAAGAATTTTTTTTTTCACTTCTGGAGAAATCTTATTTTCAATGAGACAGAGTGTGACAGAGAAAGAAAAGAAAAAAAAGAAGGCTCTTGTGACATTCCCCACTTTGAAAATTCGTGTGAAAGTGTGATGTTAAATTTTCTCGAGGACTAATACAAGGAGCTTTGCGACAGGAGACACACGTTGCCATCGGGTTGTCTGGTTGATTTCCTGGCATGAGAGAAAAGCGAGTGTATATATGTAGTAAGCTACTCTATAGTACTTTTAGTGATCCCATGGGTGGAAGGTTGCCCGAAATGGGTGGCAAGAGAGAAAGAGAGGGTTGAAATCGGGTGATTTGAGAAAGTGAGTGAGTGAGTGAGAGGTAAAATTTGAAATGAGACGAGAGAAAGTGAGAGAAAGAAATGAAAGGGGGGGTGAGTTGGAAGAGAGCGACAGAGCGTGTAATTGAGTCCCGTGCGCGATCGCTACTTTATCGACCCCCTTAAAACTTCCCTCCTGTATATTCCTCCGACATTGCTACCAACCAATTTCGCGTCGAAACCATCTCTAAAAACCCCCCTCCCTCCCTCTTTCTCGCTCTCTCTCTTTCTCTCTCTCAATTTATCCCTTCACGTTACCGACACACCGCTCGTTTTGCACTCCCGCACTCGATAGTGTGGAACGTTTTCACGAGGGTACGATATATTCAAATGTTGCTCAAAATTGATGAAAACGATCTGATCTTATGTAACATTTTGCTGAATTGTGTCTCCTTCTTGTTTGCGACACGAAGAATTCTAATTTACATTTTTTTTCTGTTTTTTTTTAACAATTAATCTAAAGAACGATTTCAATCTGTTCGCAATTTAAAGTTGGTTGTTGTTTGCTTTTTTGTTTCTATTCCTAAACACGTTCATTATTATTTTTCTTTCCAAATATTTTCAATTTTATAATTAATGTATTGAAAATCATCAAATTATTGCAAAGAATTTCATCAGAAAATTTAATAATAATAGATTTTCATTATTTAGAAAAATAACTGAATTCCCGCGGAGAATTACGTTTAAATTTTTAAAAATTCTAATTAAATTCTTTTTGAAGAATGTCTTTGAATATTTTGTCAAATAATGGAGTTTCTTTTATAATTTCAATTGAAACATTTCAAAAATAATTGAATTTTATGAAGAAGAATTTTATTAAAATTGTATTAAAAATAATTGAATTCTTTCGAAAAATTTTACTATTTATAAAAGTAATTGAATTGTTCCAGAGAATTAACATTTTACATTAACATTAACATTTTTTTTTTTTTATTAACATTTTAGAAAATAAATTAATTTTATATTAATATTTAAAGATTGAAATTCTTTCGAGAAATTCTATTAAAATTGTTTTGAAAATAATTCAATTTCTGCAAAGGATTTTATTATTTATACACTGAAAAAAAAATTTATTTGATTCAAATAACCGATTATTTGTCCATAATCAAATAAATATTTACTTGAATCAAATAAATTGTATTTGAATCAAATATTTCAGTATTTGAAGCAAATACTAATTAATTGATTCAAATAAAAATTATTTGATTCAAGTAAATATTTATTTGATTATAGACAAATAATCGGTTATTTGAATCAAATAAATTTTTTTTCAGTGTATAAACATAAATGAATTGTAGCAAAGAATTTTACTATTTATAAAAATAATTGAATTTCTGTGAAGGATTTTACTATTTATAAACATAATTGAATTATTTGCGAAGAATTTTACTATTTATAAAAATAATTGAATTGTTTGGAAGAATTTATTAAAATTTTAGAAAAAACTGAATAAGAATTAAAAAAATTAAAATTTTAGAAAATATGAACAGTAATAATTAATTTTGTACTTAATAAGTGATTTTTTTAAATTTTGATTATGAAAGTATTTAAAAAATTTATTTTTGTAAATAAAAAATTTTGTAATTTCAATAACAATAACAAATTAAATACTACGTTCCGTAACATTTGCTATAGTTTTAAAATTAATTTATTAAAAATCATTTAAATTTTGCAAAAAATTTTTGGAATAAAATTGAAGATCAATTAAATTTCTTCCCAGAATTATATTATTTATGAAAATAATCGATATCTCGTGAAAAATTGTACTAAAATATTTAAAAATCCTTATGATTCCCAAGTTTTGAACGTTCAAATGAACGAAATATTTTTTATTGAAGACATTTTAATAAATACAAATCATAAAAAAATTTATAAACTAAAATTTTACTTTTACAAATTCAGTAATTAAATTTTTGTTTAGTGAAGCAAAATAATTACAATAAAAATTTAATTTTTAAAAGAAATAAAAAAATTTCGTTCATTTGAACGTTCAGAACTTTAGGATCCTAAATCCTTATTAAATTCTTTTGAAGAATTTCTTTGAATTTTCTTCTTTTTTAAATAATGGAGTTTTTTTAAAAATTTTAATTTAAAATTTTGAAAGTTATTGAATTTTATGAACAATTTCTTTCAAGTTTTTAAAATAATCGTGTTTCTTAATAATTAGAAGTAAATATTTAATTATTGAATTTTATTAAAATTGTTAGATAATAATTAAATTCTCCTCAGAAATTTATTACGATTTTCTAAAATGAATTAATTCATTCAAGGAATTTTATTAAAATGTAGAATATAATTAAATTTTTTTGATTCAAATTTTATTCAAATTATTGAAAGAAACTTAAACTCTTTTAAACAATTTTATTAGTTTTTGTTAATGATTAAATTCGTTTGAAGAATTTTTTTGTGTGTTTTTTTAAATTATGTAGTTTTTTAAATAATTTTAATTTAAACTTGAAAATAATAGAATGAAACAAAATATTTTATTCAACATTCTAAAATAATTATGACTGATAATAATTATAATGAAATATTTGATTTTTAAAGTTTATTAAAATTGTATGATTTTATAATTAAAAAAAGTAATTTAGTTTATGATATTAATTTTATTTCGAAAGGATTTCTTGACAAAAATTAAAAAATAGTTGAAACCCTCCGAAGAATTTTATTTTTTATAACAATTGTATTTGTAAAAAAAATTTTATTTAAATTTTTGAAAATTATTGAAATCCTTGGATGAATTTTATTATTTAAGAAAATAATTGAAATCTTATCAAAAGAATTTTATTATTTAAGAAAATATTTGAAATCTTATCAAAAGAATTTTATTTTTTTTAAAGATAATGGAATTTTTATTTAAAAATACAAAAAAGAAGGTTAACTATTTATTTAATCAATTTAGATGGGTCTTCGGATTTTTAAGCTTTAAAATCTTTGAAATTATCAGTAATTTTGAAACAAAATCTTGAATAGCCTTCTTATTTCAGACAGTAATTTTATGTTTGAAATACGCTACAGAAAAGTAATTATATTTAAAAAAATTTCAATCAATTAGTCTTTTGGAAATTTTTCCTGAAAATAATTAAATCTTTTTAATGAATACATTTAGTCGAATTTAATTTAATTTTCATGTAGCACCTTTATAGAAGAATTTCTATATTTAAGGAGATTTTTTAAACATTTTTATCACATGTTAAAGTATTATTTCATAATAAAATTTCCTTTGGATGCAAGTTTAATTTTAAGCCAAATTTTGCCTCATGAGTCGCATTGAAATGCAACTTCCTTTAATATCTAATTTATTTAATCGAATTCTGTAATGAAAAGACAATTTTTATTTTTCCCAACTTTAAATCGTATATATTTCTTTTCACTGAATTCGCATTTTTGTGGAAATTTTTGTCTTGGCAATTTTCGTATTACATACATTTACTGGCATAAAACCAAATGTATCCATATTTCGAAAAGATAAAATTGCAACAAAATTTGTAAATAAAAGAAAAATGAGAATAATACTACAATATATATAAGAAATGTAGAGTTCTTCTTTTATGTAATCTTTGGTAAAAAGATGCACAATTTGAAAATTTCTCATTCGATATACGATAATTTGTTTTGGAGAAAGGTTTTTTTTTTATAAATTTCCCTCACAGAAAGTAGAGGAAAGTTTATTTTTTGTTCGAAAGTACATATAGACACTCACACACACACGAATGTTGCTTTCCTTTTTTTCCCTCAGGAAATGCACAAGAGTTGATTTCGTTTTAGAAAAAGAAGGAGAGAAAAAAAAATTCCTGCACTTTATTTCTTCCTATATCAGAAGCTGAAACAGTCTTCCAATTTGCTTCGATTTCCGAAATAAAACGTAACTTTGCTTTCGCTGTACATAGAAGGAAAATCGATGGGTGGTTTTTTCTCTCTTACAATAATTTAAGCATCGGAATTTATATATCGAATTTCACAAAAACTTTGTGGAACACTGAGAAAAAGTTGTAGTTAGGGTAAATTTGACACGATATTCTATTATAAGATTGTCTGTAAAATTTATTTGAAAAATTCAAATACTTTCCAAATTTTTAAGAAAATTCTTGTAAAATATTAAATTATTTTCTTTAAAACTTAAAAAATGACACAATTTGCTTATAAAAATTTTATAATGTTAATTATTTAATAAAATTTCACTAAAGGATTCAGTTTTGCTAATATTTAATAACAATTTTTGGAAAAATTAATTTATTTTCCAAACTTTTAATACATTTTTGGAAACAATCAATTATTTTCAAAAAATAGTAACATTCTTCACAATAATTAAATTATTTCTACGAATGTAACTTATAATTTAATTAAAAGGGCTTGACCCGTATGTAAATAAATAAGTAAATAAATAAATAACAACATTTTTCACAGGCATTCAATTATAGTCAAAACAATTTTAATAAACTTCAAAAATAAAGTATTTAATTATAGTTTTTACCAGAAGCGATTATTTTAAAAACTTGAAAGAAATTCTTCATTAAATTCAATTACATTCAAAATTTTCAAGCAAAATTATTAAAGAAAATAGAATATTTAAAAAAATTGAAAGAAATTCTTTACAAGAATTTAATTTGGATTTTAAAAGTTTATAATTAATAAAATATTTTCAAGAATTTAATTATTTTAATTAATGGTAAAATTCATAAAAATTTAATTTAATTCTTGTAAAATTTCTCGAAAGACTACAATTATTTCTAAAAATATTAATTAAGTTCAATAATTTTCAAAAATTTTGATAAAATTCTTCGGAAAAACTGAAATATATTTTTAAATAGTAAAGTTCATCACCCGAATTCAATAATTTCTACAAAGAATTTTACTGTTTATAAAAATAAATGAATTTTTGCAAATAATTTGACTAATTATTAAAATAATTGAAATGTTTCGACGAACTAATTAAAATTTTGAGAAATAATTAAATTGTTATGAAGAATTTTATGGAAAAATTTGAAAATTTAATTAATTTTTTTTTCTTTTTTATAAATATATTTTGACAATAATTGAATTATTTTTAAACAATTTAAAATTCTTGTTGAAATAGAATTAATTATGGAAATTTTTGAAAATAATGAAATTCTTTCGTGTAATTTTATTTAAATTGAATTAAAAATAATTTAATTCTTTCAAAGAATTGTAGTATTTATAAAAATAATTGAATTATTTCGAAGAATTTATTAAAATTTTAGGAAATAAATAAAAATTATGAAAGTATTTAAAAATATTTGTACTTATCCGAGGAATTTAATTAAAATTGTTTTGAAGATAATTGAAGTTTTGTAAAGATTTTACTACTTACAAAATAATTGAATTGTTTAGAAGGTTTTAGTAAAATTTTAGAAAATTATTGAATTCTTTCGTGAAATTGTATTAAAATTTTGAAAATATGAACAGTAATGATTACTTTTGTATTTAATAAGTGAATTTTTAAAATTTTGACTGTGAAATTATTTTAAAAATTTATATTTGAAATTATAAAATTTTGTAATTTGCATAACAACAAAATATTAAATAACACGTTTCGCGCGTAATATTTGCTGTAGTTTTGATAAAATTTCTTCAGCGGTTTGAATTATTTTGTAAAATTGATATAAAATTTTTCCAGAAAATTCAATTCATTTTTAAAAGTATTAACAAAATTTCTTTAAAGAATTTAACTAGTTTCAATTTTAAGTAAATTCCTCGAAAGATTTGGTTTATTTAAAAAATAAATTGTAATATAATTCTTTGGATCAATTCAATAAATTTCAGTAATTTTAATAAAATTGCTAGTTAATCGTTTATTTTGAGAATTATGATTTTTCATTAAGAAAATTTATTTATTTAATTGTTATTAACTATTCTTGAAAACATTAAATTAGAGTTTTGTTAATTCAAAAAATTTAAAAAAGAGAAATTGTCAAAAAAATTAAAAAATAAATTTTTTCAACTCTAATTTTTTGACAGCTATTTTTATTCAGTCTTAAAACAATCTTTTCCTATTGTTTTTATTTACTAACTTAAGATTGCGAAACCTGCAAAATTGAAAATTGTAAAAATGATGGTACAATATTAATTTTAATTTTGAAAATTATTGAAATAATTTGGAATTACAATGAATTTTGAGGAATGCCTATGGCTCTTGTGTGTTATCTATAAGACAGATCTAAATTGTATATGTGAATATTTTGGATTCTTTATATTTACATGTACATTGTAACGTATGAATGTGAGTTAACATATTGCTTCAAAAATGTTTTAGTGATTCGTTGCAAGTTGCCATTCGCTATAAGACAAGTCAAAACGGATTCCTGCTGGGCAGATCAAAAGGGACCAACGACCGTGCGATAAATGATCGTATTAAATGCTCTCCGAGGGGAACTCAAGGAGGAAAGACAAGATTCCATCCATCTTCAGCAAGTGCCGATTATTTCAGGGAGCTTATATTTATCTAAGGCAAAACGTGTGCTCGATAAACAGGAAACTTCATATATATATGATGATAGAAAACAGACTCCCATTTTGATAAAATCGACTATAAAAACGATCACGGTATGAACTTAAAATTTTCTGATTCTGGCAACTCAAATGGGAGCCTATAACGAGAAGAGGAATCTGGAAAAATATCCAGAGATTCTATTTCCTACTTTTTTTTTGTCTTGAACTATCTTCTGAAATGAGTAACATTGTTTAATTCAAATATAATTTTTTTATTTTATTTTATTTTCAATGAAAATTCATAAAATGATTTATACTAATTCGTTAAATATAATTGCCCTATAACGTAATTATGAGGTTTGAATATCCAACAATTTTCAATATTGGCAGCAGTTGAAACACTGTAAGACGGAAGTATTTTAATCAATTCAGATTTTATTAATAATTACGTCAATTTATTATTATTATTATTACTATTATAGTTCTATTACTATCTATAGTTTATAATATTATTAATAAATATATTATTAATACTTATTTTGCTAATTATAATGTAAAATAATTAATTTACTTCAAAATTAGTAAATGTTCTTCTTTTTAATATTTCATTGGAATCAATTGATCTCGACTAATTTTTTCCGACATTCTCGAAAGCAATATTTGACATTTTCATAATCGTTGCAGTAATTTGCAGAATCATAAAATTATTTTCTTTTTAAATCTTCGCTAAAATTCAGTTCTTTTCAAAATAAATAAAATGTTTTATTCTTTAAGACTGTCTAAGACTTAGTCCCTGCTAAAAGTCAGATAATTTTTCGATGAAAAAAAAATTAAAAATTAATAAAAACAAATTTTTTAATTTTTTTCAAATGGCAGCTGAGTGGCTGATAGTGTCAAAAAATTTTAAAAAATTTAATAAAATGTTTAATTCTTCAAGACTGTCTAAGACTTAGTCCCTGCTAAAAGTCAGATAATTTTTCGATGAAAGAAAATATTAAAAATTGAAAGAAACAAGTTTTAAATTTTTTTCAAATGGCAGCTGAGTGGCTGATGGTGTCAAAAAATTTTAAAAATGTAATTTAATGGTCTATTCTTTAAGACTATCCAAGACTCAGTTTCTACTAAAAGTCAGATGATTTTCCGATGAAAAAAATTTTTAAAATTAAAAAAAAACAAATTTTTAAATTTTTTTCAAATGGCAGCTGAGTGGCTGATAGTGTCAAAAAATTTTAAAAAATTAAATAAAATGTTTAATTCTTTAAGACTGTCTAAGACTTAGTCCCTGCTAAAAGTCAGATAATTTTTCGAGGAAAAAGAATATTAAAAATTGAAAGAAACAAGTTTTAAATTTTTTTCAAATGGCAGCTGAGTGGCTGATAGTGTGAAAAAATTTTAAAAAATTAAATAAAATGTTTAATTCTTTAAGACTGTCTAAGACTTAGTCCCTGCTAAAAGTCAAATAATTGTTCGATGAAAAAAAAATTAAAAATTGAAAGAAACAAGTTTTTAAATTTTCTTCAAATGGCAGCTGAGTGGCTGATAGTGTCAAAAAATTTTAATAAATTAAAAATCTGTTCTATTCTTTAAGACTGTCTAAGACTTAGTCCCTGCTAAAAGTCAGATGATTTTTCGATGAAAAAAATATTAAAAATTGAAAGAAACAAGTTTTTAAATTTTTTTCAAATGGCAGCTGAGTGGCTGATAGTACCAAAAAATTTTAAAAAATTAAATAAAATGTTTTATTCTTTAAGACTGTCTAAGACTTAGTCCCTGCTAAAAGTCAGAAAATTTTCTGATGAAAAAAATATTAAAAATTAATAAAAACAAATTTTTAAATTTTTTTCAAATTTCAGCTGAGTGTCTGATAGTGTCAAAAAATTTTAAAAAATTAAATAAAATGTTTAATTCTTTAAGACTGTCTAAGACTTAGTCCCTGCTAAAAGTCATATGATTTTTCGATGAAAAAAATATTAAAAATTAATAAAAACAAATTTTTTAATTTTTTTCAAATGGCAGCTGAGTGGCTGATAGTGTCAAAAAATTTTAAAAAATTAAATAAAATGTTTAATTCTTTAAGACTGTCTAAGACTTAGTCCCTGCTAAAAGTCAGATAATTTTTCGAGGAAAAAGAATATTAAAAATTGAAAGAAACAAGTTTTAAATTTTTTTCAAATGGCAGCTGAGTGGCTGATAGTGTCAAAAAATTTTAAAAAATTAAATAAAATGTTAAATTCTTTAAGACTGTCTAAGACTTAGTCCCTGCTAAAAGTCATATGATTTTTCGATGAAAAAAAAATTAAAAATTAATAAAAACAAATTTTTTAATTTTTTTCAAACGGCAGCTGAGTGGCTGATAGTGTCAAAAAATTTTTAAAAATTAAATAAAATGTTTTATTCTTTAAGACTGTCTAAGACTTAGTCCCTGCTAAAAGTCAGATAATTTTTCGATGAAAAAAAATATTAAAAATTGAAAGAAACAAGTTTTTAAATTTTTTTCAAATGGCAGCTGAGTGGCTGATAGTGTCAAAAAATTTTAAAAAATTAAATAAAATGTTTAATTCTTTAAGACTGTCTAAGACTTAGTCCCTGCTAAAAGTCATATGATTTTTCGATGAAAAAAATATTAAAAATTAATAAAAACAAATTTTTTAATTTTTTTCAAATGGCAGCTGAGTGGCTGATAGTGTCAAAAAATTTTAAAAAATTAAATAAAATGTTTAATTCTTTAAGACTGTCTAAGACTTAGTCCCTGCTAAAAGTCAGATAATTTTTCGAGGAAAAAGAATATTAAAAATTGAAAGAAACAAGTTTTAAATTTTTTTCAAATGGCAGCTGAGTGGCTGATAGTGTCAAAAAATTTTAAAAAATTAAATAAAATGTTTAATTCTTTAAGACTGTCTAAGACTTAGTCCCTGCTAAAAGTCATATGATTTTTCGATGAAAAAAAAATTAAAAATTAATAAAAACAAATTTTTTAATTTTTTTCAAATGGCAGCTGAGTGGCTGATAGTGTCAAAAAATTTTAAAAAATTAAATAAAATGTTTAATTCTTTAAGACTGTCTAAGACTTAGTCCCTGCTAAAAGTCATATGATTTTTCGATGAAAAAAAAATTAAAAATTAATAAAAACAAATTTTTTAATTTTTTTCAAATGGCAGCTGGGTGGCTGATAGTGTTAAAAAATTTTAAAAAATTAAATAAAATGTCCTATTCTTTAAGACTGTCTAAGACTTAGTCCCTGCTAAAAGTCAGATGATTTTTCGATGAAAAAAATATTAAAAATTGAAAGAAACAAGTTTTTAAATTTTTTTCAAATGGCAGCTGAGTGGCTGATAGTACCAAAAAATTTTAAAAAATTAAATAAAATGTTTTATTCTTTAAGACTGTCTAAGACTTAGTCCCTGCTAAAAGTCAAATAATTGTTCGATGAAAAAAAAATTAAAAATTGAAAGAAACAAGTTTTTAAATTTTCTTCAAATGGCAGCTGAGTGGCTGATAGTACCAAAAAATTTTAAAAAATTAAATAAAATGTTTTATTCTTTAAGACTGTCTAAGACTTAGTCCCTGCTAAAAGTCAGAAAATTTTCTGATGAAAAAAATATTAAAAATTAATAAAAACAAATTTTTAAATTTTTTTCAAATTTCAGCTGAGTGTCTGATAGTGTCAAAAAATTTTAAAAAATTAAATAAAATGTTTAATTCTTTAAGACTGTCTAAGACTTAGTCCCTGCTAAAAGTCATATGATTTTTCGATGAAAAAAAAATTAAAAATTAATAAAAACAAATTTTTTAATTTTTTTCAAATGGCAGCTGAGTGGCTGATAGTGTCAAAAAATTTTAAAAAATTAAATAAAATGTTTAATTCTTTAAGACTGTCTAAGATTTAATCCCTGCTAAAAGTCATATGATTTTTCGATGAAAAAAAATATTAAAAATTGAAAGAAACAAGTTTTTAAATTTTTTTCAAATGGCAGCTGAGTGGCTGATAGTGTCAAAAAATTTTAAAAAATTAAATAAAATGTTTAATTCTTTAAGACTGTCTAAGACTTAGTCCCTGCTAAAAGTCATATGATTTTTCGATGAAAAAAAAATTAAAAATTAATAAAAACAAATTTTTAAATTTTTTTCAAATTTCAGCTGAGTGTCTGATAGTGTCAAAAAATTTTAAAAAATTAAATAAAATGTTTAATTCTTTAAGACTGTCTAAGACTTAGTCCCTGCTAAAAGTCATATGATTTTTCGATGAAAAAAAAATTAAAAATTAATAAAAACAAATTTTTTAATTTTTTTCAAATGGCAGCTGAGTGGCTGATAGTGTCAAAAAATTTTAAAAAATTAAATAAAATGTTTAATTCTTTAAGACTGTCTAAGATTTAATCCCTGCTAAAAGTCATATGATTTTTCGATGAAAAAAAAATTAAAAATTGAAAGAAACAAGTTTTAAATTTTTTTCAAATGGCAGCTGAGTGGCTGATGGTGTCAAAAAATTTTAAAAATGTAATTTAATGGTCTATTCTTTAAGACTATCCAAGACTCAGTTCCTACTAAAAGTCAGATGATTTTCCGATGAAAAAAATTTTTAAAATTAAAAATAAACAAATTTTTAAATTTTTTTCAAATGGCAGCTGAGTGGCTGATAGTGTCAAAAAATTTTAAAAAATTAAATAAAATGTTTAATTCTTTAAGACTGTCTAAGACTTAGTCCCTGCTAAAAGTCATATGATTTTTCGATGAAAAAAATATTAAAAATTAATAAAAACAAATTTTTTAATTTTTTTCAAATGGCAGCTGAGTGGCTGATAGTGTTAAAAAATTTTAAAAAATTTAATAAAATGTCCTATTCTTTAAGACTGTCTAAGACTTAGTCCCTGCTAAAAGTCAGATGATTTTTCGATGAAAAAAATATTAAAAATTGAAAGAAACAAGTTTTTAAATTTTTTTCAAATAGCAGCTGAGTGGCTGATAGTACCAAAAAATTTAAAAAAATTAAATAAAATGTTTTATTCTTTAAGACTGTCTAAGACTTAGTCCCTGCTAAAAGTCAAATAATTGTTCGATGAAAAAAAAATTAAAAATTGAAAGAAACAAGTTTTTAAATTTTCTTCAAATGGCAGCTGAGTGGCTGATAGTGTCAAAAAATTTTAATAAATTAAAAATCTGTTCTATTCTTTAAGACTGTCTAAGACTTAGTCCCTGCTAAAAGTCAGATGATTTTTCGATGAAAAAAATATTAAAAATTGAAAGAAACAAGTTTTTAAATTTTTTTCAAATGGCAGCTGAGTGGCTGATAGTACCAAAAAATTTTAAAAAATTAAATAAAATGTTTTATTCTTTAAGACTGTCTAAGACTTAGTCCCTGCTAAAAGTCAGAAAATTTTCTGATGAAAAAAATATTAAAAATTAATAAAAACAAATTTTTAAATTTTTTTCAAATTTCAGCTGAGTGTCTGATAGTGTCAAAAAATGTTAAAAAATTAAATAAAATGTTCTATTCTTTAAGACTGTCTAAGACTTAATCCCTGCTAAAAGTCATATGATTTTTCGATGAAAAAAAAATTAAAAATTGAAAGAAACAAGTTTTAAATTTTTTTCAAATGGCAGCTGAGTGGCTAATGGTGTCAAAAAATTTTAAAAATGTAATTTAATGGTCTATTCTTTAAGACTATCCAAGACTCAGTTCCTACTAAAAGTCAGATGATTTTCCGATGAAAAAAATTTTTAAAATTAAAAATAAACAAATTTTTAAATTTTTTTCAAATGGCAGCTGAGTGGCTGATAGTGTCAAAAAATTTTAAAAAATTAAATAAAATGTTTAATTCTTTAAGACTGTCTAAGACTTAGTCCCTGCTAAAAGTCAGATAATTTTTCGAGGAAAAAGAATATTAAAAATTGAAAGAAACAAGTTTTAAATTTTTTTCAAATGGCAGCTGAGTGGCTGATAGTGTCAAAAAATTTTAAAAAATTAAATAAAATGTTTAATTCTTTAAGACTGTCTAAGACTTAGTCCCTGCTAAAAGTCATATGATTTTTCGATGAAAAAAAAATTAAAAATTAATAAAAACAAATTTTTTAATTTTTTTCAAATGGCAGCTGAGTGGCTGATAGTGTCAAAAAATTTTAAAAAATTAAATAAAATGTTTAATTCTTTAAGACTGTCTAAGACTTAGTCCCTGCTAAAAGTCATATGATTTTTCGATAAAAAAAAAATTAAAAATTAATAAAAACAAATTTTTTAATTTTTTTCAAATGGCAGCTGGGTGGCTGATAGTGTTAAAAAATTTTAAAAAATTAAATAAAATGTCCTATTCTTTAAGACTGTCGAAGACTTAGTCCCTGCTAAAAGTCAGATGATTTTTCGATGAAAAAAATATTAAAAATTGAAAGAAACAAGTTTTTAAATTTTTTTCAAATGGCAGCTGAGTGGCTGATAGTACCAAAAAATTTTAAAAAATTAAATAAAATGTTTTATTCTTTAAGACTGTCTAAGACTTAGTCCCTGCTAAAAGTCAAATAATTGTTCGATGAAAAAAAAATTAAAAATTGAAAGAAACAAGTTTTTAATTTTTTTCAAATGGCAGCTGAGTGGCTGATAGTGTCAAAAAATTTTAAAAAATTAAATAAAATGTTTAATTCTTTAAGACTGTCTAAGACTTAGTCCCTGCTAAAAGTCATATGATTTTTCGATGAAAAAAAAATTAAAAATTAATAAAAACAAATTTTTTAATTTTTTTCAAATGGCAGCTGAGTGGCTGATAGTGTCAAAAAATTTTAAAAAATTAAATAAAATGTTTAATTCTTTAAGACTGTCTAAGATTTAATCCCTGCTAAAAGTCATATGATTTTTCGATGAAAAAAAAATTAAAAATTGAAAGAAACAAGTTTTAAATTTTTTTCAAATGGCAGCTGAATGGCTGATGGTGTCAAAAAATTTTAAAAATGTAATTTAATGGTCTATTCTTTAAGACTATCCAAGACTCAGTTCCTACTAAAAGTCAGATGATTTTCCGATGAAAAAAATTTTTAAAATTAAAAATAAACAAATTTTTAAATTTTTTTCAAATGGCAGCTGAGTGGCTGATAGTGTCAAAAAATTTTAAAAAATTAAATAAAATGTTTAATTCTTTAAGACTGTCTAAGACTTAGTCCCTGCTAAAAGTCATATGATTTTTCGATGAAAAAAATATTAAAAATTAATAAAAACAAATTTTTTAATTTTTTTCAAATGGCAGCTGAGTGGCTGATAGTGTTAAAAAATTTTAAAAAATTTAATAAAATGTCCTATTCTTTAAGACTGTCTAAGACTTAGTCCCTGCTAAAAGTCAGATGATTTTTCGATGAAAAAAATATTAAAAATTGAAAGAAACAAGTTTTTAAATTTTTTTCAAATAGCAGCTGAGTGGCTGATAGTACCAAAAAATTTTAAAAAATTAAATAAAATGTTTTATTCTTTAAGACTGTCTAAGACTTAGTCCCTGCTAAAAGTCAGATGATTTTTCGATGAAAAAAATATTAAAAATTGAAAGAAACAAGTTTTTAAATTTTCTTCAAATGGCAGCTGAGTGGCTGATAGTGTCAAAAAATTTTAATAAATTAAAAATCTGTTCTATTCTTTAAGACTGTCTAAGACTTAGTCCCTGCTAAAAGTCAGATGATTTTTCGATGAAAAAAATATTAAAAATTGAAAGAAACAAGTTTTTAAATTTTTTTCAAATGGCAGCTGAGTGGCTGATAGTACCAAAAAATTTTAAAAAATTAAATAAAATGTTTTATTCTTTAAGACTGTCTAAGACTTAGTCCCTGCTAAAAGTCAGAAAATTTTCTGATGAAAAAAATATTAAAAATTAATAAAAACAAATTTTTAAATTTTTTTCAAATTTCAGCTGAGTGTCTGATAGTGTCAAAAAATGTTAAAAAATTAAATAAAATGTTCTATTCTTTAAGACTGTCTAAGACTTAATCCCTGCTAAAAGTCATATGATTTTTCGATGAAAAAAAAATTAAAAATTGAAAGAAACAAGTTTTTAAATTTTTTTCAAATAGCAGCTGAGTGGCTGATAGTACCAAAAAATTTTAAAAAATTAAATAAAATGTTTTATTCTTTAAGACTGTCTAAGACTTAGTCCCTGCTAAAAGTCAAATAATTGTTCGATGAAAAAAAAATTAAAAATTGAAAGAAACAAGTTTTTAAATTTTCTTCAAATGGCAGCTGAGTGGCTGATAGTGTCAAAAAATTTTAATAAATTAAAAATCTGTTCTATTCTTTAAGACTGTCTAAGACTTAGTCCCTGCTAAAAGTCAGATGATTTTTCGATGAAAAAAATATTAAAAATTGAAAGAAACAAGTTTTTAAATTTTTTTCAAATGGCAGCTGAGTGGCTGATAGTACCAAAAAATTTTAAAAAATTAAATAAAATGTTTTATTCTTTAAGACTGTCTAAGACTTAGTCCCTGCTAAAAGTCAAATAATTGTTCGATGAAAAAAAAATTAAAAATTGAAAGAAACAAGTTTTTAAATTTTCTTCAAATGGCAGCTGAGTGGCTGATAGTACCAAAAAATTTTAAAAAATTAAATAAAATGTTTTATTCTTTAAGACTGTCTAAGACTTAGTCCCTGCTAAAAGTCAGAAAATTTTCTGATGAAAAAAATATTAAAAATTAATAAAAACAAATTTTTAAATTTTTTTCAAATTTCAGCTGAGTGTCTGATAGTGTCAAAAAATTTTAAAAAATTAAATAAAATGTTTAATTCTTTAAGACTGTCTAAGACTTAGTCCCTGCTAAAAGTCATATGATTTTTCGATGAAAAAAATATTAAAAATTAATAAAAACAAATTTTTTAATTTTTTTCAAATGGCAGCTGAGTGGCTGATAGTGTCAAAAAATTTTAAAAAATTAAATAAAATGTTTAATTCTTTAAGACTGTCTAAGACTTAGTCCCTGCTAAAAGTCATATGATTTTTCGATGAAAAAAAAATTAAAAATTAATAAAAACAAATTTTTTAATTTTTTTCAAATGGCAGCTGAGTGGCTGATAGTGTCAAAAAATTTTTAAAAATTAAATAAAATGTTTTATTCTTTAAGACTGTCTAAGACTTAGTCCCTGCTAAAAGTCAGATAATTTTTCGATGAAAAAAAATATTAAAAATTGAAAGAAACAAGTTTTTAAATTTTTTTCAAATGGCAGCTGAGTGGCTGATAGTGTCAAAAAATTTTAAAAAATTAAATAAAATGTTTAATTCTTTAAGACTGTCTAAGACTTAGTCCCTGCTAAAAGTCATATGATTTTTCGATGAAAAAAAAATTAAAAATTAATAAAAACAAATTTTTTAATTTTTTTCAAATGGCAGCTGAGTGGCTGATAGTGTCAAAAAATTTTAAAAAATTAAATAAAATGTTTAATTCTTTAAGACTGTCTAAGATTTAATCCCTGCTAAAAGTCATATGATTTTTCGATGAAAAAAAAATTAAAAATTGAAAGAAACAAGTTTTAAATTTTTTTCAAATGGCAGCTGAGTGGCTGATGGTGTCAAAAAATTTTAAAAATGTAATTTAATGGTCTATTCTTTAAGACTATCCAAGACTCAGTTCCTACTAAAAGTCAGATGATTTTCCGATGAAAAAAATTTTTAAAATTAAAAATAAACAAATTTTTAAATTTTTTTCAAATGGCAGCTGAGTGGCTGATAGTGTCAAAAAATTTTAAAAAATTAAATAAAATGTTTAATTCTTTAAGACTGTCTAAGACTTAGTCCCTGCTAAAAGTCATATGATTTTTCGATGAAAAAAATATTAAAAATTAATAAAAACAAATTTTTTAATTTTTTTCAAATGGCAGCTGAGTGGCTGATAGTGTTAAAAAATTTTAATAAATTAAAAATCTGTTCTATTCTTTAAGACTGTCTAAGACTTAGTCCCTGCTAAACGTCAGATGATTTTTCGATGAAAAAAATATTAAAAATTGAAAGAAACAAGTTTTTAAATTTTTTTCAAATGGCAGCTGAGTGGCTGATAGTACCAAAAAATTTTAAAAAATTAAATAAAATGTTTAATTCTTTAAGACTGTCTAAGACTTAGTCCCTGCTAAAAGTCATATGATTTTTCGATGAAAAAAATATTAAAAATTAATAAAAACAAATTTTTTAATTTTTTTCAAATGGCAGCTGAGTGGCTGATAGTGTTAAAAAATTTTAAAAAATTTAATAAAATGTCCTATTCTTTAAGACTGTCTAAGACTTAGTCCCTGCTAAAAGTCAGATGATTTTTCGATGAAAAAAATATTAAAAATTGAAAGAAACAAGTTTTTAAATTTTTTTCAAATAGCAGCTGAGTGGCTGATAGTACCAAAAAATTTTAAAAAATTAAATAAAATGTTTTATTCTTTAAGACTGTCTAAGACTTAGTCCCTGCTAAAAGTCAAATAATTGTTCGATGAAAAAAAAATTAAAAATTGAAAGAAACAAGTTTTTAAATTTTCTTCAAATGGCAGCTGAGTGGCTGATAGTGTCAAAAAATTTTAATAAATTAAAAATCTGTTCTATTCTTTAAGACTGTCTAAGACTTAGTCCCTGCTAAAAGTCAGATGATTTTTCGATGAAAAAAATATTAAAAATTGAAAGAAACAAGTTTTTAAATTTTTTTCAAATGGCAGCTGAGTGGCTGATAGTACCAAAAAATTTTAAAAAATTAAATAAAATGTTTAATTCTTTAAGACTGTCTAAGACTTAGTCCCTGCTAAAAGTCATATGATTTTTCGATAAAAAAAAAATTAAAAATTAATAAAAACAAATTTTTTAATTTTTTTCAAATGGCAGCTGGGTGGCTGATAGTGTTAAAAAATTTTAAAAAATTAAATAAAATGTCCTATTCTTTAAGACTGTCTAAGACTTAGTCCCTGCTAAAAGTCAGATGATTTTTCGATGAAAAAAATATTAAAAATTGAAAGAAACAAGTTTTTAAATTTTTTTCAAATGGCAGCTGAGTGGCTGATAGTACCAAAAAATTTTAAAAAATTAAATAAAATGTTTTATTCTTTAAGACTGTCTAAGACTTAGTCCCTGCTAAAAGTCAAATAATTGTTCGATGAAAAAAAAATTAAAAATTGAAAGAAACAAGTTTTTAATTTTTTTCAAATGGCAGCTGAGTGGCTGATAGTGTCAAAAAATTTTAAAAAATTAAATAAAATGTTTAATTCTTTAAGACTGTCTAAGACTTAGTCCCTGCTAAAAGTCATATGATTTTTCGATGAAAAAAAAATTAAAAATTAATAAAAACAAATTTTTTAATTTTTTTCAAATGGCAGCTGAGTGGCTGATAGTGTCAAAAAATTTTAAAAAATTAAATAAAATGTTTAATTCTTTAAGACTGTCTAAGATTTAATCCCTGCTAAAAGTCATATGATTTTTCGATGAAAAAAAAATTAAAAATTGAAAGAAACAAGTTTTAAATTTTTTTCAAATGGCAGCTGAGTGGCTGATGGTGTCAAAAAATTTAAAAAATGTAATTTAATGGTCTATTCTTTAAGACTATCCAAGACTCAGTTCCTACTAAAAGTCAGATGATTTTCCGATGAAAAAAATTTTTAAAATTAAAAATAAACAAATTTTTAAATTTTTTTCAAATGGCAGCTGAGTGGCTGATAGTGTCAAAAAATTTTAAAAAATTAAATAAAATGTTTAATTCTTTAAGACTGTCTAAGACTTAGTCCCTGCTAAAAGTCATATGATTTTTCGATGAAAAAAATATTAAAAATTAATGAAAACAAATTTTTTAATTTTTTTCAAATGGCAGCTGAGTGGCTGATAGTGTTAAAAAATTTTAAAAAATTTAATAAAATGTCCTATTCTTTAAGACTGTCTAAGACTTAGTCCCTGCTAAAAGTCAGATGATTTTTCGATGAAAAAAATATTAAAAATTGAAAGAAACAAGTTTTTAAATTTTTTTCAAATAGCAGCTGAGTGGCTGATAGTACCAAAAAATTTTAAAACATTAAATAAAATGTTTTATTCTTTAAGACTGTCTAAGACTTAGTCCCTGCTAAAAGTCAGATGATTTTTCGATGAAAAAAATATTAAAAATTGAAAGAAACAAGTTTTTAAATTTTCTTCAAATGGCAGCTGAGTGGCTGATAGTGTCAAAAAATTTTAATAAATTAAAAATCTGTTCTATTCTTTAAGACTGTCTAAGACTTAGTCCCTGCTAAAAGTCAGATGATTTTTCGATGAAAAAAATATTAAAAATTGAAAGAAACAAGTTTTTAAATTTTTTTCAAATGGCAGCTGAGTGGCTGATAGTACCAAAAAATTTTAAAAAATTAAATAAAATGTTTTATTCTTTAAGACTGTCTAAGACTTAGTCCCTGCTAAAAGTCAGAAAATTTTCTGATGAAAAAAATATTAAAAATTAATAAAAACAAATTTTTAAATTTTTTTCAAATTTCAGCTGAGTGTCTGATAGTGTCAAAAAATGTTAAAAAATTAAATAAAATGTTCTATTCTTTAAGACTGTCTAAGACTTAATCCCTGCTAAAAGTCATATGATTTTTCGATGAAAAAATATTAAAAATTGAAAGAAACAAGTTTTTAAATTTTTTTCAAATGGCAGCTGAGTGGCTGATAGAACCAAAAAATTTTAAAAAATTAAATAAAATGTTTTATTCTTTAAGACTGTCTAAGACTTAGTCCCTGCTAAAAGTCAGATGATTTTTCGATGAAAAAAATATTAAAAATTGAAAGAAACAAGTTTTTAAATTTTTTTCAAATGGCAGCTGAGTGGCTGATAGTACCAAAAAATTTTAAAAAATTAAATAAAATGTTTTATTCTTTAAGACTGTCTAAGACTTAGTCCCTGCTAAAAGTCATATGATTTTTCGATAAAAAAAATATTAAAAATTAATAAAAACAAATTTTTTAATTTTTTTCAAATGGCAGCTGAGTGGCTGATAGTGTTAAAAAATTTTAAAAAATTTAATAAAATGTCCTATTCTTTAAGACTGTCTAAGACTTAGTCCCTGCTAAAAGTCAGATGATTTTTCGATAAAAAAAATATTAAAAATTGAAAGAAACAAGTTTTTAAATTTTTTTCAAATGGCAGCTGAGTGGCTGATAGTACCAAAAAATTTTAAAAAATTAAATAAAATGTTTTATTCTTTAAGACTGTCTAAGACTTAGTCCCTGCTAAAAGTCAGAAAATTTTCTGATGAAAAAAATATTAAAAATTATTAAAAACAAATTTTTAAATTTTTTTCAAATTTCAGCTGAGTGTCTGATAGTGTCAAAAAATTTTAAAAAATTAAATAAAATGTTTTATTCTTTAAGACTGTCTAAGACTTAGTTCCTGCTAAAAGTCAGATGATTTTTCGATGAAAAAAATATTAAAAATTGAAAGAAACAAGTTTTTAAATTTTTTTCAAATGGCAGCTGAGTGGCTGATAGTGTCAAAAAATTTTAAAAAATTAAATAAAATGTTCTATTCTTTAAGACTGTCTAAGACTTAGTCCCTGCTAAAAGTCAGAAAATTTTCTGATGAAAAAAATATTAAAAATTATTAAAAACAAATTTTTAAATTTTTTTTAAATTTCAGCTGAGTGTCTGATAGTGTCAAAAAATTTTAAAAAATTAAATAAAATGTTTTATTCTTTAAGACTGTCTAAGACTTAGTTCCTGCTAAAAGTCAGATGATTTTTCGATGAAAAAAAAATTAAAAATTGAAAGAAACAAGTTTTAAATTTTTTTCAAATGGCAGCTGAGTGGCTGATGGTGTCAAAAAATTTTAAAAATGTAATTTAATGGTCTATTCTTTAAGACTATCCAAGACTCAGTTCCTACTAAAAGTCAGATGATTTTCCGATGAAAAAAATTTTTAAAATTAAAAATAAACAAATTTTTAAATTTTTTTCAAATGGCAGCTGAGTGGCTGATAGTGTCAAAAAATTTTAAAAAATTAAATAAAATGTTTAATTCTTTAAGACTGTCTAAGACTTAGTCCCTGCTAAAAGTCAAATAATTGTTCGATGAAAAAAAAATTAAAAATTGAAAGAAACAAGTTTTTAAATTTTCTTCAAATGGCAGCTGAGTGGCTGATAGTGTCAAAAAATTTTAATAAATTAAAAATCTGTTCTATTCTTTAAGACTGTCTAAGACTTAGTCCCTGCTAAAAGTCAGATGATTTTTCGATGAAAAAAATATTAAAAATTGAAAGAAACAAGTTTTTAAATTTTTTTCAAATTTCAGCTGAGTGTCTGATAGTGTCAAAAAATTTTAAAAAATTAAAAAAAATGTTTTATTCTTTAAGACTGTCTAAGACTTAGTCCCTGCTAAAAGTCAAATAATTGTTCGATGAAAAAAAAATTAAAAATTGAAAGAAACAAGTTTTTAAATTTTCTTCAAATGGCAGCTGAGTGGCTGATAGTGTCAAAAAATTTTAATAAATTAAAAATCTGTTCTATTCTTTAAGACTGTCTAAGACTTAGTCCCTGCTAAAAGTCAAATAATTGTTCGATGAAAAAAAAATTAAAAATTGAAAGAAACAAGTTTTTAATTTTTTTCAAATGGCAGCTGAGTGGCTGATAGTGTCAAAAAATTTTAAAAAATTAAATAAAATGTTTAATTCTTTAAGACTGTCTAAGACTTAGTCCCTGCTAAAAGTCATATGATTTTTCGATGAAAAAAAAATTAAAAATTAATAAAAACAAATTTTTTAATTTTTTTCAAATGGCAGCTGAGTGGCTGATAGTGTCAAAAAATTTTAAAAAATTAAATAAAATGTTTAATTCTTTAAGACTGTCTAAGATTTAATCCCTGCTAAAAGTCATATGATTTTTCGATGAAAAAAAAATTAAAAATTGAAAGAAACAAGTTTTAAATTTTTTTCAAATGGCAGCTGAGTGGCTGATGGTGTCAAAAAATTTAAAAAATGTAATTTAATGGTCTATTCTTTAAGACTATCCAAGACTCAGTTCCTACTAAAAGTCAGATGATTTTCCGATGAAAAAAATTTTTAAAATTAAAAATAAACAAATTTTTAAATTTTTTTCAAATGGCAGCTGAGTGGCTGATAGTGTCAAAAAATTTTAAAAAATTAAATAAAATGTTTAATTCTTTAAGACTGTCTAAGACTTAGTCCCTGCTAAAAGTCATATGATTTTTCGATGAAAAAAATATTAAAAATTAATGAAAACAAATTTTTTAATTTTTTTCAAATGGCAGCTGAGTGGCTGATAGTGTTAAAAAATTTTAAAAAATTTAATAAAATGTCCTATTCTTTAAGACTGTCTAAGACTTAGTCCCTGCTAAAAGTCAGATGATTTTTCGATGAAAAAAATATTAAAAATTGAAAGAAACAAGTTTTTAAATTTTTTTCAAATTTCAGCTGAGTGTCTGATAGTGTCAAAAAATGTTAAAAAATTAAATAAAATGTTCTATTCTTTAAGACTGTCTAAGACTTAGTCCCTGCTAAAAGTCAGATGATTTTTCGATGAAAAAAATATTAAAAATTGAAAGAAACAAGTTTTTAAATTTTTTTCAAATGGCAGCTGAGTGGCTGATAGTACCAAAAAATTTTAAAAAATTAAATAAAATGTTTTATTCTTTAAGACTGTCTAAGACTTAGTCCCTGCTAAAAGTCAGATGATTTTTCGATGAAAAAAATATTAAAAATTGAAAGAAACAAGTTTTTAAATTTTTTTCAAATGGCAGCTGAGTGGCTGATAGTGTCAAAAAATTTTAAAAAATTAAATAAAATGTTTAATTCTTTAAGACTGTCTAAGACTTAGTCCCTGCTAAAAGTCAAATAATTGTTCGATGAAAAAAAAATTAAAAATTGAAAGAAACAAGTTTTTAAATTTTCTTCAAATGGCAGCTGAGTGGCTGATAGTGTCAAAAAATTTTAATAAATTAAAAATCTGTTCTATTCTTTAAGACTGTCTAAGACTTAGTCCCTGCTAAAAGTCAGATGATTTTTCGATGAAAAAAATATTAAAAATTGAAAGAAACAAGTTTTTAAATTTTTTTCAAATGGCAGCTGAGTGGCTGATAGTGTTAAAAAATTTTAAAAAATTTAATAAAATGTCCTATTCTTTAAGACTGTCTAAGACTTAGTCCCTGCTAAAAGTCAGATGATTTTTCGATAAAAAAAATATTAAAAATTGAAAGAAACAAGTTTTTAAATTTTTTTCAAATGGCAGCTGAGTGGCTGATAGTACCAAAAAATTTTAAAAAATTAAATAAAATGTTTTATTCTTTAAGACTGTCTAAGACTTAGTCCCTGCTAAAAGTCAGAAAATTTTCTGATGAAAAAAATATTAAAAATTATTAAAAACAAATTTTTAAATTTTTTTCAAATTTCAGCTGAGTGTCTGATAGTGTCAAAAAATTTTAAAAAATTAAATAAAATGTTTTATTCTTTAAGACTGTCTAAGACTTAGTTCCTGCTAAAAGTCAGATAATTTTTCGATGAAAAAAATATTAAAAATTGAAAGAAACAAGTTTTTAAATTTTTTTCAAATGGCAGCTGAGTGGCTGATAGTACCAAAAAATTTTAAAAAATTAAATAAAATGTTTTATTCTTTAAGACTGTCTAAGACTTAGTCCCTGCTAAAAGTCAAATAATTGTTCGATGAAAAAAAAATTAAAAATTGAAAGAAACAAGTTTTTAAATTTTCTTCAAATGGCAGCTGAGTGGCTGATAGTGTCAAAAAATTTTAATAAATTAAAAATCTGTTCTATTCTTTAAGACTGTCTAAGACTTAGTCCCTGCTAAAAGTCAGATGATTTTTCGATGAAAAAAATATTAAAAATTGAAAGAAACAAGTTTTTAAATTTTTTTCAAATGGCAGCTGAGTGGCTGATAGTACCAAAAAATTTTAAAAAATTAAATAAAATGTTTTATTCTTTAAGACTGTCTAAGACTTAGTCCCTGCTAAAAGTCAGAAAATTTTCTGATGAAAAAAATATTAAAAATTAATAAAAACAAATTTTTAAATTTTTTTCAAATTTCAGCTGAGTGTCTGATAGTGTCAAAAAATTTTAAAAAATTAAATAAAATGTTCTATTCTTTAAGACTGTCTAAGATTTAATCCCTGCTAAAAGTCATATGATTTTTCGATGAAAAAAAAATTAAAAATTGAAAGAAACAAGTTTTAAATTTTTTTCAAATGGCAGCTGAGTGGCTGATGGTGTCAAAAAATTTTAAAAATGTAATTTAATGGTCTATTCTTTAAGACTATCCAAGACTCAGTTCCTACTAAAAGTCAGATGATTTTCCGATGAAAAAAATTTTTAAAATTAAAAATAAACAAATTTTTAAATTTTTTTCAAATGGCAGCTGAGTGGCTGATAGTGTCAAAAAATTTTAAGAAATTAAATAAAATGTTTAATTCTTTAAGACTGTCTAAGACTTAGTCCCTGCTAAAAGTCATATGATTTTTCGATGAAAAAAATATTAAAAATTAATAAAAACAAATTTTTTAATTTTTTTCAAATGGCAGCTGAGTGGCTGATAGTGTTAAAAAATTTTAAAAAATTTAATAAAATGTCCTATTCTTTAAGACTGTCTAAGACTTAGTCCCTGCTAAAAGTCAGATGATTTTTCGATGAAAAAAATATTAAAAATTGAAAGAAACAAGTTTTTAAATTTTTTTCAAATAGCAGCTGAGTGGCTGATAGTACCAAAAAATTTTAAAAAATTAAATAAAATGTTTTATTCTTTAAGACTGTCTAAGACTTAGTCCCTGCTAAAAGTCAAATAATTGTTCGATGAAAAAAAAATTAAAAATTGAAAGAAACAAGTTTTTAAATTTTCTTCAAATGGCAGCTGAGTGGCTGATAGTGTCAAAAAATTTTAATAAATTAAAAATCTGTTCTATTCTTTAAGACTGTCTAAGACTTAGTCCCTGCTAAAAGTCAGATGATTTTTCGATGAAAAAAATATTAAAAATTGAAAGAAACAAGTTTTTAAATTTTTTTCAAATGGCAGCTGAGTGGCTGATAGTACCAAAAAATTTTAAAAAATTAAATAAAATGTTTTATTCTTTAAGACTGTCTAAGACTTAGTCCCTGCTAAAAGTCATATGATTTTTCGATAAAAAAAATATTAAAAATTAATAAAAACAAATTTTTTAATTTTTTTCAAATGGCAGCTGAGTGGCTGATAGTGTTAAAAAATTTTAAAAAATTTAATAAAATGTCCTATTCTTTAAGACTGTCTAAGACTTAGTCCCTGCTAAAAGTCAGATGATTTTTCGATAAAAAAAATATTAAAAATTGAAAGAAACTAGTTTTTAAATTTTTTTCAAATGGCAGCTGAGTGGCTGATAGTACCAAAAAATTTTAAAAAATTAAATAAAATGTTTTATTCTTTAAGACTGTCTAAGACTTAGTCCCTGCTAAAAGTCAGAAAATTTTCTGATGAAAAAAATATTAAAAATTATTAAAAACAAATTTTTAAATTTTTTTCAAATTTCAGCTGAGTGTCTGATAGTGTCAAAAAATTTTAAAAAATTAAATAAAATGTTTTATTCTTTAAGACTGTCTAAGACTTAGTTCCTGCTAAAAGTCAGATGATTTTTCGATGAAAAAAATATTAAAAATTGAAAGAAACAAGTTTTTAAATTTTTTTCAAATGGCAGCTGAGTGGCTGATAGTGTCAAAAAATTTTAAAAAATTAAATAAAATGTTCTATTCTTTAAGACTGTCTAAGACTTAGTCCCTGTTAAAAGTCAGATGATTTTTCGATGAAAAAAAATATTAAAAAATAAAAAAAACAAATTTTTAAATTTTTTTCAAATGGCAGCTGAGTGGCTGATGGAGTCAAAAAAATAGAAAAAATTAATTTAAATGTTCTATTCTTTAAAAATATCTAAGACTTAGTCTCTGCTAAAAGTCAGAAAATTTTCTGATGAAAAAAATATTAAAAATTAATAGAAACAAGTTTTTAAATTTTCTTCAAATGGCAGCTGAGTGGCTGATAGTGTCAAAAAATTTTAAAAAATTAAAAATCTGTTTTATTCTTTAAGACTGTCTAAGACTTAGTCCCTGCTAAAAGTCAGATGATTTTTCGATGAAAAAAATATTAAAAATTGAAAGAAACAAGTTTTTAAATTTTTTTCAAATGGCAGCTGAGTGGCTGATAGTGTCAAAAAATTTTTAGAAATTAAATAAAATGTTTTATTCTTTAAGACTGTCCAAGACTCAGTTCCTACTAAAAGTCAGATGATTTTCCGATGAAAAAAATATTGAAAATTGGTAGAAACAAATTTTTTAAATTTTTTTCAAATGGCAGCTGAGTGGCTGATAGAGTCAAAAAAATTGAAAAAATTAATTTTAATGTTCTATTCTCTAAGATTGTCCAAGGCTCAGTCTTTACTAAAAGTCAGACGATTTTTCGATGAAAAAAATATTGCAAATTGGAAGAAACGAATTTTTTTCAAATTTTTTCAAATGGCAGCTGAGTGGCTGATGGTGTCAAAAAATTTTTAAAAATGAAACAAAAAGTTCTATTTTTTAGGATTGTGTAAGGCTCACTCTCTACTAAAGGCAGACGATTTTCTGATTAAAAAAATATTGGAAATAGGAAGAAACAAATTTTTTTTCAAATTTTTTCAAATGGCAGCTCAGTGGCTGATGGTGTCAAAAAATTTAAAAAAATTTAAAATCTGTTCTATTCTTTAAGACTGTCTAAGACATAGTCCCTGCTAAAAGGCAGATGATTTTTCGATGAAAAAAAATATTAAAAATTGAAAGAAACAAGTTTTTAAATTTTTTTCAAATGGCAGCTGAGTGGCTGATAGTGTCAAAAAATTTTAAAAAATTTAAAATCTGTTCTATTCTTTAAGACTGTCTAAGACTTAGTCCCTGATAAAAGTCAGAAAATTTTCCGATGAAAAAAATATTAAAAATTAAAAAAAACAAATTTTTTAATTTTTTTCAAATGGCAGCTGAGTGGCTGGTAGTGTCAAAAAATTTTTAAAAATTAAATAAAATGTTCTATTCTTTAAGACTGTTTTTATAAAATTAGTCGAGAGAAATTAATTATTTAACAAATTTTTATAAAATTCTTCTCACGAATTAAATTTTTGTTGTTAATATTCTTTGATAGCTACTTTTTTATTACTTCTTTAGTTTAAAAGCTACGTTTTGCTACTTTTTTAAAATTAATTATTGAGTGCGAAGTCTGATACAGTTTTAATAAAATTCTTGTCAAATTTTAAAATATTTTCATAAATACTAGAAGTTTTTTTGTAGGATTTTAATTATTTTCAAAAATTTGAATGAAATTTTTTGCAAAAAATTCAATTATTTCCATAAATAATAAAATAAATAATAAATTAAATTATAAAAGAAATAAATAATAAAATAATAAAATTCCTTGGAAGAATTTATTTATTTAAAAACACTTATTATAAAATTCTACGCAATAGGTAAATTATGATCGTAAATAATAATGTTTTTTGTAGAATTTCAATTATTTTTATTTCATTGTTTTAAGAAAATTTAATTAGTTTCAAAAATTTGTTGAATGCTTTTCAAAAATTGAAAAAAGTTTTGAATGATTTTCATTTTTGAATCAATTTTAAGGTTTTTAGAACTCATTATTCGTTGTTTATTGCTGTTGTTATTTGGAGGTAAAATTTATTTGGAATGATGTTAGTATTCTGCAGGGGGTCATTCGCCATTTTGAGAATAATTTGGCAAAAAAGTGTCAAAAAAATGTGAAGCAATTTTTGTAATTTATAGATCCACTGGTCTTTCACCAAAAATGCAACTTTTTATCTTTATTTTTCAATACTTTTTGCAAAAATTCTTGTCAATATGAAGAAAATTCTCTATCTGTAATCTCTCCTTAAATCAAATGATTAAAATGATAAGTGATTAAATGATTCTTAATTTTAATTTTATTTCTTTTTTCAGATAAATTTTTGGCAACAAGTTTCGAAACAAATAGAAAACGAATTTTGTTTCGTTCACTTCGGAGAATTAGCTAAACAAGTGTTACACCCCATAGGATTGTATAGAAAAAGGATTCCATTTCTTCTATTTGATAGCATTAGGATTATTACTTTTTGGTTGAACTATTTTCGTTCCATTTTCTATTGTCAACGTGTAACCATTTTGCGTTTTAATTTTTCATCGCACGTACAAAAAAATCTTAGCATGTATAATGGAAATGATGCAAACATTTGTATTGAAAATTTTTCCATTATTTTTTACAGTATACGTGACATTTTATTCATTGGTATTCCTGTGTATACCGCGAGTTGAAACGTTAAGGGAGTTAAAACGCGATCCAATTTCTCAGGCCATTGAGTGCGGCGAATACCATCTGTCTAACGCGTGCCCGGAGCTTTTTACAGGCCAACCGTGAAATGCGAAAACAGAAGGCTCGAGCTTCTTTACATTTTAATCAAATCATTTCTCTATTATGCGCATCAGGCACGCTGCCTTAAAGGATCTCACGGGACTGAAGGGTTTAATCTGCTTTTATTTTCTCTCTGATTCCACTCTTTTTTTTCCTTTTCTTCCTTTCTCTTTTTATCGTGTTTTTCTTCATTTTCTTTACTCTGGGAAAAGCTTTTCTTTCCTTTCCCATCCAATAATGTCTCCTTGGTTTTATTTTCTTCTAACCACTAGTGTTTTGTTCTTTCTTTATTTCTTTCTTTCATTTTTTTTTTTTTTTTTGAATCAGAGCTTTATAGGGACAAACGAAGCAAAGTGTGTTCGTCGAGATTCATCCCCTTTTAAAGTCATGCGGCACCCCAAATACCAACCCCCGGGAAATTTAATTGTACTACCATCGACGGGTTCCCTGTTTGTATTTGATTCAAATATATCGGTTAATGACAATCGTTAAAGCTTTAATGACAGACCGCCTGCAACAACAATTAATCAACACTGCGGCGTATATATTTTGCATAAGTATTTTAAGTTATTTTGGAGAATGGCGTCACATTTTTGGTGTGTAATTATTAAATTATATAGAGAAATATTTTGTTGTAATTATATTAGAGGAATTTTACTAAAATATGTTATGAAAGTAAGAATTGAATTTTAGAAAATTCTTTGCAAGATTCAATGATTTAGATATATAGAGAAATATTTTGTTGTAATTATATTAAAGGAATTTTACTAAAATATGTTATGAAAGTAAAAATTGAATTTTAGAAAATTCTTTGCAAGATTCAATGATTTTTTGTAGAATTATTTGTTTTACAATTTTTTAATACAATTATATTATTTTGAAAAATGTTAATAACATCGCTAGCCAAAAATAATAGAAATTGTAAGTAAAATTCAAATTTGCATTTAAATTTGAATTTCTTCAAAAAATTTTACTATTTATGAAAATTTAATTCATAAATTGTTTCCTTTAATTTTATTAAAATTGTATTGAAAATAATTTAATTTCCGACAAAAATTTTATTATTTATAAAGATAATTGTATTTCTAATAAGCATTTTATCAGAATTTTAGAAAATAATTTAATTGTTTCAAGGAATTTTAGCACTGAAAATAAATTAATTCTTTCAAAGAATTTTATTAAATTTTTTCTGATTGAATTGAATTCTTACGAAAAAATTCATAGAAATAATTAAAACCTTTCTTAAAATTTGATTAAATAATTAATTATGTACATTCTTCGAAAGAATTTAATTATTTTCACAAATAGTAAATTTCTTCTAAAAAATTAAATTATTTTGAATACAATTTTAATAAAATTTCACAAAACGATTCAATTATTATCTGAAATTTGTATAATTCTATTAAAACAACTTAAATATTTAGTAATGTCTTTACAAACATTCAATTGTTGAAAAAAAATTGTAAAAGTCATTTAAACTACAAAAAAAATTGAATTCTGTTCAGAATTTTATTTTGTATTAAAAACCATTGAATTCATGAGAAACATTTTATCATTCATTGAAATAATTTTATTTTTTAAAAGAATTTTTTACAAATGTCAATAAAATAATTGAATTTTTTTTTTTTTTTTTTTACAAAATTCAATTCAAGTTTTAATTGAAAATATTTGATCACCAGCGAAAAAAGTTTACTATCTATAAAAATAATTGAATTCTTACGAAGAGTTTTAATAGAAATTTTATAATAATTTAATTTTTCGAAGAATTCAAGTAATGTTTTATTTGAAAATAATTGAATACCAGCGAAAAAAATGTGTTATTCGTGAAAATAATTGAATGTTTAAAAATAATGTCACAAAAATTGTCTGAATAATTCAATTCTTATAAATATTTTATTATTTCCAAAAAAAATTAAATTCTAATAAGTATTTGGAAACAATAATAATAATAATTTAATTTTCAAAAAATAGCAAAATTCTTCGCAAGAATTAAATTATTTTAAAAATAAAATTTTTCACAAGAATTCAATTATATTCAAAACAATTTTAATAAACTTCAAGAATAAAGTATTTAATTATAATTTTAAGCAGAAGCGATTATTTTAAAAACTTGAAAGAAATTCTTCATTAAATTCAATTACATTCAAAATTTTCAAGCAAAATTATTATAGAAAATAAATTATTTTAAAAAAATCAAAGAAATTCTTTAAAAGAATTTAATTAGGATATTGAAATTTTTTAATAAAATTGTTTGCAAGAATTCAATTGTTTTTATTAATAGTAAATTCCAAATTTTATTTTATTTTTAGTAACATTTCTGGATAGAATACAATTATTTCTAAAAATATTTATTGAATTCAATTATTTTCAAAAATTCTGATAAATTTCTTCGGAAAAACTGAATTATTTTTTTAAATAGTAAAATTCATCGCAGGAATTTAATTATTTTTAATAGTATTTTAATAAAATTTTTCAACAAAATACTTTTTTTTGAATACAATAAAAGTTTTCGATTGACTACAATTATTTTGAATGTTTTTAAAAAAAAATTTTCAAAACATTCAATTATTTTTAAAAATTATCTTAAAATTTTTTAAAAATAGTTTTATTATTTTTATAAATTGTAAGTTTCTTCTCAAGAATTTTAATTATGTTTATAAATAGTAAAATCCTTTGCAGAAATTCAATTCTTTTCAAAATAATTTTAATAGAATTTCTCAAAAGAATTTAAATCTTCAAATATTAACATAAAATGAATTTATTTTCTAAAATTTTAATAAATTCTTCGGAACAATTCAATTATTTTTATAAATCACAATAAAATTCTTCGCAAGAATTCAATTATTTTTAATCCAATTTACATAGAATTACAGGAAAGAAGTTTAAAAAGAAAAAAGAAAGAAAGAAGTTTATATTAAAAAATTTCCATAAATTTCTATTTCATCAAGAATTTTATATTCTTTAAAAATAATTCAATTATTGTCAAAATATTTATAAAAAAGAAATAAAAATTTCATTATTTTCAATTATTTTTATAAAATTCTTCATGCCAATTTAATTATTTCTCAAAATTTTAATAAATTCTTCAAAACATTTCAATTATTATTATAAATAGTAAAATTTTTCGCCGGGATTTAATTAATTTTATAAATAGTTTAAATACTTTTTAAAAATTTAATTATTTTTAAAACAATTTTAATACAATTTCTCGTAAGAATTTTAATCTTCAAATATTTAACATAAAATTCATTTATTTTCTAAAATTTTAATAAATTTTTTCGAACAATTTTATTACTTTTATAAATAGTAATATTCTTTGCAAGAATTCAATTTTTTTCAATACAATTTTAATAGAATTCTTCTTCATAAAATCCAATTGGTTTCAAAATTTTCATTTTGAGAAAATTTGAGAAATTTTTAGAAAATTTTCAAAATTGTTAAAGAAACTTCATTATTTAAAAGAAATTAAAAAAAATTCTTTAAAAGAATATAATTTAAAGAGGATTTTTTAAAATGTTAATAAAATTTTTCGCGAGAATTCAGTTATTTTTTTTAAATAATAAAATTGAGTGATATTTGCTTCTAAGAATGAATTTATTCGTTCAAGTACAATTTATTTGATTCGAGTAACAATTATTTGATTCAAGTAATTATTTATTTAATAATAGACAAGTAATAAATTATTTGAGTTAATTACATTTTTTTCCGTGTAACATTCGTTTTTATTACAAAAATAAATTGATTTGAAAATCGACTAGAATTATTGTATGGAAGATAAATAATAATCCTAAACAATGAATATTTCGATGGATCTTTCCGATCTTTCCAATTATTTTAATGAAATTAAAAAAAATTCAATTTAAACATAAAAAACTGATATTATATAGTCCTTATTGTCCTGAAAAGTCAATTTGTTTGGTGGCCACGCACTATTTGCACTAAGAGGTTCTCTGATGCGCAAAAGGCAGCAGGCACCATGTGACGTTGAGTATATAGCAATTTTATATGGGTCATTTTAAGGGAGAGTCTTGCCGAGTGTATAACTGAACCTCTCAAATGTAGTTCCCTATACATTTCGCTTCGTCTTTTTGTCTTTCTCTTCTGCTCGAGTAGGGTTCTAATAATGACGACACGGGGGTTGGTTTGGTAGGATTTCGATGCGACATGTGGTGTCCTCGTATATATGTATATAGTCAAGCCGAAACAATTTGTATTAAAATGAGCGCTCGCTGCTGGGCTTGCTTGCGATTTCCGCAAGCTAAAAGTATCATCGCTCCAAGGCAAAATATTATTACATATATAGAGTGACCGTGCGTGCGTGTTTTTCCCTCAGAAAATGCTCAAGAGAATATATTAAACGTGCTTCCATTTTTCTTTTCGTTTTTCCATTTTTCTTGCAGAAAAATGACGCAAATCTATATCACTGCCGATTTTTCAATAATATTGGAAAAAAAAGTTCTAAATTAGAGCTGATTTCGGTATTAAAATTTAAAATAGAACCAAATTACGATTTAGAATAGAATAGAAAAATTGTTACTAAATTAGTACCCTTCTTTTTACAGGTGAATAAGAATAATTTTAGGAAATTTTATTATTCATGAAAGAATTTAAAATAATTTAATTCTTGCGAAGAATTTAAAAAAAAATATTTAAAAAATAATTGAATTTTCTTGAAATATTTTATAATTTATTAAAATGATTAAATTTTTGCGAAGAATTTTTAAAAAAATTTTGAAAATAATTGAAATTTTCTGAAGAATTTTATAAATTTTAAGAAAAATTGACTTTTTTTGAAGAATTTCATAATTTAAGAAAATAGTTAAATTTTTTTGGAATATTTTTCTATTTTTATAAAAATAATTGAATTCTTGCGAAGAATTTTTTTTGAAATTTGGAAAATAATTGAATTTTTAGTAAGAATTTTTAAAACAATTTGCAACGTTAATTTTAGGAAAAATTAACTTTTTTAGAAAGAATTTCATAATTTAAGAAAATAGTTAAATTTTTTTGGAATATTTTTCTATTTTTATAAAAATAATTGAATTTTTCGGAAAAATTTTATAAATTTTGAGAAAAATTTAATTTTTTGAAGAATTACATTTTTTTCTAAGGATTACGCAATTTATGAAAATAATTCAATTCTTTCAAGAAATTAACTTTATTAAAGTCTGTGGTTTTTCATTCTGTCCGTTCGCAGTATGAAGTTAGTTTTTGTATATGCTTTTGTTTTTTTCGTTTTGAAAACACATTTTTCTTGATAATAAATAATGTTTGATTTATAAATTTTATAATTATATTTTGTTTATTTGTTTTAAATTATTAGTTTCTTTTGAAATAAAAAGTTGTGAAATGTTTATTTTTTAATTACAATTTTTAACAAATTTTTTCTATTTTAAATTAATAAAAAAAATGTGTAGGAAGAATTTGTGTATTTCATAATTACAATTTTTATTTTTTTCTGTATATAAAGATATTTTATATTTTACAAGCTAAAAAAAAAGCTCGTGTACTTTCTCATATAATTATTAAAAAACAAAATATTTAATTTCATTTGAAGAATTTCTTTAATAAGATTTAATTTTTTAACCTTCCAAAAATGAATTTATTGTAAGTTTTATTTAGAAATTAATGAAAAAATTTGAATAATTTCTTTTTCTTTATTTAAAATTGAAGGAAAATTAAAGTAATTTGAAGTATTTTACAAAATTTGTTTTTTTTTTTTTAACAAAATCAGAAATATTATTTTTTTAATATGTATTGATTAATAACTTTTTTCATTTTTTATACAAAAAAAAGTTTTTAAAATTTTCTTTATTTGTTATAAAAAAAAAATTTTAATTATTTTACAGAATGTTAAATTGTATTGAGAAAAAGGTAAAAAATTTGAAAAATTTCTTTTCTTAACTTTTCAATCAGGACTTTCAATAAAATTCTGATTTTTTGGAAATAAATAATATAAATTATTATAATTTCCATTTAATAATCATAATGTTTGTTATGCTATGTTTGTACTGCGGACTGACACTACGATAAAAATTGTATACTATGAAAATAACTTAATTCTCGAGGAGAATTTCGTTTAAATTTTTTAAAATATATTGTAATTAAATTCTTTTTGCAGAATGTCTTTGAATTTTTTGTCAAAAAATGGAGTTTCTTTAATAATTTTAATTAAACATTTTAAAAATAATTGAAATTTTATGGAGAAGAATTTTATTAAAATTGTATTAAAAATAATTGAATTCTTGCGAAAAATTTTACTATTTATAAAAATAATATAATTTTTACGAATTATTTAGAAAGATTTGTTAAAATTTTAGGAAATATTGGAATTCTTTCGTAAAATTTCATTAAAATTTTTGAAAATATAAACTTAAGTTATTTTTTTTAATTTTAATTATGAAATTATTTAAAAAATTTATGTTTGTTAATAAAAAAATTTGTAATTTGTATAACAGTATCATATCGAATACTACGTTCCGCGCGGTAGCGCACGTATCGTTTGCAAGTTTTATTAATAATTGTTGAAAAAATAATTTAATTACTTTCGAACAATTTTATTATTTATAAAAATAATTTAATTCTTTCAAAGAATTTTATTAATTATAGGTAAATGATTAAATTCTTGCGGCGAATTTTATTAAAATTGATGAAAATAATTGAATTTTTTCCTATAATTTTATCATACATTTTTTTGAATAATTGAATTCTGTTTGGTTATTTTATAAAAATAGTAGATATTGAAAATCATTGAAATGTGAAAAGTTTTTAAAGATAATTAAATTTTACAAAGAATTCTATTAAAAAATTTGGCAATAATTGAAAGTCGGTGGGAAATTTTATTAAATTTTTTTGAAAGTAATTAGATTTTCCAAAAAAACATTTTATTATTTATGAAAATAATTGAATGCTTGCGAACGATTTATTAGAATTTTTTTAAATAATGGAATTTCCAAGAAGAATAAACTTTTAATAAGTAATAATTGAATTATTGTGATGAATATTGTTATTTATGAAAATAATTTAATTTTGAAAAGAATTTTATTGAAATACCTCCAAATAATTGAATTTTCGGAAGTAATTTTTTTATTATTTACAAAAACAATTTTATTAAAATTATATTCAAAACAATTATTTCTTTCGAATAATTTTATTAAATTTTTGAAAATAATGAATTTTTAAATGTTATGAAAATTGTATTAGTTTAAATAATTGAATTCTTGTCCAAAACTTTATTTGTGAAAGTAACTGAATTTTACGTTTATGAAAATAATTAAATTCATGCTTAGAATTTAATCAAATATTTTTTTCGAAAAAATGGAATTTACATGAAAAATTTTATAATTATTAAAAGTAATTGAATTATTGGGAAAAATAAATTCCATAAAATTTTGTTAAATAAAATTGATTTTTTTAATATTAGCGAATTAAAAGTAGTGGGAATTCTCTAAAAAAATATTGTTTATATTCTTTGTTCGGAAAGTTAAATACTTATATATAGCTAATAATTATTTTTACCTTCTCTATTGTTTAGAATAATTAAAATTTTCGTAATGAAGTTTTTTTTAATTTAGGTATCAGATAACAATTTTTGTGAAATTCAATTTTCCTCGTACAAGAAAGTTGAATTATTTTCAATTTTGAAAATCTGATGCCAAATTTGAAATTAGTATCGAAATTTGTTAAAGTTGTTTTTATGCACTTTAAAGTTTAAAAATATAATATATATTTTGAAAATTTAATTCTAATTAGTTTTTTAGTTATGTGTCATAATAAGTATTTCTTTAAAAATTACTTGAATTAAAATGACTTGAAATTGTTTACAATAAACATTGCAGGGATAATTTGGCTAGTAGGCAAATAATCACAGTAATCATTTTAAACGGACTTTGATATACAGTTAAATTGAATTTAATTGAAATTTATTATTTATTTTAAAGTGGGAATATTTGTGTAAATGTCTATTAGGAGAGTCTTGCTGATGTGATGGATTTGATAAAATAACCCGTTCGGATTTTCCCTATTTGCCCTCAAGTCCCACTCTTTTCTGCACAGCCTCTCTGCAGCCTCATCAGGCTGATAACCTACGCGTGTCGCCCACTCAACGTGATTGCTACTCTCGGTACATGTCCGAAACACCCTCAAGCCAGGGCCGTCCTCTCCTTGTCGTGATAAATATTTTCCAAAAAGAAAAATTACAAATTAAAATCGTATGCGTAGATATTTGTTTTATTTCCGCACTTTAACAATAATTGAAGATTGAACACAATAAAAATATCATTTTTAAATTAACTTTTATAGAGGTTTCTTTTTCTTCAATTCTTTCTACTGTTTCTCATTTCTTTTTTCAAAAAAAGAAAAGAAAAAAATCGATAGGTATCGGTTCAGAGAACTACTTTTTACCTTCGCAGTTCACCTATTTTGCGATTACTGGCGTATAAATGGTTACAACTTTCTAGTCAAGGGATTCAGAACAATTGTAATATACAGAAACTTTCTTCTTCTATCCATGCTTCGTATTCTCTGTATCCTCCATTTATTCTTCAATATGCCCTCTTCATTTAGCAGTTACGTGAAACAAATGATAGTCGAACTCTCATTTCATTTGATTAAATAACCGTATTTTTGTATATTTGACGAATAATTCGATGGCTCATAAATGTAGGTTTCGCACTCATCTACTAAAACCCACTATTTACTACTTTTTTTACGTTATGCTATCATTTTGGTACTTTTTTAAGATTTCAGTAACTAAACGCTACTATTTCTGTTTTTTTAGAATTTCCACTACTTTAAATCTTCTAATTATTGGAGATCAAAGAACTACTCACAAAAATTTATAATAATATTCTTTAAACCATTGGAAAAAATTCTAATTCATGAATTCAATTATTTTCATAAATAATAAAACTCATCCAAGATTTTCAATTAATTTTAATACATTTTTAAATTAATTAATCGAAAAAGTCAATTATTTTCACTTATAAAATTTTTCACTATAGAATTCAATTATTTAAAATAAAAAATTTTCGCAAAATATTTATAAAATTTGGAAAAAATTAATTATTTAAAACAATCTTTACAAAAATTCTTAGAAACTACTCAATTATTTTCGTCTAAATAGTAAAATTCATTGCAGGATTTCAATTATTTTTAATACAATTTTACAGAAATTGCTCTAAAAAATTTAATTATTTCTAAAAATTTAATTTTAATTTCCGAAAATTCAATTAATTTGAGGCACTTTAATAAGATTTTTTGAAAAATTCAATTATTTTCATATAAATAACAATATTTATCACAAGAATAAAATTATTATGTTTGAAAAGTAATAAATTTTTTTTTGGAAATTCGATTATTAAAAAAAAGTCTAATAAAATCGTTCGTAAGAATAATTTAATTATTTTCATACATTTTAATAGAATTTTTTGTAAAATTTAATTACTTTCAAAACATTTCGCAATATGATTTTTAATATCTACTATTTTTATAAAATTTTTAAACAGAATTCAAATATATTTACATTTTTTTGTAAAAATTTTCGTAATAATTCAATTATATTTTTTAAAATAACAAAAATTTTCACAGAAACTCAATTATTTGGAATACAATTTTAATAAAATTTCACGAAAGAATTCAATTATTTTTCAAATTTTTAAGAAAATTCATGAAAAACATTTAATTATTTTGTTTAAGTATTAAAAAATGACACAATTTGTTTATAAAAATTTTATTATGTTAATTTTTTTAATAAAATTTCACTGAAGGATTCAGTAAAATTTTTTCTAATTTTTAATAAAATTTCACAAAAGAATTCAATTATTTTTCAAATTTTTAAAAAAATTCTTGAAAGACATTAAATTATTTTGTTCAAAATTTAAAAAATGACACAATCTGTTTATATAAATGTTATTATGTTAATTTGTTAATAAAATTTCACTGAAGAATTCAGTAAATTTTTTTCTAATTTTTAATAAAATTTTTCGAAAAAATTCATTTATTTTTCAAACTTCTAATAAATTCGTGGAAACAATTCAATTATTTTAGAAACAATAGTGAAATTATTCGCAAAAATTAAATTATTTCTATAAATATTAAAATTTTTCACAGGAATTGAATTATATTCAAAACAATTTTAATTGCTTTAAAAATGTAATTATTCTGAAAATTTTAATTTCAAATCCTCGAAGAAATCAAATATTTAAAAAAAAATTTTCAATTCTTTGGAAGAATTCAATTATTCCCAAAAATTCCACTATTTCGAGGCTTTTTCATGAAATTTGCAAAATTCAATTATTTTCATGTAAATAACAATATTCATCGCAAAACTTCAATTATTATTTTTGAAAAGTAATAAATTTCTTTTTGTCAATTCAAAGTACGTTAAAAAATTCTAATAATATCGTTTGCAAGAATTCAATTATTTTCAAACAATTTAATAGAAATCTTTGTAAAATTTTGTAAAAATCCTTGTAATAGTTCAATTATTTTTTAAAATAACAAAATTTTTCACAGAAACTCAATTCTTTTAAACATTTTAATGCAATAACTCAATTCAATTGTTTTCATAAATAATTCAATTATCTCGATAAATATGAAAATTATTTACCAAAAATTCAATTATTTTAAGGAATTTTAACAAAATTCTTTGCAAAATTCAATTATTTGCATACAGATTAAAACTTTTCGCAATAAAAAGATTTTCATTAAATTTCCAAACAGAATTCAATTACTTAAAACTTTTTGTTATAAAACTCTTCCTAAGAATTCAATTCTTTTCACGAATAAAAAGTTTTTTAATTTTTGTTACAAACTGTCATTTGTCCGAAACTACAATTTAACAAATTTTAATATTTGCGAATTGTCATTTGTACGAATCGTTATTTTTCCGAAACAACATTTTTACGATTTGTTACTTTTGCGAATTGTAATTTTTACAAATTTTGACTTTTACGAATTGTCACATATTCGAATTGTTATTTTTATGAATCTTTATTGTTGCGAATTATTATTTGCCTGAAGCGTACATTGAAAAAAAAATTTATTTGATTCAAATAACCGATTATTTGTCTATAATCAAATAAATATTAACTTGAATCAAATAATTTTTATTTGAATCAATTAATTAGTATTTGCTTCAAATAATGAAATATTTTATTCAAATACAATTTATTTGATTCAAATAAAAATTATTTGATTCAAGTAAATATTTATTTGATTATAGACAAATAATCGGTTATTTGAATCAAATAAATTTTTTTTCAGTGTAATTTTTACGAATTGACAATTAAATAAAAATTCAAAATAATGACGATTCGTAAAAAGAACAATTTGTTAAAATAACAAAAAATTTTAAATTATTCTGTTTTACTCAATTTTGCGTTAATATAAGTAAATTTTTGTTTTAATTTAGAAGATAAAATAAATAAGAATTTAATTTTTTTTGGAAGGAATCGAATTATAATTGTATATTGCAAAGAATTGAATTCTTTTAAAGAATGTTATTACAATTTTCCAAAATATTTGAATTTCTAGAAAGAATTTATTAGTTATAAAAAGAATTGAATTCTCGCGAAGAATTTTATTAAAGTTTTCCTAATTATTTGAATTATTTCCAAGAATTTTATTACAATGTTTCAAAATAATTAAATTCTTTATTAAAAATAAAATTGCAATTGTGTTGAAAATAATTGAATTTTTAAAAAGAATTTAATTAACTATATTAATTTAATATTTTACTGAAAAGAATTGAATTTTTATGAATGTTATATATCTTAATGTCATTTCGTTATAAAGACAGTTTAGTTTAATGAAATTTGGAAAATATTCATGACAGAATATTTGGAAAAAAGATTAAAAAATTGCATAATTTAAGGATGGTCCATTTTTTATTATTGTTTTTTTGTTATAATAATGTAAATGATTTTTGAAACTAGTTTAATACTATTGCCTTGAAGAAATATTATTAGTTTACCCAAACTTTAAAAGAATAATTTTTATACAGTTATTAATAAAAGAAAATAATAAACAATTAATAAAACTAAATAAAGGTGGACGGCAGTTGAACGTAACGGATTTCAGCTTATTTATATATTAATATTACTTACACTTATTTAAAAATAAAAAATGAAAACATTAATGTAAATTTTAAGATGAGTAGAGTAGAGCACATAAATTTATTATTTCTAAATATATATGACTGAATGGAAATATTTTCAGATTCCAGAGATTATGGAACCGGTATACATATATATCATATATATATTGTAATCCCGACGGCAACGTGAGGAAGATTTGAAATATTCAGTCATCGAAGATCGAAGAGTCAACTCTGTATGCGGCATATATAGAAAGTCCATATCGTGACTTGCATCTGCAGCCTGAAATCAGTTTCGCCTGTTTCATAAGTGGAATCTTGATAAGAATTTTGAAATTGAGTTTAAGATTGTTTGATTTTTGTCTCAACGAGTGTAACTATGGAAGGAGACATTGTATATGTATATCCATAGAAAGATATGCGGGATTCGACGTGGGTGGCAATAATAGCTCTCAACTGACCAGATTCTGGTGGCAGGGGTTACTGTCAGCCCGCAGAGTTTGATTGATCACACACATACCAATTTCACCTCAAATCATCATCCATATAGTTTACTTATATACACATGCAGAAATATTGTCCCGCTAACGTTGTATCAACTATAACGATGATCCGACAGGCCAGTTCATATAAAGGTTCGCATCTATCTTTCTCTTTCTCTCTCTCTCTCGCTCTCTCTTTCAAATCGCGATCACAATCTCGTGTGTATAAATAATAATAATAAATACGCGTCTACTTGTGATTGAAGAAATGCCCGTTAGTTCCAGGGTGTCTACTAATCGGGAAAACTGGAAAATAATCGGGAATTGAATTTAACCGGGAAAAACCGTGAATTTTATATACCAAACCGAGAATTTTTTCACCAAAATTAAAAAAGGTTTTATTATTTTAATTTGTTTTTAAAAAATTACTTTTTATTTTGCAATTTTTATAGATATTTATACTGTTCTCTAACTTTGAATAGTTAAAAAAGTTAGTTAGTTAAAAATATTTATTAGTTAAAAATAATTAATTTGATAGTAAAAAAATCAGGCCAACAATTCAAACATATTGTGTAAATAAATTTAAACAAATTATGGAGTTAATAGAAATATTGTGAAATTCGACTCTGAAAATATGTAATTAAATTTGTTAACGAATTTCATTAGAAACTTTTTAACAAATAGAATTTTCAAACTATTTTAATTTTATAATTAATTAATAATTGTATTTTATAAAGAGTTCACATTCTAATGTATTTTTGTTTCTTAGTGCGAAGATTAATAATTCAAATTCTTATTAGTTAATTTAAAAAATCGATACACACTTCAAATTTTTTAATAAAATTGAATTTTCGCAAATATTTTTTTTAAATTCCGAATAATAAGTTTGTTGAAATTTTTCAATTCTATTGTTTCAAGATAATTGAATTTTCCCAAACAAATAATTGAAAATTTTAGAAATAATTGAAATTTCTTTACATTTTTCGAAAAATAATTGAATTCTTCAAAAGAATTTTATTTAAATTTTTCGAAAATAGTCAAGGGAAGTCACTGACCGTAATTATAATTTTGTTTTTAAAATATAAAGTTCCACTTAACGTTTTAAATCAATTTTTTGCTTCTAAAAATTATATTATTCTATTATTATTCAATAATTATAATTATTGAACTTGTCTTAAATTTTTTAAATTTCAAATTTCTGAATATTCAAATAAATGATATTTATTTATTTCTTGAGCAAATTTAATGTTTATTAGTTAATAAGTAAATAATTAATAGTTACTGATTCTTATTTTCAAGAATTTTAATTAAATTCTTCAGAATAATTAAATTATTTTCATAAATAATAGCATCCTTTGGAAGGATTCAATTATTTTTATAAATAGTGAAATTCTTTGCAGAAATTCAATTATTATCAACATAATTTTAACAAACTTGAAAAATCAAATTTTCAATTATAATTATAAAGAGACAAAATTATTTTTAAGAAATTGAAAAATTATTTTCCAAATTTTTAATTAAAATTATTAAAGTAAACATTATTTTCAAAAAATTTAAAGATTTATTTATGTTCGAAATCAAATTTAAATTTTCAAGTAAACGGACTTTGTTATACAATTTTTTTCATAGCAAATGTTACGCAAGCAAAACAGGGAATTTCATTTCTTGTTATTATTGAAATCTCCAATTTTTTTAACTTCAAATATCAACTTCAATTTTTAAATGATTTTATATTGACAATTGAGAAAAAATTACTTATTAACTGTAATTAATTTATATTTTCATTAGAAAAAAATTTTTTTAATACAACGTTATTTTCAACAATTTTAATAAAATTCTTCTGGAACAAATTCAATTAGTTTCATAAAAAAAAGTCATTCTTCGCTGAAATAGAATTATTTTTAATGCAATTTAATAGGAAATTCATGAAAAAAATTTTACTATAAGAATTCAATTATTTTCAATATAATTTTAATTCAATTCCTTGAAAAAATTTTAATTTTCTACAAAACAAATTATTTTAAAAACTTTTTATTAAATTCTTGTTGAAAATTCAATTATTTTTATATTATAATAAAATTCGTTGAAGAAATTTATTTTTTTTTTGAACATAATTTGATTTTTTTCCAATAGTTTTAGTAATATTTTTGAAAATTAAATTATTATCAAAATTGAAATTGAATTATTTTCATAAAAAATCAAATTCTTCAAAACAAAATAATTTTTTTCAAAAATAATACAATTTTTTCTCGAAATTCAATTACATTTAGTACTAAAGCCTTTGAAAGAAATTAATTTTTCGAAAATATTGTTAAAATCATTTAAAAGCAATTTAATTATTTTCATATGCAATACAATTCTTCGGAATAATTAAAATATTTTAATAAATAATATAATTCTTCGCAGAAATTTATTATTTTCAATACCTACATATTAAATGAAATTTATTAAAAAATTCCATTGAAACTAATTAATTTTTAGGTATAGAATAATATTAGTTATTAAAATTGTTCAATTTTTGGGAAAAATTTTATTGTTTATGAAAATATTTGACTTTTTCCCAATATTTTTATTAAAATCTTTGAAAATAATTACATCTTTTCCAAGAATTTTATTATAATTTTTAAAAATAATAATTGAATTTTTCCCGAAAAATTGTATTATTTTTGCAAAAGTAATTGAATTTATCTGAAGAATTTTATTATATATGAAAATAATTAAATTCTTCTAAAATTTTATCATATTTTTTTAAATATTTCAATTCTTTTCAAAAACTTTATTTTTGTAAATTAATTAAATTCTTTCAAGGAATCATATAAACAATTTTTAAAAAATATTTGAATTTTATGAACAATTTTTATTGTGTGTAATAAATAGAATTTTTACAACTTAACTTCAACTGATTTTTTGCCAAGAATGTAATTACTTTATAAAAAATATAGTAAAAATCTTTTAAAGAATTGAATTATTTTAAAAATTTTGATACAATTCTTTGAAAGAATTCAATAATTTTTGAATTTTTAATACCATTTTAACTAAATACCTCGAAAACATTCGAATTTTCTTCGCAATTAATTGAATTTGTATTTTTTCAAATATTATTATTGTTTCTATTATTTTTTAATTTTATTATTTTCATGAATAATAAATTCAACTCAGAAATTCAATTATTTTTAATAAAATTTCAATAACATTTTTCGAAACAATTCAATCATTATTAAAAATTGGATATAATTCTGAGCAAGAATTACATTATTTTTATTGGAAATTATAAAAGTTAAAAAATTGGAATAGTTTTTTTATTGTAAAAATTTTCATAGATAATTTAGAAAAAAATGAATACAAAAATGCATAGAAGGAAATTAAAAAATTTGCAACTTAATTCGATTTCAATAGAAAGTAAAACTGGGTTGCCGCAGGTGTGGGTAATTACCTGTCTTCGTGATTCGATTAGTTTTCAGGTTGTAATATTTCATAAAATTTCGAATAATTTAATATTTCAAAAATAGATGCATTTAAATTTAAAATATACAAAAATGACAAAAGAAAAAGAAATCAGAAACGTTGAAAAAGAATCCATTAAATTGGGAAAAAATTGTTTCAAATATTTCTGAGCTTAAATTTATTTAAGGATCATGGAATTATAGATTTTACCTTTTTTTAAAATGATTGTCATCGATTGCAATTTAAATTAATATTAATATTAATATTAATATTAATATTAATATTAATATTAATTAATATTAATTAATATTCTACTATCATTTTTTATTTATTTTTTATTTATATTTATTTTTTTTTTATTTTTTTTATTTATTTTTTATTTTATTTTTTTTTATTTATTTTTGTTTTTCATTGTAATAAGAAAAATCAATTTACATAAATTTTAAGCGATTCTGAGGTAATTTTATCCAAATTTCAATCTAAATTACAAATTAATCGAACGTTCGATTTCAATCAAAATTACAATTCAATCAAATTCGATGCGAATAATTTTTTTAATTATTCAAGAAAGAATTAAAATTCAAAAGAGTTATAGTTAAAATTTCTTATATAAATAATTAAATTTCAGCTGGTCTTTAATTGTAATTTTTGAAAATATGTGGAAAAATAATAATTATAAGCATTTTTGATTTGTTGAAATTTGTTTGTGTTTTTGTCATTTCTTTTCCAAGGAGAATGGAAGGGGGATTATCAGGAAATAAAAGGAAATTTCCATATAGTATATGTAAGACCCATTCAAGGAAATAAGAAAATTCCTGAGGGAATGTGAATTTCATATCCCATAAAGAGTATACCAAATGCTAAAGGCACTATCCCCTCTTCTCCAAGAGTTGACAAAATGTAACAAGAAGCGGCTAAAAAAAATTTCTCTCCGCTACATAAACATTTTATGATGTTATAAACGAAGTTAAACAATATTTCTTCTGAAAAAACCTGACATCCAAGTATTTTATTATTTTTCCACTGCGTCGAAAATAGACGTTGTAATTTTATTACACGTAAGGGTTTTTTTTTCTCTTTTTTCGAACGTTGAATGTAAAATTAGAAATAAAATCGTGTACAATAGAAAATTATAACACTAATAATTACAAATAATAATAATATTAGTAAATTTTCGTATATTCACGTTTGGAATCATTTTTAGGACAAGAATGGTTCAAAAGAATTGTAAATTTAATTTCGAATTTCCAAAAATAGAAATTATTTCAACTCTTTGTTTAAAATTACTATACAAATAGTAATATTGTGAAATTTTTTTTTCCACATTTCATTTTGCGTTTTCAATTTATTCTCTAAATTGCGATACAAGAAAAAAATGTCCTTTTTTATTAGAATCGATGTTTATTTCTGTTGATTCTTTTTTTTATTCGTGTTTTAACATCATGTAAATTTTGACATTAATAGATTAATTTTGAATATCGGCTCGAGAAATCGCAATTTCGATGTTAGCAGATTCATAAATCCTTTTGGAGACTTTCTAAGAATGTCGCGCGCTTGTAAAAGATATTTACTAATGTCATTTTGTATCTTTGGAATGTAATTAATTGTCCTCGCATATTTTAAATCACTCTTAGACAGGAAGCCTCTGTGATTAAAATTCAGCTACTGTTAATTAATTACATTTCTTTGATTCTATAATTTAAGGAAATTTTCTAATTCACATATAAAGTGTAATAATTTTTAGATTGCATTTGAATTTCTACTATTTAATTATTTCTTTATATATATTTATATATTTAAACAAAGCAGGATTATTGTTTCACCTACTATTTTTTTTTTACTTACTACTATTATTATTTTCATTATTACTATTTTTATTACCAATTTTTATTATTACGATTTTAAAATTAATATATATTTATTTTGATTTTTATAGGTGACTTGGAGAATCTTTGATGAAGTCATAAAAATAAAAATTGAGAGATCTTCATCTTGTTGGCAATGATCATAAACTGAGGAGAAAGCTAAAGTCCAGGATTTCAGATAAACGGAGTATTGTGTATAAATATGTGGAAAATGTTCCCTCGAGTATCTTTTGAACTATCGTATATACTCGTGTATACTGCATGTATGTATAATAATGGGAAATGGTAGCGAGGAACAGGAGGAGGAAACACAACATTTAACATCAAAGACGCGCGGTATCTTAATAGATACTAATGTTGCCCAGTCTTATCGAGGAAGCAAGCCGGTTAACAGTGTCGGCAGTCAGATCAATTCGATTAGCCTCGTCCCAAAACTACTTAATGGCATCTCTTTCGTTAATTAAAAAACAAGGAAGGAAGGAAGTCTTTTTACATTCATTCAATTATTTTTTAAATCCAGCAGGATTGCCACAGGTCAGGAAAGTCAGGGAATTCAGAGAAAAGTCAGGGATTTTTACTAAAAGTACTGGAAAAAATTGAATTTTTAAAATTCATGAGAAAACTGAATTTTTTTCTTTTTGCCTCGTAAACTAGGAAATTACCACAAATTTTAATGCAAAACCTTCAATTTTTTCTATTTCTGACAATAATTTCTTTTTAAATAACTTAAATTTTCAAAAACTATCATAAAATTAATAATAAATAAATAATAATTAAATAAAATTAATAATAACTATCATAAATTATGACTTATGAATTATTTTATGAATAATTTTTACAATTTTCATAAATACTAGATTGATAAAAGAATTTTAGTTAAAAATACTAAAAAAAATTAGATTTTGGAAAAGTTACAAATGATTACAGAAATTCAATTATTTTCAAAAGTTACAAAAATTCTTCGCAGAATTTCAATTATGTTCAAAAATTCAAAAACAATAATTCTCGTCAAAATTACAATTATTTTTATAAATAATAAAATACTTCATTAAAATTCAATTATTTCTAAAAGTTTTAATAAAATTCTTGACAAAATTCCACAAGAATTCAATTATTCAATTTTTAATAAATTTCTTCAAAATAATTCAATTATTTTCATAAGTAGTAATAAAATTTTTCACAGGAATTCAATTATTTAAAATACAAAATTTAATAAAAGTTTTCGAAAAATATCAATTATACAAAAACATTTTTATAAATAATAAAATTCTTCACCGAAATTCAATTACTTTTATAAACTTGAATAAACTTCGTTGTAAGAATTCAAATATTTGTATAAACTTGAATAAAATTCATTGGAAGAATTAAATTATTTTCAAAATTAATAAAATTCTTCGCATAAATACAGTTATTTTTATAAATTTGAATAAAATTCTTTGGAAAAATAAAATTAATTTTAAAATGTAATAAAATTCTTCGCAGAAATCCAATTACATTTAAAAGTTTTAATAAAAATCTTAGCAAAATTTTATAGGAATTCAATTTTAATGAATTAATTTTAAATAATTCAATTATTTTCATAAGTAATAAAAATTTTACAGGAATTCAATTAATTATTTAAAATACAAAATTTAATAAAATTTTTCGAAAAATATAAATTATACAAAAGTATTTTTATAAATAATAAAATTCTTCACTGAAATTCAATTACTTTTATAAACTTGAATAAAATTCGTTGTAAGAATTCAATTATTTATATAAACTTGAATAAAATTCATTGAAAGAATTTAATTATTTTCAAAATTAATAAAATTCTTCGCAAAAATTCAATTATTCTTAAAAATAAAAAAAAATATTTTCAAAATTTGAATTATGTTAATAAATAAAAAAATTCTTCATCTAAATTCAATTATATTTAAAAATTTTAATAAAATTTTTGGCAAAATTTTGTAGGAATTCAATTTTAATGAATTAATTCAAAATTATTCCAATATTTTCATAAGTAATAAAATTTTCACTGCAATTCAATTATTTAAAATAAAAAATTTCATAAAATTTTCCGGAAAATATAAATTATTTAAAAAATTCTTCACCGAAATTCAATTATTTTTATAAACTGGAATAAAATTCTTTGTCAGAATTCAATTATTTATATAAATAATAAAATTCTTCACATAAACACAGTTATTTTTATAAATTTGAATAAAATTCGTTGGAAGAATTAAATTATTTTTAAAATGTAATAAAATTCTTCGCAAAAATCCAATTGTGTTTGAAAATTAAAAAAAAATTTTTTTTTAATTCCAAGTAACTTTATAAATAATAAAATTCTTCTTCAAAATTCAATTATTTTATGGAAATTTTAAGAAAAGTTAAATTATTTTCATAAGTAATAAAACTCATCGCAGAATTTTAATAATTTTTTATACAAAATATATTTTAATGAAATTCCTCGAAAAATGTAATTATTCTTAAAAATTTTATTAAATTTTGTCAAATTAAATTCCATTATTTACAAATTTATTAATAAAATTCTTTATGAGAATTAAATGTTAACCAAGAACATTCTATTATTCAATAAATTATTTAGTTTTAAATTTAAATAATTGAATTTTTCTAGAATTTTCTAATAAAAATTTATTTAAAAATGAATTAACGGATAATCGATTTATTATTATTTATGAAAGTAATTGAATTATTGCCAAAAAATTTTATTACATTTTTTAAAAATAATTTAATTTTTTTGAGAAATTTTACTGCTTGTAGAAATAATTGAATTCTTGCGAAGAATTTTTTTTAGGATTTTTGTAAATATTAAATAATTAACCTATTCTGAGAAATTTTATGGTAAATTAAATTATTACAAAACATGAAAAAGACGATCGCCTTCTTCATGTTTTGTAATAATATTCTTATAAGTTGTTCAAATTAAAAAGGTTTGAATTTGAATTTTTTGAAGAATTTAAATTCCAGAAAAATAATAAAAATTAAATATTTATTTAAAAAAGAAGTTATTGATGTTTTTCAATAATTTTACAATTAATGAAACTTGTAAATAAATGTAATATAACATTTTTTCTTGATTATCTAATAATTTTTAGAGTGAATCAGAATATTCTTTAGGGTCAGGAAAAAAGTGAAAATTTTGTCTGGAAATCAGGGAAAAGTCAGGGAAAAATAAAATTAAATATTTGTGACAACCCTGATCCATTTCCATGAATTTTTAAAACCATTAGTATTCTATATATAATTTTTTCTAATAATAAGAAAATAAATTAATTTCCAAAACACGAAAAAGTATTTAATAAATAATCGAATGAACGGAAATCAGCAAAATTGTTAAAATAATAGTAAATCTAGTAATAATAGTAATAAATCTAGTAATAATATAGTAAATTAATTTCCAAAACACCAAAAAATATTTAATAAATAATCGAATGAACAAAAATTAGCAAAATTGTTAAAATAATAGTAAATCTGAAATTTTTTTTTCAGGTTTATTCGATATTCTTCGAGCGCCCTTTTTCTATATAAACGCTTGCGCGTATGCAAGAGGGTAAAGTTTCTCCCTCTTGTTAGATTAAAGAAATGGAAGCTCTCTCTATAAAAACATCAATGGCCGCAAATTCGAATATAAAAAGAACTGACAGAATTCGATTCTACTTGGAAGAAAAATTCCCGATTGATGTGATGACCAAAAAAATACTCTCTTTCTCTCAAGAACAATTTAATACAAACTAAATTATACAAAAGCCGTTTCCCTAAACTATTAATATTACAAGAAGGCAAAAATTTACCGTATTTCTAAAAATAATTCTAATACACATTAAAATCGAATTAGAATTGAAAAACGATTTTTTTTTGGTTAATGTGCTGAGGGGATGATTTTTTCGGGCCGCATATCTTGAACGTAAATCGTCGAGAGCGCATGAAAGCAATAAAGGAAAGAGAAAAATAATATATTTTATACCAGGCTAACGTCAACGTGACTTTTTCTCAAAAGATAAGCGGTACTGCATAAAAGATGCCGTGAAGCAGTTTTAAAGCCAGAAGCGCGTTTTCACAATATTTAACTTGGAGGGGAGAGAGAGAGATACAGTAGTCATATTTTTTTCTATGATTCTCAAAACAGGATAAGTGGAATAGGAAGATACTTTTAACTGAAAGAAAAAAGAAGACAGAACGATAGACGTGTGTCTTAAATTTAAAAAAAGGGCGCAGAGCCATCACTATATATATGACGGACTACTTTAAAATGTTTCATCAGAAAATATTTCCATGTTTCTATAATATACATTATATCAAAGGAAACACTCAAAGTTGAAGACTAATCGAAGTTTATATTTTTTCTCATGAGAACGATTTTCTAGCTTCAAACATCAAAGGGAAAGAAATTAATTTTTTAAATCCACTCAATTTTTAAAAATAATAAAATCAAACATTATAAACATTATCCAAATTAAAATAAATTAAGATTAGAAATTAAATTATAAGAATTAAGTTTATTGAAAATATTTTCAATCGATATTATCTTTGTATTCCTGATGTTTTTTCGCAGTTCGACGTTAAGTGTTTTTTATATTTCTTTGTTTTCTAATTTTTTTTTATTATTTTTCTTCTCAAGTGTTTTGAATATTACAACTATAAAGAATAATTTAATTCTTGCTAAAAATGTTATTATTTATGCCAATAATTTAATTTTCTAAAAACTCATCATAATTACATTGAAAAGAATTGAATTATTGTAGAATTTTATTACTTCCGAAGGCAAATTGAATTGTTGCGTAAAACTTATTTATTAAACTTTTTGAAAGTTATTAAATAAGTAATTGAATTTTTTGAGAAAAATTTAATTATTTATGAAACTAATTTTTACTTATTAACTATTTAATTGTTTTTAATTATTTATTAACAAATTTACTAATTTTTTTCAACATTTTAATAAATAAATTCTTTCGAGAAATTTTATTACAATTGAATTGAATAAATCGGAATTCTTATTAAAAATCCCTTATGAAAATAATTGAATAGTTTTCAAGAATTTTATTAAAATTTCTTGAAAAGAATTGAATTATTTCAAAGAATTTTTTTTAAAATTGTTTTTAAGCAATTAAATTTCTCTGAATAATTATATTTATTTTTTTAAAGTTGCAATTCGCTTAAATTCATATTTTCAAAAATAAACCTTACGTTTTAGAAAAATCATTTTTTTCAATTTTTTAAAAATAAATTCCATCAAAAAATTCAATTACTTCCAAAAATTCAGATAATATTCTTCGAAACAATTCAATTATTTTTAGAAAATGTAAAATCCTTCGAAAGAATTCAATTATATTCATAAGTAATAAAATTCTTCAAAGAATTTCAATTATTTTTAAAAATATTATTTAAATTCAGTTATTTTCAAGATTTTAAAAAAAAAACTTGATCCTTTTCAACAATTCTGATAAAAATATTCTGTAACACAATTCAATTTTTATTTTTATAAATTGCACAATTCTTGGCAAGAATTTAATCATTTAAATTCAATTTTAATAAAATTTCTATAAAAAATTCAATTATATTCAAGATAATGTAAAATTATTTCTTTATCAAATTTAATAATTTTTAAAAAATGTAACAAAATTTATTAAATTCAATTGTTCCTAAAAGTGTTTAATAAAATTCATTATAAATTTTAATTATTTTCAAAATTTTTAATTAAAATTCATTTTAAAAAATTCATTTTTTTACGAAATTGAATAAATATTTACAAAAACTGTAATAAAATTATTTAATTTCAATTTTTTTTATAAATACTTTAGAGGAATTTAATTGTTTCCATTACATTGACAATTTAATTATTTCTGAAAATAAATTCTTGAATAAAATTTTGTTAAAACTTTTTAAAATAATCGAATCCCTGCGAAAAAGTTTATTACTTCCACAAATAATTCAATTTTTGGAAAATTTAAAAAGGAGTGATTTTTTGAGAAGAATTTTATTAAAATTGTATTTAAAATAATTGAATTCATGTGAAAAAATTTATTATTTATTGATATTATTTGAATTCTTTAGAAGAATTTTAAAAAAATTGTTTAAAAACAATTTAATTTTTACTGAAATTTAATTAAAATTTTATTTAAAATAATTGAATTCCAGCGAAAATTTCATTAAAAAATATAATTGAATTCTTAAATTGAATTTTATTAAAAGCATTTTTTTAATAATTGCGAACTTCTGTGAAAAATTCAAATATTTTTTAAAACTTTCGGCAAAGATTTTTATTACAATTATTGAAAATAATTGACTCTTGACAAAATTCAATTACTTTCAAAATTTGCAGTAAAAATTATATTTAAAAAATTTCACTATTTCCAAGAATATTGAAATAAATTCGTGAAAATAATTCAATCACACTGAAAGAAAACGTATAATATATTTTGTAAAAGTATTTTGCAATTTAGGGAAAAAGTGCAAGAAACCAAAATTTTGATTTAAAAAATACTAAACTTTAAAAAAATTTATGTGAAATTTAGTAAAGTTATGTTAAAATTGAATTAAAATTCTTGATATTTGATATATAATTATGCTAAATTCCACAACATTTTTTTTAAAGTTGAGTATTTTTTATATCAAAATTTCAGTTTGTTGCACTTCTTCCCTAAATTGCAAAATACTTTTACAAAATTTAATATACATTTTTGTTCAGTGTAACAATTCAATTATTTTAAAGAATTGTTAATAAAAATTTTGCGAAGAATTAAATTATTTTCAATACAATTTGAATTATATTTTCTTGAAAGAATTTAATTATAGAGAAAATATCAATAAAATTCTTGAAATGAATTCAATTATTTTCAAATTTTTTTTATAAATACATATTTAAAAATATTTTACAAGAATTCAATGATTTTCAGTACATTTAATTTAAAAATTTTAAACGTTTAAAATGAAAAATTATTATTTAAAAAGTTAGAAAACAAAAAAGGAGACAGCAACTAAGTTTTAACTGCGAAAAGATTACAGGGAAATTTTATTATTGTTAATAGAGTTGAAAGTATCGATCATTATCGATTTTATTTAAATATAATTGAAAATACATCATTACATTTTAGTGAAGAATCATTTACGAATTAAAGTTGATTTTAAGAAATATAGACAAATTTTTAATTTACATAATAAACATTCTGGACTATTATCATTGAATTGATAATTGTTTCGTGAAAAATTCTGGAAAAATTAAAATAATAATAATAATAAATTAAGAATGTTTATTTTTCGTTTCTTTTTTTCTAAATTTTATGATCACAATTTTCTTGAAAGTATCAAATTGATGACAAAAATCTGGATCAATTTTTTATTTGATCCACGTTTTTGGTAGAAATTCGTTGCCATTTGATACTTTTAATTTAACAGTGATTCTAAATATAAATATTTGAGAGTTATAACAATATTTGTATTATGGGAAAGTATGTGATTTATTTAATAGTTCTTTTTCGAAAATTACAGATTGAATACATACGTGTGTCATCGGATTTTCCGAATATGATTCAGTTAAGAATTTTGAAAAGGAGGGTAATTCTATTTGGAATTGGTCGCGTGATCGTGGGGGCACGAGGAACACCCATAACCAGGAGAAAGGATCATCTCCACAGGCGACTAAAATCTTGTGCAGGTCGATGGTATCTTGCACCATTATTCAAAGTTGGTTGTATAAACACACACGATAGTGGTGTGATCTCTGGGCGAGTGCGGCCGCCCATCGAGGGATATACCGCGTAAAAATGAGTTGTGTCAACGTGTAGCCGACCCCCCGCGCCGACGTCTCCAGGTGGGCCTCCAGGTAATGCGGGTCTAAAAAGGGCAATTCGCTGACTCTCAAACCACATGGATATACAATACATATCGTCATATATAACGACAATATTGTGTCACAAGCACTTCTCGCCATACTTTTTTTTTCTCCGGGAATTCACTTATGGCCAATTGATTAGAAACAGAGAAATAAAAGGGAAAATCAACGCTCAATTTTTAAATTAACTCAGGGTTATTGCAACACTTTTTTACCTTCTGCAACTGCACTGCAAAAATTAAAAACTCCAGTGGTACCTATACTGGAATACCAGTAAAACTATCCTGGTAATAATAAATGTTAATTCTAATTCTTTTTAAAATTTAATTATTATTCAAATTTTCAATTATAGAAATGTATTTTTTGAGAAATTTTATTAACATACTGTTAAAAATTATTGACTTCCTGAGATGAATTTTACTAATAAAAAAAATTTAGTTTATCCGAAGAATTTTATCAGAATTTTTAAGAGTAATTCAATTAATAATTGTGACGCGACCTGAAAAAAGGGACCTTAGAAGCAAAAAATTATAGGTTATGTTTGCAATTTTTTTAATGAAAATACGAAAAAATGATCGACTGTTGATGTGAATCATTAATGTTTAAGTTGTCATTATAACTGAAATATATAATAAACACTGGTTTTATTTTGTAAAAAGTGAAAAGAAACTTTTAATTAACAAAAATGTAACACTAACATAACCTTAAAGTGATTTGCTTCTAAGGTCCCTTTCTTCAGATCGCGTCACAATTTAATTAATATGTAATTTAATTAATATTCTTTAAAAGAATTGTATTCTTTCGAGAAATTTTATTACAATTAATAAATTAAAAATAATTGTATTCTTTCGAGAAATTTTACTACAATTAAATTCAAAATAATTATATTCCTTTGAATAATTTTATTTAAACTTTTCAAAATTCTAATTAAATTCTTTTGAATAATATCTTTGAATATTTTAAAAATAATCTTATTCCTTAAAAATTGTAATTGAAAATTTTATTTATTTTATTATTTGTTATACTATTTGTTGTTATGCAAATTACAAAATTTTTTATTTACAAATATAATTTTTTAAAATACTTTCATAGTCAAAATTTAAAAAATTCACTTATTAAGTGCAATTATTAATTATTACTGTTCATATTTTAAAAATTTTAATAAAATTTCACGACAGAATTTAATACTTTTCTAAAATTTTAATAAATCTTTCTAAACAATTCAATTATTTTTTTAAGTAGTAAAATATTTACAGAAAGTCAATTATTTTTAAAACAATTTTTATTGAATTCTTTGGAAGAGATCAATTTTGAGAATTATTTTAACACACTTTGGAAAAATTCAATTTTTTCTTTTAAAATTTTAATAAATCCTTCGAAAAAATTCAATTTTACAGTAAATTTTATAGTAAAATTCTTCGCAAAAATTCAATTACTTTTATAAATAGTACAATTCTTTGTAGGAATTCAATTATTTTCAAAACAATTTTAATTAAATTCCTCGGATGAATTCAAATGTTTAAATATTTTCATAAATTTCACTTATTTCCTAAAATTTTAATTAATTTTTCGAAACAATTCAATTTTTTTATAAATACTGCAATTTTTGAAGGAATTAAATTATTTTTAATCCAGTTTAAATAAAATTAAACGAAAGAATGTAATTATTTTCAAAAATTCCCATAAAATTATATTTCAACAAGAATTTTAAATTCTTTAAAAATAATTAAATTCTGGGCAAAATATTTATAGAAAAGAAAAAAAATTCTATTATTTTTAATTATTTCCATGAAATTCTTCATACCAATTTAATTATTTCTCAAAATTTAAATAAATTCTACGAAACATTTCAATTATTTTTCTAAATAGTAGGTAAAATTCATTGCAATAATTCATTTATGTTTATAAATAGTAAATTCTTTGTAGAAATTTAATTATTTTCAAAACAATTTTAATAAAATTTCTCAAAAGAATTTTAATCTCCAAGTATTAACATAAAATTCATTTATTTTCTAAAATTTTTAAAAATCTTCGGAACAATTCAATTATTTTTATAAATAGTAAGAAAATTTTTCGCAAGAATTCAATTATTTTAAATACTTTTGTAATAAAATTCTTCTTTATAAAATCCAATTGCTTTCAAAATTTTCAATTAAAATTTTTAAAATTTGTTATTTTTAAAGAAAATAATTTAATATTTTATTTAAAGAAGAGAATTTACTATTTTACACCATTTTCTTAAAAATTTGGAAAAATATTGAATTTTTGAAATAAATAATAAATCTTTAATAAATGAATAAATAAAAAATGAATAAAATTATTGAAATAATAAATCTTAGAAATAATTAAATTTTTGAGATTAAATCACTTTTAGGATTATTTTAAAGAGAATTGAATGTTTACAAAGACTTTTCTATATATTTAAATGGTTTCAATATGGATTTATGCAAATTTCAGAAAATAATTGAATTTTCTTTCATGAAATTTTATTAAAATTGCATTAAAATTTTAAAATAATTTTATTTCTGTGATGAATTGTACTATTTGTGAAAATAATTGAATTCTTTTAAAGAATGTTATTATGTATGTAACTAAATAATTGATTTCTTGAGAAAAGTTATTTAAAAATTTTTGAAAATAAAATTGACTTGCGATTTTCAGAGCTGAGTACTCTTTGATATTCGCAATTCAATTATTTAAAAAAAATTTTAATTACATTTTTTCAAGGAACAATTTTTCGAAATTTCTGAATTATATTATTCAAAACTTCATTACTTTTTGTTAAATAAAAAATTAAAAACTTATTCTCATTTATATTTCGACAAGAATTAAAATTTCATTCTAATTTCAATGAAGAATTTCGTAAAATCTCATTATTTCTCAAAATTGTAACTGTAATTCTTCCAAAATTTAATTTTTTTTTTAGAATTTTTGAATAATTATTATTCATAACGATAGAGTAAAAGTCCGGGGGAGATGATCATAGTTTTTTTAAAGCACTATAAAAATGATTTAAAAAAAACGATTATGGTCTAAACTTTTGTTAATAATTAAACATAGAACACTTCACTTGAAAGTAACGAAAAATAAGATAAATTTTATTTATAGAAACAATCTCAAAATTTATATTTTTTAAAAAGTTGTATTCTTGGCACTATTGTCTATTAATTTAAAAACCTTTTAAAATGGAATTAATTCCTAAAATTTCTGTTACAACGCTTTAAATATTCAATTATTTTCTGAAATGTTAACTGGAATTTTAGAAAATAAATTTATATCAGAATTCAACGAGAGAGAGAGAGAAGTCTGGAAATTAAAATTTAAAAATTCTCGAATTGTTTGCAAAATCTATACTTTTAGATATGTTGAAGATAAAAAGAGACGAATATATAATGAAATTAAATTTTTGAGTAAAAAAATATATAATACACGCAGTATATTTTTAGTGGGATGAAAATTTAAATGTGTGCAAAAGTGAGTCTTTGTTGGGTATTATTTATCGACGAGGCAAAAATCTTTGATAATATGAAAAGAATTTATCCAGTCGAAATTTGATACCACACGAGTATGTGTTTAAATCTGACTTTGAATTCTTTAAAATATATTTGGGAACGTTGGAAAAAGTCAGACTTAAATTAAAAAGAAGAAGAAGAAGAAGAAGAAAGAAAAAAACCGAGTAACTCATTATATGATAACTCTGTGAAAAACACCCACATTAAAGATATTTTTCAAAAAATAAGACATTTTTTATTTATTATTATTATTCTTTAGTTTGAAATATTTATATTTTTCGGCATTAAAGTGTTTAATTATTTATGTGATACTTTTTAAATATATATTTGAATTTGAGAATGAGTATTTAGTTTCGACAAGTTTTTGTCCAATTTATTGGTCATTGTTTGAACTCGAGATGTTTCGTTTAGATTTTGATTTTTGGGAAATATTAAAATATTATTATTAAGGCGAACTCTTTTTGACTAGAACGAGATAAAAATTGTTAATTTTAAAAAAATATAATTTTTCTAAAGGTTTTTCTTTTTCTTACTTCGAACTATAAATCAAAGAATTGGAATTTGAACTTTAACTTATCGTGGGAACAGATTATTATTATAATATAATTATTTATTTATTTATTAGTTGGTGTATTTAAAAATCTGGTCAAATGTTTAAAGAAAAATACGAACCATGTAAAATAAATATTATTCTATTTGTTTTTTAAAATTGAAAAAAAGAACTAACTCTTTTTTCTCTCGATTTTTCAGATGGAGTGAAAATTGAAAATCATCTTTGAATCGTGTGTACAGTAATTTTTTCATATTGAAAGATGGAAATTGCGTCGATTCGAAATGATTAGCGATAATCCAATGGAATGAAGCACGTCTTTGGATGTTTCGTGACTGCCGAGGATGCCATGAATTTTCTCCTATCTTTGTCTTGCCTTTTGGACCATTTGATACGTGAAGGTGTCCCTTTTATGTGGAATCTTTCTTCGCAGTCCGATACGGGCACGATTTCATCTAATTGAAGTAACTACAGGGCAACGCTTCGAAAGACACCGACATCATATATACTTTCTTCTTCTTCTCCATGATAATCCCATCAAATCATCAAATGACTGCCTCCTGTTTCTTCTTTTTCAGCCCCTGCGCATTTTCGTTCGCACGTGCCGCGCTTTGGAAAAGAATTTGCCTTTTTTTTCTTCCTTCTTCTCTATATACCTATGTATATGTAAGGAATCATTATGTCCAGAATCGATCTTCTTCAGTTTAATTTCCGACATTTTCGTTTTTTACGATTTCTTTTTCTCCTCTCGCGGGGATCACAGTTAGTCTTCTTATTTGCCTAATTTCTTTTTTCCCTTTTATATTCGCTTAAATTAATGAAACTCAGAGTAAAAGAGTAAAAATTTTGTTATTTTCTCGCTTTATCTTCCTTTTTTTAAATCAAAAAACTTGCTAAATTTTCTTCGAAAGTATTAGTAAATTTAGAAAAATTATAGTATTAACAATATTATATATTAACAATTTTTATTGGTAAATTTTAATACTTTCGAGAAGAACTTTTACTACGTCCAAAGAAAAGTTTACAACGTATTTTTTATCTAAAAAACTCTAAATCTATTAATAAAGTTCGTGATCCGGTAATCTGTTCGCACTTTGAAATTATTTGTTTGCATTTTTGTTTCTTAAATTTTTCAATAATTTTTCTTTTCAAATATTTTCAATTTTAAAATTAATGTATTGAAAATCATCCAATTATTGCAAAGAATTTTTTTAAAAAAATTTGATAATAATAGAATTCCTTCTAAAAATGTTATTAAATTCTCGTGAAGAATTTTATTAGAATTTTTAAAAATCCTGGTTAAATTTTTTTGAAGAATTTTTTTGTTTTTTAAACTAATGGAGTTTCTTTAAAAATTTTAATTAAAAATTTTAAAAATCATTAGATTTTATGAAGAAAAATTGTATTTAAATTGTATTAAAAATAATTGAATTCTCGCGAAAAATTTTATTACTATTTGTAAAAATAATTGAATTGTTCCGAAGAATTTATTAAAATTTTAGAAAATACATTAATTTTATGTTAATATTTGAAGATTGAAATTCTTTCGAGAAATTCTATTAAAATTGTTTTGAAAATAATTAAATTTCTGCAAAGGATTTTACTATTTACACCTAAACATAAATGAATTGTTGCAAATAATTTTACGATTTATAAAAATAATTGCAATGTTTCGAAGAATTTAATAAAATTTTGAGAAATAATTAAATTAGTATGATGAATTTTATAGAAATAATTGAAAATAATACCAATTTTTTTTCTTTTTTATAAATATTTTGACATTGGTTGAATTATTTTTAAAGAATTTTAAATTCTTGTTGAAATAGAATTTTATAAAAATTTTTCCCTTTTTTATTCGCTTAAATTAATGAAATTTAGAGTCAAAGAGTAAAAATTATGCATGTACTTATTTTCTCGCTTTTTCTTCCTTTCTTTAAAAATCAAAACACTTGGTAAATTTTCTTCGAAAGTATTAGCAAATTTAGAAAAATTATAGTAATTATTATATTAACAATTTTTATTGGTAAATTTTCATATTTTCAAGAAGAACTTTTACTACGTTCAAAGTAAAGTTTACAACACAATTTTTTTCTAGTGAAATTTACTTCGGATTCAACAAAATTCACCTAATTTAAAAAAAGTAAAATTTTGATTCAAAATTTAGAAAAGTTGTAGACTTTTCCGTCTTTCTAATTTTTTATTTCTAAAATCATGCACATTTCTATTCTTTCCATGTTTTTTAAAAAGTAAAACAGACAAAAATTGTCGTTTCTTTTTGTAAGTTACATTTTTTTAAATACGTTTGAAGAAAAAAAATTCTATTTGCAGACTGGAAAAATTTTAGTTTTGTGAATCATACAATTTTTTTTTTTAGTATTTTCCCAGAGTTGTTGAACTAAGAACTTTTTGTACAAAGTAGCAAATATAAAATTTTTACTACACTTGCAAAGAAAAATCCAAATTGTTGCAAAATAAATTGGATACAATTTTTGTTAATTTTCTTTGAACGTTGTAAATTTGTCTAATTTTTATAAAGACATTTTTTTTATATTCAATTGAAAATATTTCTGAAAATAATTTCTAATTGTAAATTTTACTATTTTTGAAAAAGTAAAAAAATCTTTAAATTAAACTATACAAAGGCAAAATTCATAATAATTTTTTACTGAATTTGAAAAATTCCCTGTCTTTATACTGAATTCTGTTTTTGAAAAATAAAATTTTCTCTTTTATCTATAATATTATATAGGAAAAAATTACTGTGATCGCTGTTTTCCTAAAAATCCACTTTTTTTGGCAGTTTGACAATTATTTCTTTTTCAAACTTTATGTACTCGGCGTAAATAACTTTATCCTTTATTCTTTATTCTTCATCCAATTTGAAAGTTGAACTAATTTTTCTGAATGAGAAAATTGATTATATTTTTGAAATTTACAGTAGTCACAAAACTTACAATTTTTATTTAAATTCTTTTCTCGTCTGTAGATAAAAAAAGAAAATTTTTGTTTTATTTTGTTTATTTTTGAATTTGAAACATATTTCTAAATTTAATTAATAAATGCGATGAAATTAGGGATCATTCGAAATAAAAAAGAATTTTTTTATTAAAATACTATAATTAGGAATTAAATTTAAAAAATTTTCTGATTTTAGAAAAAATGTAAGAAAATATTTTCTTTTCTCGTTTCGAAAATTTTATTTTGCTTTTTAATGTTAATGACTCGTTTTCTTGTGTTAATTGCAAATTAAAGAAAAAAAGTGTGGATCATTCGAAACAAGAAGAAATTATTATTAAATTATTATTGAAAAATTAAATTTAAATTTGTTTAAATATTTATTTAAATTTAGAATTAAATTTTACGTTGCCAATGTTTGGGACTTTTCTTTAAGTAACTTTATTTTTATCTTTTACTTCTTCTTTTATACTTTCTCCTCTTCTTCATTCAAATTTGATAGTGAATAATACCGAAAAAATTGGAAATCCTTTTTCATTCTTCTTTTCATTCGGGAAACAAATTTTGAAATTTAATTCACAAGCGCAAGCGCCACCATTTTACTTGAACACTCACATCAATTCTTTTTCTGGTTTCTTCCCGTTTTCTTCTTCTCAAACGTTGGTAAAGAAGAAATCGATGAGTGATTTTTCAAACAAATTTCTATTCTTTTTATAAAATTATGAACGAAATTTGAAAAATTAAAATTGTTACAACTTCTGGAAAATATTTATTTAAATTGTTTGTCTAGAATTTTAGGTGGATTTTTGTATTAAAAATTCAAGTAGTTTTCATTACGCTTCCTCTCTTTATGTTTAATATTAATATTAATTCTTCAAAGTCTTCGAATTTATTTCTTTAAATAATTATTATTAAAAAAAAATATAAACTGGAAATTTCTAAATTTAAATTTCAAAATTTGTCGTCTTTTTACAATTTTTCTTATTTAAAACTTTTCTTCCTTCTCAATCGTTAGTATAGAAGGAAACATTTACTTGAAAATTTAGTTTACCATTAAAGATGAATAATTTTTAGAGAAAAATATTTTAATGGAATATTTTTGAAAGAAGTATTTGAAATACATTTTGAAATACATATTTGTTTATTAATTTATTTATATTTAAATTTCTTACTTCTCTGAATGAAATATTTTTGAATAATTTTTCAAAATTATTTATTTGATAGTAATTACAATTTTTTGTACAAAAAAAATATTTTTCTTCTTTTCTTAGAAAAGAAAATAAAATTGAAAAAAAATATTTTTTTTCTATTTTTTTTGACTGAAGTAGAAAAAGCTTTACACATTTGTCATATTTCGATATTTTGCTATTAATTCTCTCTTCTTGATTAAATTCTGATGTAGTTTCTCCAAATTTTTTAATTGCTCATCTTGACTGAATTCAATTCCTGGTATTTTCTTGATTTTATTTCTGGCTGCGTTTAATTTTTTCTGCAATTCTCCCAATTGAGTGTTCACATTTTGAGATTGTTTAATTCTTTGATTCTGATCGGTTGGCTCCTTTTCTAATGTCCGAAGAATTCTGTAGGTGGTGTCAATAAAATCGAAATCTGAATCAGTCAAAAATGATGGTTCTTCGGATTTCTCCTCTTTGGGTTCATTCATTTGAATTGTTGCTTCTTTTTTTAATGCCATTTTCACTTTTTTCCTGAATACAAATATTAGAATATTTTCGTTATTATAAAATTAACATTAACATAATAATAAAATAATTAATAAATAATAAAATAAAAAAATAAATAAATAATAAAATAAAATAATAAAAAATAAAACAATAAAATAATTAATATAATTAACATTATATTATAGAATTAACATTTTTTTTCAAATAAAAATAAGGAATATTTATTATTATTAACAATTTGTTGAGAACTATTAATTTATTACTAATAATTTATTAATATTTACTAATATTTACTAATATTTATTAATATTTACTAATATTTATTAATAACTTAGTAATAATTAATAATTTATTATTAGTAATTGAGAAATGTTGTAGTCTAGAGACATTTACATTTTCTTCGATTGTACTAAATTGCACTTACTTGATTTTCTTTCTGTTTTTATATCACTTTATGTAATATTTGTTAATTATCACTTCTTATTTATTGTTATATAATAACTTTTAATTTTCTTAGTAATATTAATATTTATTATATAATGTTACGTATAATTTTTTAGTTTCGTAAAATCGTAATTGTTTGTAATGTTTTCAAATTTTCTGAACTTCTGACTAGAATTTTCTAACTTGTCATTCACAACAAAACTTGTATACTAAATCCTCAAAATAACCAAAACTGACCTGAACCTTTCTGATATTTACGAACAAAAGGACGATATAGGGAATATGGAGGGAGAAAATTTACTTCCTGAATATTGAGATTAAATTTTTGCCATTTGCTTCTTTTTATTGAGTTTACACAATTTTTGTTTTTCATAAATAAATTTAAGCCGCTTATCTGGATATAATTACCAAATTTAACATATTATTATTATTAGGAAAATGTTGTTTGTTTAATAATTATAATTAATATAATATTAAGAATATTTTATTTGTAAATTTTTTAGAATTACTCAATGCATATTGAGACAAATTATTATTAAGAAATTAAAAGAGTTTTTTCTTGTCTGTTTCAGAGTTGGAGAATAAATTGGTTTATGAAGGTGCAACAGTTGTCCTTCGTTTACGTTTTTTCTTCTGTTCTTCCGCTGCACTATCGAAACTTTCAGCAGCTAAAAGTTTGAAAATGAACGCATTAATGTTTGGATGAACGAATAATTTTGTTTCTACTCGAGAAATATTACCTGATTCGAAGTTGCTTACTCCATGATTATCTGCGAAGTCTCTCGTCAAGTGGGCAAGTGATGATTCTGTAAATATGTTTTCAATTATTTTTCTACTTTTACGTATACATTTATTTTTTATTTTTCTAGTTGTCACTCAATTACTAACTAATAAATAACTATTATTGAAATATTATATTTTGTTGATTTTGAAATTTTGAATTGATGATTGAATTAAAAATATTGATTGAAATATTTAAATGTTCTTTAAAAATATTTATTTAAATATTGTTCGTTTACTATATTAAATTAATTTAATAAATACCTTTCAGGTAGTCCCTGATATGAAACACATCTTCAAGGGAATCATCATTAGATACAGGTGCCTGTATTTGAAAAATTCTATTTTATTCTTTTGAAATAATCTTTAAAAAAACGTGAAAATTTCGAAAATGTTGGAGAAATATTTTGCGAAGTAGAATAACGAGAAAAATTTTTCAATAATGGTGATAAAAATAAAAGATAGGAAATATTAATAAATAATAAATCCACCAATAAAGAAAAATAATCTAAAAAATTTTAAATCTATAATAATAAAGTTCGTGATCCGGTAATCTGTTCCAGTTTGAAATTAGCTGTTGTTTGCATTTTTGTTTCTTACATTTTTCAATAATTTTTCTCTTTTCAAATATTTTCAATTTTAAAATTAATGTATTGAAAATCATCGAATTATTGCAAAGAATTTTATCAAAAAATTTGATAATAATAGAATTCCTTATAAAAATGTTATTAAATTCTCGTGGAGAATTTTATTAGAATTTTTAAAAATCCTGGTTAAATTCTTTTGAAGAATTTTTTTGTTTTTTAAACTTATGGAGTTTCTTTAAAAATTTTAATTAAAAATTTTAAAAACCACTGGATTTTATGAAGAAGAATTGTATTTAAATTTTATTAAAAATAATTGAATTCTTGCGAAGAATTTTATTACTATTTTTAAAAATAATTGAATTGTTCTGAAGAATTTATTAAAATTTTAGAAAATAAATGAATTTTAAGTTAATATTTGAAGATTAAAATTCTTTCGAGAAATTTTATGAAAATTGTTTTGAAAATAATTAAATTTCTGCAAAGAATTTACTATTTATAAACATAAATAAATTATTGCAAATAATTTTACTATTTTAAAAATCATTGAAATGTTTCCAAGTATTTATTTAAATTTTGAGAAATAATTAAATTGTTATGAAGAATTTCATAGAAACAATTGAAAATAATGAATTTATTTTTCTTTTTTATAAACTAGCCAAATTATCCGCGCGCAAGCGCGCGGGAATATTGTACTACAATGTTTATTGTAAACAATTTCAAGTCATTTTAATTTAAATAATTTTTAAAGAAATACTTATTATAAAACATTACTGAAAAACTAATTGGAATAAAATTTTCAAAATATATTATATTTTTAAACCTTAAAGTATATAAAAAAAACTTTAACAAATTTCGATACTAATTTCAAAATGGCATCAGATTTTCACAATTGAAAATAATTAAACTTTCTTGTACGAGGAAAATCGAATTTTACAAAAATTGTTATCCGATACCTAAATTAAAAAAAAACTTCATTACGAAAATTTTAATTATTCTAAAGAATAGAGAAGGTAAAAATAATTATTAGCTATATATAAGTATTTAACTTTCCGAACAAAGAATATAAACAATATTTTTTTAGAGAATTTCCACTACTTTTAATTCGCTAATATTGAAAAAAATCAATTTCATTTAACAAAATTTTATGCAATTTATTTTTCCCAATAATTCAATTACTTTTAATAATTATAAAATTTTTCATGTAAATTCCATTTTTTCAAAAAAAATTTTTGATTACATTCTAAACATGAATTTAATTATTTTCATAATCGTAAAATTCAGTTACTTTCACAAATAAAGTTTTGAACAAGAATTCAATTATTTAAAATAATAAAATTTTCATAACATTTAAAAATTCATTATTTAAACCAATGTTCATAAAATTCGTATGAAGATTTCAATTCCTTTCAAAAGTAATAAAATTGTCAATTTGTTTTTAAATAATAAAAAAAAATTGCTCCCGAAAATTCAATTATTTTGAGGTATTTCAATAAAATTCTTTTCAAAATTCAATTATTTTCATAAATAATGAAATGTTTTTTTGGAAAATCCAATTATTTTCAAAAAAATTTAATAAAATTTCCAACCAACATTCAATTATTGCCAAATTTTTTAATAGAATTCTTTGTAAAATTTAATTATCTTTAAAAACTTTTCACATTTCAATGATTTTCAATGTCTACTATTTTTATAAAATAACCAAACAGAATTCTATTATTCAAAAAAATTTATGATAAAATTGTAGGAAAAAATTCAATTATTTTCATCAATTTTAATAAAATTCGACGCAAGAATTCAATCATTTACCTAATTAATAAAATTCTTTGAAAGAATTAAATTATTTTTATAAATAATAAAATTCTTCGAAAGTAATTAAATTATATTTTCAACAATTATTATTAAAATTTCTCGAAAGAATTCAATTATTTTCATAAATTACAAAATCCTTTGAAAAAATGTAATTCTTCAAAAAATTCCATTTTTCTCAAAATTTATAAAATTCAATTATTTTTCAAAATTTTTTCAAAATTCTTTCCAAGAATTCAATTATTTTCCAAATTAAAAAAAAAATTCTTCGCAAGAATTTAATTATTTTAGTAAATAATAATATTTTATTATTTTCAAGAAAATTCAATTATTTTCATAATTAACAAAATTTGCCTAAAAAAATGAATTATTTTTGTAAATAATAAAATTCTTCTGAAAAATTCAATTATTTTCAATTTTTTTTAAATTCTTCGCAAGAATTAAAATATTTTAAATTGTTTGATAAGTAATAAAATTCGTAGCATAAATTCAATTTATTAGCAGGATAAGAAAAAAGTAAATATTTTTGATGAAAATTAGGAAAAAGCTAGGAAAATAAAGAATATGGAATGGAATTTTTGTCAATTTTATGAAGTGAATAAAACGAGTTTTTTTAGTTTCTTTTCGAAATTAAAAAAATGACAATAACCCACAAAAATGAATTTTCAAAAAAAAAAAAAAAACACAAAAACAAATGAATACAGATAATTTGCTAACAGTAAGAAAACTTACGATTATTATGTATATATGTATTCTATTTTCTATCAAAACGTATAAAAAACAAAAGCATAACTATAACTAACTTCAAGTGTGGACAGAGATCCGGAAATCTGGAATCACGACGATTATTATATATAATATTTTGACAGTAATTGAATTATTTTTAAAGAATTTAAAATTCTTGTTGAAATAGAATTTTATGGAAAATTTTGAAAATAATTAAATTCTTTCGTGTAATTTTATTTAAATTGAATTAAAAATAATTTAATTCCTTCAAAAAATTGTAGTATTTTTAAAAATAATTTAAATGTTTCGAAGAATTTATTAAAATTTTAAGAAATAAATAAAATTTATAAAAATATTTAAATATATTTGAAATCATCGGAGGGGAATTTAATTAAAATTGTTTTCAAAATAATTGAATTCCTGCAAAGAATTTTACTACTTATAAAATTAATTGAATTCTTGCGAAGAATTTTACTTTGTTTATAAGAATAATAATTTAATTATTTCGAAAGATTTATTATAATTTGAGAAAAAAATTGAATTTTTTCGAAGTGTGTTAAAAATATTTCTAAAAATTGATCTCTTCTGGGGAATTAAATTAAAATTGTTTCAAAAATAATTTAATTTTTTTAAAGATTTTACTACTTAAAAAAAATAATTGAATTGTTTAGAAGAATTTGTTAAAATTTTTAAAAATTTTTGAATTCTTTCGTGAAATTTTATAAAAATTTTTAAAATGAGAACAGTAATAATTAATTTTGTGCTTAATAAGTGAATTTTTTAAATTTTGACTAAGAAATTATTTTAAAAATTTATATTTGAAAATAAAAAATTTTGCAATTTGCATAACAACACCAAATTGAATAAGACGTTCCGCGCAAATTTTTATTTCATTAAACTCACGGCCCATATTGTGGCAATCATCGAAATGATAGTAAACAACAGAAGTAGTTTCATTTTTCTTTTTTTATTCTTCACTTTTTGACAGTTGTCTAATATTTAAGTCATTTTTCAGTTTTTTTCTCCCGTTTTTATACACTAAAGTAGGTTAAAGTAATTACTTTAACCGAGTTTAGTTTAATTTTATTATTTTTATAATTGTCAATAATTTTTTTTAAAGTAAACTGAGTTTTTTTTATTTTTTTTTAAATCGGCTCACAGTGGATGTGAGATAAAATCAAATTATCCAAATAAAAAGAAAAATAAATAAAAATTAGTTAAAATATTAGTTGACTATATAATACTAATTATATGTCATGAAATTTTTTTTTTACTATTTGCATTGTAATTGTAAAGTAAAATATCATAAAAAAGGCGATAAAAAATATAGGATTTGAATAAATATTTTTTCTTAACATTATGCAAATCAGTTTAAAATGATCCGAGAAAAAATAGTGGTTTCGTAGAGTGTACTTTATTTGAAAAGAAATTAATATTTCGGTTTGGAATTTTTTGGAAATAGTAGAGGAAGGACCCTGTAGGTTTACAAGATATTAATAATAATTAAAATAATAATAATAATAACAATAATAGTAATAAATAATAATGTTAATCATTTCCGAAAATAAATAAGAGACAAAAATTACAGCAATAATTCAAATCGCAAAAGATAAATATAGAAATTTTATTTCTTTCTTTATTTTCTTTTCCTTGTATAACGAATAATTGATAAAATATCTTTTCGCGAACTTTTGACCTGGATGTTTTGTTTTCCATCATTTATTACAGTTCATTGATTGAAAACACACATCTGTGGTATTTTCCTTTTGCTACATTTGTTCCGTTGGTTTATTAATGAAAAGTTGAAATAACATTTTGCTTATTGAAATAATTAATTATTCAAGACTTTATTAATTATTATTATTATTATTATTCTTATTGTTAAAGAAGAAAAATGCCTTTTTTCTCTTCATATTGGTGTCTAAATGGAATAATTTTCATTTTATTGACATTAATAATTGTTATTTATTATTATATGACTCGTAATTTTCATTATTGGAAAAATCGTGGTGTTAATGAAATTCCGCCGCATTTCTTTTTTGGTAATTTCGCCAAGTGTTTGAATTTAAAATTATCGCCGGGCTATTTATTGAAAAGTTTTTACGAACAACATGAAAATTTACCTTATGTGGGAATTTACATTTTCAATAAGCCCTGTCTATTGCTACGTGATCCGGAAATTATAAAAAAAATTCTCATCAAAGATTTTCATAATTTCTCCGACAAATTGATGCGCTCCAGCGAAAAGGAGAAGTTGAGTAATAATTGTATTTTTTTAATTTCTAATCCTGTTTGGAAGTATTTGAAATCAAATTTATCGAGTCTTTTCACGTCCAGTAAATTGAAGAGTATGTTTGAATATTTAGAGGATGTGAGGGAAGATTTGAATTACTATTTGGATTCTCTTAATTTGGAGGGTAAAATTTATCTAAAAATATATATTTTTTGAATAATTTTGTTTTATTTTTTTTCTATTAATTTAACTATTACTTTTTTTCTCTTTTTTAGGTTTCGGAAAACGAGTGAACATTAAGGAGCTCTGCGCTAAATTCACAATTGACGTTGTGGGACTCACAGTACTGGGTTTGAAATTAAATTGCCTACGAAATACGCACGCTGAATTTCAGAAAATTGTCAAAAGAAAAATGACTGGCGTTTCAAATTTGCGACGAGCCATGGAAGTCACGTCGATTTGTTTGATGCCGCAAATTTCCACTTTGTGCGATTTTCGATTCTTCGAGAATGATGGTATTGAATTTTTTAGAAAATTCTTCCGTGCATCGCTGCATGAACGGGAGAAGACAAAAGTCAAGCGGAACGATTTAATCGATTTATTGATTCAATTGAGGGAGAATTGTGTAAAAAATTCTTCGGAAGAAATTAATTTTAGTAAGTTTTGCAACATTTTTGAAAAAATAGTCATTTATTCGGTTGGACAATTTTATTGTTGGTGTAAATTCTTTTTTTTTTTGTAGTTTGGAAAATTTATTATAAAAAATTTTTTCTATAAGCATAAAACAGTGAAAAAGTCAAAATTTTATTTACAAAAACTTTGGTTTAAGCGTAAATTGTATGGCAATTTTTTTAAATAATTTAAATTTTATAAAAAATTGTATGAAAATTTTTTAGAATAACATAATTCTTTTATAAAATTTTATTATTATTTTTTTAAATAATTTAATTCTTATAAAAAATTGTATGAAAATTTTTTTAAATAATTTAATTCTTATAAAAAATTGTATGAAATTTTTTAAAATAATTTAATTCTTATAAAAAATTGTATGAAAATTTTTTTAAATAATTTAATTTTTATAAAAAATTGTATGAAAATTTTTTAGAATAATTTAATTCCTTCAAGGAATTTTATTTTTTATAAGAATTGAATTCTTGTGAATTCAATTTATTAAAATATTAAAAAATAATTGATTTTTTGCGAAGACTTTTATAACAATCTTTATAAATAAAAAAACAATTTTAACAACAATTTTGAAAAGAATTGAATTCATTTAAATAAATTTTAAAAAATGTTTAAAGGTAATTGAATTCTTAAATAAAATTCTAATTTCTAAATTCAAATTTGAATAATTTTAATCAGAAATTCTGAAGAACTTAGTTATTTTTGGAAAATATTAATTTAAATTTTGTCGAAATTACTTCAATTTTCAATTTCGTGTAATTGAATTAAAAACAATTTTTAATTTTTAATTTTATTTATATTGAATTGTCAAAAAATGTTCTCCAAATAATTGAAAGTAACTAAATATTAAAAAAAATGATAATTGGAATTATTGTCGGGATAAAGGAAGAAGTAAAATTTTTTTTCTCTATATCAATTTTTTTTTTTTCATTTTTTAATAAAAAAAGAATGTTTTCTTTTAGGACTTTTGTGTATTTTTTTAGTTTTTTTGATACTGAAAGTCGATCCGAAGTCTGTAACAATAATAGTTATAGAATTAATAATGTCATTACTTATTATATTTAAATAACTTTTAAGGTTATTTTATTATTTTTTCTTGTTAATATTATTATTATTATTATTATTAATATTTATCTTGTTATTATTTATTACTTTATTTATTGCAGATCTGGATGAAAATGATTTATTATCACAAGCGATGATATTCTTTCTCGCTGGTTATGATTCCTCTGCATTAACAATGTCATCGACTTTATATGAATTAGCCAGAAAGCCGTACATTCAAAATAAATTAAGAGACGAAATAAATCAATCTCTGTTAAAAAACAATGGAATTTTTACATACACTATGGTAGTATTCGTTTCGAAAAAATTTTATCTGAAAATTTTCAATTTCATTGACAGTGTAGTAAATTAAATTACTAAAGAATAATTTATTCCATTTTATAATTTGAACTCAATTTTTTTACAGTTTTAACAAGAAAATTGTCCTGTTATTTTGACAAACATAATTTTTTTCCCACTTTAAAGATAACTTTTCTTCTACAGATAATGGAATTAGAATATTTGGAAATGGTGATTTTGGAGACTTTGCGAATGTATCCGGTTCTGCCAATAATTGATCGAATCGCCACAAGTGATTATAAAATTGAAGAAACTGGATTGATTATTGAGAAAGGAACGCCAATATTGATTCCAATGCTGGGCTTGCACTATGATTCGAATTATTTTTCAAATCCAAATGAATACGATCCTGAGAATTTTTCCGAATTTAATAAGCAAAGAAGAAATCCTTATGTCTTCATGCCGTTTGGAATTGGACCACGAAGTTGTATTGGTAATGTTAATTTTAATCATTTTTTGTTTCGTTTTTAATTTTCCTTTTTAAATATTGTACTGTCCAGTCGCACAAAAACGTGGGAAAAATGAAAACAGAAAATTTTAATTTCTAAAATATATTACATTATAGGAAAAAAAGTTTCAGAAAATCGAATCAATAAACAAAACTCAAACCAAATACTGACAATATATAAAATTATTATACTCTTTACAATTTATTGCATTTTATTGAACTTTCCACTAAATAATAATTTTCATTTAGTTTAGTTGCTATGATTATATAAATTGTATAATTTAATTTATTAAAATTTATTTTTACTCTAGGGATGCGACAGGGACTTTTGCAATCGAAATTGGGCATCGCTCAAATAATTTCAAGATTTGAAGTTTCCTTCGCAGATGATTCTTCAGCAGAAATTGATCCAAAGGGATATTTTACTTTATTCAAAGAAGACTTGTTTTTAAATATGAGAGAAATTTAAATTTTGCAATTAAATATAAATGTTTAATTAAATATATTAAATTTTACGATAAAATATCATTTTTTTGCTTAAAAATTTTTTTTTCTTTAAAAGTTAATTTCATTAAAATTTCTAACAAGAAAAATAGTATTCTAAATTCACTTTAAATTACAAATTTTTTTCTACATTTTAATTTAATTTTGGGTTTTAATAAATGTAGAATATTTATTTATATTATTGTGTCCTTTAATTAGTCAAATAATTTTGAATTTTCCATTCGAGAATTAATAACATTTAGTGTTTGTAAAGTAAATTTGTAAATTTTGAATTTATTACACGATCGCCATTTGTTTCTGTTAATTAATTAATGTAGTGGTTGTCTGGTGGTTGAATGATGATTTCCGGCACTTTCAAATTCTTCGGCTTCTAAAAACAATTTGAGACAAATTTTAGTATTAATTGTACTTAATTTTATTCTTTAACAGTTTAGATAAGGATTTTATTTTAGTTAATTAAGAAAATGTTACCATTCACTAGGCTTTTGGTCAGTTTCTTTGATTTGTCCTGTAAAAGGAGAAATAACTTTGTAAGTTGAAAATTATTTATTTAAGCAATTATTATTATTATTATTATTATTAACTATAATAATCTTCGTAGTATTTCGTTCATTCATTCTGTCCGCAGATTGAAGTTAGTTATAGTTATTCTTTTGTTTTTTAAACGTTTTGATAAAAAAATAGAAATATACATATACATTATACGCAAGTTTCCTTTCCGTTAGCAAATTATTTGTATTCATTTGTTTTTTTTAAATTCATTTTTGTGATTGGCATTTTTTAATGTCAAAAAGAAACAAAAAAAACTCGTTTTACTTATTCACTTCACAAAATTGACAAAAACTCCATTCCATATTTTTTATTTTCCTGACTTTTTCCTAATTTTCATCAAAAATATTTACTTTTTTCTTATCCTTCTAATAAATTGAATTTATGCTACGAATTTTATTATTTGTGAACGAATTTAAAATAATTTAATTCTTGCGAAAAATTTTAAAAAATATTTGAAAACAATTGAATTTTCAATGAAAAATGTTATTATTTATAAAAATAATTGAATTTTTCGGAAGAATTTTATTATTTACAAAAATAATTGATTTCTTTAGGCAAATTTTGTTATTTATAAAAATAATTGAATTTTCTTGAAATATTTTATTATTTATTAAAATAATTAAATTCTTGCGAAGAATTTTTAAAAAAATTTTGAAAGTAATTGAAATTTTCTGAAGAATTTTATAAATTTTAAGAAAAATGGACTTTTTTGAAGAATTTCATAATTTATGAAAATAGTTAAATTTTTTTGGAATATTTTTCTATTTTTGTAAAAATAATTGAATTCTTGCGAAGAATTTTTTTTTAAATTTGGAAAATATTTGAATTTTTGGAAAGAATTTTTAAAACAATTTGGAAAGTCAATTTCAGGAAAAATTGCCTTTTTTGAAGAATTTTATAATTTAAGGAAATAGTTAAATTTTTTTGGAATATCTTTCTATTTTTATAAAAATAATTGAATTCTTACGAAGAATTTTTTTTTAATTTGGAAAATAATTGAATTCTTGGGAAGAATTTTTAAAAAAATTTGGAAAATAATTGAATTCTTGCGAACGATTTATTAGAGTTTTTTAAAATAATGTAATTTCCAAAGAAGATACTTATTACTTTTAATAATAATTGAATTATTGTGATGAATATTGTTATTTATAAAAATAATTAAATTTTGAAAAGAATTTTATTGAAATACCTGAAAATAATTGAATTTTCGGGAGTAATTTTTTTATTTAAAAAAAAATTTTATTAAAATTATATTTAAAACAAGTAATTTCTTTCGAATAATTGTTATTAAATTTTTGAAAATAATTGAATTATTGCGGAAAAGTTTATTAAAATGTTTAAAAAGAATTGAATTTCTGTTGAAAATTTTATTACTTTTAAAAGGAATTGAAATCTTCATAAGAATTTTATGAACATTGTTTTAAATAATGAATTTTTAAATGTTATGAAAATTTTATTAGTTTAAATAATTGAATTCTTGTCAAAAACTATATTTGTGAAAGTAACTGAATTTTACGATTATGAAAATAATTGAATTCATGCTTAGAATTTAATCAAAAAATTTTTTGAAAAAATGGAATTTACATGAAAAATTTTATAATTTACAATAAACATTGCAGTACAACATTCCCGCGCGCTTGCGCGCGGATAATTTGGCTAGTGGAATTATAATTTGGAAAAATATTTATTTCTTTTCTCAATCTACATGAATAAAATTAAAATACTAACATTTTAGTAAAAATCTATTTTCATGTTAGTTATTTTTTTTATTTGTAGGTTTTAATAAATATTCATTTATTATTAATGAACTATTGTAATAAATGTTTATTATTAATAATAATAATAGTAATAATAGTAATATTTAACTAATATTCAATATTAAATTATTAAATATTAAATTTTGAAATATTAAATTTACAATTTATTGTAAAAGACAAAAAGAATTCTAGAGTTAGAACTTTTGGAAAAATTAGAAACTTTTTTAAAAACTTACAGCGAAAATTACTGCAATTGTGCAGATGAATACGAGGAAGAAGAGGAATTTCATTTTTGATTTTTTTTGTTTGCTGTTTTGTTTTAACTAAATTTGGTCGTTTGATGCTGTTGATGAATTTTCGCTTCTTTTATACAAATTCGTACACGGTTATAAAAATTTTTTATTAGTTTTAAATTTGTCGAAAATTGTTTTCGACACTGTTTTATTATAGTTTGAAATATTTTTTTCCCATTAAAGTTAGGAGATAAAAATATTTGTAACGTACTAGTAAATAGAAGTATAACGATCTTTAAATTTCAATAATTGACTCTAATATCATAGAGAGAGGACGTAAAATATTTTTAACGACTGAGTTTGAAATAATGAGATGCCAATTATATTGTTACACTAGAATATTATTTTGATACAACAAAAATAAATTTAAACACGCGAAAATGTACAACCTATAATTACTAATGTGACGTGGAAATTAAAAAAAATTTACTATTTTTCTTTTTGTTTTGGGAATAAAAAAAATTGGAAATGGAATTTTTTTTCCTCCAATGGAAAAATTTAATGAGTGTGAATTTAGGGAGGAAAATTTGTAAGTTTTTAAATATTAGTTTTTTCAGCGTAAAATAAATTTTTTCTAGAAAGTTTTTATTAATATATTTTTTAATCTAGTGCATTGTTGCAAATAATTCTTTATTCTACTTTGTCGATTTGTGCGCAAAATATTTGATAAAATTTTCTGAATTTAAAAAATTCTTCTTGAATATTAATGAGTACATAAATTAAAATAAATTTTACACTATTGTTCAAAAATTTTTTTTCATGCAACTTTTACTTTGTGAATATTTTTATTTTGTACATTTTTTAATTTTCTTTTTTTTCATTCTTTTTTTTATTTTTTAATTTTAATTGTTATTTATTTATTTATTTTTGCAATTACAATAAGCATTTGATTATTGAAGTTTAGTAAAAATTTGAATAATTAATTCTTTCACACAATTTTATGACAATTTTTTTTAATAATTGAACTCTTTCAAAGATTTTCATTATACTTTTAAAAGTTTTGACAATAATTTAAGTCTTCTAAAAATTTTTTTGAATTTTTTGAATATGAATCGATTTTGTCAATAATTGTAATTAATGATTTAATTATTAAATTTTATTAAAATTGCCGATAAAAAATTAAATACTTTTAAACAATTTTATTATTTTTTGTAAATAATTAAATTCTTTTTAAGAATTTCTTAAAGTTTTTGGAAAATAATGTAATTTTTAAATAACTTTAATTGGAACTTTTGAAAATAATTAAAATAATCAGAATTTTTTTCAACTTTTTAAAATAATTGTGTCTGTTAATAATTATAATTAAATTATTCAAGTTTACTAAAATTTTATTTAAAGTAATTTATTTCCTGAGAAGAATATTATTATTTATAAAAATAATTCTATTCTATTAAAAATAATTGAATTTCTGCAGAGAATTTTATCAAAATTTTAGATGTTGAAAATAATTTAATTCCTGGGAATTATTTTACAGAAATTTCAGAAAATAATAAATCTTTACGAAAAATTTTATTAAATTTACAAAAATAATTCTATTCTATTGAAAATAATTGGATTCCTGGGAATTATTTTACAGAAATTTCAGAAAATAATAAATCTTTACGAAAAATTTTATTAAATTTACAAAAATAATTCTATTCTATTGAAAATAATTGGATTCCTGGGAATTATTTTACAGAAATTTTAGAAAATAAATCTTTACAAAAAATTTTATAAAATTTTATAAAAATAATTCTATTTTATTGAAAATAATTGAATTTCTGCAGAGAATTTTATCAAAATTTTAGATATTGAAAATAATTGAATTCATGAGAATTATTTTTCAGAAATTTTAGAAAATAATAAATCTTTACGAAAAATTTTATTAAATTTATAAAAATAATTCTATTCTATTGAAAATAATTGAATTTCTGGGAATTATTTTACTGAAATTTTAGAAAATAAATCTTTACGAAGAATTGTATTAAATTTAAAAATATATAATAGAATCCTTTTGAAAAATTTTATTTACATAAATTGTACACAAAATAATAGAATTCTTGCAGAAAATGTTTAAAAAAAGTGTTAAATACTGAAAGTAATTGAATTTTTTGTGAAGAATTGTACAAAAATTTTAGAAAATAATTGAATTTCTGCAAAGAATTTTTCTATTTGTAAAAATAATTGAAGTCTTTTAAAGAATGTTATTATTTATGAAAATAGTTTAATTTTTGCAATGAATTTTATTACAGTTTTTGAAAATAATAAACACTAATAAATAATTAATTACGTACTTAGAAGATTAAGTTTTTAATTAGGCGCTTTGAATCTGAAATTCAGAAATTGATGTTTATATTTCAAAAAAAATATATATGTAATTTTTATTTTTGTGTAAATTCTATAAAGATTTAAATTTTTCAGGTCATGGAGAAGTCGGAATATTTCGAAAAGGAAATTTTTATTCAACTCAAGGAATTACCGAGTGATTATTACAAATATTTGCAATGGCGAGAAAGAAGAAATATTCTACGCATTTAATGAAAATAGTTCGAAGTTTTGACTGGTAGTGTATCACATATTTTTTAAGTCGCACTATGCTTATGTTAATACCTTATCATCTACTTTTAAAGTCAAAATATTATAATATCCTATATTATTAGCAGATAATGTCAGTAGCACCCGATTTCGACGACAATGGTGAAGTGAATTTTTACCCAGCGTCAAATAATTCTAAAAGTGAAATTGAAAATACAAATAATAATTTACAAATATATCGAAAAATTGAGAAAATCAAAAAATGGGTTTTATAACATTTTCCTGGATTCTCGATGCAATGATCTTCATTCCAACATTTTTTATAATTGCCCTCTACTTTTACATGACACGTAATTTTAATTATTGGAAGAAGAGAAATGTGGTGGAAATACCTCCAGTTCCATTCGTTGGCAATTGGGGAAAATATTTAACTTATCAAAAATCGCCAGGAGCGTTGCTCAAATATTTTTACGATAAAGGAAAAGGTCTACCGTATGTGGGAATTTATCTTTTGGATAAACCGGGTCTCGTGATACGTGATCCGGAAATTTTAAAAAGAATTCTCATTAAGGATTTCAATTATTTCGCTGATAAATTGATGCGTCCAAGTGAACACGATGTGATGAGTAATAATTCAATTTTCTTCATTGATAATCCTGATTGGAAATATGTGAGACAAAAATTGACGTCTTTATTCACAACTGGAAAGATGAAATATATGTTTGATGTCGTACGGGAAGTTGGGAATGATCTCGATAATCATTTGGATTCACTGCAATTGGAAGGTATTTCTTTCGTTTCTTTTTCCGTTCTTTTATCTGCCTTTCTGGTGAAAATTTAAGAAACCAATCAAAAAACTTGATTTCTTAAAAAATATCCATATAAAAAAATATTCAAATAAAATAAATTCATATTCATATATGAATATGTTTTTTATTATTTTTTTTTATTTGTATTAAAATTTGAAATTGCAGGAAATTAAAAATATTTTTTTATTTTTAAAATAGTAAAAGAATTTATTTTCAAAAATAAAATAGAAAAAATGTTGTCAATAAATTTAGATTTTTTTTTAAGTTTAAGTTTAAGTTTAATTTTATTTAATAAGAAATCGATTTTTTGCAGGAGAAGGCAAGGTGGTGAATGTGAAAGATATTGCGGGAAAATTCACAACCGACTTAATTGGACTTGGCACGTTTGGATTGCGCTTGAATAGTTTGAAAAATCCGGAGGCTGAATTTCGAAAATTTGGAGAGCAAATTTTTCCGGTGTTCAATATTAAACGAGCTCTGGAACTTGCTACGATATGGCTCGCGCCGCATTATTCAACGCTATTTGGATTTCGATTCTTCGGCGAAGCCACTTGTGAATTTTTCCGTAAAGCCTTTAGAGAAATTTTCAAAGAGCGCCTACAATCCGGCGTTAAGCACAACGATTTCGTTGATTTGATGATTCAACTCAGGGAGCAGGAGAAAATTGATCCTGACGCTCATCACTTCAGTTGGTTGATTTTTTTCATTACTGATAAATATATTAATATCTTCATTTTTATTTATTCAACAATTAAGGAGTTGAAACTGATTTTTATGTTATAATATTCTAAAAGAATAAAAATTCGAATGTTTGTTTCTAGCTTTTTAATTTCCGTGTTTTAGAATTCGAAGGCGACAATGCAATTTGCCAGGCGCTTGCGATATTTGTTGCTGGATACGAGACTGCCTCGGTGCTTATGGGTTTTTGTTTATTTGAATTGGCACGACATCCGGAAATGCAAACTAGATTGCGAAATGAAATTAGAGAAGCTATGGACAAAAATAATGGGGAAATAACTTACGACATGGTAATTAATTAAATTTGTTTTCAATTAGAAATATTTCTTTTTTACAATTTCTTTTTTACTATTTCTTTTTTACTATTTCTTATTTTGTCTTGTCTAATTTTTAATTTGTAAATATAACTGAATTCTTGTAAAGAAAATTATCGAAATTTTTGAAAATAATTAAATTTTTTGCGAAACATTTAATTAAAATATTATTAAACATATTTTTATTCTTATATAAAGAGTTGTATTCAAATTTTTAAAGATAATTGAATTTCTCAAAAGAAAACTATAATTAACATTTTAAATAATTGAATACTTTCGTTAAATATTATTAGTTATAAAAATAATTGAAATCTTGGTACGAATTTTGTAAAAATTGTATTAAAAATAAGTGAATTCTTATAATTAAATTTCTGCTAATAATCTTATTAATTAATTATTACTTAATAATTAATTATGAAAATAATTCAGTTCTCATAACATTTTATCAAAAACTTACCGATAAAATTGAATTAATCTCAGGAACTTTATTAAAATCGTATTGACGATATAATTCTAATAAATAATTTAATCAAAATTTTCTAAATAATTGAATTCATTTAATTTTATTGAAATGGAATTGATAGTAATTGAATGTCTTAAGAATTTTATTGAGATTTTTGTAAATAAATAGAAAATTTCGATTTTTAATTGTGTTCTTATAGTTAGAAATTATTTGTTCTTTTCTTTCACCATATACTTTTAAATTCTCTTCAGGTGACTGAAATGGCATTTTTGGACATGATTGTACATGAAACTCTGAGAATGTACCCAACATTGCCGATGATTGATCGCAAAGCAATCCAAGATTATAAAATCGAAGAAACTGGATTGGTGATTGAAAAAGGAACGCCAATATTTATACCTTCACTTGGTTTCCATTATGATCCGCAATATTATACAAATCCACGTGTCTTTAATCCGGAACGATTTTCAAGTGAAAATAAATCGTCATTGAATCCAAATGTTTATTTAGCTTTTGGAATTGGTGGACGCAATTGTATTGGTAACAAAATTTTTTCCAACAAAGTTAATTTGTAATTGAATTGTGAATTTCGAAAAAGGTTCCACTCTGAAAACCGTACACCCAGAAAAAGGATTTCTTTGAAACAAAAAAATCGTTTTTTTAAACTCACTCTTTGAATTAAAGATAAAATTTGTTTGAATTAAAAAAGTTTTCCTTACGTTTAAGAAAAATAATTTTCAAGGTTTTTTGAATCAAAGAAATAATTTTTTTTTTAATGATATTTTTGACCCAAAGAAAAATTTCTTTAAGACAAATATAAAGGTGAGAACGTTCAAAGAAATTATTTCTTTGAATGATATTTTTGATCCAAAGAAAAATTTCTTTAAGACAAATAAAAAGCTGAGAACATTCAAAGAAATTATTTCTTTGAATCATTTATTTCTTTGCCTTGAAGAATGATTTATTAAATCCAAAAAATAAATTTGAGCCAACAAAAAACAGTCAAAGAAATATTTTCTTTAAATCAAAGAAACTTTTTTTTGACCCTATAACAATGCACAAATTTCTTTGAATTCAAAAAACATTCTTTGAAACAAAGAAGCTTTTTTCTGGGTTTAAAAATAATTTTTTCACTAGTAATAGAATGTGACTTACTTACGATTATCAAAGTTAAGCCCTTTTCCAAAATTTGCTTATTCAATTGATTTTTATTTTTTTTATTTAATTTACATTTTAATTGTTTAATTTCCTTTTAAAAATCTATTATTATTATTGTAGGTGCTGTAAATGAATTATTATATAATTATTTACTATATTCGTATTCTAATATTTTTAAAAATAATTTTCTTTCAGGAACTCGTCAAGGACTTTTGCAAACAAAACTTGGTTTAATTTTAATAATTTCAAAATATGAGGTATCAATAGTAAAAAATACTGCTCTTGAATTTGAAAAATTGTCAATTCTCAGCTCTTCAAGAGGTGGTTTGTTTTTGAATATTCGCAAACTCGACTTAAAGGGAAAGTAATCGGAAATAGGAATTTAATAGTTTTATACTAATTTTCTCATCTCTGATATAATTAAATTAGGATAATTAGAAAATGACATTTATTCTCTCATAAAAAAGTCGTCAATGTTATTCGAATTGAAAAAGATTGTTAAATAGAGCTGAATTCGGATACATAATAATAATTAATAATAGTAATAATAATTTTTAACTGATACTAATAAATATTTAATATTATAGATTTTATGTCAATTAGAATGTGATTTAAAATATTTGCGTCAAGTTAAGAAAATTTAGAATTTTAAGTTTTTAATCAGAAGGAATTAATAAATTCGAGAAATAAAAGGTTTTAAATTTACATCTGCTCTATTTTTCATTATTCTAAATATTGAAATTCCTTTTAAATTTATATCTGCTGAATTTTTTTATTTTTAATATTGAAATAGGTTTTTCCGTTTATATCTGCTCTATTTTTCTTTATTTGAAATACTGAAATTGAAAATATAATTTTAAGAACTATTATTTTACTTTAAGAACTAATAAAATTGTTTCAAGAAATTTAAGTCAAATTGGACCAAAAAATTAATTAAATTCTTCTAAAGAATTATGTAAACATTTTTTTAAGCAATCGAATTTTTCCAGGAATTTTATTAGAATTTTAAAAAATAATTGACTTTTTCCGTAAAATGTTATAACTTTTGCAAATAATTAAATTTTTGCAGTTGATTTTATTAATAATTTTTAAAATAATTAACTTTTTTCCAAGAATTTGATCATAATTTTTTTAAAATAATTGAATTCCTCCGAAAAATTTTGTAACTTATGCAAATAATTCAATTTTTACGGCGAATTTTTTTATAATTTTTTAAAAGACAATTATTGAAGTAATTTCAAAGAATATTGTATAAAATATATTGAAAATAATTAAATTCTTACGAAGCGCTTTATTATTTGAGAAAATAAAGTAAATAATAAATGTGGAAAAATACACATTTTTTCGGAAAAAATTCATATTCGATGAATTTAATTAAAATTGTACTAAAAATAATTAAACTCTTCGAATAAATTGTGTCAAAATTTACTATATATTTTTAAGATTAAATTTTCTCTTAATATTAATTTAAAAAATTTTTTAAAAGTAATTGTAAAGAATTTTTATTAAAATTCTATTGAAAATAATTGAATTCATTCACCGGAATAATTACTAAGAATTTTTTCAATGTTTCAAAAACTAGCGATAAGTTTTTGTTTTATTTTTTTCATGATAATTTTTCCAATAACTAAATAATTTAATGTAGAGAACATTTTTGTTTGTTAAATAAATGAAGATTTTAGAAATTTTAGGAAATTAATATTCAGGAGTAAAATGGAGTAATTTTTTCTATGAAGATATTAATTTAAATGAGGAAATAGATGCTGAGAATTTTAATAATTTTCGTAAGTTCTTAAAATCTACCATTTTAATAAAGCTTTTGATTGTTGATTACTAATAAATTGTTTATTAATTTTTTTCAGGTAATCATCACTTTTTTTTATCAACAAATGAAACTTGTTTCTATATTTTGGAACTTCAACTTGTCAGAATGAAAAAAGGACTTCGGACGGAATTTGGAAAAAGTGACGGTTTTTATTGTTATGGAAATGTAATTTATCTGAATTTCATTAAATTTAGTTAAAAAGTCAAATTAATTATTTTAGAAAATATAATTAATTATTTAAAAAAAGGACTTCGGACGGAATTTGGAAAAATGTCGGTTTTTAACGTATAAAACTATTTCCTCATATATATTAAAATGAAACACATTGTATACATTTTTATACTCTTCAAATAGAAAATTCTTAACGTTCGTTATCATTTTTGTCGTCAGCGGTTTTACATTATTTATCAATCTAGGAAAATTAACGTTATTTATTTAATAATTAATATAGATTTAGATTTTTTGCTCTTTTTTTATTTTCTTTTTGTATACATTTTTCTGAAATTTTATCTTTCGCAATGTAAGATAATAAGGTAACTGCTCATAATTGATATAGTGAGTCGAATAAATTTCAAATTACGCTCTTACTTTTCAATCTTGCAACTGTTCATTAAAAATGATAAGTACTTGATTTTTTTGTACATCATTGTGACATCATAATTCGTTTCAAATAAGAACTGAATTCAATGTTGATATGTGCAACAGTTTCCCTCATCAATTCGTTCAAGGAATATTGAAAAAAGAATTTTTTTTGTTTACATGTAAACTGATTGATTGGAAAATTGATTTTAAAATTTATTTTAAAATTGATTTAAAAATTGATTTAAAAATTGATTTAAAAATTGATTTAAAAATTAATTTTAAACACTTTTTTTTCATAAGCAATTCTTAACAGTTGATTTAAAAATTTTTTCAGTGCTGCTTTACAAAGAGAATTTGTAAAAGAAGAATGGAATCATTGTCGTTGATTTTATATGGAGTGATTGTTCTGCCGTCGATTTTTCTTCTACTTGTCTACTTCTATATGACAAGAAATTTTAAATATTGGAAGAAACGTGGAGTTGAAGAAATTCCACCGACTCCATTTGTTGGGAATTTTGGGAAATATTTCAAACATCAAAAATCTCCTGGTGCATTGTTTAAATCATTCTACGATGAAAATGAAGATTTACCGTATGTGGGAATTTACGTTTTGGATAAGCCATGTCTTTTAATACGTGATCCTGAATTGCTGAAATTAATTCTCATAAAGGATTTCAATTATTTTTCGGATAAGTTTATGCACTCGAGTGAACATGACGTTGTGAGCAATAATAGTCTATTTTTCGTTGACAATCCACAATGGAAATATATTAGACAAAAGTTTACTGGTCTATTTACAACTGGAAAAATGAAGAGTATGCTTGATAATGTGCTGGAAGTTGGAGTCGATCTTAATGATTATTTAAATTCACTTGAATTGGAGGGTAAGAATTTCTGTTAATGTAAATTATTTTCAATAACATGTCATAAAAATCATTAAAACTCTTGTGAAGAATCTTACAATTTATAAAAATAATTAAGTTGTTTTAAAGAATTTTAATTTAATATTTTAACATAATTGAATGTTTTGAAAGAATTTTTAAAAAAATTTCAAAATAATTGTGTTCAATCGAAAACTTTTATTAAATATTTTTAGAAATTAATGTATTCTGTTTGTTAATTTTATTTAAATGCTATTAAAAATAATTGAATTCTTGCAATACAATTTTTCCAAAGAATTTTATCAGAATTTTTAAAAATAATTGAATTGATATTTTTAATAATAATTGTATTCTTTCGAGAAATTTTACTACAATTAAATTAAAAATCATTGCATTCCTATGAAGAATTTTATTATACCAATGAAAATAATTGATTTCTTGCGAAGAATTTTAATACAAATTTTCAAAATCCTGATTAAATTCTTTTGAAGAATTTCTTTAAATTTTCTTTAAATAATCTATTTTCTTTTATAATTTGCATTGAAAATTTTGAAAGTAATTGAACATTAAGAAGAATTTATTTCAAGTTCTTAAAATAATCGCTTTTGTTAAAAATTATAATTAAATACTTTATTGTTAAAATTTATTAAAATTGTTTTAAATATAATTAAATTCTTGTGAAAAATTTTATTATTTATAGAAGTAACTTAATTTTTGCGAAGAATTTTACTATTTTTTGAAAATAATTGAATTGTTTCTAAGAATATGTTCGAAATTTAGAAAATAAATGTATTTTTCGAAAATTTTTATTACAAAATAGAAAAAATTGACATAATAACATTTTTATAAACAAATTGTGTCATTTTTTAATTTTTAAAGAAAATAATTTAATATTTTACAAGAATTTTCTTAAAAGTTTGGAAAATAATTGAATGTTTGAGATTAAATCACTTCTTGAATTATTTTTAGAAAATTGAATGTTTTGAAAATTTGCTAGTTATAAATATTCATTAAAATTAATTATTTTTTGCGAATCTTAATAAAATTCAATAATGAAATGTTTATTTTCAATCAAATTAATAACACGATTATTATAAAAACTTGAAAGAAATTTCATTATTTAAAAAAAATGTTTAAAAGAATTTAATTGTTTACCAAAATTCTAATAAAATTGCTTCAAAAAATTGTATACTTTTCTAATAATTTTAATCAAATCTATTAGTTATTAACTTTCTAAAAATTATTAGAAATAATTGATTTAGAAAAGAATTTGAGTCTAAAATTCTCGAATATTATTAAATATTTTAAAAATTATAGTAGGAATTTTTAGAAATACTTGAGTTTTAGAAGATTTTTAATTGAAATTTTTTAAGATTTGATTTTTGAATTAAAAATAATAATTTTGATTAAAAATTATAAACTAAGTTATTTGAGAGAGCTTATTTTTAATTTTTTTTAAAATTAAATAAGGACCATTTATGTATTACGTAAATATTAAAAAAAATATTTTTACGTAATACTTGATTAACCCCTTATTACTATTTTTTGAATTCTTAAATTTTATTTATTATTTGAAAAATTTCCCATTATTCAAAATTTCGTAAAAGTAAATTTAAAATAATTGAATTTTATACGAATTTTATGTCAACTTTTTTTTTCTTGAATTGAATTCTCTAAAAACTTTTTCAAAATTATTAAGAAAAATTGATTTAGAAAAAAATTTTAATAAAACTTTCCAAAAAGTAATTAAATTTTGAGAGATTTTGCAATATTAAACTTTTGATAAGTCAAATTTTTTACAAAAATGCCAAAGAAAATAATTGAATAGTAATAGCAATTGATTAATTCTATTAATTATTTGTCAGGTGCTGGAAAACCTGTGAATATCAAAGAGCTCGCTGGCAAATTCACCACCGATTTGATTGGACAAGCATCGTTTGGATTAAAATTAAATAGTTTAAAAAATTCTGAGGCCGAATTTCGAAAATTTGGAAAAGCAATGTTTGGCACTTATAATGTAAAGAGAGCTCTTGAACTCGCTTGTGTTTGGCTTGCGCCGCAATATGCAACGCTTTTTGGATTTAAATTTTTCCTCGATAGTGCAACGAATTTCTTTCGTTCAGCTTTTCAGGATATTCTAGATGAACGCAAAAAATCGAATGTGAAGAGAAACGATTTAATTGACCTCATGATTCAACTGCGAGATAATGATGAAAATAATTCCGAGTCATATGGCTTTAGTATGTAGAAAATAATAATTTTTAATTTAAGTAAACAATTTAGGTCTATATTCAATTTAAATTTAAAAATGTAGAATATAGTAAATAATTTTTTTTATTATTTTTGTTTAGCTTGTTTAAATTTTATTTGCTCTCTTTATCTTTTTATTTATACTTTTTCGCTTTTTATTTCTTTATATTTTTATTTTTGTTTATTATTTATTTTGTTTTATTTACTTTAATTTATTTATTATTTAAACGAGTCCAAAAAGAGAATCTTTTGTACACTAAGTAGTTAATTCGTGAAATTTCGTAACGTAATAATCGAAGAGTGGTTTGTCTTTTTATTTTTGTATCCTTTTGAGTAATAACTATGTAATTAAAATTTTTTTTTACTTGCAGAATTTCAAGGAGATAATTTATTAGCACAAGCGCTCATTATATTTGCGGCAGGTTATGATACATCGTCAGCAGTTACGAGTTTTGCTCTATTCGAAATGTCAAAACATCCGGAAATGCAAACGAAATTAAGAAACGAAATCAATCAAGCTCTTAAAAAGAATAACGGAAAGATAACATACGAGATGGTGAACAAGACAAATTTCCTCTTATGAAAAATTACTTTTTTTATTGAAAAAAATTTGTTTCACAAATTATTTTTATTATTGGAAACAAATTATTATTGCAAATTGTTTTTATTTAAAAAAAATTATTATTACAAATTATTTTTATTTAAGAAAAATTATTTTTTATTGCAAAAAATTGTTTATTTGTTTTTTTTTATTTAATTGCTTAATTGTTTGTTTATTTTTGTTTTTTTATTGTTTATAATTATAATTGTTTTCTGCATTTTTTTTACAGATAACGGACTTGCAATATTTGGACATGGTTTTGTCGGAGACTTTAAGGAAATATCCGACATTGCCATTTATCGATAGGAAAACGACGAGAAATTATAAAATTGAAGAAACGGGACTTGTGATTGAAAAAGGAACTCCAATAATTATTCCAATGCTGGGTTTGCACTACGATCCGAAGTATTTTCCAAATCCTCATGAATTTGATCCGGAAAGGTTTTCAAATGAAAGAAAATCGTCTATTAATCCATATGCTTACATGCCTTTTGGTATTGGTGGACGAAATTGTATTGGTAAAAAAATGTCCCATTTTTTAATTCTATAATTTTCATCTTATTCTTTTAATTTTATATGAAATATTTCAAAATTAATTCAATTTGAAAGCAATTGCATTTGCAATTTTTATAAGTAGATGCAAACTTCAAAAGCTTTTTATTTTAAATTTTGTACAATTTCAATTTTAAATTAATTTCATTAGAATTTTTAAAAGCCTAGATTTTTTAAAAAATTTAATAACTAGAATTCTTTTGAAACGAGTAAAATTTTTTAATAGGTATATTTAATTGATTATTAAAAATGGTGGATTTTGAGAAGAATTTTAATTAAAAAGACTAAAAAAATTGAATTTTAAAGCAGTTACTTATTATTGCAGAAATTCAATTATTTTTAAATGTAGCTTAAATTATTCTCAGAAATTCGTTTATTTTTTTTTATTCTCCAAAGAATTAAATTATTTTTACAAATTTTAATGAAATTCTTTTGGAACAATTCAATTTTTTTTAAAAATAGTTTTAATAAAATTCTTCGTAAAATTTAATTAATTTCCAGAATTTGACCAAATTCAATAATTTCTAATCTCTACTATTTCAATAAAATTTCACGAAAGAATTCAATTATTTGAAAAGAAATTTCAATGAATTTCGTTTCAAGAATTCAATTATTTTTCAAAAGTAATATAATTCTTCGCAAAAGTCCAATTATATTAAAAAAGTTACAAAAATTCTCGTCAAAATTAAAAATTATCTTTATAAATAATAAACATTTTTTACGAAATTTAATTATTTACAAAAATTTTAATAAAATTCTTGACAGAATTTCAATTATTTTTTATATGTATAATTTTCAGGAAATTTTTCGAAAAAAGAAATTATTCTCAAAAATTTTATTAAAATTTGTCAAGAAAATTAAATTATTATTTAAAAGTTTTCTGATAAAATTTTTTATAAAAATTCAATTATTTAATAAAATATTTTTTTTTATAACTAAATAATTGAATTCTCGTAGAATTTTTTAATAAATATTGATATAAATATAAATTTTAGTTATTTAAAATTATAATTGAATTCTTTAAAGCATTATAGCCGTGGATTTTCAAAATTAATTGAATTTTCAAAAGGTTTCAAATTAAAATCTTTGAAAATTTGAATTTTTCATACTTTTAACGAAAAATTCTCTAGATTTAATTTTTTTTTTTAATTATTCGAACTTTTTAATTTTTAAATATACAATTGAAGAATTTTTCAATAATCGATGAAGTTTCGTAAAAGTGAATTGAAAACAAGTGGATTTGAAAATTCTCAAAGAACTTTTTGAAAAGTTATTCTAGAAATGTTTGATTTGTAACCCTGATTATTTTTGACACAAATTTAATAAAATTTCTCAAAAGAATTCAATTATTATTTCAAAATTTTTTATAAGAATTCAATTACGTCTAAAAATATGAATAAAACTACTCAAGATAATTGAACTCCATTATTTTCGAAAAAGCTTAAAAAATTCTACAAAGAATTTAGTTATTTAAGAAAATAATTGATTTTTTCGAAAAATTGTATTATAAATAAATGGATTTCGGTGTAAAATTTTTTTTTAAGAATTGAATTGTTTAAAGTTCTTGGAAATAATTGAATTTTTCCTAAATACAATTTTGGCTGAAAAAATTTATTATTTATGAAAATAATTAAATTTTTTAAAAGAATTTTATTAAAATTTTTATAAATAATTAAATTCTCTGCGAAATTTCATTGAAATTACACGAACAATAGTTGAATTCTTCTAAAGAATTTTGTTATTTATGTTAATTGAATTCTTACAAAGAATTTTATCAAAATTTTCCTAAATTTAATGAATTTTAATTTTTATTAAAATTGTGATTCAATTTCTCAAGACAATTTTAGAATTTTTGAAAAAAATCCATTTTTGTGACATTTTTTCATTAAATTTTTGAAAATAATTTAATCTCTTTGAAGGAAAATCTTCTCAGGAATTTTGCTAAAAACATATTAAAAATGAATTGAATTCTTTCTTCAAATTTTATGAAAATTTGAAAAATACTCGAGTTCTTTCGAGCAATTTCATTAAAAATAATTGCACTCTTGTAAAGAATGATTTTATTTAGGAAATTAATTAAATTTTATCAATTATTTTTTTCACCATAAGTTTCTTTATTTATTTGAAGAAAAAATGAATTATAAAGAAATAATATAATTGAAATGGAAATTATTTTTTTCAGGGATGCGACAAGGTCTCTTGCAAACGAAACTTGGTATAATTTACATTATTTCAAAATATGAGGTGTCGCTATTAAAAAATACATCTATAAAATTTGACAAATTATCAGTGCTAAGTTCTTCGAAAGGTGGTTTATTTCTAAATATGCGAAAACTCGATGTGCAGAATTGAACCAATTTTTGTTTACGAAAGAAAACAATTTTAGTGATATTAATTCATTCGTTACATTAAGCGAAGATATGGAAATAATTATTTAGAATAAAATTTAACTATTCTCAATTATCTATTAGTGGAAATTTTTTCGATAATGACACTGCGAATAAAAAAAGTACAATATTCTTACTTTAAAAAAAATGTGTAGACTCATTTTAAAATAAACGTCATATTATGATTCAATTTTTAAAGTTAGAAGATAATTATTATATTTTCTATAAATTATGCATTATATAAATATACAAATGTAAAATAATGTATTATCTGTTATAATTAATAATTATAATAATTACTTTGTTAAGTAAAATTTAATGTATTCTGTACAAAAAGAAATTAATTTTTTTTCCAAATATTATCTTGACTAACAATTTTTAAACACGTTTTTTTCACTTTTTCTCACGTTCTCCGATCTTAAGAAAATTGATAAATCATATTTTAAATACTCCAAAAATATTTTTTTTGCGAAAATGATTGAAAATTAAAAACAATTTTTCGAAACTTTGTAAATTTCCAAATATTATTACAATTATTATGAAAAATGTGATTTTAAAAAATTGCGAATTGTCAAAAAAAGTTTTCAAATAAATATTTACAAACAGTTCTCAAACTTTTTTCTTTATACATTTGTAACGCTTTTCGTTTTACAATTTTATAAATTAAAAATTTTGAAAAAATGTTTTTTGTGGTTCTTTGGTATTAAATTTACATTTTTTTAAAGAGTTAAGATATAATTTTTTAAATTAAGAATTTATTTTTTTCCAGCGACAAAAATTATTCGTAAAATAGTCTTTCGTATAAATTGGTATTAATTCAGTATTAAAAAGTTGGGTAGAATAAATTGTTAATATAAATTTAAATTAGTTTTTAAATTACTTATTTTCAAAATTCAATTTTATTGTAGACGTAAAAATAATTGAACATTTTCTTGGAACAATAATTTCGAAAATTAAAATAAATCTGAAAGAATCAATTTAAATAAATTAAATCACTCTGTACATTTTATTTAAACATTCAAAGACAATAAAAATAGTTGAGATTAATAATAATTTCTTAAACTTTTGTTTGATAAGCAGTTTTTTTACATCGTATTTTAAGTTATATCAGGAAAAACAATTTTCTACTTTAAAAAGCAAATTCCGTTATCTTTTTATCGAAACTAAAGAATGGAAATATTTTTTTGTCGATTTTGTGCTGTGAAAATTTCAAACGTCCAATTTGGACGTTCCGAATTAAATTATTCGAAAATTCAATAATTTTTGTTCAAAAAGGGATTTTTAATTTATTTTTATTTTCACAGGAAAATTTAAAAAAATTGGAATTAAAATAATTTCAATTCGAATTCAGTAAATTTATTCCTAAATTTATTCGCATTATCTTTATTCTAAATTATTGAAATAGAAAATTTTACTGTGTATTAATTATTTTTTGTTTGTTTTAGAAATTCAAGGCGATAATTTATCTGAGTGATAATATAATGTCTTTTAAATTGACAAAAAAAGACGTTTATTGAAATGAAGGAATTAAAATTATTGACGATGAAGCCAAAAAAAAGGGGGGAGAAGAATGAATTGACAATTTATCCCGAAATAAAATTGGAATGAAATTTGTGTCTGACGTAAAAAGGAAAATCCAATTATTTTATTCTACCAACGTCATTGGTAGTAGATTCGAGAAATGTGGACCAAAGGGCCTGCAAGTGAAACAGGTGAATGTAAAAATTAAAAATTTGTTTTTCTCTTCGGCTCTTTTTTAAAGGATGTTTACTATTTCATTAATAAGTATATACTTTTTCTAGGGCTGCTCATTAATTCAACGAGTAAATTACTATTGTTGAATTATGATTTGAAATTTCATGGCGATAGAGACACTTATTCAAACTGCGTGTCAAGCAGTAATTGCGGAATTAACTCTTCACTATACTGAATATTTAAAAATCTAATGATTTTGAGATTTGAACCAATTATCCTTTGAAATTTGGGCGTTTATATTGTTACAACATTTTCGATCATAAATTGACGTGTCACGAAATACATTTTCAATGACTATAAATATAAAGATTTTCCAATGGTGAGATTTAATCTCTTTTGGGAGCTTCGCCATTGGAGTTGCTTCCTTCGGCAGAATTTTAGAGGTAAAAGTGACTGTTTTCTGAAATAATCAACTAGATTAAATTAAAATTAAATAAAAATAAATAAATTAAATTAAATTAAATTAAATTAAAAAATTAAATTTAATAAATAAATTTCTATTATTTCATAAATTCATTTAGAGAATTAATATTCGTATTTTATCAAATAAATAAAAATATTTATTTCATTTATTTAAAAATATTTATTTTATTGATTTAAAAATAGATTTTTTAATTAAAATTTTCAATCGTATAGTAAATAAAATAAAAGCGTTTTTACAATAAAAGCGTTTTAGTGTAAAAAATTTTAATTGTAGAATGAATTGTTATGGAGAGTTCTTTATTTGGAAAAAAAATTTTAATTACATAAGTATAATTATTGTGAGAAATATTTTATTTAAAAAAAATATGTTATGGTAAATTCCTCGTGTCTTTTTGTGCTTCTTTCTTTTTTTATGAATGAATGAATTAAAAATTGTTCCTTGAATCACTCGCTATTGCTCTGAGAAGTTACGATAATAATACGTTTAAATAATTAATGTTTCACTTTGTAAATTTTCATTAAGAATGTGCATTATATTATGAAAATTGTGTCTTTATTGTAGGATAAACAGAAACACGTGACTTATTAACTTTTAATAACACATTTGCAGTTTTCAATTCACTAAAAGACATGAAGACAAAAGGACGTGTGATCTATAAAATTAATATTGAGAAAAAAAAATTTATATAATAAGAAAAAAAAACTAATCAAAAAATGATTTTTCAGTTTTTATCACGTTATTGGAGAATGGATTTACTGTCATGGATTTTTTGTGCAGTGATTACAGTGACAACGTTAATTATAATAAGCGGCTATTTCTATACTACTCGTAAATTTGGATATTGGAAAAATAGAGGAGTTTTTGAAGTTCCACCAACACCGTTCGTGGGAAATTGTGGAAAATATTTTAAACATGAGAAATCGCCTGGTGCTTTGTTCAAAAAATTTTACGATGAAAATAAAAATTTACCGTATATGGGATTTTACATGGTGGACGAGCCATGTCTTTTAGTGAATGATCCTGAAATTATAAAGCAAATATTTATCAAAGACTTCAATTGCTTTACGAATAAATGGATGAGAGCTGGCAAAAATGATTCGATTAATCATTCATTATTTTTCATTGACAATCCACATTGGAAGTATTTGAGGCAAAAATTCACCAATTTATTTACACCTGGAAAATTGAGGAGTAATTTTGATAGTTTCGCAGTGATTGGAAAAGAACTCAATGATTATTTGGATTCTCTTCAGTTGGAAGGTTTTTATTTTTTATTTATTTGAGAATTGTGATTAAAATTGAAAAAATAGTTAAAATTTGAATAATAAAAATTAAAGAATAATTAATATTAAATAATCTCAAATATAATTAATATTATTTTATTAGTTTGCTTTTTTGTCTTCTTCTATTTTAATACAATTTTAGTTTTTAAATGTTTTGAATTTTAAAATAATAAACTTCTTGAAGATTGAATAATAACAAAAATTATCTATCAAAATTGTTTTTTGTCAAAAATTAAAATTTAATTTGCGAAATTGATTTTAGATTCTAATCTATAAGAATTCTAATTCTAGTATTCCGAAACATTTTCTCTATTTGTACATTTTTTGAAAAGAATTCAATTTTTTTGGAAACATTTTATTTGTTCATTGTTTTAAAAGAATTCAATTTTTTCGAAAAATTTAAATCAGACTTTTTTAAATAATTGAATTTTTCAATGTAATTTCTTTTCAATTCTACTGAAAATAATTGACTTCCTACAACGAATTTTATTATTTTTGAAAATAATTGAATTTTTCAAAGAAATTTCTTTTCAATTCTACTGAAAATAATTGACTTCCAACAAAGAATTTTGATATTTTTGAAAATAATTGAATTTTTCAAAGAAATTTCTTTTCAATTCTACTGAAAATAATTGACTTCCAACAAAGAAGTTTGTTATTTTTGAAAATAATTGAATTTTTCAAAGAAATTTTTTTTCAATTCTACTGAAAATAATTGACTTCCTACAAAGAATTTTATTATTTTTGAAAATAATTGAATTTTTCAAAGAAATTTCTTTTCAATTCTACTGAAAATAATTTACTTCCTACAAAGAATTTTATTATTTTAAAAAAAATTTGATTTTTACGGAGAATTTGAATTCTTTCATCAAATTTCATTGAAGTTTTATTAAAATTATATTGAAAATAGTTAAGAATTATAAAAACTTTTTAAAATAATTGAATTTCTTGCAAAGAATTTTATTAAAAGTTTTTTTTAATAATAGAATTTCGTGATTTATTTTATTTACATTGCTTTTAAAATAATTAGTTTCTAATTAATAATTATTTCTTCATTAATTATTTTATAATTATTTATAATTATTTATTTATTAACAATTATTTCTAAAACTAATTTGTTTTCAGAATTTTACTATTTTAGAAAATACAATTGAATTTTCGCGGAGAAATTTATTAGAACTTTTGTGAATAATTAAATTCTTTCAACCAATTTTATTAATTGAATCCTTAAGAAGAATGTTAAAATTTTCCAAAGTAATTGAAATTCTTGTGAAGAATATTGTACAAAATATTCTTAAAAATAATATTAATATTAAACTCTTTCGAGGAATTTAATTAAAATTTTATTCAGATCAATTTACCTGTAACGACAAATTTACTAAAATTGCTAAAAAATTCTAATTCAATTCTTTAGAAAAATATTTTTAATATCTTAAAAAGAAATCAATTTCTGTGAAAGAATTAATATTTTTTTAATAATTCAGTTTCTTGGGAATTTTTATTTAAAATGTATTAAAAACAAAAAACATTATCAAAATTGCTAAAAAATTCTAATTCAATTCTTTAGAAAAATATTTTTATTATCTTAAAATAATTCAATTTCTGTGAAAAAAATATTTTTTTAATAATTTAGTTTCTTGGGAATTTTTAAATAAAATGTATTAATAACAAAAAAATTTACTAAAATTACTAAAAAATTCTAATTTAATTCTTTAGAAAAAAATTTTTATTATCTTGAAAAGAATTCAATTTCTATGAAAAAATTAATATTTTTTTAATAATAAAAAAAAAAATGAAAAAAAAATTTTTTTTTTTTTAAATAATTGAATTCTTTCAAGAAAGTTTTTTAAAAGTTTCTTTAATTTTTTCTTTTTTGGAATTTTTGAGGTTTTTTATTTAAATTGTTTCAAAGCTAATCAAATTTCTGTCTAGAATTTTACTATTTCAGAAAATAGTAATGTAATTCTTAAGATGAATTTTATTAAAATTTTATTAAACATTTTTACTTTCTTTGGAGTAAGTAAATTAATTTATTAGTAATTGAAAAATTTATTTTGCTTATTCGACAGACGGCGGTAGGGAAATCGATGTCAAGGAGCTGTCAGCAAAATTTATGACAGATCTCACTGGACTAATGTTTGGAATAAAGTGCAATAGCTTAAAAAATCCGGAGGCACAAATAAGAAAAATTGGAAGTGGAATGTTTGGAAATTACAGTATTAAAAGGGCATTTGAATTATCAATTATATTTCTCGCACCTCAATTTGCTGATATTTTTGGATGTCGATTTATTTTGGAAAATGCATACAAATTTTTTAAAAATCTCTTCGAAGATGTTATGGATGAGCGAAAAAATTCGGAATCAAAAGGAAATGATTTCATTGACTTGGTCGTACAACTTCGCGAAAGTGACGTTATCTCTCCGGATGGTTTTAGTGAGTGTAAAAAAATTGCGGTATTGTCATTTTTTTTAGATATTTAAAATATGATGTTAATAATTATTTTTTCTTTGTAGAACTTGATAACAATAATCTAGCATCTCAAATAATAATGTTTTTTGCTGCTGGTTTTGAACCACCAGCGGTTGTCATGGCATTTTCTTTATTCGAATTGGCTAAAAATCAGGAAGTGCAGAAGAAATTAAGGAAGCAAATTAATAGCGCACTTGTGGAAAATGAGAAAATTACGTACGATATGGTAAATATTTTTTCTTTAACTTATTTTTCAGTAAAGGAGAAAATTAATTAAATACTTTATTTTTATTAATATAGTTTAAGGTTTAGTTTTTTAGTTTAATATAGTTTAATTAATTTGGGTATTGAATTAATTTCAGGTAAATGATTTGCAATATTTGGAAATGATTATTTCGGAGATTTTACGTATGTATCCGACAATGCCAATTATGGACCGGAAGGCATCAAGTGATTATAAAATTGAACAAACCGGATTGGTGATAGAAAAAGGAACACCAATTTTGGTGCCATTGCTGGGACTTCACTACGATCCGCAATATTTTCCCGATCCTTATGCATTTAAACCTGAACGTTTTGCTGACAATAAGATAAGGAATTGCTCTTATTATTTGCCTTTTGGATTGGGATCACGTGGTTGCATTGGTAAATTTTTTGCATTTTTGTACAGGAATTAATAGTAGAAAATATGATCCTGATAATAAATTTTGCCAATTACAAAATTTTTTATTTTCAAATATAAACAGTAATTTTTAACTTTTAATTTCAAATTTCAAATTCAAAAAATGCAGTTATTAAGAATATACTGAATAAACTGGAAAACAAATTTTTATTTTCAAATATAAACTGTAATTTTTAAATCTTAATTTCAAATTTCAAATTAAAAAATGCTGTTATTAAGAATATACTGAATTCATTATTGTTGTTTTTTATTTTCTAAATTCGTTTCAAGATTTCAATTATATTTTCATATAAATGATAACATTCTTTAGAAGAATTCAATTATTTTTATAAAAGTCTGACGGAAATAAATTATTTTTTTCAATTTTAATAAAGTTTTATACAGAATTCTATTATTTTCTTCAATTTTAATGAATTCTTCGAAACGATTTTTCAATTAATTTTTAAATAGTCAAATTCTTTGTAAGAATTAAATTATTTTCGTAAATAATAAAATGTTTCTCAAGAATTAAATTATTTTCCTAAATAATAAAATTTTTCTCAAGAATTAAATTATTTTCGTAAATAATAAAATTTTTCTCAAGAATTAAATTATTTTCAAAGGTAGCGTAATTCTTCGCCAAAATTCAATTATTTTCAGTAAAATTTTAATTAACTTCAATAATCAAATCAAATATTTAATTTTAATTATTGACAGACAACTAAATTATTTACAAAACATTTAATACAACTTTTTAACAGAATTTAATTTTCTATAAATAGTTTCAAAAAAATTTAAATAATAAAATTATCAATTACAATTATCGAAAAAATGAATTTAAAATATTTTTTGATAGAATTCCTTGCACAGATTTTCATAAATGATGAATTGAGATTTTTAATTTACTAATTCAATTTTTTTTTCAGCTTCTCGACAAGGTCTTATGCAAGTGAAACTGGGCCTTATTTCCATTATTTCAAAATTTGAAGTGACATTGTTAAAGAAGAATTTTATAGAATTCGATAGATTTTCGGCTCTCAGTTCGCCTAAAGATGGTTTACCTTTGAGAATTCGTAAACTGGATCCAAATGATAATACTGTTTATTAATCACTTTACTGGGAGTTACTATTTTTTTTTTTACTTCTGGTGAGATTTAATTCTTGCACTTATTAATTAATTTCTATTTCTAATAGAAAATCTATTTGATATTTTATACTACTTTTCATTTTATTTGTATTTTTATTAAATATTTTGTATTTTATTTTTCAGATGCAATAATTTTGAGAAGAGGAGAGAAATTATTTTTTTAACGAAATAATTTATTTGTCGACAGAATTGATAATATTAACTGACTATTGCTTAGAATATTTTTTAATAATTTTAATAACTGTACTTTAAATAATTTATTAATGATATTTAATAAAATAATGAATAATTTTGCGAAATACGAACTTTGTAGCAGTGACACTGACTTTTATGTTACACTAAAAATTGTTTAAATTATAGTTACACTATAAGAAATTATAGTTTAATTTATAGAATTATACTTTATTTTGTAAAGTATAATTATAAAAATTCACTAATCGAATTACGACAAATTTAAAAAAAACAATTTTTAATTTTGTGTTGAAAGGTTAATTTATTTTATTTCTTTATTATTTATTCATTCACAGAAATGGATTTTTTCAAAAATTACTTGCAGAGATTTTTCTAAATAAAAAAGATTTAAAAGATTAAATAGAAAATAAAAAATTTTCAAGACAGAGAGATTTTAGATAATTAAAAATATTTATTCTACTTATTTTTCGAAGTAGAAAATTTCAAAACAAAAGTAATTGTCAAAACGTAATAAACGAAAAAAATTGACAATAAAAACAGTAAAATTGACAGTACAAAAAAATGACACATTAACAAACTGTAAATAATAATTTTCGGCTCTTTTCAAAATTTAACATTATTTTTTTCAAAATTTTTTCCAAATTTTCAAGTTATTTTTCATTAAAAAAAAACTTATATTTGCTAACAAAAAAAAAAACATTTCACCCATTATGAGTCAAACAAAAACACTAAATTCGAATTTCGGTGAATTAATTTGTAACTTAAAATCTGCTGTCACTGCTTTAGAATGGTTAGTTTTTTGTAATAATTATATTTTTATTTTAATTGTAATTGCAGTATTTAATTAACATAAAGGAGGAAAATATTATTCTTCGGGATTTATTATTACGTAATAATAATTAAGTTGATTACCAGTTTGTGATTTACTTTTTTTTTAACTTGCATTATTTATATTGTATCGTATTTATAATTTCATAATAGAATCATCATTATTCATTAATAATTTATACCTTCTGTCATTATATTAATTTTATTTATCTACACGTGTATTTAGTCAACACGAAATAGAAACGAAAAAAAAATTAATATCGACAACAAAAAAAGAGGAACAAAAACCGCCCACTTATTTGTGCATTCCGATTAAGGAAGAAAAATCGCATTCTTCGAATCAGAATAAAGAGTTGAAGAATTTGAAGAAAATTGAAACTAAGGAAAAGGTGAAGAAAAAGAAGAAGGGTAAAAAAAATGTTGATGATGAAGAGGTAAATTAAATTGTTACATTAATTTATTTATGTTTCAAAAACATTTTTTTTTTTGACATTAAATAATTATATTTGATGACTATACTTAAAGTTACGTTATTTATCTACCTTTTTTGTATTTTGTCTTCGAATTTGAGAAATTATTTTTTTTTATTTGTTAATTTAAATATTATTTAACTTTTTTAACATTTGTTATTCGCAGAATTTATCATTTTTCGTATGTTAATTTTAGTTTACGTTCTTTTACAGGATTTGTGCAGTTTCTTAAATCCAGAAATGCGAGGAGGAGTTTTATATACAAAGTGCGATTGTCTTATTAGAAATGGCCTCCAGGATGATTGTCCTTTGACTCTTTGTCAGGGACAACCGGATTGTTTAATTAAACCCTGGCCATTATGTCCGCCTGGAAAGTACTATCGACGTCGACATCCGGAAATTTATCCTTCCCCAGGAAATTGAAATTCGGTTTTTCGTTCGCCAACTTTTTCGAATGATTTTTCTCTTCTGTGCATTTAATTAGGTAACAATTCTTTTAAATAAATTTGTTGAGTCTTTTAAATAAAATTAATTTATTCATTCATAACATTAAATTACATATTTATAACTTAATCAATAAAATTACAATTGTTTACAAATTATACAGAATTCTGTAATCGAAAATAATAGATTTTTTTGTTCGCGAATTTTTATCGTTTGATAGAAGGAAAATATTTACAAACATTTGTTTTACTATAAAACATTCTGACATTTTTTTTCGAAACGAATGAAAATTTTTTAATTAATAAATAGATTTTAATTTAATAAATTTACTGTTCAGTTAAAAGGAGAAAAATAAAATTGACTGAGGGTTGAAATTTTTATTCGTTTTTAATGTTAAAAATTTTGGTTTAGAAATTAGAATTCCCGTTTCCTTGGAAACGTTTTACAAACAAAAGAATCAGTTTTTGTACCAAAAAAAAACAATACATTTTTTTGCAACTTTTCGAAAATTTGAATTAAAAATTAATGAATAAAATTTCCAAGTAATTTTATATGAAAATAAAAAAATACTTTCTTGTTCATTATTGTAAATTGAAATTATGCCTTGCGATGGGAAAAATTCTAATTGTCAGAGGAGACGAGAACTTTTGGCTCAATTAAAATGTTTGATAAGTTCAATGGAGAGAAAGTAGGTTTGAATTGAATTTTATGACAGTTTATAAAATTTGTATTTTACTTATTATTTTATTTTCCAAATTTTTATTTTATTTATTTATCATTTTGCAAATTTGGGATAGTATTTATTTTTATCTTCCAAATTGTAAATAGTATTTATTTTTATCTTCCAAATTGTAGATAGTTTTTATTTTTATCTTCCGAATTGCAGATAGTATTTATTTTTTATATAAAATTTTAGATTGTATTTATTTTGTATATTCGAAATTTTGTATGGCATTTATTTTTTTCTCTTCAAAACTTTGTATGGCATTTATTTTTTTCTCTTCAAAATTATATCATTCAATTCTTGTAATTTTACTAATTTTTTTTCTTTTTATACAGAAAGCCTTGCGAATGGGATGAGCCACCATGTCCACCACCAACTCTTTGTCCAGTTCCGCCACAAATAAATTCGCCAGCATGTTATGTAAGAAGCAAAATATTTTCCACACGTTGAATATTATTAAATAATTCAATTTATACTTTAAATTATTAAATTATTGAATTCTTAAATTAATTTCTTAAACTATTAAGTGGATTATTTTATTATTATTATTTTTTTTTTATTATTAAATTATAAGTAATTACTACGTTTAATTCATAATAATTTTAATTCAATTATAATGAAATAACAGATGTTACTTTTAATGAATTGGAAAAAAAATTAATTCAATTAAGCGTTAGAAGCAATCAATTAGGAAAATAGTCTCTTCGATTAATTTAAAAAACGTGTAAATACTTTATTGAAAAAATAGTGAATGATGGATTAGTGGAAAAAATTAATTTGCAATCGAAGAAATGAAAAATAGAATGAGTCTGATTTCTATGTCACTTTTCTTACAATTGTACTTTTGAAATATTTTTTCTCTCATTAGATAATAATAATTTTTTAATGAACTTACATAAACGATTAAAAAAATGTTTCTGAGATTTTTTAGAAAACTTTATAAAGCCGTCATCAATCTTCATTTTCAATTATTAATTTATACGTCTTATAAGATTTTCTTTTTAAAATAGCTTTTAATTTTGTACTTTATTTAAAAAATAATTATTGGTGATTATTATTAATAGTTATTTTTATTTTGCAAAATTAAAATTGTTTGTATTGTAAATATAAACATCAATTTTTAAATGATTCAATTTCAATTATTTTTATAATTAATTTTTTTGGAAGAATTCATTTATTTCCATAAATAATGAAACTTTTTGAATGAATTCAATTATTTCCATAAATAACAAAATTTTTGGCAAGAATTCAATTATTTTTTTAAAATAATAAAATTTTTCGACTGAATTCAGTTACTTACAAAAAAAGAATAAAATTCTTCGCAAGAATAATTGAATTGTTTTTATAAATAATAAAATTCTTCTCATGAATTAAATTAATTCCAATCTAATTTTAATAAAATTATTCAAACGGGTTCAACTATTTTTAGAGAAAAGTATTTAAATGTTTTCTAAAAAAATAAATTATTCTCAAAAGTTTTAATAAAATTTGTTCTACATTTCAATGTTTTTTCGAAATTTTCAATAAAAATTGTTTTAAAAAAACCTCCATTATTTTAGAAAAGTACAAATTAATTCTTTAAAACAATTTAATTATTTTCAAAATTTTAAATAAAAATCTTGCCAAGAATTAAATTATTTTTATAAATAAAAAAAATTATTGTTAAGAATTCATTTACTTTTTTTTAAATAATCAAATTTTCGTCGGAATTCATTAAAAAAAATTCTTCCCAAATTTATTATTTTCATGAATATGAAAATTCTTTACAAGAATTCTTTTAAAAATAATTCTAAAAGTGATTTAATCTCAAAAATTCAATTATTTCTAATTTTCTAAGATTGTCTGTAAAATTTATCCCACAAAAATTCAATTTTTTTACAAAGTTTTACGAAAATTCTTGTAAAATATTAAATTATTTTCTTTAAAATTAGAAAAATTACACAATTTGTTTATAAAAATTTTATTATGTCAATTTTTTAAATAGAAATTCCACTCAAGTATTCAGTAAAATTTCTTTCAATTTTTAATAAAATTTTTTGAAAAAATTCATTTATTTTTCAATCTTTGATTAAATTCCTGGATGAAATTAAATTATTTTGAGAAAATCGTAAAATTCTTCGTAACAATTAATTTATATGTATAATTAATAAAATTTTTGACAGGAATTCAATTGCATTCAAAACAATATTAATAAACTTCAAGAATAAAGTATTTTAATTACAATTTTTAACATAAGCGATTATTTAAAAAACTTGAAAAAAATTCTTCATAAAATTAAATTTCATTTAAAATTTTTAAACAAAATTATTAAAGAAAATATGTTTCTAAAGTTTCGAACGTTCAAATGAAAGACAATATTTTTTTACTTCTTCTAATTAGTATTTCTCTAGAAAAAAAATTATTTTTAGATTGAAACAAATTAATTCTAAACTTAATATTGGTTAATTTCAATTATTTTTCTTTTTTGGATAGTAATTTTCAAAAACATTTAAGGTGAATAAAAATGTCGTTCACTTGAACGTTCGAAACTTTAGCCACATAAGAAAATAGATTATTTGATATGAAATTCAAAGAAATTCTTCAAGAGAATTTATTCAGGATTTTGAAAATTTGAAATTCTTCGCAAGAATTAAATTATTTTCATTAATAATAAAATTTTTCAAAGGAATGCAATTATTTTGAATTCAATTGTCGTAAAATTTCTGGAAGGAATATAATTATTTTTACAAATATTAATTAAATTCAATTATTTTCAAAAATTCTGATAAAATTCTTCGGAAATCTTATTGAATTATTTTTTGTAGTAAAATTCCTCGCGGGAATTAAATTATTTTCAAATATTATTTTTAAATTCTTTAAAAAAATTTAATTATTTTTATAAATTGTAATATTCTTCGTAAGAATTTTAATGATTTTTATGCCATTAATTAGCGAAAATTGAAAAAATTAAAAAGGTTGGGAAACAAAAAAACAAACAACTAACTTCGAAGTAAGAACAGATTATTAGAATACAATGATTGTTAATATAGATAACCATTAATAATTATTATTAATAAATGAATTATTATTGTTATTAATTGATAAAATTTGTTAAACAGGTTCCAGCGAAGCCCTGCAACAGTTGTGAATTGAGAAGCAGCATAATGTGGCGATGCGATTGCATAAAACGAAACGGACTGCAAGACAGTTGCATGCTGGTCGACTGCCTGGGACGACCGGAATGTATGACGAAACTCTTTCCGATTTGTGGACCAGGAAAGAAAGCTCTACTCAAATTAACCGATCTTGGAGACGAGGAAGTGGCTTTGAAAAAATTCTACTCCGCCGACAAAGCACGAGAATCGGCTCTGGCTGCTTACTGTCGATTGAAGTGTTCAAATCCAGGACCGAAAAATAATTGCCCTCAACCTTCCAATTGTTCTTCACAAAATTCTCCTCCAAATTGTCCTTCATCCAATCCTCCGGCTCGTTACTTCGCGCCTAATTTTCCAACTTCTAATTGCCCTTTTTCCAATTCATCACCTCCAAATTGGTCTTTATCTAATTCTCCGTCTCCTAACTTTCCTTCAGTCAATTCTCCGACTCCTAATTTTCCTTCAGCCAATTCTCCGGCTCCTAATTTTCCTTCGACCAATTCTCCGGCTTCTAATTTTCCTTCTGCCAATTCTCCGTGTCCTAATTTTCCTTCAGACAATTCTCCGTATTCAAATCATCCATCGCCTAATTCTCTAGCCGCTAATTGTCCTTCTTTCCATCCTCCTGCTCCCAAATGTCCTGCTTTTAATCCTCCGTCTCGTAATTGTCCTTCACTTCCTTCAAACTGTCCTCAATTTAATGCTCCGTCTTCCAACTGTCCTGCTTTCAATCCCCCACCTCGTGATTATCCTTCCCCACCTCCTAATTATCCACCAACTTCTTATTCGCAATCTCCTGATAATTGTCCTCCGCCTTACAATTCATTGCCCTCTAATTATCGGGTCTCGTCCTGGCCTCCTCCAAATTCTTCCCCTCAACCTCTGCCCCCCAGAGTGCAAATGCAATCTTGTCCTCAGCAACAATCTCAAAATCAAAATTTCTTCACTAATCCTCCACCTTGTGCAACCTGCGTGTCTCATTAATTCAAAATCAACATCTTGTTTATTAAAATTTATTATTGCGATAGTTTTTTCTTTCTCAATTTTGGCGACAGATCGAATCAAAACATTAATTTAGTTGTTAAATTTATTTGGTTGTTAATTTTTTAACAATCAAACTTATTGATAATCATCAATGTAATTTAACGATTGTTAATTAATCAATTTAATTTAGCAATAGTTATTTATCAATCTATTTAATAATTGGGAAATTATTTGTTAGTTCATTCAATAATTGTTAAATTAGTTTTCAGTTTGCTTATTTATTAAGTTAATTATCAGTTACTTTAGTAATTATTAAGTTAATTGTCAGTTTATTTAATAATTATTAAGTTAATTGTCAAATAATTTCAAATTTCCAATACTCGTTGCATTAAGTCTATGATACAAACTGTTAATTAATTCAAGAATTGTTAAATAGATTGCAGTATTTATAAAATTGGATAAATTTTAGTAAACAAGATAATTTGACAGTCCATTAAATAATTATTTCTTTTGGTTAAATTTTAAAGCGACTTGTTAGCATAAGTAAATGTAAAAAAAATTGAAATATACTTGCAATTATGTAAAAAAAATGAAAGTGTACCCGCAATTTTAAATTAATTTATTTTCGTCATTAATCAATTAATTTACTTATGGTATTAATTAAAGTTTTTCTTTAGTAAAGGTGGCATAAATATAATAAAAATGAAAGATAATGAGATAATTTTAAAATGCTAATCTTCTACAATAATAAAGTTCATAATTTTTCTTTTCAAATATATCCAATTTCAAAATTATTGGATTAAAAATAATTGAATTGTTCCGAAGAATTTTATTAAAATTTTTAAAAATCCTAATTAAATTCTTTTGAAGAATTTCTTTAAATTTTTTTAAACTAATTCAGTTTCTTTAAAAATTCTAATTGATAATTTTGAAAGCAATTTGATTTTATGAAGAAGAATTTTTATAAAATTGTATTAAAAATAATTGAATTCTTGCGAAGAATTTTATTACTATTTATAAAAATAATTTAATTGTTCTGAAGAATTTATTAAAATTTTAGAAAATAAATAAATTTGATGTCAATATTTAAAGATTAAAATTTTTTCGAGAAATTCTATTAAAATTTTTTTGAAAATAATTAAATTTCTGCAAAGGATTTTACTATTTCTAAACAGAAATGAATTATTGCAAAGAATTTTACTATTTATAAAAATATCTGAAGTATTTCGAAGAATTTATTTAAATATTGAGAAATAATTAAATTGTTATGAAGAATTTTATAGAGACAATTGAAAATAATGAAATTTGTTTTTCTTTTCTATAAATATTTTGACAATAATTTAATTATTTTTAAAGCATTTAAAATTCTTGTTGAAATAGAATTTTATGGAAATTTTTGAATATAATTAAATTCTTTCGTGTAAGTTTATTTAAATTGGATTAAAAATAATTTAATTCCATCAAAGAATTGTAGTATTTATTAAAAATAATTTAATTTTTTCGAAAAATTTCTTAAAATTTTAGGAAATAAATAAAATTTAAGAAAATATTTAAAAATATATGAATTCATCCGAGAAATTCAATTAAAATTGTTTTAAAAATAGTTGAATTTTTTGTTTAAGATTTTACTACTTAAAAAAATAATTTAATTGTTTAGAAAGATTTATTAATATTTTAGAAAATTATTTAATTCTTCCTTGAAATGATATAAAAAATTTTAAAATATGAATAGTAATAATTGAATTTGTACTTAATAAGTGAATTTTTTAAATGTTGACTGTGGAATTATTAAAAAAATTTATATTTGAAAATAAAAAATTTTGTAATTTACATAAAAACAACAAATTGAATAACACGTTTCGCGCGCGTAACATTTGCTAGTTAATAAATAAATCTAAATAAATATGCTAATTGTAATTTATGATACTTTTTGAATATATTTTTATAGAAGTGAATAAAGAATATTTTTCATTAATTAAAATTCATTAAGAACTAAGTCGAACATTTTTCTTAAATTTATGTACCAAAATGAGTAACTCTCCTTTTTAATTAAATTTTAAAAAATTTTAATATTATGTAGTAATTAAATTAACGATAAAAAGGCTGGTTTCATATCTTTAATAATAATTCCCGAAAATGTCAATAATTTTCCTTACTTTTTTATCTATTATTATTTGTTAACAATTAGGTATGTAAATAATTACATCCATTTCCATTTTTTTTAATTATTGGTAAAATTAAACACTTGAACGATTAGCATTTAATTTTTTCCATCTTCATGACGTTTAAAAAAAAGAAACAAAACACCCTCTAAATTTCAGTTTCCACTATTCTTTCGGCCTAACCATGTCGCAAAATTGTCAAGTAGATAAAATATAAAAGTAAATTTATTATTTAAAAATTTTAAATTATAGTATAAAATAAAAAAATCGAAATTACGTACTAAAAATTAAAACCCTGGTGGAAATTAAAAATGTCGAATTTTTCAACAAAAGCAACTGCGGGATCTTCCGGTTCCTTTCCATCAAATTGCCAAGTGACAAAACCATCTTATCCTGTGTTGGTATCCTCTACAACAATTTCTGTTTGTCGAACAACAATTTACACTCCTCCTGTGAATTCGGAAGATAAATACAAAAATTAGTTGTTTGACGAAACCAATAAAATATAAACAAGAAATAAAAACAAAATCTTTTTTACCTAATTGTACTAATTTTTCCGAATGTGTAATTTTTCTTTTACTAATCTAGTAATTTTTTTTCAGGTGCATCGTTACATTGCCGTCAAGATCGGGATATTCGGGAAACATTCCTCCGAAATTACTTTGCAGTGATAATTGTTGTCACAAGCGGAAGCAACCTTACTGCCGATATGTTTGCTGTCGTCTACCTTGCAAGGCTGACTGTTTTCAAGTTTAAGAATATACTCGAAAATTCATTTTTACTTAACATAGGTAATTATTAGAATATATAATTCTTATCACATATTTTTTTATTATGTTTAATATTTCTATTTCAAGTATTTGTTTTGATTTTACTATAATTATTTAATTTTACTGTTTCTTCGTTAATTTTGAATTCCTATTATTAAAAATCTAAAAAAAATATTTTTGCCAATTTTCGAAATTTTATTGTTTGGAAAACTTAAAACTTTACAAAATCCATACACGACTAATTTTTTAGAATCATGAGAGAAAAAATCTACGGAAAATTCGCCAATCAAAAGTAAATATGGAAAAAGTTGAATTTTTAAAGAAAACACTAATAAAATTGAAGTCAATCAAAATTGATCTCGTTTTGGGGAAATATCAACTTTTTTTCAAATTTCATTTAGTTAGAATAAGCATCTGCGATAAGGATTTTGTAATTAAAAATCTTCGTCTTGTTCATAAATAAATAATTAGTTAGCTTTTGAATAATAAATAACAAATATAATGTACAAAAATATTAAAGACATTTTTTCTTAAATATTTATAAAAGAAAATTAACTAGTGGTAGTGATTTTTTCTAAACTAAGAAGGCAGGAATTTGTACAAGTCTGTTCCTTTTTTGATAAGGTAACCTGATTCATTGAGCTTATCAATGAATTCTCTCATGTCGGCGATTGATATTCCTCCATTTTCCACGATTTCCGCTAATTCACTGAACGTAAAAAGCTGCTTTTCTGATCTTCTTTCTTGTTTCAATAGATTTATGAACGCCTTAATCTAAAAAAAATAACCATATAGATTATTTTCATAAATAATCAGTTATTAAAATAGAATAATAATAAAAGTAAATAAATAATAATAGAAAAATAATTTACTTAATATGGTGCATAACACATTATAGAATCTAGGACCCTCAATTATTTTCAATTCCTTAATTAAACTTCTCGAATGAATTTAATTATTTTTAAACATTATAATAGAAATATTGTAAAAAATTCAATTATTTTTAAAAATTATAATAAATTTTTTTGGAAAGAATTTAATTATTTTCTAAAAATATAAAATTCTTCAAAATAATTCAATTTTTTCAGTGCAATATTAATTTAGTTCTTCAAATGAATTTAGTTATACAAATTACAAAATTTTTAATAAATCTTTCTAAACAATTCAATTATTTTTTTAAGTAGTAAAATCTTAACGAAAATTAAACTATTTTTAAAAGAGTTTTAATTGTATTCCTCCATAAAATTATATTTCAACAAGAATTTTCAATTCTTTAAAAATACTTTAATTATTGTCAAAATATTTAAAAAAAACAAATTTCATTATTTTCAATTATTTCTATAAAATTCTACATAACAATCTAATTATTTCTCAAAATTTGAATATAAAGTTTTCGAAACATTACAATTATTTTTGTTAATAGTAAAATTATTTGCAATAATTCATTTGTTTATAAATAGTAAAATCCTTTTGCAGAAATTTAATTATTTTTAAACATTTTGAATAGAATTTCTCAAAAGAATTTTAATCTTCCAATATTAACATAAAATTCATTTATTTTAATAAATAAAATAATAAATTTTAATAAATTCTTTGGAACAATTTAATTATTTTTATAAATAGTAATAAAATTCTTCGGAAGAATTTAAATATTTTTAATACAATTTTAATCAAACTGTTCTTCATAACATCCAATTGCTTTCAAAATTTTCAAATAAAATTTTTAAAGAAACTCCATTAGTTGCAAAAAAAAAAAAAATTCAAAGAAATTCTTCAAATGAATTTAATTTGAATATTTAAAAATTTTAATATAATTTGTCACGTGAATTTAATAACATTTTTAGAAGGAATTCTATTATTATCAAATTTTTTGATAAAATTCTTTGCAATAAATCGATGATTTTCAATACATTAATTTTAAAAAACTTGTACATAATTTTTCTCACGAATTCAATTATCATCAACAAATTTAGTAAATATCTTCGAAACAATTCTTTTGCAAGAACTTTTCAAAATTTCAACAAAATTCCACGAAAGAATTAAAGTAAATAAAATTCTACAAAGAAGTCAATTATTTACATAAATAATACAAGTTTTCAAAATAATTCAATTATTTTGAACAAAATTTCATATAAATTCCTGAAGTGAATTCAATTGTCTTCGTAAAGTATAAAATATTTTGCAGAAATTCAATTACCAAAAAATTTAATAAACTTTTTCGAAAAAGTTCAATTATTTTGATAAAAATAGACTAAAATTTTTCGCAAGAATTCGATTACTCTTATAAATAATAAAATTCTACAAAGAATTCAGTTATTATTACAAAACTTAATAAAATTCTTTGAAACAATTCAATCATTTTTATAAATAAATTTCTTTGTAGAAATTTACATGATTTTTTAAAAATTTTACTGAAATTGGCGTGAACGGTTAGCATCGAAAATTATTATGTGGGGTTTTTGGATGGAAAAATAGCATTAATTTAATTTAGTTCATTGACCAATGCAGTTAAATTATTTTTAAGAGCACTTTTTTTACCTAAAATCTAGAAAGACAAATTAATTTTAAAGAGAAAACGTTTTTCGATACTTAGAGTCGACGCCAACTTCAGGGACCTTTTTGTTACCAATTATATTTCGTTTTGCTAATTCACCTTATTTTTCGTAGGTTTGCCGCCAGCCGCTGAAAGATTACCCGCGAAAAATGGACTAACATCTTCAGGTATGTTGTTTATCGTTTCTTTCATAATTTGCACAACTTCTAATGCATCGTCTTCACTCGCGATTTCTCTTAAATCAACCTTTGCCCGAGCCTGAAAAAAATTAATTTTTTCCAAATTATACTTATTAATAAATAATAATTAAATAATAATAATAATAAGAAATTAAATTATTAAAATTATATTTTACCAAAGTCAATCGAATCAATCCTTCGAGTGTGCGAAAGAAAATGGGAATATTTCCAATTTTTCCCTGTCGTTCTCTCATACTTAGATAAAATTCTTCCAAGACATTTTCGGCTTCAGTTGACAATCGTGGCCTCACATATTGTCTTGCGTACGCAATATACTTTCGTAAAATTCCTTGCGGTATTAAATTTGAATTATGTTTTATAAAATGCATTAATTGTTCTCTAGAAAAGTTTTAAAAATAATGTTAAAATTTTTAATAATCTATAAAGAAAGAGTTTGGTTTTGTAAAAAAAATAGGTTTTCTACTAAAAAAACACAAAATTTGAAATAAATAAAATATATGAAATTCGAGAGAAATGGATATTAAATTAAATCGTAAATTTGTAAATATTAAAGAAACAGAGAAATTTCTTACTTAAGAGATCCATCATTTTTAGACGGTGTTTCTCTATGATTCGATGGCGATGGTTCATTATTTAAATTTCTTCCTCTTTTATTTTGCGCCATATGTTGAATAATGTGTGCATCGCGATCCTTTTTTTTGAGAATTTAATCAAAATTTCTATAATTAGTTTATATTTACAATTTTATATTTCTATTTAATTAGAATAATAATTAATTATTTTACCTTATCAGGATTGTCAAGAAGAAGGTACACTAGATCAAATCTAGATAACAGCGGTTGACTGAGATTTAAATTCTCTCGAATTGTTTTACATTTATTGTAATGTCCTCCAATTGGATTCGCCGCAGCAAGAATTGAAGTTCTTGCCGGGAGGGACCAAATGACACCAGATTTCGCAACACTCACGCATTGCTGTTCCATTGCTTCCAATAGAGCCTATTTTTCCATAAGGAAAGAGAAAAATTATTTTTGAAAATGAGGAAAATTTTGTTATTTGCAGTAAGTAAAAGAGTTAAATGTTTACTTAGTAATTCTTAAATTTTACAAATCATAAATTTTATTAATAATAATAATAATAAATTATATAAACATACCTGATGTTGATTCGTCATTTTATCGAATTCGTCAATAACACAGCATCCTCTATTTGCTAGGACCAAAGCTCCAGGTTCGAGAATGTAGTCATTTGTTCCTGGCTCCTTTATCAACGTCACTGTCAAACCCGATGCTGTACTTCCGTTTCCGCAAATGTAAACACCTGAAAATTCGTGAGTGTTAATTGAGAATTAAATTTTAACAACTTTTTCTGTTCTTAATTTTACTTATTTGAATTAAATTTAATTTAATTAATGTAAAGTGAATTTTAAGTTCACTCAACATAAATAGTTTTAAATTTTAATTAATCCTTGCAATAATCCAATTATTTTTCTAAAATAAAAAAGATACAAAAATAAAAAAAATTCATAAAATTCTAATTTAATGTTTTCAAGATGAAGTAATAACAAAAATTAAGTAAACAATTTTTTTCAAACAAAAATCATAATTAAATTTGTAAAATTAATTTTTAAAAAATTATTGTTATTGCAACGATTAATTCAAATTTAAAATTATTTAATTTGACTGAACTTAAAACTCACTTTAAATTAATTTAATTAAATTTTATTTAATTTAAGTTTTCGAAGAAATCAAATTATTTTCAATAAAATTTCTAAAAAGAATGCAATTTTTGAATAATTTCAGATTCGAAATTAAAAGGATTCAGTTATTATTAACTAATTACTCAATTCTTAATATTTTTAAAAAAATAATACAATTCATTGGGAAAATTCAATTATTTAAAAATATTTTGTTAATATTCTTTAAACGAATTTATTTAATTTCATAAATCATAAATAAGATTCGTCAAAAGAATTCAATTATTTTCAATAAAATTACAATTAAATTCCTCGAATGAATTTGATTATTTTTAGAAATTTTAATAAATATCATCTTGAGAAATCCAATTATTTTGAAAAAATCTAAAAAAAAAATAATTGAAAGAATTGAATTATTTTCTCAAAATATAAAATCCTTTTAGAAATTTTATGATTATTCAAATTTTTATTAAAAGCTTCGAAACAATTAAATTATTTTCAAAACCAAAATGATTCTTTGCAGGAATTGAATTACTTTTATAACTTTCAACAGATTTTCTCGAAAGAATTCAATTATTCTTATGAGTTTTAAAATTCTATAAAAAAACTGTTAGTTTTAAAAAATTTAATAAATTGGTTCTAAACAAATTTAATTATTTTCATAATTTCTGTGAGGGAGTAAATTACTATTCAAAAATTTGATTAAAAATCTTCGATAGAGTTTAATTACTTTCAATGTAATTTTTATTAAATTAATTCCTAGAAAGAATTGATTTATTTTAAAAAATCTTAATAAAATCTATCAAGCAATTCAATTTGTTTAAAGAATTTGAATAAAATTTTATGCAAGGATAAAATTATTTTTCGTTCAAAATTATGAAAGTTACAAAAATTATAACATTTTTTAAGAGATTTATTTTTAAAAATTGAAAAATAATCCCTTTTTATTTTATTATTATTATATTATTTTTTTCATTCTAATATTTTTTTATTTTTAATTTTTGCTTGCAAAAATATCCCAAAAATTTTTTTTTTCCTACAAAAATTCAGAAGTAACTATTTCTACATTTTTAGAAAGTTAAATTAATTTTACAAATTTAATTCCGATTTTTGATTCAAAAAAATTTTGTTTACTTAATTTTTGTTATTACTTAATCTTGAAAACATTAAATTAGAATTTTATTATATAATTCTTAAATTCAAAAGATTTTGAAAGGAAAATTATAAAAAAATAATAATCAAAAATGAAACAAAAAGAACTTTAAAGTGCGAGCAGATTAGCGGAACACGGTTATTAATAAAATTTAATAAATTGAAAAACCTCGTGGAGCAATGCGTGAGCAAGCAATTAACATTTGCGATTTTCCAAGTCCCGGGTCGCCAACAAGTAAAACGTGTATATCTTCACGAACTTCCCCATTTGGTGAACTTCCTCCAAATAAGCTTAATAATAGTCCCGCTTTTACTAATTCGTGACCGTAAATACTTGGACACATTGAATGAATTAATAAAGCAAAAACGTTTTCTTCATTACCCTTAATTTCCTGTAATAGAGAATGAAAATGGTAAAAAGAAACATATGTTTAATTTCAAGTAATTACTTTTTTAAATAATTATTAAATAATTATTTATAAATCCACTAACACTAATAGCGGCATAATCGTGATAATTAAGGTCAATCATCATAACGCCCTTTGTCTTTGAATTTGTCTTATTACTCGTTATCGAAACCGCTTCAATGTGCAATTGAAATTTAGGATCCGTAGTCTTCTTCGCTTTCGATTCATTCTCTTGACCCTGAAAATATCATAAATACTCAAATTTAATCTGATATTTAATAATTTAATATCTACTTAATTATAATTTTTTTGATTACAAAATTTGCCTTTGCTTTAATAAAATCTCTAATTTTTAATTTTTAGATTATTAAAATAGAAGCAATTAAAATTTAAAAAAAGGATTCATTTTGTACTCATACTTTAACAATTCCAGTCACGACGACATCTGCTCCTGGCATACAAGTGTCAACTAAATCCTCAACAAGTTCGACGTCTATAACTCTCAGAGTTCCACGTCTATCGTCCTTGAAAATTTGAATTTTAGTTTTATTTTCCTATGTTCTAAAAGTGATAGAAGTAGAAATTTAATTAAAATGAATTTGAAAAATTCACCTGATTATCACCTAAATGTTCTTGTAGTCTAATTGTTTGAAAAGATACGGTTACTGTATAAGGTGAATCGTCTTCCATTTCGAATTTCATTGCTCCACAGTCGCATTTTTTGGGAACAGTTGGCACACCTCCTGGTTGATAAACAACTGTTTTTAAATTACATCTGGTGCATTTATATACCAGCCATTGAGCTAATCGCAAACATTTTCCCACTCGCATCACACAGCCTCTGATTGTAATTAATTGGCCTTTAAAAAAAGAAATTCAAAGTATTGATTATTATATAAAAGAAGTAATTTTTAATTATAAATAGTAATGATAAAAGTGATAATAAACTTATTTTTTTAATTCAAAAACAATTAAATAAATAAAGAAAATATTCTTCTTATCTAGATATTGCCAAAGGTCAGGAAAATCAGACAATTCAGGAAAAAGTCAGAGATATTCAACAAAAATATAGGAAAAAGTAATAACTTAAAAAAAATTAATTATTTATAAATTATTATAAACTAGCAAAAGTTACGCGCGTGTTATTCAATTTCTTGTTATGTAAATTACAAAATTTTTAAATTGAAATATAAATTTTTTACATAATTTCACAGTCAAATTTGAAAAAAATTCACTTATTAAGTACAAAATTAATTATTACTGTTCATATTTTAAAAATTTTAATAAAATTGCCCGAAAGAATTCAATAATTTTCTAAAATTTTAATAAATTCTTCTAAGCAATTCAATTATTTTTTAAGTAGTAAAATCTTTACAAAAATTCAATTAATTTTAAAACAATTTTAATTGAATTCCTCAGAAGAGATCAATTTTTAGAAATATTATTATTTACTTCGAAAAAATCCAATTTTTTCTAAAATTTTAATAAATCCTTCGAAACAATTAAATTATTTTTATAAATATAGTAAAATTCTTCGCATGAATTCAATTAAATTTATAAATAGCAAAATCCTTTGCGGAAAATAAATTATTTTCAAAAAAAAATTTTAAGTAAATTCCTCGGATGAATTAAAAGATTTTTAAATATTTTCATAAATTTTGTTTATTTACTGAAATTTTAATAAATTCTTCATAATAATTCAATTATTTTTAGAAATACTCCAATTCTTTGAAGGAATTTAATTATTTTTTAATCCAGTTTAAATCAACTTTCACGAAAGAATTTAATTATCTTAAAAAATGTCCATAAAATTCAATTTCAACAAGAATTTAAAATTTTTTAAAAATAATTCAATTATTGTCAAAATATTTATAAAAAAGAAAAAAAAATTTCATTATTTTTAAATATTTCTATTAAATTCTTCATAACAATTTAATTATTTCTTAAAATTCGAACATAAATTCTTCGAAAAATTTCAATTATTTTGATAAGTAGCAAAATTCTTTGCAATAATTCAAATAATTTTTATTCAATTTTAATTAAATTACACGAAAGAATTTAATTACTTTCAAAAATTTCCATAAAATTCTCTTTCAACAAGAATTTCAGATTCTTTAAAAATAATTTAATTATTGTCAAAATATTTATAAAAAAGAAAAAAAATTTCATTATTTTCAATTGTTTCTATAAAATTCTTCATAACAATTTAATTATTTCTTAAAATTCGAACATAAATTTTTCGAAACATTTCAATTATTTTGATAAATAGTAAAATTCTTTGTAATAATTCATTTATATTTATAAATGGTAAAATCCTTCTGCAGAAATTTAATTATTTTCTAAACATTTTGAATATAATTTCTCGAAAGAATTTTAATCTTCCAATATTAACATAAAATTCATTTATTTTCTAAACTTTTAATAAATTCTTCGCAAGAATTCAATTATTTTTAATACAATTTTAATAAAATTCTTTTTTATAAAATCCAATTGCTTTCAAAATTTTTAAAGAAACTTCATTACTTAAAAAAAAAATTCAGAGAAATTCTTCAAAAGAATTTTATTAGGATTTTTAAAAATTTTAATAAAATTCTTCAGGAGAATTTAATAGCATTTTTTGAAAGAATTTTATTATTATCATATTTTTTTGATAAAATTCTTTGCACGATTCGATGAATTTCAATATTTTAATTTTAAAATTGAAAATATTTGAAAAGAAAAATTATAAAAAAAGTTAAGAAACAAAAAAGTAAACAACTAATATTTTTTTATCTAATAATTTGTTGAGTGAATCAAAATATTGTTTACGGTCAATGAAAAATTCTAAATTCTGCCTCGAAATTAGGTAAAAATAAGAGAAAAACAAAATCGATTTTTTGTGGCAAACCTGAATAGTATTGCAAGTGTAATTCCAAAGAAAATTTTTACCATAATAGTTGACTCGTAAATTCTTTAGTGGAACAACTGGCAAATAATTTAAAACTCTAACTCTAATTAAAGGCACTTCATCGGAACTCTCACTGTCATTTACTTTCAGTGTATTCACAATTGTCTGAAAAAAAGATTACATTTTTTAATATTTTCAATCTGATTATTCTTCAATAACTAAATAAATAAAAATAAAATTAACTAAATTGTTAATCTAATTTATATCAATTTATTTTTAAATAAATAAAAATTTTGAAAAAATTAAATCAAAATAAGTGATAAGGAAAATAAAATGTAAAAAAAGAATAGGAAAAATGAGAACCTGGTGAACTGCAAGGCCAATACAATTGAGGGTATGTGATGGATTATTTTTTATGTCGTCTGGAAAATCTGGCCATTCTTCCTTAAAAATTTGACTCTCGTATACTTTATTTACATCAAGATTGAACGGTCCTCCGACATCCAAGTGAGCTTTCGATATTAATTCTTGATTTTCCACTAAATAACTTTCCATTACTCTAATTTTCTTAACTGTTTCGGATGTTTTGACATATTCTGTAATTTTCGGAATAAATTATAACTTTTGTAAATTGTTTTTTCTTTTTTACGTTTTCATTTAATTTTTATAAAGTTTGAATCATTTTTTTGTAATTTGTAGAATAAATTAAAAACTCACATGAATTATTTTTTCTTCCAAATATACTTTTACTTTGTATACAAGTTTTTTATTATGTAATTTGAAAAATACTAAGAGAATAAATTGCAAAATAAATTAAGATTCATATGAATCATTAAGTTTTTCTTCCAATTATACTTTTACTTTGTATACAAGTTTTTTATTACGTAATTTGAAAAATAATAAAAGAATAAATTGCAGAATAAATTAAGATTCATATGAATCATTAAGTTTTTCTTCTAATTATACTTTTACTTTGTTAACTTTGTTTACTTTGTAAATTTTTTATTATGTAACTTGAAACATAAATTAAAATTTTTATAGACTCTTTTTCATGTTAAGTAAAAATTGTTTTTTTGTAAAATAGTTGAAAGATTCGATTCTTTTACCTTCATTGTGAAAATAAAGATCCCATCCAGTGTATGGAATATCCTTCTTTCTCTTCTTTTTGGCATGTTGCGGTTCCATATCATCTGGATGTGTTGCTGCCTCATATCCGTCATTCTCGGGATTTTCTTTAAAATTAAAATAAGTCAGTGTTGTTTACAAAGTTTATAATAAACGAATTAAAAAGAAAAAATAAATACTTTCCTGTCTTTTTAAAACAGGAAAAAAATTTTTTCTCTCTTAAATTATTCATCAAGAATATATATGAAATATTTTCAATAAATTTAAAATGAAAATTAACAAAACATTTCAATAGAAAAATATTTTCTTTTCTAAAATGTTAATTAGAAAAATTGTAAACTTCACGAACGTAAAAAATTAATAAAAGAGCTTAAATAAAAAAAACAAAATTATGATTTACCGGATTGCAATGAAACACAAAAGAAAAAGAGAAAACAGTTTTATAATTTCAAAAATGAAAAGAAATGCTTTTTTCCAAATTAAAAATATGAACGAAAAGTGAAGAAAAAACAGATTTTTTAATTAAGAAAAATATTTAAAATTTATGTATTTTAAAATATTGTTTTAAATATTGTATTGTAAATTTTTAAATATTGTTTTATTTTTCAAAATGTTTGATCTTTTTGATAATATCAATAGTTTATATTTGGAAAATTGTAAACTAACCTAAAAGTAAAAATATGTTGTCAAGACGCAAATCCCTAAAAAGATTTATATCAATTATTCTATTTACCTTCGTCTCGTGTTCTTTTTTTATTCTTGTCACTTTTATTTTCTCCATTTTTGTCATTTTCTGCAGCCTTTTTTTTCTTGATGTATTTCCATTTGTTATTGTTTCGATAATACGGATTTTTTCCTCCACTGCTCATTTCTTGCTTTCTCAACCTTCTCAACTAATACAATTGTTCATAATATAATATTTTAATATATATGTATAAATACTTTTATTTGTTATTTATTTATATAACTGTAAACTTTCTTTTAAACCAAAATTGACAATTTAAACGATTCAAATAAAAGATAATGATGTAAACAGAAACATAACCTCACTTTTGAATAATGGCGACATGGCGACAATAGTAGGAATTTACATTACCATCTGTTGAAACGGACAATAATATCTGTAGTTATCGGCAGATGGCGCCAAACAGCAGTTTCCCGGAATTCGTGAAAATCTCTTAAACTCCGGCGTTTTACAGTACGTTACAATAAATTAGAATCGTTCTAATTATAAGCGGAAGTAAAAAAATTTAATTTCAAAATGTAGTGTCTATGGAACTTTGAAAACATTTCGTCTTGAAGAAATGTAAGTAAAAGAACAATCAATGGACTAAATTTGTTTCCTTTAGAGAAATGAATCGATACCCACGAGGTTCTTCCGGGGATTTTTATATGTAGAGAAAAAAAGAAAGAGAAAAATTGTCTTTATCTTGAAATTAATAGTTGAATGTTGAATTTCTTTTTGTTGCAGTTCGGTTGTGAAAGGTGTATAAAATGAATGTGTTCCTACTGTAAATGCATTGTTTCCCGATGCCGAGATGGCGAAGCAACTCGTCAAGGACTTACTTCTCCTTCTGGAACTTCCGGAAAGGTAAGCCGGCTTTTTATTTTCTCGCATCTGTTGTTTTCTTTTTCCTCAGAAGAGAAGAGATGACACACGAGAGGGAGAACACGCGGGTTTGTTCATCAATTCAGATGAATTTTCTTGTCTCAACATCGACGCACGTGAGGCACACATGTATTTTTCTTGTCGGAACACGTGCATTCATTTAATATTAATAAGCGAATTCTAATTGCATCTTGAGGATCATTATAAAAGCTACCTTTTATAATGCCTTTGGAGAAAAAGAATTAGGGTCTTCTGTAATTTGATATATTTAACTCGGATGTTTTGCTGGTTTTTCAAGATTTTTTAATGTTCCTTTTTTTTCCTTTTTGAGGTTAATTTTCGAAACATTGCGATTTTAATGCTATTTTAATGCAACTTTAAATAAGCGTTTTAAAATTTAATTTTAATTGGAATATTTTTCGTGTTTTGCTGTATAAAAAAACGGAAGAATTCCACTTTTATCTGAAGTTCAAGAGCAAGTTTCTTTTGATGACAAAAATAATATTTATTTTATCTATTATATTAAATTGCATTGAGTCTAAGATAATGATTTAAAAAGATAGGAGAGAAACTTAAACTTATCGTTTATCATATGAAATGCAAGGTCAAAATAAATCTCGTACATTTAAACGAGATTTCTATTTTTTTTAATCTATTATTTTTTATTTTATCCGATAAAACTATTGATGGTCTGAATAATTGAATCTAGAAATCAGTGAAAAATGAAGAAAATATTTTTTTATAACACCGAAGAAAATGAACTTTTTTGTTTGTTTTTAAGGGCAAGTTCCTTTTGATGACGAAAATAATAGTTATTTTATCTATTATAATATTAAATTGCATGAGTCTAAGAATTATTAGAAATAGATATGAAAGAAACTTAAACTTATCGTTTCATATGAAATGCAAGGTCAAAATAAAATTTAAACGAGATTTCTGTTTGTTTTATTGAAACTTTATTTTTTACATTTGAAACTTTTAATTCCTTCTTTTAAATTATTTATTAGCTAAATTTATTTACTAAAAATCTATTTATAATTTAAATACTCTTTCATACTAATTTATAAATTTAAAATGTAAAAAATTTTTATACTTTCGACAAAACCTATAAATATTTACATATTTAATAAAGATTTAAAGTTGAATTAATTTCAATACAATTTTAATAACATTTTTTTAAACAAATCAATAGTTTTCAAAAGATTTTAATAAAATTCTTTGTAAATATAAATTATTTTACAAAGTTTTCTTTTAAATTATTAAAATTTATTTTAAAAAACTACTTTATTTTTACGAAATTTAATAAAATTCTTCAAAAAAAATTTTATTAATCATAAAATCCCTAATAAAAGAGACTTTGAAAAATAAATTTTAAAATTTTAAAGAATTTAATTTTCTATTAATTTTAATATGATTTAATAGGAAAATTATTAATTATAATTATTAATAAACACAATTATTTTGAAAACGTAAAAAATCTTCATAAAATTCAATTAATTAAAAAATTTTCGATAAAAATTCTTCAAAACAATTCAATTTTTTAAAAGAATTTAAAAGAAAAAGTTTTCAACAATTAGATTATTTTCAATATAATTTTAATAACATTTTCTCAAAATTAAAAAGAAGTGAAATTTTTGGGAATAATTTTTGACGAATTTGAACAAAATTGTATTTAAAATAATTAAATTCTTGGGGAAAATTTACTATATCTATATTAATTTAAATAATTTCTTTGGCAAAATTTAAAAATAATTTAATTTTTTCTGGAATTCAAGTAATTTTGTATTTAAAATTATTAAATTTCAATGAATATTTTATTATTTATTTATTATTATTTTATTTATTTATTTTAAGTATCAACGGGCTTACAAAATAAAAAACGCCCTTTTTATTTATGAAAGTAATTGAATTTCAGTGGAAATTTTATTATTTATGATCATTGAATTTCAGTGAAAATTTTGTTGTTTATAAAAATAATTGAATTTCAGGGAATATTTTATTAATTATGAAAATAATTGAATTTCAGTGAAAATTTTATTATTTATGAAAATAATTTAATTTTTAGGGAAAATTTTGTTCTTTATAAAAATAATTGAATTTCAGTGAATATTTTATTAATTATGAAAATAATTGAATTTCAGTGAAAATTTTGTTCTTTATAAAGTAATTGAATTTCAGTGAATATTTTATTAATTATGAAAATAATTGAATTTCAGTGAAAATTTTGTTCTTTATAAAGTAATTGAATTTCAGTGAATATTTTATTAATTATGAAAATAATTGAATTTCAGTGAAAATTTTATTATTTATGAAAATAATTGAATTTCAGTGAAAATTTTGTTCTTTATAAAAATAATTGAATTTCAGTGAAAATTTTATTATTTATGAAAATAATTGAATTTCAGTGAAAATTTTGTTCTTTATAAAAATAATTGAATTTCAGTGAATATTTTATTATTTATGAAAATAATTGAATTTCACTAAAACTTTTATTATTTATGAAAATTATTGAGCTTTAGTGAAAATTTTATTATTTATGAAAATAATTGAATTTCAGTGAAAATTTTGTTCTTTATAAAAATAATTGAATTTCAGTGAATATTTTATTAATTATGAAAATAATTGAATTTCACTAAAACTTTTATTATTTATAAAAATAATTGAATTTCAGTGAATATTTTATTAATTATGAAAATAATTGAATTTCAATGAAAATTTTGTTGTTTATAAAAATAATTGAATTTCAGTGAATATTTTATTAATTATAAAAATAATTGAATTCAAGAAATTTAATTTTATTAAAAGTTTTTTTAAATAATTGGACTGTGAAAAATACAATTATTTTTTTTGAATAATTTAATTTTTACTAGACTTTAAAAAATAATTGAAATTTTCGGAAAAGTCATTTAAAAGTGGAATTGAAAGTAAGTGAATTCCGAAAAAGTATTTTATTATTTATAAAAAATAATTAATTGTTTTAAAGGAAGAATATTATTTATAAATTGACTTTTTTGCAAAGAATTTTATTATACAATTATTTTAAAAATATTTGAGTTCTTTATAAAATTCAATTACTTTGAAAATGTTTAGTAAACATTATTTCAAAAAAACACTTTTTTCAAGAATATTATAATAATTTTTTCAAAAAAAATTAAATTATTTTTTAGAATTTTAATAAAAATCTTGCCGAAGAGTATGAATTATTTTCAACACAATTTAAATTAACTTTTTTTTATAGAATTTTTAAGTTATGGAAAAAATTGTTGATAAAATTCTTGAAATGAATTTAATTATATTTTCAAATTTTTTGATAAATACTTTTGAAAGAATGAAATGATTTTCAGAAAATTAATTTTAAAATTGAAAACATTATAAGGAGAAAATTTTTTGAAACAGTTAGGATACAAAAAAGCGAACAAGAACTTACGGACAGTTAACTGTTAATATAAATATAATAATATAAATATAATAATATAAATATAATAATATAAATAAAATAATATAAATATAATAATATAAATATAATAATATAAATATAATAATATAAATATAATAATATAAATATATATTGATATAAATATTTAATTTAATATTAAAATTTAAAAATAATAAAATATAATATTTGTACATATTAATAATTTTTAAATTAAAATTTTTTAAAATCCATTAAATTCCTGTAAATTTTTTGTTCTTTAATTCACTAATTATACTTGTGTCTAAATCATAATTAAAAATTGTAAAAATTGTAAAATTATAAAGTAAAAATGTGAATTTTGTTTAAAAATGCCTTTTTTTGTAATTAACTCTTTTAATGAGTTGGTTTCGATGAAAATACGCGTTTAACGTTTAATTGTACTCTTATACATAGCGGATAATGTGAATTTTGCCTTTAATCATAATGTACACCAGTGTGGTTGATTCTTGAGTTATATAACTTAATTAACTGCCTTTGCCTATACTAAACAAATTACCATAAAGTTTATAAATTACATTTTGATGGAATATAATAAGCTCTTTTTAAAGGTAGAGAAAAATCTTTGAAGGTGTTATTTTTAATATTTACACGCTATAAAAATAATCATAAAGAGGGATAATAATTAGTGAAGATATGCACATGTGTAAATATATCGTTCTGAAATGACGTCTTATAGAATGCCTTGGAAATATTCTTTTTTTTCTCTCTTTTCTCTTTTTTTTCCTTTTTTCCTCTTCTTATTTTTTTTTTTTTTTTATTTTCACAATTTTATTTATACTGTTAATAAAAACTTAACGAAGCTTCGCGGCACATCAAAGGCAGTGACTCTCAGCTCTTGAAAAGATAAGTCCGAACAGTTATACATAAAACATAAATCACGATATGACTGGGAATAATTAAAGTAAACTGCATAACCCGAATAAAATTGCTGGATTAATCGATTGAGAGAAAGAGAGAAGATTTCTAACGATTTAAAAAAAATTTTTTTTTCAACGTAAAAGAGAGAGAGAGAGAAATGAAAATTACGATCGATTAAATTTAATTTAATAGAAAGAAGATGGAAATTGGAATTAGCGAAGAGTTTGGTAATTAAATTTGATGATCGTGTTTCTAATAATTTTTGTTTTATTGACGAATTTATTTTTTTTTCTTCTTTTGATTCGATTTTATGTTAGTAATTATAGGGGCGAAAGGGGAATTAGAGATAATGTGATTGGAGGGAATTTTTTTATGATTGGTGGTAATAGTTTATGAAGGGAAATTTTATAAATATTTATGAGAACTACTGGATATACTTGCAAAGAAGTTCTTTTATTTTGTGCATCGCGAGGAAGGTATATAGACTGAATAAAATTATAATATTGACGAATCGAGACAACTTTTTTTCCCTATCTTCTTATTTATCAACCAGTTTTGTGATTTTCGTTTTTTTTTTTGTTGCAAATGATGTTTATAGTAATTTAGCCTCGATTAAAGTGATTAGAATTGAAAATTACCATTTTTTTTCCTTTTGATAAAATATCTGATATACTTTGTCGCTATCTGGAGTGAAATTATTTGCAATCGCAGATTTAATGAGCTCTAATGATGTGAAATTGGAATTCTAATTTTTAATTTATTATTTTCAGGTAATTGCAATGTACGATCGAAATTTCCAGTTTCCGAGTGATAGCGAAGTTTTCCCATCATTGAAATAGAAAATTTTGTTCGAAATGAAGAGTTGACAGTGATGGATCGAAGAAGTAAGAGAGAGGAAAGGAAAGAGAGATTTTATTCGAAATTCAATTCGATAGAGATGTTTGGATTTTTTTTTTCGAAAATTGTGGAATTTTTTCAAACGATTTTTTTGAAGTAAAGAAGAGAGTTTGAAATGTTTTTTCTTGAAGGATTTGGAAAAAAAGGTATTTAACATGGAAAATTTTCAATTTGATGGTATTTATAAAAATATTGTACCCTTGAATTGCCTCCAGCTGCGTGAAGAAGTCCTTTCATGATGAGAATTCATCGTGTGTCGAAAGAGCACTTTCTCCCTTCGTCATATAATCGAGTCGAGGGTGCTGAAGGGTGTAAGTAAATAATAACGATTGAAACCTCTTCTGGGCGAAAAATTCTCATAACAAAAATAATGTTTTTCTACTTTTACAATATTCTTTCGATTTGACAAAGAAAAAAAAGATCCCAAATCAATATAATCTTCGAAAATCCTCCCTGACAATTAATATAATCCTTCGTAACAAAATACTTTTATCTTTTTAACAAAACTCCTGTCGAGAATATTTTAATTAAAATTTTTCGGATAATTCAAAAATTAATTATTCAATTTTAGAAGAATTGTGATTATAATTTTTACAAGTAGATCGATTTCAAAAGGTTTCAATTAACAATTTTAAAAAATTTCGATTTTAAATGAATTTAATTAGAAATCTTAAGGCACGTAGATTTTGGAAAAATTTTAATAATTCGAATTTTTCTCAAATTAGTTAAATTTTTTAAATAAAAATTTAATTAATTATTCAAACTAATGGATTTACAGAAGAATTTTAGTCAAAAATAGTAAAAATAATTAAATTTTGAAGTAATTACAAATGTATTTGTAGTAAATCAATTTATTTCAAAAATTTTAATAAATTCTTGGCAAAATTTCATTTACTTTCAAAAACTTTCTACTATTCAATAATTTTTATTATCCACTACTTTAATAAAATTTCCCAAAGGAATTTAATTATTTAAAACATTTTTAAAAATTTTAATTACTTTCAGAACTTGTAATAAAATTTTTTGCAAAATTCAATTATTTTCAGGAGTTTTGATAAAATTCTTTGTAGAATTCAATTTTCGGAAATTTTAATAAAATGTTTTGCAAAATTCAATTATTTTCAGGAATTTTGATAAAATACTTTGTAGAATTCAATTTTCAGAAATCTTAATAAAGTTCAGAAGTTTTGATAAAATTCTTTGTAGAATTCAATTTTCAGAAATCTTAATAAAATATTTTGCAAAATTCAATTATTTTCAGGAATTTTAATAAAATCTTTACAAAATTTAATTATTTTCAGGAATTTTAATAAAATTCTTTATGAAATTCAATTACATTTAATACAATTTTATATAATTAATTAAATTTTTCGAAAAATGAAATTGTTCTTGAAAATTTTTATTAAAATTTGTCAAGAGGAATCAATTTATTATTTAAAAATTTATTGATGAAATTCTTTATGAAAATTCAATTTTAAAAATTATTTAATTGTTTAATATAATTTTGTTATTTAAATAATTGAATTTTTGGATTATTCATAATTAAAATTGATTTAAAAATAATTTTCAGGTAAAATTTAGATTATATCGATGAATATTAAAAGCAATGAAAGTATGAATTTTTATAAATAATTGAATTTTAAAATGGTTTCAAATTAAAATCTTTGAAAATTTGAATTTTTCATATTTTGAATGAACAATTCTGTAGAATTTTTTCAAAAAGTTTAATTGAATTTTCTTTCAATTATTATTGTTATTATTTTTATTTTCTAATACATAACTAATTGAAGAATACCAAAAATAATTATAATTAGACTCCTTCAATATTTTTAATTTAAATTTTACAAAAAATTGATCAGTTTTTTTAAATTGGCCCAAAATTCCTTCAAGCATTTCAGTTAGTTTAGAAATATTACATTACAATATTTTGAACAAAATAATTTAAAGATTTTTTTTATGTATAATATTTTAAAAAATTCAATTATTCTACAGAATGTAAATTAAAATTTTTGAAAAAATCATTTTTCATATTTTTAATTAAAATTCTTAAAAAATTGATTATTATTCCAATTTTAGTAAAAAATCTTTTAAAAAGTACAATATTTTTATAAAGTTTAACTAAATTTTAATTATTTAAAAAATTTTTAATTCATGAAAATTAAAAAATTGATTGTCTTTCGAAAATTGTTTTTTTAAATATTTTAACCAAACAAAAAATCAGAATTTTCTATTATATATTTTATCGAAAATCAATTTTTTGTAATATTTACGGTTAAATATTTTTAAGAATTCACATTAATTAATAATTAAATTTTAAAAAATAATCATTTAGAGTTATATTTACAATTGTTATAAGCAATTGTTATATTTTTCAATTATGTAAATGATTGAATTCTCGAAGAACTTTTGAAAAATTATTAGAAATAATTGAATTTCAAAATAAATTTATTTTTAAATTGTATAGAAAATAATTAAATTTTAAAAAAGTCACTTATTTTTATGTCTTAATCAGAATTCTTCATAAACAAGATTATTTTTCAATATTTTTCTAAAAAATTTAATTCTTTTCAAAAATCTGCGTGTTAAATTTCAATTGTTTGCCAAACATTACAATTCTATGTAATTAAAAATCCTATTGCTGTTAAAAAGTGATTTCAAATATTTTTAAAGCATTAATTTTAAGAATTTTTTTTTACTATACTTTTTAAAAAGTTATTTAAAATATTTTTGTTTATAATTTTTCAATAACTCACGTTTGGAGAAAATATAATAAAGAATGCTTTATTAAATTAAAGAAGAAAAAATACTTTTTGTTATTAAAGTAAATGTTATAAAATTATTTTAAAATAGATCTAAAAACTAATTTAAAAAATTTTTGTTATATACCATAATTTGTACGAAATCTAATTATTTTCTTCAGTTTTGTTTTCATATTTTTAATAATATTTAACTTGCTAACTTTTTAAAAATCCTTTGAAGAATTACACTTACATAATTATTTCAAAAAATTGAATTTTTTTATATTTAAATAATTGATTTGGCAAAGAACGTTCGAAATATATAATTTTTACAAATTAACTCAAATATTTTATAGAATTTTTAAAAGATTACCGTTGCATTTTTTTGTAAATAATATAGAATTTCAGATTTTTTAAAATTGAAATTCATTTTAAATATAAAAATTGAATTATTTTGCAAATTGTGTAATAATTTTTTTGTGTTAGAAGGAGAAAAATATTTTTGAAAAATGAGAAGAAATAGTTTGCGATTAATTGAACGGTGTTTAAAAAGAAAAGAAGGACAGAAAGAAAAGATTGTTAACTGGGGAGGAAATTAAATATTAAATATTTGATGCCCTAACTGTAAATTGAATCGAGAATGATTGATACAATAATTTAGCCACGTATGGAGCCAAAAGTGCCGGAAGTGACGTTGAGGTTTGAAATAAAGCAAAATATAATAGCATTCGACACCTTTCCGCTTATATAAAGTACTTCAAATGCATATCAGTCAATTCATATTCGACTCAAGGCAGAAATAAATGCTTCATTGAATATAGCAGCTGTCGTTAAAAAAAAGTCTTTTCTTCATTATAATACTCAATATTCATTGCTGTAGGCAAGTGTAATTCTAATTTTTTTTTTCCATTCTTTCATCTATTCAGGTCGATAGGTTTTCCAACTCACAAGACACACGCTTTTCCTTTCAAGTGTGGGACTTGAGTGATTAATTATAAAATTAGATTTCAAAAGTATACTTATTTTATTATTATTACTTTTAAAAGTAATTATTCTTCTCGCGGTATAGTTGGTAATTTTATTACTACTACTGTTATTTTCTGAAAATTATTTATTGTGAATGTTGAAAGCTTAGTGAATATTTGAATTTCGATTTTTTTTCTCTCCTGAGGTTGTAATTTATATTCTTCTCTCAGTTGTCGGTAATTATTGGAACTAATCTATTGAAATAAGCTTAGTGAATATTTGAATTTCGGATTTTTTTTCTTTTGATAATGTAATTTCTATTCTTCTCTCAGTTCTTTATAATTTTATTGTTACAGGGTTACGTGCTTTATTAGCTGAATTTCGGACTTTGGAAACATTCTCATCAATAAGGCATTTCCTATATAAACGGAAATATAGAAAAAAAACGGAGATTTTGAGAAAACAAATTTAACGACTCTTGGAATGAACTTTCATAATTATTTTTCACTTTGTATTTGACAATTCTTACAAAGAATTTTCGTAAAATTTTTGATAAATTTTATAAAAGTTTATAAAAATAATTAAATTTTCTTTTTTTCTTTCTTTTGATAATTGAATTCCAGCGTTGCTTTTTATTATTAAAGATAATAATTAAAGTACTTATTAAAAAAAATTTCATTTTGGAAATAATTAAATTATTTCAAAGAATTTTATGAACATTTCGAATAATAATTGAATTCTTAGTAAAAAAATTCTATTGTTTTCTAAAAGTATTTCAATTTCTGCGAAATATTTGATTGTTAAAAAAATAATTGAATTCTTGCTAAGCATTTTATTATTTCTAAAAATAATAATTGAATTCATGACAAGAATTTTATATTCTTTAAAGTATAATTGAATTATTCAGAAGAATTTTGTTTGAATTTTAGAGAAAATAATAGATTTTTGGATAAAATGTTTTTGAAATTAATTTGAAAACAATTGAATTCCTGTAAATGATTTCATTATTTATCAAAATAATAAAATTCTTGCGGAGTTTATTTAAATTTTATTGAAAAAAATTTAATTTCTGCGAAAAACTTTATTACTTTTAAAGTAATTGTATTTTTATAAAATATTAAAATTGTATTGAAAATAATAATTGAATTGTGGTAAAGAATTTTGAAAGTTAAGAAAATAATTTAATTCAAGCAATGAATTTTGTTATAATTTTTGATAATAATAAAATTGTTAGAAAGAATTTCATTATTTGCGTAATAAAGAATTTTCTTATTTTCGAAAATGACTAAATTTTTTGCAAAGAAATTGATTATTTTTTTAAAGTAATTAAATTTTGACAAATTTTAGTAAAATTTTGTTAAAAAATTGAATTTTTTCGAAAAATAATTTATGAAAACTAATAAATTTAGTGAAAAATTTTAAGTAAAAACACTGAAAAAATGGAATATTGGAGAAGTTACAAATGATTTCAAAAAACCAATTCTTTTTAAAATTATAAAAATTTTCGCAAAAATTCTATTAATTTTAATTCAAATTCAACAAAATTTTCTGGATGAAATCAATAAATTTATTTATAAATAAAAAACTTCTTCACATGGATCCAATTATGTTCAAAATAATAAAATTTTTCACAGGAAGTCAATTATTTCGAGACAGAAATAAATTAAAATTCTTCAAAAAAAATATATTTTTTTAAAATAATAACATTTTTCACTTTGCTTTAATTAATCAGTAATTTTTGTAAATAATAAAATTGTTTACAATGATTCAATTATTTTTTAAATAACACAATTTTTCCAAGAATTCAATTATTTCCAGAGAATAATAAAATTCTTTACAAAAAAATTCAATTATATTCAAAAGTAATAAAATTCTTCACCTATTGGATTCAATTATTTTAATAAATAATAGTATATTATTCGCAGAAATTAAATTATTTTGAAAACAATTTTACAAAAATTTCTTGAAAGAATTCAATTATTTAAAAATTTCTTTATGAAAATTCAATTTTAGAAACATTCAATTATTCAAGAAATTATTTATTTTTGTATTTCAATTATTTTTAAAAATTAAATTCTCGTAGAATCATTTAACAAAAATTGATTTAAAAATAAACTTTAGTTAAAATTTGATACAATAATTGAATATTAAGAACATTGTAGCATTAATTTTTGGAAAGAATTGAATTTTGAAACAATTTTATCAAGAAATTTGATAATATTAGAATTTTTTCAAAAAATGTTGTTATTATTAAATTCTCGTGAAGAATTTTATTAAAATTTTTAAAAATCCTATAATTTAATTCTTTTGAAGAATTTCTTTGAATTTTTTTTAACTAAGGAGTTTCTTTATTAAAAATTATAATTGAAAATTTTTAAAGCAATTGGATTTCATGAAGAATAACTCTATTAAAATTGTATTAAAAATAATTGAATTCTTGCAAAGAATATTATTACTATTTATAAAAATAATTGAATTGTTCTGAAGAATTTATCAAAATTTTAGAAAATAAATTAATTTTTTGTTTCCAAGAATTTATAAAAATTTTGAGAAATAATTAAATTTTTATGAAGAATTTTATAGAAGTATTTTAAAATCATAATTTTTTTCTTTTTTATAAAGATTTTGACAGTAATTGAATTATTTTTAAAGAATTTAAAATTCTTGTTGTTGAAATAGAATTACATGGAAGTTTTGGAAAATAATTAAATTCTTTCATGTAATTTTATTTCAATTGGATTCAAAAAATAATTTAATTCCTTAAAAGAATTGTAGTATATTTATAAAAATAATTGAATTGTTTCGAAGAATTTATTAAAATATTAGGAAATAAATAAAATTTATGAAAATGGTTAAAAATATGTGAATTCATCCGCAATGAATTTAATTAAAATTGTTTTAAAAATAATTGAATTCCTATACAAAGAATTTTACTATTTATAAAATTAATAAATTCTTGCGAAGAATTTTTCTATATTTTTAAGAATAATTTAATTATTTCGAAGGATTTATTAAAAGTTTTGAAAAAATTGAATTTTTTCGAACTCGGATAAATTTTTTTTTTTGAAATTAATCTCCTCAGAGGAATTCAATTACAAATTTTTTTTTAAATAATTGAATTTTTGTAAAGATTTTACTACTTAAAAAACTTGTTGAATTGTTGAGAAGGATTTATTAAAATTTTAGAAAATTATTGAATTCTTTCGTGAAATTTTATTTAAAATTTGTAAAATATGAACAGTAATAATTTATTCAAAAACAAAAGTTATTTATGATTTAGAATCATTTTATAATTAAAGAAATTCGTAATTGAATGTAATAGAACTTTTTTGTAGTTGAGTTTCTAATCACTTTTACAGTGAATCACAATTTCTTCAGGGAAAATGTGAAAATTTTGTCTGGAAAGAAGGGGAAGAGAAAATTACATTTTTCTGGCAACCTTGATTAATTTTCTTCGGGTTTACTATAAATTTTACTATTTGAAACCCAAGAAAAGTAATAAATTAATAATAAAAAATTGATAAAAGAAAAGAATAGAATAATAAAAAATTGATAAAAGAAAAGACCATTCTTTTCTTTTATCAATTCTTTATTATTAATTTATTACTTTGTGGTAAAATATATATACGAATAATTTTTGATAAGTTTAAACTTCATCTAGTCGTCTTTTTTATTTTCCATAGTTAAAGTTAAAAGACAATTCTTTTCTTTTATCAATTTTTTATTATTAATTTATTACTTTGTGGTAAAATATATTTACGAATTTTTGATCAGTTTAAACTTCATCTGGTCGTCTTTTTTATTTGCCATAGTTAAAGTTGAGCCTGAAAATTGAATTTCGAGCATTTAGAGGAAAATATAGCGTTGCATAAATACAAGATGAAATTGATTTCTCCATTCTGTTTAAGGACTCCTAGGACGAGGCACGTTCCAATACTTTCAACCCCTACGTCTCTCATAAAGCCAGCAAGTGTTTCGTTATATGAACTCCCGCTGTGGTGAAATGCACTGGAGTTTTTTTTTTTTTTTCTTTTTTTTGTCGACTTTTTATTATAGAGAAATATATAGAGAGACACACAAAGTTCTCTCTTGCCTTTCATAATTTTTTTTTCTTCATCTTCTTTTTTACTCCCCCCGAGGCGATGTTTTCGTTACTTTGCCGTGCTCTCATAGAAGAATTTAAGTATATAAGAATGGATTTAGAGCGGAACCATAAGCTTTTGCTGTAATGCGGGGCCGCAATGTTATTTATTAATAGCAAAGTTGGTGGACGCCGGCACGAGGGAGTGGCAACACACACACACGAATGAACGAACGTTGAACGGACAGAATGTGACGAGTTACTTCATCCTCGTCCCTCGCATTTTTTTTTATCTCTCTGTGTCCCTCTTCATTTTCGCCTGCCTTTTTTCTCTTTCGCTCTTTTTCCCTTTGGCTTTCTCTCTCGTCTCGCGTTTTGCCCACCCACATCAAAAAGCACATTGGGTTGTGAGCTGGTGTGAACTCAACACTTGATTCCTCGCTTTATGCACCCCCGGAATCCCTGTCAGAGTGTCCTCTTCTCTCTTGCTAAATCGATCACTTTAACTGAGCGACATTTTCAAATTCCGATTCAATATGAAGTAACGTTCAATTTCCGGAAATTCGACTCACCGAAATTCAACCAAAAATTGATTTAGGATGTGGTTTTCCGTTTATTTATGAATTTTGTGTGTGGTTGCTGGCAGGGTGGTCCTGGGAAAATTATTTTTTAAATAAGATTTTGTTTTTTTCGCTATAAGCCCTTGGGACGAAATAAATTGTTTACGCACTGGAAAAAATTATTTTATTCAATTCAAATTGTTTGGGAAATATTTATTTGATTCAATTAATTTTTATTTGGATCTAAAAAACATTTATTTAATGTGAATAACTTGAATTATTTGCACAATATTTATTCAAATTGTTTGAAAAATATTTATTTGATTCAATTAATTTTTATTTGGATCTAAAAAACATTTATTTAATGTGAATAACTTGAATTATTTGCACAATATTTATTTGGATCTAAAAAATATTTATTTTATGTAAATAACTTGAATTATTTGCAGAACATTTATTTGAATCGAAAAAATCTTAATTGAGACAATTAAATAATTAATTGACTCCAATGAAAGAAATTTTTTAATACAAATAATGAGTTATTTGAAAATGTTTTTAAAAACCAGGAAGGAAAAATTAAGGGCGGATTTACCTTATTTAGGTTCGAATTCATGTATTGAAAATAATTAAACTTTTGCAAAAAGTTGTATTTTTTATAAAAAAAAATTGAGTTTTTCCACAAAATTTTTTTATTTTTGCAGATATAATTACACGATTGACACGCAACCGCAGGAAATCTGAAAAACCTGGAAGTGTCAGTGAATTTTAAAAATCTTGAAAAAACCTGGAAAAGTTGTGAAATTTTAATCGAAATCCTGGAAAATTGTTTTCTAATTGTATATTTATTCTTGAAATTTAATTTTACTTAAATATTTCAAATGAATTCAATTTTAAACCAGTTACATTTGCAATTTTCATTAGTATAGATGAACTACAAAAGCTTTTTATTTGAAATTTTGCACAATTTCAATTTTAAATGAATTTCATTAGAAATTTTAAAAGCATAGATTTTTAAAAAAAATTTAATTGATTATTAAAAATGGTGGATTTTCAGAAGAATTTTAGTTTAAAACACTAAAACAAATTTAATTTTGAAGCAAAAACATATTATTGGAGAAATTTAATTATTTTTCGAAAAAGTAAAATTTTTCTTAGAAATTCAATAATTTTTTTCTTATTTATTCTTTAAAGAATTAAATTATTTTCACAAATTTTAATCAAATTCTTTTTCAAACTATTCAATTTTTTAAAAAATAATTTTAATAAAATTCTTCCTAGAAATTGAATTAATTTCCAAAATTTGACCAAATTTAATTATTTCTAACTTCTACTATTTTTAATAAAATTTCATACAAGAATTCAATTATTTAAAAAGAAATTTTAATGACATTCGTTTTAAGAATTCAATTATTTTTCAAAAATAATATAATTCTACGCAAAAGTACAAATATGTTAAAAAAATTTCAAAAATTCTCGTCAAAATTTAAATTATCTTTATAAATAATAAAATTTTTCTCCAAAATTCAATTACTTTTCAAAATTTTAATAAAATCTTTGGCAGAATTTCAATTATTTTCCAAAATTTTAATAAAATCTTTGGCAGAATTTCAATTATTTTCCAAAATTTTAATAAAATCCTTGGCAGAATTTCAATTATTTTCCAAAATTTTAATAAAATCCTTGACAGAATTTCAATTATTTTTAAAATATGTATAATTTTCATGGAATTTAAAAAAAAAAGAAATTATTCTTATTAATTTTATTAAAATTTGTCAAGAAAATTCAATTATTATTTAAAAATTTGCTGATAAAATTCTTCATGAAAATTCAATTATTTAATAAAATATTTATTTTTATAAATAAATAATTAAATTCTCGTAGAATTTTCTCATAAATACTGATATAAAATTGAATTTCAATTAAAATTTTAAATTATAATTGAATTCTTGAAAACATTATAGTCGTGGATTTTTAGAAATAATTAAATTTTCAAAAGGTTTAAAATTAAAATCCTTGAAAATTTGAATTTTTCATACTTTTAACGAACAATTCTGTAGAACTAATTTTTTTAAAAATTATTTGAACTTTTTAATTTTTAAATATACAATTTTGAAGAATTTTTTAATAATCGATGAAATTTCGTAAAATTGAATTGAAAACAAGTGGATTTGAAAATTCTCAAAGAACTTTTTGAAAAATTCTTAAAAATAATTGATTTGAAGAAGAATAATCTTCTAATTAATAATAAATGTAATTTTAAAAACCGGGAAAAATTCCATTTTTTAATCTGGAAAACCTAGAAAAGTAAAATTCAAGTTTTATTTCTTTTAACAATTTCTATTATTAATCTGTGATTTTTTATAGGTTTTTAATGCGGTTCCGAACAGTCAGTATACTTCTCGTGTGGATTTTGAAATGTTTCGATTTTTACGAAATATTTTCTGAAGACTAAACAAAAATAGCAAAGTGGTCGCCAAAAAATTTTTCCATTTCATCTTTTATGGTGGAATACATAGTTATGGATTCCAGAGAATGCGCGGAAAAAATTGTCTTCTCAGAATGTAACTTTTTATTTTGTTAAAATCCCACTGTTGATTCTTTCGAAGTTTAATTTCTTCCAACAATTTTTATTTATTATTTTTCTATCTTTATCCTTTTATCATTAAAAACAAGGAAAATATTGCAAATTATAAATTTCTCACAATTTATTAGTCAGTCCAGAATAAAAAATTTTAGAAAGAATAAATTCTTGTCTATTAACAAAGTAAATTTCGATGAATTAAAATATCCCTAGTCTTTTCGCTTAAATAAATGCGGAAAAGAGTAAATATTTTGATAAAAATGTACAAATTAATATTCTAAAGGTTTTTATGAAAAATTATTTAGAAATAGTAAAAAAAAATAAAAATTATTATTAAAAAATTGTTGTGATGTTGATGGGTTTCAATCATAGTTTTGAGGTTATATATATTTTTATTTCAATTTAATTTACGTTTCGATAGCCGATCGGCCATCCTCTTCAGAATATACAAAGAACTAAAAAGAAAATTTTATCGTTGGAACAATATTTCTCAAAAAACATATATAAACAATCACAATTCAAATTATAAATGATTAAGTCACTTACAGGTTATGTCAATTAGAAAATAATTATTTTAACTTAAGGGAATTATATATCCCAATATCATAATGAAAAAACAATGCTGCGTTCGGTCTCACGTCGATGACACGAAGCTGCATGATGTTATCCGTTTTAATTAATAAGTTATAACAATAACTATACATCAACAAAAATACAGGCCACATGTCATCGACATGAGCACGATACGTATAGATGTTATGGATAGCAGACTACATTTAGATCAGGTGTCGGTACTGTGCACAGATTAAAAGGGTTGAGAAACTTGTATACATTAATTTACGTAGGTGACTTACATGAATTTACTTATTATTGCAAGTATTAGCGATGAAATTTTTATATGAGCGATTTAAATATTGAGTGTCACTCTTGACATTAACGGAATCTGAATGTTTTAAAATTTGAATCATTTCCAAAAAATTTCTCTTATACCAATTTGTTTCATTCGATAGAATTTTCGTATCATCAAAATTAAAAGTGTGATCATGATCATGCGAGTGATGTACCAGGGCCGTGATGTTCGTGTCTCTTCCACAACTCTTTTTATGTTCACAAATTCTCTTCTTTAACTTTCTGGATGTTTGACCAATATATACCGCGTTACAGTCTTTACACGGAATTCTGTATACCAAATTTGATTTTTCTAACATTGGTGTCCTATCTTTCATTGTACGGAAAATATCTCGATTATTATTTTCAGTCTGAAATATAGCTTTAAAATTATGTTTTTTACAAATATCACCAAAACTTCTATTAGTTGCTGAAGTATAAGGAAAAACAATAACATTACTCATATCAAAATTACTTATTTTATTATTATTATCATTATTATTATTTGAAATCTTACTTAGTCTTAACTCCACATATTTCCTAATAAAACCTTTGGGATAATTGTTAATCTTTAACGTATTATAAATGAGATCCAAATTCTGTTCATGAAATTTTTCATGAGCCAGTTTTATACCTCTATCTACCAAATTATTAATGGTACTAATTTTATACCTAAAATGAGTATTCGAATTAAAATCGAGATATTTCCCGGACCAAGTAGGTTTCCTAAACCAATTTGTAATTAATTTACTTTTATCATTAATAATAGTTACATCCAAAAAATTAATTTGAGAGTTTCCTACCTCAATGGTAAATTGAATTCTCTGGTTATAATTATTAAATTCATCCAATAGGTAATTTACTTTATTTCTAGGTATTATAGTCAAAATATCATCTACATATCTAATAAAAATAAGTGGTGTAATGTTATTGTTTTTCCTTATACTTCAGCAACTAATAGAAGTTTTGGTGATATTTGTAAAAAACATAATTTTAAAGCTATATTTCAGACTGAAAATAATAATCGAGATATTTTCCGTACAATGAAAGATAGGACACCAATGTTAGAAAAATCAAATTTGGTATACAGAATTCCGTGTAAAGACTGTAACGCGGTATATATTGGTCAAACATCCAGAAAGTTAAAGAAGAGAATTTGTGAACATAAAAAGAGTTGTGGAAGAGACACGAACATCACGGCCCTGGTACATCACTCGCATGATCATGATCACACTTTTAATTTTGATGATACGAAAATTCTATCGAATGAAACAAATTGGTATAAGAGAAATTTTTTGGAAATGATTCAAATTTTAAAACATTCAGATTCCGTTAATGTCAAGAGTGACACTCAATATTTAAATCGCTCATATAAAAATTTCATCGCTAATACTTGCAATAATAAGTAAATTCATGTAAGTCACCTACGTAAATTAATGTATACAAGTTTCTCAACCCTTTTAATCTGTGCACAGTACCGACACCTGATCTAAATGTAGTCTGCTATCCATAACATCTATACGTATCGTGCTCATGTCGATGACATGTGGCCTGTATTTTTGTTGATGTATAGTTATTGTTATAACTTATTAATTAAAACGGATAACATCATGCAGCTTCGTGTCATCGACGTGAGACCGAACGCAGCATTGTTTTTTCATTATGATATTGGGATATATAATTCCCTTAAGTTAAAATAATTATTTTCTAATTGACATAACCTGTAAGTGACTTAATCATTTATAATTTGAATTGTGATTGTTTATATATGTTTTTTGAGAAATATTGTTCCAACGATAAAATTTTCTTTTTAGTTCTTTGTATATTCTGAAGAGGATGGCCGATCGGCTATCGAAACGTAAATTAAATTGAAATAAAAATATATATAACCTCAAAACTATGATTGAAACCCATCAACATCACAACAATTTTTTAAAATTTATGAAAGTTTTGGAAACATTAAACAACATCTCCTCGATATATTAATTTATCGTAATTGTTATTTAAAAATTATTATTATTTAATGCTAGGAAATTAATAAAAAGCCAAAATTTGAATGCAATTTTCCATTTTTAATAAAAAGAAATTATAAATTACATTTTTGTTTTATAACTAATTAGAAAAAATTTATGAAATTAGAAATTGAAAAAAAAGTAAAAATTATCTAAAGCTATAGGAAATTAATAAAAACCAAAAATTTGAATGCAATTTTCAATTTTTTACGAAAAGAAATTATAAATTGCATTTTTGTTTTATATTTTACTTAGAAATGGTAAAAAAATAAAAGTTATTATCTAATGCTAAGAAATTAATAAAAAGCAAAAATTTGAATGCAATTTTGAATTTTTAAAAAAAAGAAATCATAAATTGCATTTTCATTTTATTTTTATTTTATTTTTTTCTATAATTACCCCGATTAATATTTAAAATACAAACATAAATTTATAATTTTATTAAACAAATTTCTTCTTTATTAAAAAAAATCAAAAAAAGAAATAACTTCAAATAAGACTTTTTAATAATATTTATTTAAAATACGTGTAAATTTATAATTTGCAATATTCTCCCTGTTTTCAATGATAAAAGGATAAAGGTAAAAGAAACTTGTAAATTGTTGATCGTGAGAGGTCGTTTTTTTCCTCTCTTTCCTTTCTTTTTTAATATAAAAAGCAAGTATGAACTTAATATCGCGCAAAAGATATGAATATTATTTGCTTGGTAATCTTCAATTTCATTTGCCTCTTTCTCTTTTCTTATATTCTCACAGAGAGAGCATTTAATATATTTTCTTTTCTTTTTTCCCTTTTTTTCCCATCGCAAGGAAACAAATATTCAATTTAATTATAACTATAATCCTCATTATTGTGTTTTCATAGAAATGCCCATTAAATAATTATTTTCTGCTTCTCTTTATTGCATCGTATTCCATTACTGAAGATATTTTGTAATCGTTTTTGGAATATAATTGACTCTTCATTATATATAGAAAACCTGAAATTATTCAAATTATTTCCTATTATTTCACAAAGTCATGTCTTGTTCTACTAATTATTTAATTTAATTAATAAGCGTACACTCTAATTGTCATTTGAAATGGATTAAAGTGTTGGCGTTCTCTGTATATATATTTTTCAAGCGTGTCGTTCGTTAGTTTGTTCAAAATATTGTTTATTGTCATTGTTAACTTTTTTTATTGTTTTTTAAATCTATTTTATATTTTTTATTTTTATCATTGTTAATTATTGTCATTCCTTATTATTCTCCAGTTTCTTATTAATTTATTTTTCTATTATTTATTTATCTATTATTTTATATACTATTTTTTGTACTTTCTTTGTACTTTTTTGTACTTATTTTATTATTGTCGCTATTATTTAATATTTTTTTAATTTGTTTTATTTTATTTATTTTACTAGCAATTGTTACGTTAGGAATACGAAAATAATAAACTTCTACATTTGGATTTAATTATTTTATTAAATAATAAATTTTTCCGCAAGAATTCACAATCATTATTTTTTTAAATAAAAATATTATTCGGAGGAATTTTATTATTATGAAAACATTTCTTTTTTAAATTTCTTTAAAAAAAATCGACCATTTTCATAATTAATAAATTTTTTTGGCAGAATTAAATTATTTTTTTAAATAATCTAATTTTTGTATAACAAAAATTTGATTAAATAGAAAATAATAAATTTCTTCCCTAAAAATTAAATTATTTTTTATAAATTAAAAAATTCTTTTGGAGAATTCAATTCTTATCTTTTTTTGTAATAAAATTCTTAGCAAGAGTTTAATAAATATTTTTTGTTAAGAATAAAATTAAATCATTAGAATGAACGAAATAAACATTTTTTTTGCAAATGTACGATTAATTATTTTTTCTAAATAATAAGATTCTCAGCAAGAATTCAATAAATATTTTTTAAAATAATTAATTTTTGATATGAATCTAATTATTATTTATATATAAGAAAAATTTTCTGAAAATTCAGTTATTTTTACAAAATAATATAATTCTTCGAAGGAATTTAGTTTTTTTCATAAATAATAAAATTTTTATTAAGTATTTAATTATTTTAATGAACAAAGTACAAAAATAAACCTTTTTTTTGCAAAAATACAATTAATTTTTATTTTTTAAAATAAAATTCTCAGAAAGAATTCAATGAATATTTTTTAAAATAATTAATTTTTGATAATGAATTCAATTATTATTTATTTATATATAAGAAAAATTTTCTGAAAATTCAGTTATTTTTACAAAATAATATAATTCTTCGAAGGAATTTAGTTTTTTTTCATAAATAATAAAATTTTTATTAAGTATTTAATTATTTTAATAAACAAAGTACAAAAATAAACCTTTTTTTTGCAAAAATACAATTAATTTTTATTTTTTAAAATAAAATTCTCAGAAAGAATTCAATGAATATTTTTGAAAATAATTAATTTTTGATATGAATTCAATTATTATTTATTTATAAATAAGAAAAATTTTCTGAAAATTCAGTTATTTTTACAAAATAATATAATTCTTTAAAGGAATTTAGTTTTTTTCATAAATAATAATATTTTTATTAAATATTTAATTATTTTAATAAACAAAGTACAACTTTCTTGCCATTTTCATAATTAATAACATTTTTTCGCAGAATTAAATTATTTTTTTAAATAATCTAATTTTGTATAACAGGAATTTGATTAAAAAGAAAGCAATAAAATATTTCTCAAAAAATTCAACTATTTTTTATAAATTATAAAATTCTATCGGAGAATTCAATTCTTATTTTTTTGTAATAAAATTCGTAGTTAGAGTTTAATAAAAATTTTCGTGAAGAATTATATCATTTGAATAAATAAAATACACCTTTTTTTGCAAAAATACCACTAATTTTTTTTAATACTATTCTCAGCAAGAATTCATTAAATATTTTTAAAAATAATCAATTTTTGATATGAATTCAATTATTATTTTTGTAAAAAAGAAAATTTTTCGGAAAATTCAATTATTTTTATAAGTTGCAAAACTTTTCAGAGAAATTCAGTTTTTCCATAAATAATAAAATTCTTGTTAAGTATTCAATATTCAATCGAATTCGATTCAATATTTATTTTAAAAAAATTATTTGGAGGAATTGTAATATTATGAAAACAATTTTTTTTAATTACTTGAAAATAATCGACCATTTTCATAATTAGTAAAATCTTTTGGCAGAATTTAATTATCTTTTTTAAATATTCTAATTTTTAAGAGGAATTCGAATATTTTTTATTAGCATAAAAAAAATTATTTGGAGAAATTGTAATATTATGAAAACAATTTTTTTTAATTACTTGAAAAAAATCGACCATTTTCATAATTAGTAAAATTTTTTTGCAGAATTTAATTATTTTTTTTTTAAATTCTAATTTTTAACAGGAATTTGATTATTTTCAGAAAATAATGAAATTCTCCCCAAAAAATTCAATTATTTTTCATAAATTATAAAATTCTTTCTGAGAATCTAATTCTTATTTTTTTGTAATAAAATTCTTAACAAGAGTTTAATAAATATTCTTGTGAAGAATTAAATCATTTGAATAAATATATAACTTTTTTTGCAAAAATACAATTACCTAATTATTTTTTTTTTTCAATAATGAGATTCTCAGCAAGAGTTCAATAAATATTTTTAGAAATAATTAATTTTTGGTATTAATTCAATTATTATTTATTTATATATAAGAAAATTTTTTCGAAAAATTCAATTATTTTCATAAATAAAAAATCTTCCTGTTAATTATTTAATCATTTTAATAAATAAAATAAATCTTTTTTGCAAAAATTCAAATATTATTTTTACAAATAATAAAATTCTTAGCACGAATTTGTGATAAATAATTAATTTTTCGTAAGAATTTAATTATTATTTTATTTTTTGAATATTGTTTCTTAGATTATTTTATTTTCCTATTTTTTGTTTTCTATCGTATTTTTTTATTTGTCCTTTGCTCTTCATTTTCTTGTATCCAAGAAAAAAGTGTCTCTACTCTTGAAATAGTGAATTAGCGTCTCATTTATACGGTTAGAAAACGTTTATAAATTTTATATGAATATTCCCTTGGACTATAATTTACTGCGTGAATGACAATCTAGACAAATATATTGAAATCATTTATTTTTTTATAGGCGTGAGGAAGGGAATCAGAGAGAGAAAGACAAAAAAAATCAAGCAGCTGTATCATCACGAATTTTAAATCTTCTTCTTCATCGGCGGAGAGACGGTATCTTCAAAAAAAAAAAAAAAAAAAAAAAACCAAAAAAAAAGTGAACCGAAGAGAAGGTGAACCGAAAAAAATAGGAAAATTCAGCATAACGTTTTTTTTAAAAGAAGATAGAGAGAGAGACTGATAGTCGGCGGCGAAGATTAGAGAATTTCCGAATTGTATCGTTCAAAGTATGGCTCCGAAATACGATCGATTTGTTATGGAATGACCCCTCAACGAATCTCTCCTTCTCTCTCTCTTACACACTCAGTTCGTCTCTTGCGCGAATCTCTCCACATCATTCTCTATTTTTCTCGAATCGTCTCTTCTTCTTCTTCTTTTCCATTTGCTTTGGTATCGTTTCTTCTCTATTTTATTTCCATCTCGGTTTCTCTTTTTCTGTTATCGTTTACTGTCGTCTTTCTCGCGTGACGAGAGCGAGTGAACAAGAGAGAGAGAAAAAAAGAGAGAGAGAAAGAGAAAAAGAGTGAGCGAGAGATAGGGGGAGTGTGTATTTGTCCGTCTCGCTCCAACTCGCACGAATTGACGGAGTAAGAGAGACGACTTTGTCGGCGCTCGCGGCTCAGATCAAAAGCGCCGACTGTTTCCTCCCCTCCGTCCCGTTGTGCCCCAGCTCGCCACCAAACCACAGAAAACGAGGGACCGGTAAAACCGACGCCAGGCTACTATAGTAACATAAATATCATCCGCTTATCTTTATTGATTTCGATATAATTATCACCCCGTTATTTCGACTGGGGGCTTTTTCTTCTATTGAAAATGCACCCGCAAAAAAATAAAAACAGGGCAGAGGAGGGTAAAAAAAAGAAAAAAAAAAGAAATTCACTAGTTATCTCTCACACCCAATGTGCGCACGATTTCGATTCACGGCAGCTGCTGCTGTTGCTGCTGTCGTCGTCGTCAGAGTCTCCGTTTTTCCCTCCGCACATTTCGAAAATCGGATTAACTCCCTGGAAAGTTAAGTTGACGGAAAAATTTCCATAGGCTTCTCTTCTCTCCTCTCTTCTTTTTTTTTCCCCCATGGGGAACACCAAAATTCTATAGGCAAATTTCATAGAATTTATACATTAACACCATTGGAATTTCAGTTACTCATTTTCACTAATGTTTTCTTTCTACGAATTTTTCTTCAACTTTTTTTCTATTTCTTTTAAATGTGAATTTCTAGTTTTCTAATTTTTGTTTTCGGCAGAAAATTTCTTTTTCTGGATTCTATATTGAGAGGTCAATAATTTTGATTTTTCTATTCTAGTTCTGGTTGTATAGAAAATTCAATTGAGTTTTTTTTTAATTTAGAGAAAATAAAAGAAAAAAATGAGTGAAAAAACTCGGTTGCCACGCAAAGTGGAAATCGGCAAAAAACCTGGAATTGTCAGGAAATTTTATGAATCTTGAGAAAACCTGGAAAAGTCGGGGAATTATAGAAACGAAAATCGAAAAAGTTGTTCTCTTCTAATCGTATTTATTCTCGAAATCTAATTTTACTTAAATATTTCAAAATTAGTTCAATTTTAAAACAGTTGCATTTGCAATTTTCATATGTAGACGCGAACTTTAAAAGCTTTTTATTGCAAAATTTTGTACAACTGCAATTTTAAATGAATTTAATTAGAAATTTTAAAAACATAGAGTTGAAAAAAAATTTAATAACTAGAATTCTTTTGAAACTAGTTAAATTTTTTAATAGGAATATTTACTTGATTATTAAAAAAACGGGGATTTATAGAAGAATTTTAGTTAAAAACAATAAAACAAATTGAATTTTGAAGCAATTACGTATAATTGCAGAAAATCAATTATTTTTAAATGTATACTAACGTTCTTCTTTGAAATTTTATTATTTTTATTTATTCTTCAAAGAATTAAATTGTTTTCACAAATTTTAACTACGTTTCTTTTGGAACAATTCAATTTTTTCAAAATAATGTTATTAAAATTCTTCGTAGAAATTTAAGTAATTTCTAAAATTTAGCCAAATTCAATAATTTCTAATATCTACTATTTCAATAAAATTTCACGAAAGAATTCAATTATTTAAAAAGAAATTTTAATGAAATTCGTTTCAAGAATTCAATTAGTTTTCAATAGTAATATAATTCTTCGCAAAAGTCTAATTATGTTAAAAAATTTACAAAAATTCTCGTCAAAATTTAAATTATCTTTGTAAATAATAAACATTTTTTACGAAATTTAATTATTTTCAAAAATTTTAAAAAAATTCTTGACAGAATTTCAATTATTTTTAATATATATTTATAATTTTCGCATGAAATTTTGCAAAAAAAGAAATTATTCTTTAAAAATTTTTCAAAATTTTATCAAGAAAATTCAATTACTATTTAAACATTTCCTGACAAAATTCTTCATGAAAATTCAATTATTTAATAGAATATTTATTTTTATAATTAAATAATTAAATTCTCGTAGAATTTTCTCATAAATACTGATATAAAAATGAACTTCAATTAAAATTGTAAATTCTAATTGAATTCTTGAAAACATTATAGCCGTGAATTTTTAGAAATAATTGAATTTTCAAAAGCTTTCAAATTAAAATCTTTAAAAATTTGAATTTTTTTCTCGTACAATTTTCTAATAAATATTGATATAAAAATTAATTTTAGTTACAATTTTAAATTATAATTGAATTCTTGAAAACATTATAGCCGTGGATTTTTAGGAAAAATTGAATTGAAAACAAGTGGATTTGAAAATTCTCTAAGAAATTTTTGAAAAATTATTAAAAATAATTGATTTGAAGAAGAATAATCTTCTAATTAATAATAAATGTAATTTTAAAAACCGGGAAAAATTCCGTTTTTTAATCTGGAAAACCTAGAAAAGTAAAATTCAAGTTTTATTTCTTTTTACAATTTCTATTATTATTTTCAAAAGGTTTCAAATTAAAATCTTTGGAAATTTGAATTTTTCATACTTTTAACGATCAATTCTGTCGAATTATTTATTTTTAAAAAATTCTTATAACTTTTTAATTTTTAAATATAAAGTTAAAGAATTTTTCAATAATCGACGAAATTTCGTAAAATTGAATTGAAAACAAGCGGATTTAAAAATTCTCAAAGAAGTTTTTGAAAAATTTTTTTTAAATAATTGATTTAAAGAAGAATAATTTTCTAATTAATGCAACTTACAATTTTTATAAATAATAAAATTTTTCACAAAAATTCACATACTTTCAGAATATTAACCAAAATTCTTAGTAAAAATTTAATTGTTTTTATAAATTTTAATAAATATTTCGAAGAATATTCTTATTGTTAAAAAATTCATCATTTTTGTGAATAAAAAAATTCAATTATTTTGAAAAAATTTCCTAAAACTTTAACTACTTTCAGTATAAATAATAAAATTTTGGTATAATTTAATTTATTTTCAGAAATAATAAAACTTTTTCCAAGATTTCAATTATTGTTTTTATAAATAATAAAACTTTTTTCAAGATTTCAATGATTATTTTCGTAAATAATAAAGTTGTTATGCAAAAAAAATAATAATTTTTACGAATAAGATCATTTTTGTCAAGAATTAAATTTAAAAAATTTTAAATTTTTCGAAAATTAAATTTTCAAATTAATAAAATTCTTAAAAAGAATTAATTTATTTTTATAAATAATATAATTCTTTGCAGAAATTACAATAATAGAAGAAGTTTTAACCAAACTTTTATAAATATTGGTAAATTTTGCAGAAGTTATAAATTTTCATGTATTTATAATTTTATACCAAATTAAAATTCTTCAAAATCTTGAATTTTTTAAGTTGTTTTTCAAAGCTCCTTTAAAAATTCAATTATTTAAAAAAAAATATTACATTTGTGAAGGTTGTTGATTTTATGTTATTAACGAATCTATTATTTTTCCAAAATTACTTTAAAATATTTAGAAAAAATTAATTTTAAGAATTTTTTTAGAATAATGTTTTAAAAATTAATTATTTTGAACTTTTCCTGTTAAATATTTTCAATAATTTAGATTAATATTGTTTTTAAAAACTATGACGCCAATTATTATGAAAATTGTAATTTTTGTATTTAAATAATTGAATTCTCGAAGAACTTTTAAAAAATTATTAAAAATTATTGCCTTAGAGAAGAAGGTTAGTTATAAATTTTGTAAATTATAAATATATAATTAATGTTTATATTTGGATTATAGATGTAATTTTTAAAATTAATTAAAATTCAGGAGGTATGAAACTGAAGTTTTTTAAATTTTAATTCCTTTATCTTTTCACAGTAAATAGGAATAAATTTTTGAAGTTAATAACAATTATTTAAATATTCATTTGACAAAGTTGTTAAAACTTTGAATATTTTTAATTGGAAATCAGTGAAGAAAATATTTTCGGTGCAATACTGATTAAAATAAACGACTTTTTCGACTTGTTTTTAAAACTTTTATCGACTAATGTGATGACTTTTTTTTGACGCACTTAAAGTCGATCCAAAGGCCTCTTTTTCATTATAGAGAATCGTAAAAAAGAATGGAAATACTATTAATAATTTTCAAATTACCAGTATCTTTTTTATTTTCCTCCAGTTTCGTTTAATAACTTGAAATGGAAATGATTTTTAAATCTAAATGGAATTCAATTTTAATCGAATGCTTTTTTAGTCGTTGCTCTTGATTCTGGGTTACGTTTCGACCCTGGTTGCAAGAATCATATTTTCACTCGAGTGCCAGTTTCGATTCCGGTTTTTCTGTTCCACGTTTGGTTCTGGTTTAATGTATTCAGTGCAAGGTTTTTTCTTTCTTTCTTTCTCTTTTTTTGCCTCTTTCTTTTTTCTTTTCTTTTTTTTTTGGTTCATAAAGATCCCCTTTCTATCTATCCTACTTTAATGAAATAAAATAAATGCAAATCTCTCGCACTCTCTTTTTTGAGGTCTCAACTTTGAACCCCGCATTTATTTCTCTACGATTGTTGACTATATTTAAGTGACTATTTTAATGAGATCTATAAAGAAGTCGAATGTATAAATGATAGAATCTAGTTTCTAGTTTGTTGATTTGAAAAAAAAAAATAGAGGGAGAAAAAAGAATATTGTTGTCGTCGTGGTCGTCGTGGTTGTTGAATGCGTATAAGTATGTAATGCTTCGAAGAACTCTTTGATCTTATGCTTTTAGAAAAACCGGACGAAATATGCGACCCAAACGAAATGTCCTCTTATCGGTCGCATCGGTTCCACTTTGGCGAAGGAGACTGTCCCGTAATAGGGATCTGGACGTAATAAATAGAGAGGCAACTATAGCTCGAATGTTACGAGACGTTATATTATAGCGGTTTACGAGCAAAAGCAGAGGAACCGTTCCACGCAGGTTTCTTTAGTTTCTGTTTGCGAAAAATTCTGCTTCATGAAGATATGTTTTTAGTGATGAACAATATTTTTGGGGAAAAAAATTACTACTGACTTTTAATCGACGAAAAATGTCCCATTGATAGAACTATTTGTTTTTTAATGCAATTTTTGCATTCAGGGATCAAACAAATTTTTTTTATCCCTTTTTTCGTCTCCTTGACATTTTGTCACCAATTTTTCTCTATTTTGGTAATTTGTTACCTTTCTCGCCTTTTTACACGATTCCATTGAATTTTTAGATTCAAAACTGACTCTTTATTTCAAAAATAGTTTCTTGACACCCTTTTCACTAGTTTTCGCACAAATTGATTAACTTTTAGTTTCAAAAATAGTTCTAATTTATTTCAACAATAGTTTCGTTTTCCTTTTCGACTTTTTTCATGATCTGAATCATTTTTGAATTCCAAACTGGTTCAAATTTATTTCGAAAATGGTTTTTTGATACACTTTTCACTATTTTTCATGATTCGATTAATTTTCAGAAACAAAACTAGGTTCAAATTTAAATCGAAAATATTTTTTTGGATTAATTTTTTGATTTAAAACTAGTTCAAATTTATTTAAAAAATATAGTTTCGTTTCTCTTTTTGCCTTTTTTCTATGATTCGCTTAATTTTTTGATTCAAAACTATGGTTTAAATTTATTTAAAAAATTCTTTTATCAGCTTTCTTACTATATTTTTTTTGATTCAATTAATTTTCGGTTCTAATGTATTTCAAAAATAGTTGAATTTATATACAATAAGGAAAAATAAAAAAGCTCAGGAATGTTGAAAAAATTCATTAGCTTAAGAAATTTTTTTTAACATTCTAGAGTTTAGATTAATTTATGGATCGCAGAATTTTAGTTTTTTCACTTTTTTCTATTTTATAAATAACTAGCAATTTAATTATTTTTTAAATAGTAAAATCTTTCCGAAAATTCAATTATTTTAAAAACAACTTCAATGGAATTTCTCGAAAAAGTTGAATTTTTTTAAAACGAATTTAACACATTTCGAAAAAATTCCATTTTTTTCTAAAATTTTAATAAATCCTTCGAAATAATTAAATTATTCTTAAAAATGTAGTAAAATTCTTCGCGAGAATTCAATTAATTTTATAAATAGTAAAATTTTTTGCAGTAATTCAATTATTATGAAAACAATTTTAATTGAATTCAATTATTTTAAAAACAATTTTAATTGAATTTCTAGGAATGAATTGAAATATTTGTAAATATTTCCATAAAATTCAATTTCAACAGAAATTTTTAATTCTTCAAAAATAATTCTATTATTGTCAAAATATTTCAAAACAATTCTATATAAAAATTAATTTATACTTTCAATGCAATTTTTAAATATATTCGTTAAAAAAATTGAAAGAATTCAATTATTTTCGAAAAATAATAAAATTATTGTGATGAATTCAATTATTTTGAATATATAATTAATTTTAATAAAATTCTTTAAAGAAATATTCTTCAAAACAATACTTTAATTGAATTACTCGAAAAATTTCATTACTTTCGAATATTTCTATAAAATTCTTCATAACAATTTTTATATTTTTTTAAATTTTAATATATTCCTCGAAAGATTTCAATTATTTTTATAAATAGTAAAATCTTTTGCAGAAATTTAATTCTTTTCAAAACAATTTTAATAGAATTTCTCAAAAGAATTTTAATCTTCAAATATTAACATAAAATTAATTTATTTTCTCAAATTTTAATAAATTCTTCAGAACAATTCAATTATTTTTATAAAATAAAATAAAATAATATTAGTAAAATATAGTAAAATTTTTCGCAAGTATTCAATTATTTTTAATATAATTTTAATAAAATTCTTTTTCATAAAATTTATTTATTTTTAAAATGTTTAATTAAAATTATTTAAAAAACTCCATTATTTGGCAAAAAATTCAAAGAATTCAAAAAGAATTTAATTAGAATTTTTAAAAATTTAAACGAAATTCTTTCTCGAGAATTCAGTTGATTTATTCAAATTGTAATTTCTCCAAATTGTAATTTAAGCAAATTTCAATTCATACAAATTTTAAATTATCCGAATTTAAGTTACATCAAATTTTATTTGATTCAAAATTTTAATTCCTAGAAATTCCAATCTTTTCAAATTAAAATTACATCAAATTTTATTTGATTCAAAATTTTAATATATCGAAATTCCAATCTTTTAAAATTTAAATTACATCAAATTTTATTCGATTCAAAATTTTTATCAATAGAAATTCCAATCTTTTAAAAATTAAGTTCATCCAAATTTTAAACCATCCAAAATAAACTTTTTAATTTTCCGAATTCTGTGATTAATTTTCAGTTGTTATCGTCTTCATAAAAATTCAAAATTTATTTCTAGTTTACAGGAATCGTTTAATTAAACAAAAATTCTATTTTACTTTTCTTGCTCTTCGCAGTGATTTGAAGGATTAATTATTTTATTTTGTCGAATTATTACAGAAATGTTTTGAAGTTTCTGTCGTGAAAGTATAGAAAATTTCGAAATTTGTTTTCAAACCGAGGCGAGGGAAGAGAAGATGCGTGCAACTAATTTTCAAGTTTCTAAATCCTCGGCAGTTTTTTTGAAAACATTTCACTAATTCCCAGCATTGCGGCAGATGTAGCAACTGTTTGATAACTTTTTATTTTTTTTTCCCCAAGTTGTTAATAACTCGCAGTCTATTCTTGATAAATTTTAAGTTGTTTTTGAAAAGCCGAAGAGCGGATAATGAAATAGAAAGTGGAATTAGTGTGTCATTAGGATTCTAATTTTAGGGACAATTTTCGAAAATATTCACAAATTTCTTGTTATGAATCTGAAAAAATTTTTGTTTTCTCAGTTCAGGATTTTTTTTTCTATTGCTGCAAAGTTATTGAATTTATTTATTTTTGTTTTAGTTTTCGATTGATAATTAATTGAAAATCTTTTGACTGTCAGAAGTATTTTAACTGAGTGTAATAAAAATATTTTGACTATAAACAAAATTTTGTTACTAGAAAGGTTTTGACAGTAAAAAATATTTTGACTAAGAAATATTTTGTTACTAGAAAGGTTTTGACAGTAAAAAATATTTGGATTATAAAAAATATTTTCTTACAAGCAATATTCTAATTATAAAAAATATTTTGGATTGCAAAAAATACTTGGGTTCTAAAAAAATATTTTAACTTTGAATAACAATTTTTAGAGAGTAAATACTTTGACTATATAACTATTTTGGACTTTAAAAAATATTTTGGACTGTTAAAATTATTTTCGACTGCGTAAAACATATTTCGAATTGTAAAAAGTTTTTGAGTTATAAAAATATTTTGCCAAAAAAAATATTTTTCAATGAGAAAACATTTTGAACGAAAAAATCTTTTTCAATGATATTTTTGTCTGTAAAAAATATTTTTCAATGATATTTTTGTCTGTAAAAAATATTTTTCAATAAGAAAATATTTTGAACGAACAAATATTTTTCAATATTTTTGTCTGTAAAAAATATTTTATTGTAAGAAGTAATTTAGCAGATATTTTTCAATAAGAAAATATTTTGAACGAAAAAATATTTTTCAATATTTTTGTCTGTAAAAAATATTTTGTTGTAAGAAGTAATTTAGCGGATAAAAATAATATTCAAGTGCAAAAATATTTGGACCATAAAATATATTCGAAGTGTAGGAAATATTTGTAAAATTGTAAAAAAATAACTGTAAAGAATATTTTTCAGTGAGAAACAGTTTTGCTTTTAAAAAATATTTGAGTGAAGAATCTATATTCTTCAGCGAGAAAATAGTTCTGACTTTATTCATTGATAGTTGTTTCTTTGATATGTACTTCCGGGTACTTGAATAACTCTGTTACGCATTCTTGCCTTAGATTATATTATCATTTTCCTGATTATTCACAATATTTATTCTCCGCTGTGTTTAGTTTAGATACTTATCAAGAGGTTTTTCATTCTTGATTTATATACACAAGAGGATGTTTGGCTCCATTGATATTTCTTTTTCCCTATTCTATTTTTGTCCACACCTCTATTTTTTATTCTCCCAATAAAAAAAAAGAAAGAAAACTTTTGTTTTTCTTAGTTTTTTAGTCATATGGTTATTTTTTAGTCATTTTCTTAGTTCTTGTAATGTCTCTCAGGATTTTTTGTTATAGACTTTTGTGAATAATTGCGGAGAAAGTCGAAGAAAATATTTTTGTTTTGATAAAATTAAAAATATTGTGAATAAATATTATTGTGAATAGTATTGTGAATATTATTGTAAATAGTATTGTGAATATTATTGTAAATAGTACTGTGAATATTATTGTAAATAGTATTGTGAATATTATTCTTCACTGAATTCATGATTCCTATTCTTTATTGGTAATTTCTGTTTTCAAACTCCTCGACAAAAGCGCACGATCCTTGATTACATGGTTCTTGATTCTTCACTCTTCATCCATGATTACTTGTTTTTGAAGAGCACGCTAGTTGATTCTTCGATAATATCCTCAGACTCTTTTTATGATTCCAGTTTCTAGAGTCTTTGGTTCAAAATTTAATTCCATGTTATTCGTTGTTTTTTCTTTTTCTCTTTTTCATTCTAAGTTTCTTAGAGAGAAATCAAGATTGTAGAAACGAAAGACTTAAGAAGAGTGTAGAAAATACTTTTTTAGTCTTTGCGGGGAATTAGAAACGATCGCTTTTGGAAATTGTTTTTTTACTATTTGATTTGTAATTCCTTTTTGCCATTTTCTTTGAAACTTTAGTTTTGAAATCCGAAATTTTTGTGTTATTTATCTTTCGAAAATTATTGCGATGAAAGGTGTGAAAAAAATTAACATGTTTGTGACATTTGTGAACAAATTCGCCTTTTTTCTCCCTAATGACTAATGTGACTTTTTTTGCCCCGTAAAGTCGATTCGAGTCCGGCGCAATTTTTATCTTTTTATTCTAGATATTTTTCTTCGTTAGCAAATGATAATATTTTTTTTTTCAACTTGCAGATGATTCGCAACTTCCAGGTTCAGCATTGAAATCCCAATTCCAGGTTGTTGATTCGAATGAAAGCGTGAAGAAATCAACATTCTCGAAACACTCGCAGTGGGATTAAAAGAGCCGGGAACTGGACAAATTGGATTTGTTCAAGGTGTGTGGGTGCGTGAAGATTATTAATAGTCAGTGTCCGATTTTTTGAGCGCTGTCAGCGACATATCGGAGTTAACTCTGGTACAACCAAGTTTTTTTCAAGCCTTGCGTTTTATTCTTCTTGCCCTCGCTCTCTCGCTCGCTCTCTGTCTGTCTCTCTCTTACTCTTGGGCCCCCACTCACTTCCCCCGGCGGCCGCAGCTGTCTTTTTCCTTTTATCAGCCGACTTTCCGACAAAGGAATAAAGAAAAGAAACAACTAGCCTTGCTGTGCACCAGGGAAGAGGCGACCAGTGGCGTAAGAAGACTCTTCTCTCACTTGTACTACCGAGGTCTTCAATAATTCTTTTCGCATAAGGGAAATATATATTACCTCGCGCTCAAATCGAGAAAGATATTTTAGATGAGAAAAGACACTTTATTGGACAAGTAAATCTGATTTAAACAATTTTCGCAAGTGGATTTCAAGTCTCTTTTTCTCTTTCTCTCTCTCTTTTTTTTTCTTTTTGGTACCGTTTTCGAATTTTTTCATTCATTCCTTCTTGGAAGAGAGGAAAGGAATTAAAGTTTGTTTTGTCAAAAAAGAACCTTTTTAATTGCAAGTGGAAATAATTGTTGGATTTCGATCAGTGGAATTGTTTAATTAAAATTTCGGATTTACATTGAATTCAATTTTAAGGCGATGTTAATATAATTGAAATTAAAATTACTTTTTTGGCACTCGACTTCTATTTGTATTTTTTTTTTTTTTGCTCATCTTTTCTTTTTGATGCCTTTTTCGAATTTTGATTAATTTAAATGAGAATGGGATGAAAATTAATCGCAGGGTTGACACACTTTTACTCTTTTCAAATTCCCTTACTTTTCCAGGTATTCCAGGTTAAGAAACGGAATTTTTTCAGATTTTTAAAACTACAATTATAAATTAGAAAATTATTCTTCTTTAAAACAATTATTTGTAATAATTTTTCAAAAAGTTCTTTGAGAATTTTTAAATCCACTTGTTTTCAATTCAATTTTACGAAATTTCATCGATTATTTAAAAATTCGACAAAATTGTATATTTAAAAATTAAAAAGTTCAAATAATTTTTAAAAAAAATTAATTCTACAGAATTGTTCGTTGAAAGTAGGAAAAATTCAAATTTTCAAGGATTTTAATTTGAAAAATTGAAACCTTTTAAAAATTCAATTATTTCTAAAAATCCACGACTATAATGATTTAAAGAATTCAATTGTAATTTAAAATTGTAACTGAAATTCATTTTTACATCAATATTTATGAGAAAATTCTACGAGAATTTAATTATTTAATTATAAAAATAAATATTCTATTAAATAATTGAATTTTCATGACGAATTTTGTCAGCAAATTTTTAAATCATAATTGATTTTTCTTGATGAAATTTTAAAAATGTATTTAAGAATAATTTCTTTTTTCGAAAAATTTCATGCGAAAATTATAAATATATATTAAAAATAGAAATTCTGTCAAGGATTTTATTAAAATTTTGAAAAATAATTGAAATTCTGCCAAGGATTTTATTAAAATTTTGGAAAATAATTGAATTTTTGGGGAAAAATTTTATTATTTATAAAGATAATTTAAATTTTGACGAGAGTTTTTGTAAATTTTTTAACATAATTGAACTTTTGCGAAGAATTACATTACTTTTGAAAAATAATTGAATTCTTGAAACAAATTTCATTAAAATTTCTTTTTCAATAATTGAATTCTTTCTTGAAATTTTATTGAAATAATATAGAGATTAGAAATAATTAAATTTGCCCAATTTGTTTAAATAATTTAATTCTTTAAAGAATAAATAAAAATTATTATTTTCTAAGAATAATTTCACTATAAATTTAAAAATAATTGAATTTCTGCAATAATACGTAATTGCTCCAAAATTAAATTTGTTTTACTGCTTTTAACTAAAATTCTTCTAAAAATTCGCCATTTTTAATAATCAATTAAATAGTCATATTAAAAAATTTAACTAGTTTCAAAAGAATTTTAGTTATTAATTTTTTTTTAAATCTAGGCTTTTAAAATTGCTAATTAAATTCATTTAAAATTGAAATTGTACGAAATTTCAAATAAAAAACTTTTGAAGTTCATCTACTTATGAAAATTGCAAATGAAACTGTTTTAAAATTGAACTAATTTTGAAATATTTAAGTAAAATTAGATTTTAAGAATAAACACAATAAGTTAAGAAAACACTTTTCTATAGAATTTCGATTGGAAGATGAATTAATTGTTGAATTTTGGAATTATATTTTTAGATTTATTTTTAATTGCATTTTTCAATTTACTTTGAATTTAATTTCTGAAATTACTTTGAATTCAAGTTCTGAATTTTTTTTTGAACGAAAGCTCCTTTTAGTACAATAATGAAATTTTTTTGGGAAAAAAATTTAGAATTTGCTAATTTTTAGAATTTGGAATTCGTAATAAATTTAAATTCTGGTTGAATTTTTTCAGTGAATTTTATTCAGAATTGATTGAAATATATTCGCTTCATGGTTTATTCTTCTTTTTTGTACAGTTTTCGATTTTTTTATTAATTTATTCGTTCTTAGAATGGGGGGAAAAATTAATTTAAGTTGAATAATTAATGTTCTGTTGAAAAAATTTGCAATTTCTTCTTTTTCAAGATATAATAATTAATATTAATTTGAATTCATCTAATTTTTGAATAAATCGAAATTCAACAAAAATTCAGTTCGAATTAAAAATGATAGAACTATAAATCGCATTTTTGGCACTTGATTTCTGTTTCTACTTTTTAGTTCATGGATTTCATTCATTTCTTTTAGTTCCGTTTTTGAATTTTTTTCTTTTTCATTTTTGTAATCGAACAAAATTTTTTTTAATTATTAGGATAATTGATTTTTTTAAAGGGAATAGAGAAACTAGAATTTTTTATTTGGAAGATAAAATAATTGTTCAATTTAAATTAGAGAAGAATTTTTAGAATGTAGAATTTCGGAGTAAAATTGAATTTTTACTGGATTTCTTGTATTTTTTCCGCTCAATGGATTTTTCTCTGTTTTGTATTCGTTTTGGAATTTTTAATTCATTGCTTCTTTGGATTTGAAAGAAAAAATTAAATTCTAAGTGGGAAAATTGATTTTTTGTGAAATTCATTGTTTTCTAATTGGAAAAGAAAATAATTGAATTTTAATTAGTATAATTTCTGGAATATGGAATTTTTAATTAAATTGAAACTCTAATAAAAATATTTAGATTTTACTGATTGGGGGACAAAAAAAATCAATTTGAAATAGTGAAAATTTGGAATAAATCGAAATTCTAATAAGAATTTAATTTTAAAGTGAATTTAGAGTGTAATTAGGATAAAACTATTGGCACTCGATTATCGAGTATCGTTTTTGAATTTTTAATTCATTTTGAAACTCTAATAAAAAATCTTGATTTTTCTAATTGGAAGACAAAAAAAATCTTTCAAATAGTGGAATTTTATAAATAAATTGAAATTATAATAATTTAATTTTAAAGTGAATTTAGAGTAAAATTAAAATAAAATTATTGGCACTCGATTATCGTTTTTGAATTTTTAATCTTGGAAATCGAGAAAAAATTTACTTCTTTAATAATTCATCGAAGTTAAATTCATAATTTCAAGGAAAATGATTAGAATTTTTCAATTGAAAACAAAGTTACCATTAAAATAAAATATTTATTAAATTCTAATTTCCATGTTTTGCTAAAATTGGAAAATCGAATGAATAAAGTGGAATAAATGCGAAGAGTCGATTAAATAGAAAAGGAATAAATTGCATATTCTCCTGAAGATTGAATTTTTTAAACTGAATTTAGAATCGATTAAAATTAGAATAGATTTTTCGTACTCGATTTCTTGTTTGTATTCGTTTTTCGACTTTTAAAGGTTCGATAGGTCGTCAGAGGGTTCGTCTTTGTAATTTTTTTTTCTTCATCCTTACCTTCGAGACTTTTCAAATTGATGCTGAGCCTTGAAGGGTTCATTCTACTTCCCTCGCTGGGGATATTCAATCATTTGTAGAAGAAGATTTATTCGATGGGCTTGGCAAGACGTTATTTTACATGCGAGAAAACAAGAGTAGAACAAATTGTTGTTAGTTTTTTTCCCTCTGTGTAGTTGATTATGAGATCTCTTATTTTTTTTTTAAATATTTATTCGAGGAAAATTATAAATTTAAAGAGTTTTTGTTTTGCAAAAAATCGAGAAACGTTTGTTTTTCCACAAAATTTAAATATAGAAATCGAAACATTAAATTTGCTGAATTTTGCCGAAAATTCTTGTGTTGATTTTTCTTTTATTCTTTTTTTCTTTTTTCTTATATTCAATTTTATTTGTATTTTTATTTTATTCGTATATTTTGATTTTTTTGTTTTTTTCCCATTCATATATTTGTTTTATTTATATTTTCTAAATTTTGTGTATTTCTCGTAATTATTTTTTGTTTCGTTTTTATTTTGAGATTTGAATCCTAAAAAAAGGGAGAGAAGTCTCAAAATTAGAATAGAATTTTTCCTTCATTAAGTATTAATTCCGTTTAATATTCCTGAAAACAATATATACAATTCATTAGGGAAATTTCTCTCGAAATGATATACAATCAACTTTTTCGTTTCAAAAATATTACCTGAGAAACCTTTTTAAAATTTTTTCGTTTTTGATTTTAATCCGACAAAAAAAGGAAGATGACGTGTTTATGATAATTTTCTTTTTTTAGTTTTAAACGGATTTGTTTTTTGTTTTTTTTTTTTTTTTTTTTGAAAATATTAAGTATACCGAAAACAATAAGAAAATTCAACTTGCCTTTCAGTTCTTTGAATAAATCAAGAAAGTTAAAAGGGTTCATAAAAATCTACTTGAGACTTTTATCTCGCTATAAGATAAAGAACGAAATGGAACTTGGAAAATAAATGTCAATAGAAGTTGAATTTTGTTTAAGGCACTTTATCTTCATTTTCGTTTTATTACTCACTCTTTTGCGTTTCTTTTTTCTTTCTTATTTTCTTCGTCGTTTCTTTTTTTTCCTCATTTCTTCTCGCATTTTTTTGCGTTATTTAATTTATTCTCCTTTTTTTCCGCAGAGTATTTTTTCTTGAGTTTTTTTTTATTTTTCTTATACATTGCATTTTGTTTACGCTCGTCGATTTTTTGCTTGTTTGTTTATTTTGATTTTGTTTCTATATATTTATTTGTATTTTTGGGTATTTTTATTTTGTTCTATTCCAATGTTTATTCAGTGTTTTTTAATTGTATCGTTGATTTGTAATCATTGTTTTTTTCGTCTTTATTTATTTTATTATAATATTGTTGTCTTTTTATCTCATTTACTGAGTTAATTTTTTGTTTTTTCTATTATTTATTTTATATGTAGTTTTATTTTACTAATATTGTTATTCAAATTTTTATTGATTTTTAACAGATATTTATTTATTTACTATTTATTTATTATTCTTGATTAATTATTTATTTTATTTATTAATTATATTATTATTATTATTATTAATATTAATATTATTATTATTATTATTAATATTAATATTATTATTATTATTATTATTATTATTATTATTATTATTATTATTATTATTATTATTATTATTGTTGTTATTATTATATATTATATTATTATGTTAATATTTATCATTTATTATGTCGTTTATTTTTTTATTTATTTATTTTTAAAAATTAAAAAAAAAATTTTTTTCAATGAATGTTTTCTTTAATTATTTTATACTTTTTCACTAATTATTTTTGTAACGTTTATTGTAGTTACTTTTTTATTACTTATTATTTATTTACTACATAAAAACTTTTCGTCAATGATTTATTTGATTTAGTTTTTAATTTTTTATTCGCCTTTAAAGTTTAATTAGTGAAAAGTCATATCCACTATTTTTAAATTAGTAAAAAATCTACTAATTAAATTAGTAGTTAACAAATTTTACAAATTGGTAAAAATTTTTCTCTTAGTAAAGAGTAAAAATTCTTATGAGTATAATTTTACAATTTTGTACTTTTAGATTTTTACTCAAAATTTATTGGAAAATTAATTCAGTAAAAGTTAGGAAAATTTTAGCGAATTTACGAATTAGTGGACTTTTTTTCTTTGTTTCTTTTTAAATAATTTAGTTTTAGAGTGTACTTCTGCTTTTTTAACCTTCATTCTTCTTTTTAGCTTGTCTTTTTTATCTGTTTTCTCCCCCCTCCCCTCTTTCTCTGGGTATTTAATGTTTTACATATTTTGCACCTGTCGTTTCAATTCTCCTTCACGAATTCATATATAGGAGTTGTATAATTTCTGCAGTAAATTTTATTTTTATTTTTTTTTATTTTTCTCTTTTATTCTTTTATCAATTGCTCCTTTTTTGTTTCATTTTCTTTTTTAATTCTTTCTTTCTTTCTTTCTTATCATTTTCCTTATTTTACTTTAATTTTTCCTTTCTTCCTTTTTTTGTTTTATTTACCCTTTTTTATTTTCTCTAAATTTTTTTATTTTCTTATGTCTTTCCTTTCTTTATTTTCTTTTATTTTTCCTTCCTTCATTTTCTTTTTTCATATTTTTTTCTTTTCTCTTTTTTATTTTTTCGTAATTATTTTTCCTTTTTTTATACTTTCTCTTTAATTTATATTTCATTTGTTTTATTGTTTTAGTTATCCCTTTTTTTCTATTTTTTGCTTTTTATTCTTATATTTTCTTTTTTTATTTTTATTTCACTTGTTTAATTTTCTCTAATTTTTCTATTTTCTTTTGCTTTTCCTTTTTCTATTTTTTTTTATTTTTTCCTTTCTTCTATTTTTTTTATTTTTCTGTTTTTGTTTTATTTCTTTTTTGTTTTTTACTTTTCCTCTTGTCATTCCTATTGATTGATATTATTATTTTTGTACCTCAATTTTCCTCTTTTGGTTTTATTTTCATTTTTAATTTTCTCTTTCTTTATTTTTGTTTTTTTTTACTTTAATTTTTCCTTTCTGATATTGTTTTATTTATTATTTTTCCTTTTTAATTTTCTTTTGTTTTTCTTTCCTTCATTTTCTTTTTTCATATTTTTTTCTTTTCTCTTTTTTATTATTTTTCTTCATTATTTTTACATTTTTTACACTTTCTCCTTAATTTATATTTTTTTTGTTATATTCTTATTTTATTTTCTCCTTTTTATTCTTTTTTTTTGCATTATTTTCCCGTATTGTTTAAATTATTTCTTTTTTTGTTCTGTTTTCTTCTTTTTATTATTTTATTTTTTTATTTTTATTTTATCTTTTTAATTTTCTTTATTTTTTCTATTTTCTTTAGCTTTTTGTTTTTCTATTTTTTCTTTTTTTATTTTCCCTTCTTTTCATATTCTCTTTTTTTCTTTTATTTTATTTAATTTATTCTGTTATTATTTTATTTTCTCCTTTTTATTCTTATTCCTATTGCACTATTTTCCCGTATTGCTTTATTTTTTCCTTTTTTGGTTCTATTTTCTGCTCCTTATTCTTTTGTTTTTCTTTTATTTTTATTTCACCTTTTTAATTTTCTCTAATTTTCTATTTTCTATTGCTTTTCGTTTTTCTATTTTTTCTTTTTTTATTTTCCCTTCTTTTTTTATTCTCTTTTTTTCTTTTGTTTTATTTCTTTTATTCTGTTATTATTTTATTTTCTCCTTTTTATTCTTATTCCTATTGCACTATTTTCCCGTATTGCTTTATTTTTTCCTTTTTTGGTTCTATTTTCTGCTTCTTATTCTTTTGTTTTTCTTTTATTTTTATTTCATCTTTTTAATTTTCTCTAATTTTCTATTTTCTTTTGCTTTTCCTTTTTCTATTTTTTTATTTTTTCTTTTGTTTCTTAATTTCCTTTTTCTTTTTTCTCCTTTTTATCTTTCTTTTTTTTATTTTCTCTTTTTTTGTTTTATTTTATTCTTTTTTTTACTTTTCCTTTTTTTTATTCCTATTGATTGATACTTTATTTTCATCGCAATTTTCCTCTTTTTGTTTTATGTTTTCTTTTCTATTTTCTCTTTTCTTATTTTTCCATTTTTCGCTTTATTTTTTTCCTCTTTTTGTATATTGATTGACATTTTTTCATCTCAATTTTCCTTTTTTTTGTTTTATTCTCCCTTTTTTGTTTTGTATTCCCCCAGTATTATTTTTTTTTTGTTCAATCTTTTTTTCCTACTCTTTTTTTTTATTGTCTCTATTCTGTTTGCTCTTAAGCGTGTCTTTTAATTCTCTTATTGTTTCTACGCGCTTTCATTTTATTTAAATCTACCATATTCTATTTTTTACAGAGATAAAAGTGAATCGCTTTAGTAGTTTCGGAGTGCATCATCTTGTTTCAAAAAGGAGAAGAAAAAAAAAGACAGAAAGCGAGAGAAAGAGAGAGAGAGAGAGATGAATCCTTTTAGCTGATGGTCGATTTGGTTTGAAAAGGGGGAGAGTTCCGCAAAGGATATTTTTCCGACTGGTGGCTGTCATGAGAGAGGCAGTCCGTTTAAAACGCTTGGCGTTTCTTCCTTTGAGGCAAAGGCCGTCTGTGACGGAACACCAAAGGTGCACTTTGCTCGAACATCCTCTTCTCTTTCAGCAGTGCCTGGTAAAGAGATGCGACGCCAATGTTTTCTTCTGAAACACCGCTAGATAATAGCATGCCGGTACAGTCCCCCGAAAACAAAAAAGTCGCCAACGATTTCTCAGTTTTCGAGTATACACATTCTCTTAAAACACATATATACTTTTCTTTCGTGTATATATATATGTACATTATATGTATTGTAGTTTGTTCTCTTTGTTTTCAGTCCGCGGAGAATCAAACGGAGGTTTCGTATCAAAACACTATGGAAAAGAAGACGAGGAGAGTATTTACTGGCGTTGTAGTACGAGTTGCCAGATGTTGGATTACAGATGGTCCCACGCAGTCGTAAATCCTATTATAATTTTTCCAAAAACCATTTTCGACGATGTGCGAACATTTCTTTTTCTTCTTTTTGAAAATTGCGAGTTCCAATTAATTTGGAAGGAGAATTTTCTTTGCTGATTTTAAATTGGGAATCGTCATTGAGTAAAAATACTCTAGGCGAGAGGAGAAATTGTTTGTGTGTGTGTGGATGAAAAAAGGAAGAAGAAGGGAGCGCCTTTTGCATCAGTCGCGGATCGGAACTGAGGTGAACCCTGCCTAAACAGTGAATGAAATGTTCATTGAGATAAACAAACAGCTGGCATGACTTCATTGGACAAACACTATTTTCCTACGTATATATATATATTTACATCTATTTCTCACTTAAATGTTGACGTCTATTTTATTTATCAAAAACAATCAGCCGATTTTTCATTTTCTTTCTTGTACATTGTATATTTATTATGCACAGTGCATAAAACGTGTGAAATCCGAAAATTACGTTGGTACATAACAATAATCGTATTTGATAGAATCGAAAATTATTTAAGAAGATTAATTTTCGGTAAAGCCGAATATTTTTTACCTAAAAAGTATAATAATTTTCGGACAAACCGAAAATTATGTAAATGAAAAGAATTGTTTTCGGTAAAATCGAAATTTAGGTAAATAAAAAGAAAATTACTTACAAAAAAAGTATAATTTTTCGTAAAATCGAGAATTATTGAAGTAAAAGGAATAATTCTCGGCAACACAAAAAATTATGTAAATAGAAAGTATAATTTTTGCTAAAATCGAAAATTATATTCATTACAAGAATAATTTTCCGAAAAACCGAAAATTATGGAAATGAAAAGAATAATTTTCGGTGAAATCGAAATTTTTATGTAAATAAAAAGAAAATTATTTACAAAAAAGTATAATTTTTGGTGAAATCGAGAATTATTAAAGTAAAAAAAAATAATTCTCGGCAACATCGAAAATTATGTAAATAAAAAGTGTAATTTTTGCTAAAATCGAAAATTACATTCATTACGTACATAATTTCCCTTAAAGCCGAAAATTATGTGCGTGAAAAGAATAATTTTCGGTAAAATCAAAAGTTATGTAAAGAGGAAGAAAATTATTTACAAAAAAGTATAATTTTTGGTAAAATCGAAAATTATGTAAGTAAAAAGAATAATTCTCGGCAACATCGAAAATTATGTAAATAGAAAGTCTAATTTTTGGTAAAATTGTTACGTGCATTATTTTCTGTAAAACCGAAAATTATGAACGTAAAAAAAATAATTTTCGGTAAAATCGAAACTTATGTAAATTATTATTTTCTTTAAAATCGAAAATCGTTGGTACAAACAGTAATTATTTATCGCCATTTAATAAACAAACGAATAATTTTTTTGATTAAAAAAATAAACTGGATTGAGTTTATAAAATATAATTTTGAATTTAAACTTTGAATCGTTTTGAATTTGAAAATTTGTTTAGTTTAAAAGTAATTAAAAAATCAAATGATTGTTTTGATAGAGAAAATATTCGTTCAACGAATTAATAATTAATATTCTTAAATTCGCGTCAGAAGTGCAATTTTCGTAATTTTTACACTTTTTTACGCTCGCGCATTCGATACTTTTCGAAATCAAATTTTAATTAATACTCAGCTCTTAATTTTGTTCCTTGATTCACTTTAATATCTTCAAATTGTTTTTATTGATAACAATCCTGAAATCCAACTAGACTTTGAAATCTTTCGCTTAGTAGAATAATTTACAATTCTTTTTCTTTCGTTTTTGATTCAACTGCAGTTGAATAAAAAATAAATGAATAAAAGGAAGTTCATGAATTTCCTTTTTTATTCAGTTGAAATTATTATTCCCAGTTTATAGCTAATAGAATAATTTTCATCGCGAGTCAATAAAAAATGAATAATTTCTTCTAGTTGAAAAAATAGACTGGGATGTCAAATTTAAAGTTGAAAATGATTTACTACTTAGGGGCCAGATGATTGTTTTGCTAGGGAAAAGAATCGTATACAACAGATTCGATAATAATTCTCAAATTCGTGTGCCAAGTGTAATTTCGGTAATTCTTTTCTTCCACTATGCTCGTAGTCGTTATTTTATTTCTAAATTTAATCTTGATAATCGCTCTTAATTTTATTCGCTGATTGATTTTGTCTTCAATTATTTTTCCAAGGATTACAGTTAGCCCCTGGTTTTTAAAACTAATCCCCTTCTTTTCTCTGTTTTCCTCCTTTCTACTTTCCGATCTTCTTAAATTATATAATAAACTCTCCTAAAATACCAAAGATAATTAACAAACTCACTTTTTCCCTTTTTTTTTTAAAAAAAAACTCTTTAAAAAGTTGTCCTTTTTTGTACGTTAGAAAATCTTTTTGTTCTGTTAAATAAAAATGTTTCTCCGTTTTGCAAATTTTAGAAAAATGTTATAGTTTTTCGAAACTTAGAAATCTTCCTATATATTATTTTCTCAAAATTCTTAAATTTTTAACTTGTAATCTTTTCGGAATAATTTTTGTAAATTTAAAGCGTATTTTATTAATTTTTGTTAAAATTTACTTCGTATATTAAAAAATTTACTCTGCAAATACACAATTTGTGTGTTTTTGAAGTTATTCTAAAAATTATTATTTTTCACAATAAATTTTACTATTTTTGAAAATTTGAAGTAAATTTTTCTATTTTTTTTTATAAAGAAATTTTCTTTCGAAATGTTAAAAGTTTTTTAGAAAATAATAACTACTAAAAATTGTTAGGTATTTAAAGAATAAATTTTACCAATTTTGTAAAAAAATTTGTTCTTTAAAATTTTTTTTTTAATTTCAATTTGTTTGAAAGAAATTAAAATTTATTTTAAAAATTTTATTCTAAAAAAATAATAACATTTAATAAAAAATTGAAGAATGTTTAGTTAATTTTGTATAACAATTTTTCAAAATTCCCTCAAACGCAGTACAATTTGTTACTATTTTCAGATTTTTTATTTTAATACATCCAAAGTAATTTTTTTCGAATTTTTATCAAGAAATTTTCTTTTGAAATAGTAAAAATTATTCTGGAAGTAGATATTTTTAAAAATAAATATATTTTTTCAAAGGAAACTTGACGAATTCGAAGTAAATTTTACTAATTTTTATTCAAATTCACTTCTGATGTAGTTAAATTTTCGCAGTTACTTTTTTCATAAAAGTTTTTTAAATTTTCCTCAAACTTGATAAAAATAATTTTTTGTTCAGAGTAAAGAACAGTAATTTTTAAGTCAATTTTTCTAATATTTATAAAAAAACAGTTTTCTTTCGAAATATTGTAAAAGTTATTCTAGAAATACTTAAATTATGTTTAAAGAAAATTACTTTATGGAAAAATTTACTCTGAAAATATTTAATTTTAATAGAAAATTTTTCAATTTCCACTGTTAGTTTTTAAATCAAATTTTTTACCTTATCTTTGCACGTATAGTACAATTTATTATTAAAAATTATTATTTTCAGATGAATTTTTACTAATTTTAAAGTAAATTTTTCTAATTTTTATAAAGAAATTTTCTTTTGAAAATAGTAAAAATTTTATTCTGAAATTAATAGTTTTTAAGTAATGGTGTATAAATTTTACTATTTTTGTAAGTAAGAAATTCACGGAGTTTTAAAAGAAAATTTGCATTCTAATTATGATTTTAATTCAAAGTTTAAAAATATTAAAATATATTTAAAAATCATTGAATTCTTGCGGTGAATTTTACTATTTAAAAAAGTAATTCATTTTTTCCTAAGAATTTTAACAGAACTTTTGAAAATAATTGAATTTAAATAATATTTTTAGAAATAATTGTATTCTTTCGAGAAATTAAAATTTTTTAAAAATAATTGAATTGTTTCCAAGAATTTATTAGAATAGTTTGGAAAATAAATGAATTTTTTCGAAAATTCGTATTAAAAATTGGAAAAAAATTTACTGAATCCTTCAGGGAAATTTTTTAAAAAAATTAACATAGCATTTTTATAAACAAATTGTGTCATTTTTTAATTTTAAAGAAAATAATTTAATATTTTACAAGAATTTTCTTAAAAATTTTTAAATAATTGAATTTTTAAAATAAATTTTACAGACAATCTTGCAAATAATTGAATTTATTTTTGAGATTAACTCACTTTTAGAATTATTTTTAAGAAAATTGATTCTTTGTAAAGACTTTATATAAATAATTGAATTGTTTCAATGGCTTTTTGCAAATTTTATAGAATAATTGAATTCTTTTGTGGAATTTTATTAAAATTGTATTAAAAATAATTTAATTTCTGCGAATAATTTTAGTATTTATGAAAATATAAACAATAATCATTAAATATTTATTTAATAAGTGAATTTTTCAAATTTAGATTATGAATTTATCCAAAAATTGAAATTTGAAAATTTAGTTTTTAAATCAAATTTTTATACTTTCTTAGAACGTAGTACAATTTATTATTAAAAATTATTATTTTCAGATGAATTTTTACTGTCTTTGAAGCAAACTTTTCTAATTTTTATAAAGAAAATTTCTTTCCAAGTAGTAAAAATTGTATTCCGAAGTTAATAGTTCTTAATTATGCGATTTTAATTCGAAATTTAGAAAAATTGAAAAATACGGGAAAAGATAAAAAAATTAGAAATAATTAATAGAAAATTAGTAGGAAAAATAATAGTACAAAAATATCTGATTAAAAATATCTTAAAAATACTTTGAACGTTGGTAATACAATTAATTTTTTTATAGTGCATTTTAGTAATAATTTTTTACTTTTTTTCGTTTTGTTTTAGTGTTCTTTATTATTTTCAGTATTTTTTATTTAAATTACTTTATTCAGTTGATTTTTGTTTAATTACTATTTTTATCAAAAAGTTATTTAAAACTTTGAAAAAATGGTTTTATCATTATTCAGTTAAAATTGCTTCTACAGAGTGTCTAACGGTTAGGGAAGTCAGGGAAAAGTCAGGGAATATCAGAAAACTTTATTAAAAGTCAGGGAAATTTCTAAAAATTTATACAAAAATTAAAATTTCTTTTGAATAAAAATTTTTTCCATCTAACAAAACTTGGAAGATTTTTATTATTGATTGTTTCAATTATTAGATTTTAATTTATTGTCAAATATGTCAGTTATCATATTTTTGGAACAAAAAAGCAGAAATAAAATTAGTAAAAAATTGTGGAAAAGTCAGGGAATTTTTTTCTCAATCCTTGTTAGACACCCTGGTCTACTTTAGCTAATGATTCGTCTCTTTAAGTTGATGTTATTTCTAGTCTAGCTAACTGGTGTATTTTCTTAAATTGATGTTGTTCTTAATTCATCTGATAATTTCTCACAATTAAATAGTATTTTTTTTTACTTTAATTAACGAGTCCCCCATATTTTTTTTCCTCTCTCTCTAAAAAGGTTTCAATGAAGTTTGCTTATATTTCTTTAGGACTGGATTTTCATGAGTCTATTTATTGAGTAGATTAGGTACTTCCCCTTATTCTTGAGAAAAAAAGAAGTAGAAGAAGAAAAAGAAGATGATGAAAAAAAGACGTCTCTTCATAAAGTTTTCTTGCTCCACAAATCCTATACACGCTCTATCGCCCTGAGGGCTTCACTCGTCTTTTATGATTCTTCTCTCCTAACCCCTTTTGTCCAGATATAAATTTGTTGATTATCCGCAGCTTCTTGAAAATGGATCAAATTAAAGCGCTATAGACCAATATCTGGAAATGTCATTTCCCTCTTGTGCTCAATTGGAGAATGGAATACAGATATCTATATATATATATATATATATAGGATATGTCTGAACGTGACATGCGATTTACTGTGTGGTATCTAATGCAGGACTCCCAAAAGTTCTATTACCATCAACTCGAGATTTAGGGGGAGAAACTAATGGTGTTTCAGGTCCGGGTCTTCCGCTTCCGAAACCCGAGAACAAGTCTCTTATATATAGTGGAATTAGATAGAGAATCAGATAAAGCATTACGTCCAGGAGTTTCTTTTTTCCGTCTATAAATAGAATTCGTTTTTATGAAATATAGTAAAATGTCGCATTTTTTCTATTTTCTTTTTAGAAAGAATTGTTCGAATTTTTTTTCTAACTTAATTGGTACTTTTATATTTCTCTACTTTTTCAATTATTTTCTAATTTTCATAGACTTTTTTCTACTTTCTTTTTGTAAATAGTTATTTATGAATTTGTTTAGAACTTAATTGCTATTTTCATTTTTCATTGTTTTGCAATTATTTTCTATTTTTTATAGACTTTTTTTCTATTTTCTTTTTGTAAATAATTATTAATAAATTTTTTGTAGTACTTAATTGCAATTTTCATTTTTCACTGTTTTGCAATTATTTTAGAATTTTTGTAAACACTTTTTTCTATTTTCTTTCGGGAAATAATTATAGACTTTTTTTCTATTTTCTTTTTGTAAATAGTTATTTATGAATTTGTTTAGAACTTAATTGCTATTTTCATGTTTCATTGTTTTGCAATTATTTTCTATTTTTTACAGACTTTTTTTCTATTTTCTTTTTGTAAATAATTATTAATGAATTTTTTTTAGTACTTAATTGCAATTTTCATTTTTCACTGTTTTGCAATTATTTTAGAATTTTTGTAAATACTTTTTTCTATCTTCTTTCGAGAAATAATTCTTTATAAACTTTTTTGTAGAACTTAATTGCCTTTTTCACATTTCACCTTTTTTCAATTTGTTTTCGAATTTTTATTAAAAAAATTATTTAAAAATATTTATTTAATTTTTTATGGCTGCGAACTGAATTTCGAAATGAAAAATAGTCTCAAAATGATTATGAAATGTTTAAAAATGGTTTCAATTAGTCGTAGGTCATTATTTATTATTAACAAATAAAATATGATTTTTTATTCGAAAACAAATTTTTATTATTATTTAATCTTGAAAACATTAAAATACTATTTTAAAAGTAATAAAATTCTATTTTAATGTTTTCAAGATTAAATAATAATAAAAATTTGGTTTTGAATAAAAATTCGAATAAAAAAATAAAAATTATTTAATTTGTAAAATTAATTAAAAATTCTAAAATATAAAAATAGCTATTTATTAATTATTACAGAAAAACTAGTTTTCCTATCAATGCAAAATTAGTTTTTTTTTAAATTTATTTTCTATAAGAAAAACCAGATTTTCTTTATTCTGTCTTGTTTTATGTAGAATTAAAAAATTTAATTAATTTCATAAAAAACGATTTTTTAAGAAAAAAGAAACTCATCGAAATGCTTTTTATACTAGAAGAAAACTGTTTTATTCGTTCCATGTAGAAAATCACATTTTTCGTCTCTCTTAAATTTTCCTCGGTGAAACAGAAATACAGATTTTTATACAGGAAAAATTTATTCTACTCTCGTTCCATAAAAAATCAGATTTTTCGTTTTTGTAAAATTTTCCTCGGTAAAACGAAAGACCATATTTTTATGGCGGAAAAAATTTGTTTCACTCTCCTCGTTCCACATTTTTCGTTTCTGAAGAAATTTTCCTCGGTGCAAGGAAATTTAAAATTTTTCAAAAGTTGCTTTAGTTATTTTTCTGCTCTTTTTAAATGTTTAAATTTTGAAATTAATTCAATGAAAATGGGAATTTTATTTTTTAATGACAAAAATTGAATGTTAGGAAGAATTTTATTAAAGTTTTTTTTCTTTAATAATTTTAATGAAAATTTTGAAAGGAATGAAATATGAAAGATTTCTTTTAAGTTTTTAAAAAATACGTGTATGTTAATAATTGAAATTAAACATTTGGTTATTGAATTTTATTAAAATTTCTAGAAAATAATTGAATTCTTCACAAAAACGCAATTATTTTGATAAATGTTTAAATTTTTCGCAAAAATTCCATTATTTTTGTTTAAAAAAATATGATTCCTTGCAGAAATTTAATTATTTTTAGTACACTGAAAAAAAAATTTATTTGATTCAAATAACCGATTATTTGTCTATAATCAAATAAATATTTACTTGAATCAAATAATTTTTATTTGAATCAATTAATTAGTATTTGCTTCAAATACTGAAATATTTGATTCAAATACAATTTATTTCATTCAAATAAAAATTATTTGATTCAAATAAATATTTATTTGATTATGGACAAATAATCGGTTATTTGAATCAAATAAAATTTTTTTTCAGTGTACAATTTTCAATTCATGCATATAATTGAATTACTTTGGTAAATAATAGAATTCTTCTCAAAATTCAATTGTTTTAATAAATAATTAAATTGTTCTCAAAATATTTTTAAATTTTTAACAATATTTACGAAAATAAACAAATTCTTTTAAGAATTTCTTGATTTATGAAAGAAACTGAATTCTTATAAAGAATTCTGTCATAATTTTTGAAAAAAATCGACTATATTTGTTAAAACTATAGTTTTAACGAATTTTTATGAAAATTCTTGGAAAATATTAAATTATTTTCTTCAAAAATTAAAAAATAATACAATAAAAATTTTATTATGTCAAATTAAAAAAAAAATTTCTAAAGGATTCAGGGAAAAATTTTTTGTCAGGGAAATTGTGTAAATTGAGACTTTTTTTACTTATTTTAAAAAATGACGACTTTTTCAACTTTTTCGAAACATTAAAACAAAATATGACAATTAAACAAAAAAATAATTGCATTCCTTTGAAGAAATTTATTATTAATGAAAATAATTGAATTTTTATGAAGCATTTTATTAAGAATTTTCTGAATCCTGATTAAGTTGTTTTGAAGAATTTTTTTTTTGAATTTTTTTTATAGTCTATTTTCTTTAATAATTTTAATTCAAAGTTTTTAAAGTAATTGAATTTTATGAAGAATGATTTTTAAGTTTTTAAAATAATCGCTTCTGTTAAAAATTATAATTAAATACTTAATTTTTGAAATTTATTAAAATTCTTTTGAATATAATTGAATTCCAGTGGAAAATTTTATTATTTATAGGAACAATTGAATTCTTGCGAAGAATTTTTTTATTTTTTGAAAATAATGAAATTGTTTACAAGAATTTGTTAGAAGTTTGGAAAATAAATGAATTTTTTCTAAAATTTTTTTTAAAAATGTGGAAAAAAAATTACTGAATTCTTTAGGGAAATTTTGTTAAAAAATAGACATAATAAAATTTTTATACACAAATTGTGTCATTTTTTAATTTTTAAAGAAAATAATTTAATATTTTACACGAATTTCCTTAAAAATTTGGAAAATAATTGAATTTTTAAAATAAATTTTACAGACAATTGAATATTTGAAATAAATTTTACAGACAATCTTAAAAATAATTGAAAATTTGAGATTAAATCACTTTTAGAATTATTTTTAAGAAAATTGATTGTTTGCAAAGACTTTACTAAAGACTTCAATTGTTTAAATGGATATATGCAAATTTCAGAAAATAATTGAATTCTTTCGTAAAATTATAGTATTATTTGAAATTCGATTTTTCATTTTCCGAACATTTTTTTTTCCTTTTTGGAATTATTTGTCGATTTTAATTTTTTTTATTATTTGAAACGTTTTTAAAATATCAACTAATAATCAATTCAAATTAAAATATTTTTTTTCGATTTGTAGCCTTTTTGAAAATTATTTTGTGTTTCCAGTTATTATTATTTTGAAATAATTTTTGGAGCAAATTACAATTGGTTTACATTTAATCATTTTATTCAATTTGTTTAAAATTTATTTTTTGGGAATTTTGATTAATTTCGTTTTTCAATTATTGATTTCAGTTAATGTTTGAAATAATTTTTAAAGAAATTAATAATCAAGTAAGATTTAATTATTTTTCTCTATTAGTTTAATAAAATTATTTTCAGAAAGAATACAATTCTTCGTAAAAAATCAATTATTTTTAATTCAATTAATTTAAATTCTTAAAAACAACTTTTTTTTAAATAAATGAATAATTTCTATGAATTCTTTTGTGAAATTTTGTTAAAATTGTATTGGAAAAAATTTAATTTCTGCGAAGAATTAAATTTTTGTGAAAATATAAACAATAATAATTAAATATTTACTTTAAGTGAATTTTTCAAATTTTGATTATGAATTTGTCCGAAAATTAAAATTTGAAAATAGAAAATTTTTGTAATTTGCATTATAATAAATTGAATATCACGTTCCGCGCGCTTAGCGCTCGTAAAATTTGCTAGTATGAAATAATAGTATTTTGAATACTATCAATTACTATTTATTAGTAATAAATAGTATATTTAGATAAATTTGAAAAACAAGGAATGAAAGTAGAAAAAAAATACTAAAAATAGTAGGGCCGGAAACAATTGCTGGAAAGAAATGAAAATAATTTCGAATTGTAGGTTGATGGTTGCTTTTTCCTCTCTTTTTTGTGTGTGTTTTCTAGATCTGAAGAAAATGAGCGGTTTCTTTCTTCTTTTTTTCCATCATGGAGTTGTAGTATAGATGTAAATGTGCCAGACAAATACCACTGTATTTTTACTGTTGATTGGTGCATGTCTATGAAAGTTTTTTCCCGTTTTACTTCCCTTTTTTTCCTCCTTATTTTGAATATAAGAGAAGTGGTGCTCATATATAGAGATGTTGGTTGATTGCGAAAGTTATAAAGCATTCTTTAAAAAACGTTGTAGAGAGAGAGAGAGAAAGAGGCCTTCTCTCGGTTTTTGGTCAGAAAATTGTGCTCACTCACCGACATGTCAGCTTGCGGAATTGTTGTTCTTTTAATAAGAGAATACCGTGGCGGCATTATTTCTCGACATCTGTGTATATATATATATATATATATATATATATATATATACATAAGGCCCCTGTTTCTTCCCCCTCTTCCCCCATTTTTCGGTAGACTCACTAGAGTTCTCTCTTTCGTCTCGCTAAATTACTTTGGAAAATTACACACTGCCGACGGAAGTTGGGGACTAAGCGTGAAAGCAAAGTGGAACCTTCGGACTTGAAAAAATCAAAAACCTGCTTGCGGAATATCCTCAAAGGGAATTTATAATTTGGGAAAGCTATTTTTACGCATGAATTGTAATTTTAAGCTTTCGGCGTAGAGAATCTTGAAGATATTCTCGCGGGCAATTTTTTGATAAGAATCCTTCTAATTATTATTGTCGTTTTATTTCTTTTTCCTCTCTCTCTCCTTTTTTTTTGAATTCGAAATTATTTTCCAAGTTTGATCGCAAATTTTCTCCAAATGAAACTTTGAAAATTTTTGTATTTTTGAATTCAGAGGAAGAAAGGGATTTATCTCTTTTTTATCGGGCAATTCATCTTAAACGATCTTTTTTTTTGGCGATTTCCTAACGTTCAGTCTGTTATTGAGGATATTTGGGGAAAAAGGGATGGATAATGGGGGAAGCAGTAGGGGTTGAAGGTTTCTGGGAAATTTTCCGAATGAGAATTCATGACGTTTAGGGGGAGAAAAAACGTGCCAACGTTTTCAATTCGAGAATCTTTTCACTCAATTTTAATTATTTTTCGATTATGAGAAACGCCCAGTAAACGAGAGGAGGAGGGTTTTATTTTTTATTGAATAATATAAATAGAGCGCGTGAATTTCGTGTAAAAATTATTGGTTAGAATATTTAGGAGAATTTTTTATAACTCATCAATTTTTAATGAATTTAAAAAAAAATTTGTCTAACCAACATGACATACGAACAAAATTTTAATTTTGCAAACAAAATTCTTTTAAATACTAAAAGAATATAATTTTCAATTTTGTTAATTGAAAATTCTCTTTAATAAAAATTCTTTGATCTCAAATTCAATTATTTTAGAGAATTTACAATTGATAATATTTTTTTAATTAACGATCTTTTTATTTAAAAAATGGAATTGAATTTTACTTTAGCAAAAATTAAAAAAAAATAAAAATTTTGCAGCAACAGAATTTTTCTAAATCGATATTCGTTGATCTTAAATTCAATTATTTTACAGAATTTACAATTGATAATATTTTTTTAATTAACGATCTTTTTGTTTAAGAAAAAATGGAACTGAATTTGACTTTAGTAAAAATTGAAAAAAAATTGAAAAAAAATTCTTAATTTTGCAGCAACAGAATTTTTTTAAATCGATATTCGTTGATTTCAAATTCAATTGTTTTACAGAATTTTCAATTGACAATCACAATATTTTCAATTAACGATCATTTTATATAAAAGAAATCCAATTGAATTTTACTTTAGCAAAAATTTCTCAATAACAGGATTTTTCCAAATCGATTGTTTGAATGTTCGAATTTCCATTCCTTCCAAACTTTACTTTTTCGAATTTTTATTTCATCAGAACATGAAAAATTTCCACATAGATTTTGATAGAATTTGCTTTTAATTTTGATTGATTTGTTTTTTTTCCAGAATTAACGTTTGATTTCCATAGATTTCGATAGAATTGGTTTTTATTTTCATATGTGTGTTTTGAAAAAGAATTAACTTTCGTTATAGAGGCGAAAAATTTGCAATTCTATCAAATTAGAAATTCACTTTGTTATTGTTAAAAAATTCTCGGTATGTATAGATTGAATTTCAATAGAATGGCATTAAAATACTATCGTGAATGTGTTCACCCCACCATATGGATATTATATGCTCTATGAATATTTATTGATTTATCCAGGCAGAATATAATTTCCGGGGGGGTTGAAACATTTCATGTGGTATAAACACTGTAATGTTGTAATACTAGGAATCGATAAACTTTACTAGAGCTTCATTCTTATTCAAAATGTGTATAGGGGTTGCTATTTTAAAAGCGTAGATAAAAACCAAATACTCTATGGAAAAGTCATTTTTCTTTCTCGTATAATTATTCCACTTTTGTTACTTTGATGAAAAAAATGCAGCGATAGGAAAAGTTCAAAAATTCCTTTCTATTTGAATTTTTTTAGATAAATAATTGCAAAAATTGATTCGGATTAAAGTATTTTATTCGATTTGTATGCATCTAGTTTTTGATTTTGAAAATTATTCTTCATCTGAAAATTATTTAAAATAATAATTTATTTTAAATAATTTTGATATCAATTACAATAATCGATTCGAATTTAAATAGATATTTTATTCGAATGGTTACAATTTTCTTCTTTTTGGGAATTATTTTGCGATTTCGAATATTATTATTTGAAATTCGATTTCTTATATTTGCTCAACATTTTTTTTTCCGTTTTGGAATTATTTGGCAATTTTTTTTCTCTTTGGGAATTATTTTGCGATTTCGAATATTATTATTTGAAATTCGATTTTTTATATTTGCTCAAAAATTTTTTTTTCCGTTTTGGAATTATTTGGCGATTTTGGTTTTTATTATTTGAAACAATTTTTAAACATCAACTAATAATCCATTCAAATTAAAATATTTTTTCCGATCTGTAGCTTTTTTGAACATTGTTTCGTGTCTTCGGTTATTAATATTTTGCAATAATTTTTGGAGCAATTTACAATCGATTTGCATTTAATCATTTAATTCAATTTGTTTAAAATTTAGTTTTTGGGAATTTTGATTAATTTAGATTTTTGTTAATTGATTTCAGTTATTGATTGAAATAATTCTTATAAAAATTAATAATCAAGTCAAATTAAATTACTTCTTTCTATTAGTTTACAAAAATTATGGATAAAATAATTTTCAGAAATAATAGATATCTTCGTAAAAATTCAATTATTTTTAATTCAAATCATTTAAATTCAAAAACAAATTTTTTAATTAAATAATTTCTATGAAGAATAAAATTCAGCACTAAGATTCAATTATTTTTGAAATAATAAAATTTCTTACAGGAATTAAATTATTTTTATGAATAATATAAATTTTTTGTCAAGAATTCAATTATTTTTGAAAATAATAAAATTCTCCATTTGGATTCAATTATTTTTGAAAATAATAAAATTCTCCACTTGGATTCAATTATTTTAATAAAAAATATTTTTTTTGCAAGAATTCTACTATTATATTCATAAACAAAATATTATTCACGGGAATTAAATTATTTTGAAAACAATTTAAAAAAAAAAATATTAATTTTTGAAAAACATTTCTTGAAAGAATTCAATTATTTTCATAAATAATAAAATGTCTTGGAAGAATTCAATTATTTTTAGAAATAGTAAAATTCTTGGCAAGAATTCAATTATTTTTCTAAATAGTAAAATTCTTCGCAGAAATTCAATTATTTTTAACTCAATTCATTTAAATGCATTAAAAAATTTTTTTAATTGCGTAATTTCTGTGAAGAATAAAATTCTTCACGTAAAGATTCAATTATTTTTGAAATAATAAAATTTCTTGCAAGAATTCAATTAATTTTAAAAATAATAAAATTCTCCACTTGGATTGAATTATTTTAATAAATAATAATTTTTTGCAAAAATTCTGTTTATAAATAAAATATTATTCGCAGGAATTGATTTATTTTGAAAAGAATTTCAAAAACATTTCTTGAAAGAATTTAATCATTTTCTTATATAATGAAATTTTGTTGGGAAAATCCAATTATTTTTATAAATAATAAAATTCTCGGCAAGAATTCAATTATTTTTGTAAAAAGTAAAATTCTCGGCAAGAATTCAATTATTTTTGTAAAAAGTAAAATTCTCGGCAAGAATTCAATTATTTTTGTAAAAAGTAAAATTCTTCGCAGAAATTCAATTATATTTAGATTCTTTAAAAAAATTAACAAGAATTCAATTATTTTCACTACAATTTTAATTATTTTAGTTAATTTAATTATAACAAACAAAGTTTCTCAAAAGAACTTTTTAATGTTTTGATATAGAATTGTTTATTTGAAATCATTTTTCGATCAATTAGTAGTGAATTGATTTTAAATTATTTTATTGTTTGCTTAAAAGAATTTTTTAAAACTATTTTGTTTATTGAATTATTAGGTATTAGACATAATTTTTAGATAATTTAATAAGTGTCGCATGGTTATTCCGTTTATTTACCAAATTTGAATTTCATAATTTTCAAAACATCGAAAATCTTAGTATCGAAATGTCATTTCACACAATTTTCATATTTCGAAATACCATTAAACATCATTTTATTATTTTCAATTCTTCGAATTATTCTTTATCCTAATAGTTAAATATTAGAATTATCCTTTGACATAATTTTTAATGTCGAAAAATTCCTTGATGTCAATTATTTTATTATTGGGAATGACTATTTGTCAAAATTATTAATCCTCCGAATTGCCATTTGACATAATTTTCAAACCTTCGAAATACTGTTACATAAATTTCATTTTTCGAAATTATATTTGCCAGAATTTTCTTCTTCTTCTTCTTAAATGACTTTTGGTGCCAGAATTTTCATTCATGCGAATATTTGGATGGTTTAAACATTTACCCGAATTCTCGTGTGACATAACCTTAAAATCTTCGAAATGGCATTTTTAAGCTTTTTAAGAAATTTTTATTTATCGAAATTTTATTATTGGCATAATTTTCACTTATACACGAATTGTGGGGTGAAATTATTTTTTCTGAAATTTCCCTTTCTTTGGCAGTAATTTTTCACGTAATTTTCGAATTACGTGTATTATTGTTCGAGTTGTGGAAACGTAATCCGTATCAGTTACTCCCCCATTATAATTGTATACTTTTTCCAAGATTCCTTGCAAGTTTTTCGCATCGGCTTTATGAATGGCTTCTTATCAACGTGTGAAATATTCTGTCACTGGGTGTTGAGTGAGAAAAGAGAGAGAAAAGTAGAGAGAGATAGAGAGAGAGAGAGAGTTCTCTCTTTGGATCTAAAGAGGCAAAACTTGTGGTGCTTCCTCCTTATGCGAGTCTTGTGAACTGCCAGCATGCCAGTGAACTGTTGCGACTGTTGTTTGACTCTAGAAATAGGGCTCCAAGTGACCTCCCTACGTCCCTGAGGAGAGCGAGGCGAGCGAGCGAGAGAGATGAACAGAAATTTGTCGAGAGAGGGGAGAAAGCCCCGTCGGAGAGGAGGAATTACGGGGAACGTGGTTCACGCGAGGACGATCGCCGTAGTCAAACAACGACTGTAGTTGTAGTAACGTCACGGTCTCGAGACACTCGTGAGTTCTCGATTTATAAATCCCGAAAAAAAAGAACAAGAAGCAATAAAAATATAAGTGATCGGTTATTTAATTTTTTCAATTAAAAGACGAAAAAAAAAAGAAAAGAAAAAGTTCGAAAACTTATTAGTCGCGGAAAAAAATAATAAAATTTGGAATAAAAATAAAACCCACGTGCTGATTATTTGAATTCCAATATTGCCTCTACGTGTCAAGGATACTTATTTTCATCCTGCTGCCTCTCTTTCAATCTTTCTTTTTTTTCTCTTTCTTTCTCTATCGTTAAAGTGAGTGTTTTCCAACTGAGGTGTGAGTGGTGTTGATGATCCCCCAAGTTCAGAAGTGAAGTGATGACGACTACCAAACAACGACGTTAGAAAATAGTGGAATTTCAAGCAAGAGGAAGAAAAAGAGAGTACAGTGTTTGTGTCGGAGAGAGAAAGAGAGAGAGAGAGAGAGAACTTTTGGAGGCCTAAAGAGAAAGGAGTATATAGTTAAATAAGCTAGAAAGATCAAAGGAGGAAGACAAGAAAGAGGAAAGGTTATTAAGAGCGATAAAAAGAAGCAAAGGCAAAACGAAAAAGGGACCGGAAGATATAACAAGATAAAAGGGAGTTGAAGATAAAAAAAGGAGAAAAAAGCTTTTTTTTCCCGAGGGGAAAAGAATTGAAAAAGGATAACAAAAATAGTTGAAAAAGAACAAAAAGTAGTAAAAAAAAGAGCAAAAAAGTAGTTTAAAAACGAAAAGTAGTAAAAAAAAGAGTGAAAAAGTAGAAAAAAACGAAAAGTAGTAAAAAAAGAGTGAGAAAAAAAGAAAGGAGAAAAATATGAACACGTAAACAATTGTGGCTATACGATAATCGCGGCACGTAGACGACACTAAAAGGAGAGGAGCAACAATAGGGTCGTCAACAACGAGAGAACAACAATAATAACAACAACAACGACGACGACGACGAGGACGACGAGGGAAAAATTGTTTGGAGTGTATATTCAAGCACGCATGTGGATCCCATGGCTACCGGACTTGTGAGATGGTGCCGGACAAAGTTGTTCACAAACTACAAGTCCTTTTCTGGTAATATTCCCATCATCTTTGCCCTTTTCTTGAGATGCTATCTGATTGCTTCGTCTGCTCTCGTTCATCTTGATAATTTACTTTTTCAATTTTTTTTTTATTTTTCAAATACTACAGGAAATGTTGGCCCTTATTTAGCTGATGGTATTCTTTTCAAGTTCAATTGATGTTGTTCCTCTTTTAAATTAGTTTACTTGCCGTTTGGATAGTGGATCGTCTTTCTGATAATTTTCTTTTTAATAATGTTCTTTTTGATGACGACTACCATGATGATGAAGATGATATTCTTTTAGTTAATACTCTTCCGTTTGCTGATGATATTCTTTTAGTTGATGCTCCTCCGTTTGCTGATGATATTCTTTTAGCTAATGATTTTTTCTTTGTTGATGATATTCTCTTAGTTGATGATATTCCAGGGTTGCCACGTAAATTGAAAACCTGGAATACTGGGAAATTGTCAGGGAATTTTATAAAACTTGAAAAAAATCTTGAAAAGTCAAGGGAATTTTGATCGAAATCCTGGAAAATTGTTGTTTGAAAATTGTATTTATTCTTGGAATCTAATTTTACTTAAATATTTCAAAATTAATTCAATTTTAAAAGAGTTTCGTTTACGATTTTCATAATTTGATGAACTTGAAAAGATTTTCATTTCAAAATTTGTGAAATTTCAATTTTAAATTAATTTCATCAAAAAAAATTTAAAAACCTAAATAACTAAAATTATTCTTCTAAACTTATTTAAATTTTGTTATACATATTTAATTGATTATTAAAAATAACGGATTTATAAAAGGATTTTAGTTAAAAACACTAAAACAAATTGAATTTTAAAGCAAATAGATATTATTGGAGAAATTTAATTATTTTTAAATGAAGTAAAATTCTCCTCAGAAAGTCAATTATTTTTTTTTTATCATTTATTATTTATTCATTAAAGAATTGAATTATTTTCAAAAATTTTAATGAAATTCTTTTATAAATAATTTTAATATAATAAATAAATATAATAAATAAAAAATAAATATAATAAAATAAATAAATAATTTTTATAAATAATCAAAATAATTTTAATAAAACTCTTGGGAAAAATTTAATTGATTTTAAAAATTTTCCAAAATTCAATTATTTTTAATGTTTGCTATTTTCATAAAATTTTACAAAACAATTAAATTATTTAAACCTTTAAGTTTATGAAAATTAGTCTGAAGAATTCAATTATTTTCACACGCAATGTAATTCTTCGCAAAATTTCAATTATGTTGGAAAATTTACAAAAATTCTTGTCAACATTTAAATTGTCTTTATAAATAATAAAATTTTTCTCCGAAATTCAATTATTTTCATAAATTTTAATAACATTCTTGGCAGAATTTCAATTATTTTTAATAAACATAAAATTTTCTTTGAATTTCTCGAAAAATGATATTATTGTTAAAGGTTCTTTTAAATTTGTCTCTTGAGAATAAGTAATAATAATAACAATAAGAAATATAAGAATTAAATGTTGGTAAAATTTTTTATGAAAATTAAATTTTGAAAAGTATTCAATTATTTAATAAATTGTTTATTTTTATAGTTAAAAAATTGATTTCTTGTAGAATTTTCAAATTTAATATTGGATTAAAAATAATTTTCAGGAAGAATTTTTCATTATAAATGAATATCATATTCAAAAATATTTATTTATTTGAAAATTCTAAGAGAATTTATTTATTTACCTCTAAAAATAAACATTTTATTAAATAATTGATTTTTTTAAAATTGAATTGTCATAAAGAACTTTATCAACAAATTTTTAAATAATAATTGAATTCTATTAAACATTTTTAATAAATTTTTTTTAAATTATTGCATTTTTTAAGAAATTTGAACATTTTTTATATAAAAAATAACTGAAATTCTGTGAAGAATTTTATTAAAATTTTGGAAAATAATTGAATTTTGGAGAAAAATTTTATTATTTATAAAGATTATAAATAATTAATATGCAAATCTCAGAAAATTATTGAATTCTCTCGAAGTTTTATTAAAATTGTATTGAAAATAATTTTATTTCTTCGAAGAATTTTTCTATTTTTAAAAATAATTGAATTGTTTCCAAGAATTTATTATAGAAATTTGGAAAATAAATGAATTTTTTCCAAAAACTTTATTAAAAATTGGAAAATTTTTACTGAATCCTTTAGGGAAATTTTGTTAAAAAATAGACATAATAAAATTTTTATAAACAAATTGTGTCATTTTTGAATTTTTGAAGAAAATAATCTAATATTTAACAAGAATTTTCTTAAAAATTTGGAAAATAATTGAATTTGTTTTAATGGATCTATGCAAATTTCAGAGAATAATAATTGAATTCTTTCGTGAAATTTTATTAAAATTGTAAATTTATTTATAAATATTTATTTATTTATTTATTATTGAAAATAATTTAATTTCTTCGAAAAATTTTACTATATTTTTGAAAATAATTGAATTCTTCCAAAGAATGTTATTATGTATATAATTAATGGAATTTTTGCGAAGAGTTATTTTTAGAATTTTTAGAAAATATAAACATTAATTAAATATTTACGTAAGAAGTGAATTTTTTTAAATTTTGATGATGAATTGATCCAAAAATTTAAATTTGAAAATAAAAAATTGAACGGATTTTTATGTTTCTAAAGTTTTGAACGTTCAAATGAACGACAATATTTTTCTTTACTTCTAATTTGTATTGTTTTACAAAAAAATATTGTATAAATTAAAACAAATTAATTCTGACCTAAATATTGTTGAATTTCAATCATTTTTCTTTTTTAGATAGTAATTTTCTAAAAAGAAAATAAGGTGAAAAAAAATACCAAGTTGAAGTCCTCAACGTTTATCAACGAAAAAAATTATTCCACTTAGTAAATTAATTAATAACAACGCTGCAATATTGACACAAAAATATTAAGAAAATCATTATTTCTGTTTATAATTTGATAATAATTATTTTCCAATTAAATATTAAAATAAAAATAATATTTGGATGAATTAAATAAATTTTTTTCGTTGATAAACGTTGTGGACTTCAACTTCGTAAAAAAATTTTGTTCATTTGAACGTTCGAAACTTTAGCAACATAGATTTTTTCACAAATAATTTTCAATTCGAATTTCGTCAAATTTTGCCTTTTTTTTTTACTTTTCTGATCTTAATGCAATATTTTCTTCTCTCCGCCAATTTTCACCGATGTCGTTAAGAATTGTTTTCAATCTGACTAATATGTAATTTCAGCTTTGAATCTTTATTCTCTGGTTTTGAAAAAATTTGAAGATTGTGGCCCTTCTGATCCAGATCCTTCTCTCGTGTTGTTAAATCTCTTCTAGAGGATTAACTAATCTACGTCCCTAACTAGTTTCTTCTCAGGAAATGATTTACCCTGGTTTTCAAAGCCTCCGCTGTATGATGCTGATAGCATCAAATGTTGCTGGCTTTGCTACTCTTGTGTATTTGTATATATATATAAAGCAGGCTTAGATTCTTGTTCTCTAGCAAAGGCTTGCCAGAGGCGAAGAAATCGGGCTCTATTATAAACGAGTAGATCAAGAGAACGTGACTAGGCCACTCTATACGATTGCCTTTGATCTTCCGAGCAAATACCTTCCAAATTATACTCCACTACTCTCTAAGATGTCGAGTTTAAACTTCGCTTTCGAATCTTAATCAGCTCTTGATACCGGATGCTTGTTTTTCATCGTGACTATTTTTCTTTGCCTTGCGTCGATATTCGATAATGTCCCGATTGATCTGCGAATGAAATGGATCGTTACTTTTTCGCCCTTTTTTCCCCGGATTTTTCATTGCGGATTTTATCTTCATTTTCCATAGAGTTCATTTCAAAAAATATCTCCGATTTCTTTGGGAAAATTCCAATAAATAATTTTACTTTTTTTGGAGGATTTTTCTGTATCTTGAATTCTTTTTTCTTTAAAAATTGATTCACTTTTTTATTATACGCGTTAGAACTCGTATTTATGGAAATACAACAATGATCTATAATAAAAATTATAGAAATTTTTTTATTTTTATGATTCTCAAGTTTTTAACTTTCAAATGAACGAAATATTTTTTATTGAAGATATTTTAATAAATTACTAATCATAAAAAAATTTTAAAACCGAAATTTTACGTTTAGATAGTTATTAATTAGTTTTTTGGATTATGGCGCAAAATTGTTGCAAAAAAAATTTAATATTTAGAAGAAATACATAAATTTCGTTCATTTGAACGTTCAGAACTTTAGGATCTTTTGTTTTTTATTTATTTTTATTTGTTTTTTCTCTCTAAAATATTCCTTAAATTGGATTTTACTTTCGATGTTTGGGTCTTATCTTTAAATCTTGCTTTCTATTTTGTTTTTGAATCTTACTTTCCAGTTTGATTTCTTATTTCGATTTTAATTTTCCACCCAAGTTGCTGGTCGCACTTGAAATTATTTTTCTATTTAAATTATTGTTTTCTCAGTGTTGCTTTTTACTATGAAATTATTCTCTTCGGTTTCGCTATCATTCTCGATTTTTGTTTTTTGAGCTTTTCCAAGATAATGCAACAATATTAACATAAATATCAAATTGAAAATTAAAAAGCATAATTTAATTTACAAATTTAATGAAAATTTTTGTATGTAATTTAATTCATTGCAGAAAATTAATTACTTTAATTTAAAAATTTATATGAAAATAAACAAATTCTTTCAAGGAATTTTATTAGAATCTTTAAAAATAATTGATTTTATCCCAGGAATTTTTTTATTTAAGAAAATAATTGAATTTCTTATAAAGAATTGTGTCGAAATTTTTGGAAACAATTGTATTCTATTAAATGTTTCAAATAACGGAATTTTGTTGAGAAAATATAAATTTTACCTGAAAATAAATAATTTCTTAAAATTTATATCAAAATAATCGAATTCTTTCAAGAAATTTTATTAAAATCTTTAAAAGCAATTGAATTCTTCCAAAGAATTTTTTATTTTAAGAAAATAATTGAATTTCTTACAAAGAATTGTAACGAAATTTTGAAAAACAATTAAATTCTTTAAAATGTTTCAAATAACTGAATTTTTTTTGAGAAAATTTGAATTTTACTGAAAATAAATAATTTCTTAAAATTTATATCCAAAAAAATCGAATTCTTTCAAGAAATTTTATTAAAATCTTTAAAAGTAATTGAATTCTTCCAAAGAATTTTTTTATTTTAAGAAAATTATTGAATTTCTTACAAAGAATTGTGTCGAAATTTTTGGAAACAATTGTATTCTATTAAATGTTTCAAATAACGGAATTTTTTTTGAGAAAATTTAAATTTTACCTGAAAATAAATAAATTCTTAAAATTAATATCAAACTAATCGAATTCTTTCAAAGAATTTTATTAAAATTTTTAAAAATAATAATTGATTTTTTCTTATAAGAATTTTTTTATTTAAGAAAATAATTTAATTTTTTACAAAGAATCGTGTCGAAATTTTTTAAAACAATTGAATTGTTTTCAATAAGGGAATTTTTTTTGAGAAAATTTGAATTTTACTGAAAATAAATAATTTCTTAAAATTTATATCAAAATAATCGAATTCTTTCAAGAAATTTTATTAAAATCTTTAAAAGCAATTGAATTCTTCCAAAGAATTTTTTTTTTAAGAAAATAATTGAATTTCTTACAAAGAATTTTTCAAAGAATTGTATCAAAATTTTTGAAAATAATTCAATACTTTTAAATTTTTCAAATAACGAAATTTTGTTAAGAAAGTGTAACTTTTACCTGAAAATAAATATAAATTCTTAAAATTTATATCAAACTAATCGTATTTTTTTAGAAAATTTTATCAAAATCTTTAAAAGTAGTTGAATTTGTTCCAAAGAGTTTTTTTATTTAAGAAAATATTTGAATTTCCTAAAGAATTGTATCGAAATTTTTGAAAACAATTGAATACTTTTAAATGTTTTAAATAACGGAATTTTTTTAAATCAAATTTAAATTTTACTGAAAATAAATAAATAAAATAAATTCTTGACGAGAAGTTTATTATTTATGACAAGAATTCTATTTTGAGAAAAATATTAACTTTTTTGAAAATAATGTAATTCCAGGGAAGATTTTTATTATTTACGAAAGGATTCTTCGGAAAAAATTTATTATTTCTGAAAATGGTTAAATTTCTGTGAATAATTTTATTATTTATAATTATAAAAATGTAATTCGATGCGAAAAAAAATTATCGTTCCTTTGAATATTCACGTCTTTTTTTCATTATATAATAATTATGGTAATTTTTATAATTATAATTTAATGAAATAGAATTATTCTTTTCGTTATCCAAATACTGTCGAATTCTAGATTGTACAAAAAATTATTAGTTTTCCTAATTTTTTTCCTTGGGTTCGCTTGTATTTTTTTTCCAAAGAAAATGAGTTGAATAGTGTAATTTTCTTAAAAGTCGTGTTTGGCGAAAATATTATTTCAGTCTGGTAGGAAAGGTACAAGCGCAAATATATCAAAGGAGATTAGACTCTTTAGAATTTAACACAAGTGGAAGTTAAATCTTGATAGATTTATTTCACCGTCGTAAATAAAAATTCATTGGCAATAAGACCTTGATACTCGAGTGAAAAACCGAAAAAAATTACTTTCAACAGAAATAGAAAAAGAAATCGTGAAGGTAAAGTTCTTCCTTTTTTTTCAACTACACCCGAAAATAATTGAGGTTGTAATTTTAAATTGTTGAAATTTTTCTTTTGTATAGAATTTTGAATTTTTGCTAGAATTATTATTCTCAGTTTTTATTATTCTCAGTTTTTATTATTTGGAACGTTTTTTTATTTGGGACGTTTTGTAAAAATATTTTTAAGACCCGAATGAGTTATTCTTAAAAGTTGAGAGTATACTTTCCCTGGCGCTTTGCGTGTTCACTTCTTCTCTTCTATTTTATCCCTTCCAAACGAAGACGACGACGACTACGACGACGACCACCGGTTGTACTAACTTTACCCAGCATCGACTTCATGAATGGGATCTAAGAATCGTCCCATTCAATTAATTCCAAAACTACTGCGTTACCAGGTAGCTAACTTTTTCGATCCTCTAATAAAACACTTAAAAAAAAAAGAGAGAGAGAGACAGAGAATTCAACTCCAACTGTTTGCTAACGAGATTAGTTTGTCGGGAAAGATTAAAAGAAAAAAAAACTCGGGTGGAGGAAAAAAAAGTTAACGCGACAGGACTTGGTCCTGAGTAAACACTCGAACGATCGCTAGAGGCTAGACATGACAAATGAATCTTATCGCATTTTCTTTTTTTGGCTATAGGAAATATAATTTGTACCCGCTCTTTAGTTCTTTTTGTATAATCTCTTGAAGTTTCTTTCTTGATGTTTGGAAAAGTGAAATATTTCTAAAATTTCTAAAATATTTCTAAATTTGACCATTTTCACGAAGGAGAAGTTCACAACGTTTATCAACGAAAAAATTTCATTAATGTTAATAAAATATAATTTTTAATTGAATATTTAATTATACAACAATTATCATTAAAACATAAACATCAGTCTCTTTGTTTAAATATTTTTCGGTCAAAATTGATGCATTATTTTTAAATAATTTAATTAGTGAACAATTATTTTTTGTTGATTAACGTTGTGGACTTCAACTTGGTCCATTTTCAACTCTCAATGGTTTGCGAAACAGTTGCGACAGGTCAGGAAAAAGTTAGGAAGACGAAAAATTGATTTTAGAAAAATTAGGGTTTTTTATTTTTGAAATTTGGTAAAAATTAGAATTTTATAGAACTTTATTTATTTTTGAACAATAATTTAATTTTTCTAAATAAATTAACTCAAAATTTTTTAAATAATCAAGTACTTGCAGAATGTTTGGTTTAAAATTACAGGAAAAAAATCTTCACCTGGAGCAACTACAAATTTTACTATTTTAGCGAAATTTTTAGTTATTCAAACGAATACTTTCGCTATTTCAACGAATACATTCGCTATTTTAGGGAAAATTGTCTCTGTTCCAATTAAAGGTTTTTTTTTCGTGTATTATAGTGAATTCAACGAAAGGGCGAAAAGGAATTTTTGGGGTTTAAAGAACAACAACAATTGCAATTTATATTGCAGATTAAAATATTTAAATTTCCTTAAAGTTAATATTTATTTTTTAAAATACAGTTTTTTATTTAATTAATAATTTTAAGGATTTATTCAATTATATTTAATTATTTAAAAACAATTTTTTTTCGAAAATTCAACTAAATCATTATAAAATTAAATTTTTTTCCCGATTGGTAAATTTAGAAAAATTACAAATTTTTATTTTTAAAAATAATTCAACTTTCGAAAGAATTTTACTGAAAATTCTGAAAAATGACTTTTCTTATTTTAATTTAATCTTTTGATGATAACTGAATCCGAAAAAGTAATTAACTGATGTTTTTTGAAATAATGGAAATAATTTACAATTAATTTCGTAGTTTTAAAAAAAATGTTCCTTGAATTTTCGAGAACTTATTTCGATAATTCAATTATTAAACAAAAAAAAATTGAAATTTAGTTCAATTAGAATTTTGTCGAGTTTTATTAAAATTGACTAAATATTTCAAGTAATCAAATTAAAATTTACACCCTATTTCAAGTTTTTTTTTTTGAGAATTTTCGATTTCAAATTATTGTACGAAAATAAATTTTACAGAAAGTTGGAATTTTAATGAATAAAAAGAATTGAATTTTCAATAGTTTTTATTATAATTTTTTTTGGTGATATTTGACTTCCCGAAAATGATGAAATCAAAGTTTTTCCAAATAATTTTCAATTTGAATTTTGTCAAACTTGTGATGGAAAAATTGGAATATTTTTGGGAAATCAAATTTTTTAATTTTAATTCGGATTTTGAATTTTAAAGTTTTTGGAGTATTTTTTATTTTAAATTTTTGAAACAAAATAAAATTTTATACCAATTCAACTTTTTTTTTTGAAAATTTTCGAATTAAAATTATTGAGACAAAATAAATAAATAAATTTTTCAAAAATAAGTTAAAATTTTATTGAAAATTTAAAAAAAACATTGAATTTTTAATAGTTTTTATTATAACTTTTTGATATTTGAATTTTTGAAAATAATGAAATGAAAGTTTTTGCAAATAATTTTCAATTTGAATTTCATCCAACTTTTGATGAAAAAATTAAAATATTTTTGGGAATTCAAATTGTTGAATTTAAAATTTTTGGAGAATTTTTTATTTTAATTTTTTGAAACAGGAAAAAAAGTTTAATAAAAAATTTAAGTTTTTTATAGAATTTTCGATTCAAAATTATTAAAACAAAATAAATTTTACAAAAAGTTGGAATTTCAATAAAAATTTTTTCAAAAAATTGAATTTTTTCGAAAATAATGAAATAAAAGATTTTGCAAATAATTTTCAATTTGAAAATAAAATTTAATAGGAGTTCAATTTTTTTTTTGAGAATTTTCGATTTAAAATTATTGAACCAAAATAAATTTTACAGAAAGTTGAAATTTTAATAATAAAAAAAATTTGAATTTTTAATAATTTTTATTATAATTTTTTGGTGATATTTGAATTCCCGAAAATAATGAAATCAAAGTTTCTCCAAATAATTTTAATTTTAAATTTCGTCAAACCTGTGATGACAAAATTTGAAAATTTTTGGGAATTCAAATTTTTGAATTTAAAGTTTTTGACAATTTTTTATTTTTAATGTTCCAAACAAAATAAAGTTTAATACGAGTTCAAGTTTTTTTTTGAGAATTTTCGATTTAAAATTATTGAACCAAAAGAAATTTTGCAGAAAGTTGGAATTTTAATGAATAAAAAAAATTTTTGCATTTTTACTATTTTTTATTATAATTTGAAGATATTTGAATTCTCGAAAATGATGAAATCAAAGTTTTTCCAAATAAGTTTAAATTTAAATTTCGTCAAACTTTTTTAGGTAAAAATTTGAATATATTTGGGATTTCAAATTTTTGAATTTAAATTTTTGGAAATTTTTTGGTTTTCAATTTTTGAAACAAAATAAAGTTTAATACGAATTCAAGATTTTTTTGAAGAATCTTCGATTTAAAATCATTAAACCAAAATAAATTTTGAAGAAAGTTGGAATTTTAATGAAAAAAAAAATTGATTTTTAATGAAAAATGAAATTAAATTTTGAATAGTTTCTATTATAAATTTTTTGAAGATATTTGAATTCCCAAAAATAATGAAATCAACGTTTTTGTAAATAATTTCCAATTTGAATTTCGTCAAACTTTTTAAAAAAAAATGTGAATATTTTTGGGAATTTAAATTTTTGAATTTAATTTGTAATTTTTGTTTTTGAATTTAATCTTTTTGGAGAATTTTTTATTTTTATTTAAAAAAATAACGTTTCATGCGAAGAATGAGAATTTAAATTTATTGTCTGACTAGCAGAAAAATAAACATTCGTCCTGAAATCAAAATCTATTTTTCGTTCAAGTCCCGAAAGAAAAATTTAAAATTCAAAAAAGAAATATTTTTAAAATCAATTTTCCCCTTTGGAAAAAGGGAAAACTTGGTAAAACTGATACTAATCGAAACATCGACGATTTTCTTCTCTTGCTAGAAAAAGATTTCCAGGAAAGATAATTTTTTTCGAAAACAATAATTTTGTGATAACAAGAATTTTATGGAATAAACTTTATTTTTTTGTAATTCTAGATATTTTTCCCCTTCGAGCCAAGGTGTTTTGTGTGGACGACCACCAGAGACGTTTTTGAGTGGGTGGTCCACAATGAACTTTAAAAAAGTTGGTCCCCCACTCGTTCCTATCGCTTCAATTTGAAGCATTATTGCTTCTCACTCCTTTTTCAGCATTCCAGCAATTCGGAAGAGAGTTAAATGAACGATACGAAATCTTCCTTTTTCTTCCCCCGGCGATATATATATACCTAGAGAATAAAGATATTCCACGTGGTTGTAAATCTCGCGACATTTTATAACCCTCCATATAGTATATAGAAGTGAATAAAAGACGGAAAGAAAATAACGAGACGAAATAATAATAATAATAATAATAATAATAATAAAAAAATGAAATAAAAATGGAAAAAAATAAAGAGTTTACTGCAGACGATATTCTATACTCCATAAGTAGTATATAGCGGTGAATCAAGAGAAAAAGAGAGAGAGAGAGAGAGATTTTCGAGTCACGTTGTAAGAATTTACGTTTTACGACGATCAAAGGTTTCCGCCGGTATGCGCGACGACGATTGCGAAAGAATCGCGTGCATTACGCTCTCTATTTTCCTCTCACTCTCTTTTTTTTAACCCTTAGCATCGTGCAAACAGAAGGGGGTTGATTTTCAAGGTAATGGAGCACCTCTATCACTACCCTTTAATTGAAGGGGATGCTTTAGAGAGGGTTGTGAAGAGAGAGAGGTAGAGAGAGATAGAGAGAGAGAGAGGTCACGAATGGGATTTCATTATTGGACCCTCGTGAGTTTGTTAGATACAGGCGGCAGTTAGCATAAAAGGCGTTAACCGTTTGAAGAGGATTAACTCCTTAAGAAAACATTTCTTTCCCGTGTGCGCGCAAATGCTTGAAAACCTCATGCTCTTTAATTATTTTGTCGTTTCCCTTTGTACTCGCCGCTTTTAATACCTTTGGAAATTCCTCGAAAATTGGTGAATTTTTCAACTCGTTCACTAATCAAGTCATTCTCTTTGCGGGCGAGTTTCGTTTATTTATTTTTTTTTCTTCTTTTCTTTTTTTTTGTTCTTAATTGCTTCTTCAGTTTTCTGTATTTTTGCATTCTTTTCTCTTTTTTTTTAGCAATTTTGTCAATACTGCGAAACAATTTTAATTGGGATTTGAGAAAGAGGGGGAATTGAAATTTTGTGTTAATTGTATTTTATTTATTTTATTCATTTTATTCATTTTATTTATTTTATTTATTTTATTCATTTTATTTATTTTATTCATTTCATTTATTTTATTCATTTTATTTATTTTATTCATTTTATTATATTTGATTGTTGAGTGAGCTTTTCTTTATTATTCGATCGTTGAGAGCGACTTTTCTTTATTATTTGATCGTTGAGTGACTTTTCTTTCCTATTCTCAATTAGTGTCTAATTTTTATTTGCTTTTCTTCTCTGAAAAGTCTTGATTTTTTGGATTTCTCTCATATTTTTAGTCAATTTTTCCATTTTTGGAACAAAAAAGTTAGCGGGGTTGCCACGCAACTTGGAAGCCTAGAAATTGCAGGGAATTTTATAAAGATTGAAAAAACCTGGTAAAGTCAGGGAATTTTTATCGAAATCCTGGAAAATTGTTGTTTTCTAATTGTATTTATTCTTGAAATCTAATTTTACTTGAATATTTAAAAATTATTTCAATTTTAAAAGAGCTGCATTTATGATTTTCATAATTAAATGAACTCGAAAAGATTTTCACTTGAAATTTTGTAAAATTTCAATTTTAAATCAATTTGATTAGAAATTCTGTAAAATTTCAATTTTAAATCTATTTGATTAGTAATTTTGTAAAATTTCAATTTTAAATCAATTTGATTAGAAATTATGTGAAATTTCAATTTTAAATCAATTTGATTAGTAATTTTGTAAAATTTCAATTTTAAATCAATTTGATTAGCAATTTTGTAAAATTTCAATTTTAAATCAATTTGATTAGAAATTCTGTAAAATTTCAATTTTAAATCAATTTGATTAGTAATTTTGTAAAATTTCAATTTTAAATGAATTTGATGAGAAATTTCGTAAAATTTTAGTTTTAAAATGAATTTGATTAGAAATCTTGTAAAATTTCCAATTTTCAATTAATTTGATTGGAAATTTTAAGAAACCTAGATTTTTAAACATAAACTTTACGAACTATAATTGTTCTGAAATTAGTTAAATTTTTTAATATACATTGAATTTATTTTTTTTATTTTAGTTAAAAACACTAAAACAAATTAAATTTTGAAAAAATTGCAAATGTTTGCAGAAAAACAATTAGTTTAAAAAGTAGTAAAATTCTTCTCAGAAATTCAATGTGTAGTTTATTTTTATTTATTCATCAAAGAATTAAATTATTTTCCAAAATTTCAATAAAATTCTTTCGTAACAATTCAATTTTTTTCAAAATAATTTTAATAAAACTCTTCGTATAGAAAATCAAATTATGTTAAAAAATTTACAAAAATTTTAATCTTAGTTTCAGTTGTCCTTATAATTAATACAATTTTCCTCTAAAATTCAAATATTTAGAAAAATTTTAATAAAATTCTTGGCAGAATTTAAATTATTTTTAATACATTTTCTCAAATTCGTTTCATCAAATTTCTTGACAAACTGAAATTATTCTTAAAAATTTTATTTAAATTTTGCTAAAAGAATTCAATTATTATTTAATTTTTTATAAATAATTAAATTTTCAAGAAGTTTTAAATTAAAATATTTGAAAATTTGGATTTTTATACTTTTAACAAACGATGTAGAAGTAATTTGTATAAATAAATTTTCAAAAATCCATTTGTTTACAATATATTCAATTTTACGAAATTTTAATTTTTTCTTAAATTCTTTAATTAATTATATGTAACAAATTTTTTAAACAATAGAAATCTTTTGACGAATTTTCATAAAATTCGAAAGAATAATTCCATTTTCTGAGAAATTCGATTTTAAATCGTAGTAAAAATAATTGAAATTCTACAATGATTTTTCGAAATTTTTATTTTTTGGAAAAATAATTGAATTTTTGTATAAAATGTAAAAAATTTTGTTCAATAATTGAATTTTTTACTATAAAAATAAATTTTTTATTAACTAATTGAATGTTTCTTAAAGTTAAATTTTCATAAAGAATTTTATCAACAAATTTTTAAATAATTGCATTCTCTTGAAAAGTTTTAATTTTAATAAAATTTTTAGTAATAATTTCATTTTTCGAGAAATTTAATAAAAATTGTACTTCAAAAATTATTGAAATTTTGCCAAGAATTTTATTAAAATTTTTCAGTAATGTTTGAATGTCGGAGAAAAATTTTATTATTTATAAAAGTAATTGAAAATTGAAGAGAATTTTTGTAAATTTTTCAACATAATTGGATTTTTGCAAAGAAATTTATTAAGTTTGAAAATAATTGAATTCTTGAGACGAATTTTATTAAAATTTCTTTTTAAATAATTGAATGTTTTTGTTAAAATTTCTTGACATAGTGAATATTGAAAATAATTGAATTTTGACAAATTATTTTAAAAAAAAATGAAAAAATGTTAATTTTTTTCAAAATAATTTAATTCTTTGAAGATTAGAAAAAAAATCGTTGAATTTTATTTTTTAATTCATTTTTCTGCTTTCTTGTTTTTCTTTTTTTGTAATTTTGTAATATTAGAAAACAATTTTTAATTAAGAATAAAAAAAACAATAGAATTGGAATTTTTTATAAATACTATTTTATTCTTCGTTTTTCTTCAAAGAAATTTCAATTTTCCCTTTTTGTTTTTCATTTTTCGAGAATTTCCCGCTTGTTTCACTCAGGGATCGTTTCATTTAATTCGTTTTAATTGCTTCTTCTATTTTCCTTATTTTTGCCTTGTCTTTTGGAATTTTGTAAATTACGAAACAATTTTAATTGCGGAAATTGCCGAAACTCTGAAAAATAAAAGTGAATTCAGACGAATTGAATATTCTTTAGTAATTTAAATTTACAAATTTTCCTTTTTCCAATTATTTTGACTTTTGGTAAATTCTTTATTTATTCTCAAAATTCATTTATCTAAATTTACGATTTTACTGTTTTCATTCACATTTTTTAGTTTTTTTGTTTCGTATTTTTCCCTTTTTCGTGAATCTCTGCTTTTTTAGAAATTATTTTCTAATTCACTTTTTTAATTTTTATGGCTGTTTCTTATTTCTTATATAATTGTCAAAAAAATTCAAATTCAAAATTAATTTTAAAAATTGAATTGCATTCGAATATTTAAAAGTTATTGTTGAATTTAAGAAAAATCATTTTCCGTACTCCGGAAGTAATTTTTTTTTTATTATCAGAGATAAAAAGATTTTATTCCCCTCCTCAATAATGAAAATCTCCAAAGAACTATAATTTTGAAAATGATTTCGTTTCTTTCGATTCTAAAATTTTTTTTTACAACCTTCTCTCTTAAAAGGTTTCTTTTTTTTTCTCAAAAATAAAAAAAGATCTTCGAGATTTTGAAGGATGGTATTTTAAGATTCAGACCGGATTTCTCTCTATAAAAAATGTTATTTCCATCTTTGTGAGGGAATAAAAAATAAAAAGAAGAAGAAGAAAAAGAGGATGGAGAGAAGGAAGGACAGTTGGAATAATTTTGAAATTTACGATGAGGAATATAACATAGTAGTTAACTTGTGTGTCTGTGTATAGGACAAAAATAGTTTTTTTTTCTTCTTCTTATTCTTTTTTTTCTTTTTTTGGAGACAAATGAAGTCATGTAAATGATAAAAATGTAGATTTATTGTGTTTACAATGAGGATCGGTCACCATTGAATGTCGCTTTTCCTGGTGTGCATTTGAATTTTTATCACTCGGCTGTCAAGTATTCTGGAAGTGGAGGATCTCGTGCACGCATTTTGCAACGTGAACCGAGTACAAACACGCGAATAACCCATTTATGTACATTATGCGGCTTTGAAGTCGTTTTTTTTCTTTTTTTTGTTGTGCGCTTATCATTTTTCTATATCTCAGATCGTCATCAAAAGTTGCATGAACGGGTTTAGAGTTCTACACACTAACATTTCATTCTCCAACGTGCAATAACCCCTAACCAGTTTTATCTGTCGTAAGCTAACGTTTCACATTAATGCGTTACACAATCATAAATTCTTTTACTCTCTCAATATTCCCTTCTTGGTCATTTTTTTTTCGTTTGTTTTTAGATGAGAGAAGAATCAATATTCGGAAGAGCTGGGAAAAATCGAATTCTTCTTTCTTGCTAATGAATTTTACCCTTGGATTGAAAAATCGAAAATTTGTTTTTGTTTTTGAGGTTGGAATTGTTTTCGGAATTATTTCTAAAGTGCGATATTGAAAGAAATTGAGACATTCTTGTTTGGTGTTTATTTGTCGGGAGACGAGCATTATGTAATATTCTTCACCCTGACATTTGTGTGTATCTTTATTGCTCGAGATAGGTACTATTCAGGTCAAAAGAATAGGTGACTTATCTCATTCTAGTCTACATTCTTGTTCTGGATTTCTCCGGAATATATGAATTCATTTTCTGATAAGTATCGACTCTTTGGTTTTTTTATTCTTCAAATTATTTCTGTCGCGCTCTGAATGCAAAAGCAGGGTTGCCACAGGTCAGGTAATTCAGGGAAAAGTCAGGAAAAGTAAAATTGGTCAGGGAAAAGTAAGGAATTTTTACTAAAAGTACTGGAAAAAATTGAATTTTTAAAATTCATGAGAAAACTGAATTTTTTTTCTTTTTGCCTCGTAAACTATATGAAATTACCACTTTTAATACAAAACCATCAATTTTTTCTATTTCTGACAATAATTTCATTTTAAATAACTTCAATTTTCAAAAACTATAATAAAATTAATATTTGATAATAAATAAATAATAATAATTAAAATAATTAAATAAAATTAATAATTACTATCATAAGTTATGACTTATGAATTATTTTATGAATAATTTTTACAATTTTCATAAATACTAGTTTGATAAAAGAATTTTAGTTAAAAATACTAAAAAAATTAAATTTCGGAAAAGTTTCAAATGATTACATAAATTCAATTATTTTCAAAAGTTACAAAAATTCTTCGCAGAATTTCAATTATGTTCAAAAATTTAAAAACAATTCGCGTCAAAATTACAATTATTTTTATAAATAATAAAATACTTCATTAAAATTCAATTATTTTTAAAAGTTTTAATAAAATTCTTGACAAAATTCCACAAGAATTCAATTATTCAATTTTTAATAAATTTATTCAAAATAATTCAATTATTTTTATAAGAAGTAATAAAATTTTTCACAGGAATTCAGTTATTTAAAATACAAAATTTAATAAAATTTTTCGAAAAATATCAATTATATAAAAATATTTTAAAAAATAATAAAATTCTTCGCCGAAATTCAATTACTTTTATAAACTTGAATAAAATTCATTGGAAAAATTAAATCATTTTCAAAATTAATATAATTCTTCGCAAAAATTCAATTATTCTCAAAAATTAAAAAAAATATTTTTTCAAAATTTCAATTATATTTATAAATAAAAAAAATTTTTCATCTAAATTCAATTATATTTAAAAATTTTAATAAAATTCTTGGCAAAATTCCACAAGAATTCAATTATTCAATTTTTAATAAACTTCTTCAAAATAATTCAATTATTTTTATAAGAAGTAATAAAATTTTTCACAGGAATTCAGTTATTTAAAATACAAAATTTAATAAAATTTTTCGAAAAATATCAATTATACAAAAATATTTTTAAAAATAATAAAATTCTTCACCGAAATTCAATTACTTTTATAAACTTGAATAAAATTCGTGGTAAGAATTCAATTATTTATATAAACTTGAATAAAATTCATTGGAAGAATTAAATTATTTTCAAAATTAATAAAATTCTTCGCAAAAATTCAATTATTCTCAAAAATTAAAAAAAAATATTTTCAGAATTTCAATTATATTTATAAATTAAAAAAATTCTTCATCTAAATTCAATTATATTTAAAAATTTTAATAAAATTCTTGGCAAAATTCCACAAGAATTCAATTATTCAATTTTTAATAAATTTCTTCAAAATAATTCAATTATTTTTATAAGTAGTAATAAAATTTTTCACAAGAATTTAATTATTTAAAATACAAAATTTAATCAAAATTTTTCGAAAAATATCAATTATACAAAAATATTTTTAAAAATAATAAAATGCTTCACCGAAATTCAATTACTTTTATAAACTTGAATAAAATTCGTGGTAAGAATTCAATTATTTATATAAACTTGAATAAAATTCATTGGAAGAATTAAATTATTTTCAAAATTAATAAAATTCTTCGCAAAAATTCAATTATTCTCAAAAATTAAAAAAAAATATTTTTAGAATTTCAATTATATTTATAAATTAAAAAAATTCTTCATCTAAATTCAATTATATTTAAAAATTTTAATAAAATTTTGGCAAAATTTTGTAGGAATTCAATTTTAATGAATTAATTCAAAATAATTCCATAATTTCCATAAGTAATAAAATTTTCACAGGAATTAAATTATTTAAAATTAAAATACAAAATTTCATAAAATTTTTCGAAAAATATAAATTATTTAAAAAATTCTTCACCGAAATTCAATTTTTTTTATAAACTGGAATAAAATTCTTTGTAAGGATTCAATTATTTATATAAATAATAAAATTCTTCACATAATACAGTTATTTTTATAAATTTGAATAAAATTCGTTCGAAGAAGTAAATTATTTTTAAAATGTAATAAAAATTCTTCGCAGAAATCCAATTGTGTTCGAAAATTTAAAAAAAAATTCTTCTTAAAATTCGAAGTAACTTTATAAATAATAAAATTCTTCTCCAAAATTCAATTATTTTATGGAAATTTTAAGAAAATTTAAATTATTTTCATAAGTAATAAAATTCATAGCAGAATTATAATGATTTTTGATACAATATACATTTTAATCAAATTCCTGGAAAAATGTAATTATTCTTAAAAATTTGATTAAAATTTGTCAAATTAAATTTATATGTTTAAAAATTTATTGATAAAATTCTTAATGAGAATTAAATTTTATCAAAGAACATTTTATTATTCAATAAGTTATTTATTTTTTAATTTAAATAATTGAATTTTTCTAGCATTTCCTAATAAAAATTGATTTAAAATTGAATTAACGGATAATCGATTTATTATGATTTATGAAAGTAATTGAATTATTGCCACGAATTTTATTACATTTTTTAAAAATAATTTAATTCTTTTTAGAAATTTTACTGCTTGTAAAAATAATTGAATTCTTGCGAAGGATTTTTTAAGGATGTTTGTAATTTATTAACCTATTCCGAAAAATGTTTTATAATAATATTCTTGTAAGTTGTTCAATTTAAAAATGTTTGAATTTGAATGTTTTGAAGAATTTGAATTCCCACAGAAAAATTATAATGAATAAATATTTATTTAAAAAAGAAGTTATTGGCGTTTTGAGTAATTTTACAATTAATGAAATTTGTAAATAAATGTAATAGATCATTTTTTCTTGATTATCAAATAATTTTTAGAGTGAATCAGAATATTTTTTATAGTCAGGGAAAAAGTGAAAATTTTGTTTGGAAATCAGGGAAAAGTCAGGGAAAAATAAAATTTAAATATTTGTGGTAACCCTGAAAAGGAACCTTAGCAGAGTTTCAATTTAATTTTTTGAAATTGATTCCAATTTTACGGAATCCTTGTTAATGATTAGTAAAATTAAAATTGAAAAAATAAAAGAAGAAATAGAAAACAAATTTCATGGACAGTTGAAAAAAAATGTTTTGTGAAAAGAAGAGAGAAATTTAGCAACGAATAGTAAAGGTGGCAAATAAATGTTCTCGGAACAAATGAGAAGTTATTATGTCGAGTTCGGATCAAGGTGATAATAGGGTTTGTACATAATTTTCATGGTCGTTAGAAATTCGTCAAAATAGTGTTTTTTTTTCTCAAAAGGACTCGAAACTGGAAGAAGGAAAAGGAAGGGAAAAGAGGAGAGAAAAGAAAAAGAATCCTGCCGACATTCCTCAGGCAGATCTCCTTTTGAAAATAGACCGACAAACAATTCATTGGTGTCGTCTTCCCTTTATCCCCTGGTGGTACATTACTTTTCGTTCACCAGCATAAACTCGGAAGGTGGTTCTGGAATCTTGAAAAGTCGCCTCGTAGTCGTAGTTGTAGTCGTCGTCGTCGTTTCCCTTCCCTCCTCGATGTATATAAAACGACTAACGAGCAAAACTTTACCTACGCCCTAAAAATTTTGCCCTCAGGATTCTATATCCAAGGTGGTTGCCTCCATATCTTTGAGGTCCCCGCACGCCATGCCACCAAACATTGTTGTCCGCTGGGGGATTCTAAGCCTTAAGTCCTAAGTTTTCCGACCCAACCGGCAATGACGGTAAACTCCAAAGGGATGCCGAAAGATGAAAAAAGGTACCGAGAAAAAGCCTTCACGCCGGGAGAAATTCTTCCTAACAATCTTTCACATCGGCTCGGATCCAATTCCTTGTCAGAAATGAAAAATGACGGTCTCCTAACGTTTTGCTGTTAATTACATGGACTTTACTGAGAAAATGAGCTCAACTTACGAAACTGATGTAATTCTTGGCGGTTTTTTTCTCTCTTTTTGTTTCTTTTTTTCCTTAATTAGGATTTTTTTGGTAAATAGGATATTGTTTTGTTATTTAAATTCTTCTATTATTCGCCTCTCTATCTACGATTTGTTTTCGAGTTATTCTTTTCCTCCAAGAAAAATTGGAAAAATTTTCCAAGTATTTAAAAAATAAATAAGTATTTTGTAAATATTTAGCAAAAAATTTATTTCTCTTAGAAAAATTCTGTCATAAAACAATAAAATAAAATAAAATAAAATAAAAATACAAATATGTATTTTTTGAACATTCATTCCGTTTCTTGTTCTTATTGAAAAAAAAAATTGGAAACATATTTGTTGTAGTTACGAAAAAGCCGAAAATCTGCTTTTTTAATTCAATAAGTTCTTAAATGGTTTATTTCATATTTATTGCTTGATTAGGACTTTTAAAAAATAGGAATTTTTACACTTTTTTAATCTCGATTTTTCTCTCTCGATATTTATAATTCCACTATTTCAGACTTCGCACTCGATAAATAATTTTAAAAAAGTAGCAAAAAGTAGCTTTCAACTTAAAAAAAGTAGTAAAAAAAGTAGGTATGAAAAAATTGAACTTAACAAAAAAAATCGTTTTAGACTCTTCACAAAACTGACAAAAATTCCAATACATATTTTTTATTTCTTGACTTTTTCCTAATTTTCATCGAAAATATTTACTTCTTTCTCATTCTGCTAATAAATTCAATTCCTGCAACGAATTTTATTATTCATCAAAGAATTTAATTATTTATAAATATAATTTAATTTATTCTTGAAAAGAAATTTATAAAACTGTTTAAATAATTTATTTCTTTCGACAAATTTTGTGCAATTTCTTATTTAAATAATTGAATACATAAAAAACTTAATTCTTTTCATGAAAGGAATTAAATTATTTTAACAATTTTGTTAGAATTTGTCAAAATAATTGAATTTCCAAGAAGAAATTCGTTACTTTTAAAAATCATTAAATTCTTATTATAAATATGGTTTTTTTTAAATAATTGAATTTTGCTAAGAAATTTATTAAAATGCCTGAAAACAATGGATTTTTAGGGAAAATTATGTTATTAATTCACATAATTGAATTTTTTTTCGGAAAAGTTATTTATGTAAATAATTGAATTCTTGGGAAGAATTTGATTAAAATCTAAAATTATTGTATTATTTTTAAAAAATTTAATTAAAATTGTATTTAAAATAATTGATTTCATTCTAAACAGTTTTCTTAAAATATTTGAAAATAATTGAATTCCTGTGAAAAATTAAAATTTTTTTTCTAAATAATTGAATTTTTCCAAGAAATTAAAAAAAACAATTTTTTTAGATAATTGATATTTTCAAGGAATGGAAATAAATTGTTTAAGAATAATTTCCTTTTTTTAAGCATTTTCTTCAAAATTGTATTGAAAATATTTGAAATTCTGTGATGAATTTTATTATTTATGAAAGTAATTGAACAGTTGATAAGAATTTTACTTAAAGTTTCAATAATAATTAAATTTTTTGACTAAGTTTATGAAAATTCTAATTTAAATAATTGAATTCCGGGTAAATTTTTATTATCGATGAAAATAATTGGATTCTGTTTGGAAATTTTATGAACATAGTAAATATTAAAAATAATTTTATTTTCAATTTCAATATTTTTAATTTTCAAAGGAAGTCTATTATACTTTTTGAGAATTTAAGAACTTTTTTTTTAAATAATTGAAATTCAGCGATAAATTTTATTACTTATGAAAATAATAAAATAGTTGTTAAGAATTTTATTCAAATTAAAAAAAAAATTAATTCCTTAGAAGAATTTTATTTATTTATGAAAACAATTGAATTATTGCGAAAAATTTTATTAAAATGTGTGAAAAGAATTGAATTTCTGTGAAAAACTTTGTTATTCTTCAAAATAATTGAATTCTTCTAAGGAATTTTTATGAACATTGTTTTAAATAGTTAATTTTTTTTTTGAAATATAGTAAATATTATAAATATTTTAAATTGATAGTTTTTGATGAGTTTTATTATTTACAAAAATAATTGAATTTTATTATGTGGAACTTCAAGAAAATACTAAATATCTTGAAAATTATTGAATTTTTATTTTAATTATTTGAATATTTTTGGAAAATAATTTAATCATTTTAATGAATTTGATTATAATTTTTGAGAATTTGTTTTTGATTTCTAGTAAAATTAGCGAATTTAAAGTAGTGGAAATTCTAAAAAAAAAAATAAATCGAATTCAATATATTAAAAATTATTTCTTCTTTTTTAAGAAACTTTTCAATGTAATTATTGTAATTTCTAAAATGCCAGAATTTGAATTGTATATTTTATTTCTCTTTTATCTAACATTTTTGTTCATTTTCAGGGTTTCGATACGATATTCAGAAAAATTATAGGAAATTGTCAGGCAAAGTGATAAGAGTCAGAAAAGTTCTTTGAGAAATCAGGAAATTTCAGCAAAAATACTGGAAAAATATCGAATATTCATAATTATGTGAAACAGCAAATATGCTTCAAAAATTCTGATTTTTGGCGTTATTTGGAGAAAAAAGGAAAAATCGATCACGCTGAGAAATCAAAGAAATTTCAGGGAATTTCACCAAAAGTAAAGGAAAAAAAAACTGTCGATGCATTCTTTTTTCTATTTAATAGAATTTCCATTTCGTTTATTTAAAAATATTCGAATTTTATACTTGTGGCGCAAACTGTTGCTTCTCGTAATTTGCAAGTCAAGATTCTAGACCTATTGTTATGTAAAATAAGAGAAAAATGGTTTTTGAATTATTTATTATTTCTTCAATTTTTGCCTTTAATATCCATTGGTCTTAAACTTTGTATATTTTTCTCCATTTTTGCATTTTGTGTAAATCCTTAATTCTTGTTAGTGTTTAGCATTTTTCTCAAAATCCAATGAAAATCGTCTCTAAACAAGAATGGAAACTATATATTGTACATTAATCTCAATTTGAAATGTTTCCAAGTTTGAAAATTGTGTTTAAAATTCCATTTTGTTTTCTTTTGTGGTTGTGATGCTGTGCTCGGTTTTGAATTCAAAAGAAGTCGTTTAAAAATTGTGCGAGTGTTTGTGTGTGTGTGACGAAATAGGTCTGTTTTTTTCGTTATTTATAACGAAGGTCTAACGAGGTGATACCTTGAGGTAAATAATGTTTGATGTAAAGGGGAATTTTTTTAATTAAACAAATTTAGGAATATTAAAGTTAATTAAGGTGGTTAGATCTTTTACGACAGGTCCGGATATGGTAGGTTGCTCAGTAATTATCATTGCCACATTATAGGCGAAGCCACTGCCTGGCAGGTATCCTTATTTGTATACAAACCAGAGTCAAACGAAAGGCGCAGTTTTTTTTTCTTCCTTTTTTTTCATTTAACATTCTCCTCTCGACTTCTCTACCCCCACTGTTGGCTTTCGAGTTTGTTCCATTGATGGAAAGCAACAGGAGGATGCTTCATTGATTTAAATTAAAACAATTTCGTGACAAGTTCCTCTTTTTTCTTTGGTCAGCGGGGGTCAAAAAATATTTTGTTTAAATTATTATTTGTCATTTTATTTATTAACTTATTTTTTATTTCTTCTCGTATGTGAAATTCTTGTTTTTAGATATAATTTTAGTTTTCGAATGATTTCGGATTTAAAATTTAAAAAAATAATTATTAACTATTTAATGTTATTTGTTATTTTCGAACATTTTAATTCAATTCCTTGAAAGAATTTAATTATTTTCGAAAGCAAATAAAATTCTTCGCGAGAATATTCAATTGTTTTCGAAAATTTTAATTCAATTTCGGGAGTGAATTAAATTATTTTTAATTTCTTCGACGGTTAAAATTATTTTTAATACACTTTTCGTGGAAATTTCCAATCATTTTGGAAATTTTAATTCAATTCCTCGAAGGAATTTAATTATTTTCGAAAACTAATAAAATTATTCGCGAAAATATTGAATTGTTTTGTCTAAAATTTTAATTCAATTTCTGGATAGGATTAAATTATTTTGAATTTAAAATTATTATCCTTATTATTTTTAAAAAATTTATTTAAAATTGTAATTAATATAATTGATTTCATTCGAACAATTTTAATAAATAAATATTTGAAATTCTGTGATGAATTTTATTATTATTAAAGGAATTTTACTTAAATTTAAAAAAAAATAATTGTTGTCTTTCGGCTAAGTTTATGAAAATTCTAATTTAAATAATTGAATTCAGGGGGAATTTTTATTATCCATGAAAATAATTGGATTCTGTTTGGAAATTTTATGAAAATAGTAAATATTGAAAATCATTGAACTGCGAAAAGTTTTTAATTTAATAATTAAATTTTAAAAAGAATAATATTAAACTTTTTAAGAATTTGAAAACTTTTTTTTTTAATTCTTGTGATATTGTATTTTATGAATAATTTAAATTCTGGGATAAATTTTATTATTTAAGAAAATAGTTAAATAGTTGCTAAGAATTTTATTAAAATTTAAAAAAATTACACTTTTCATTGAAATTTCAGTCAGTTTGAACATTTTCATTCAATTCCTTGAAAGAATTTAATTATTTTAGAAAGTTTTAATTCAATTCCTTGAAAGAATTTAATTATTTTAGAAAATTTTAATTCAATTCCTCGAAAGAATTTAATTACTTTCGAAAGCAAATAAAATTCTACGCGAGAATATTCAATTGTTTTCGAAAATTTTAATTCAATTCCTGGAAAGAATTAAATTATTTTGAATTTCTACGAAGGTTAAAATTTTTTTTAATTCTCTTTTCGTGGAAATTCCAATCATTTTGGAAATTTTTCATAAAATTCTTAGAACGAATTCAATTATTTTTCATACAATTATACAATAGTATGAAAATTGAATTATTTTAAAAATAAATGTATTTATAATCGTAGAAAAAATTAATTTGTTTTTTTTTTATAAATAATGAATTCAAATATTTTGATAAATACCTATATTTAATTATTTTGAAAGAAAATTTAATAAAATTCGCAAGAATTTAATTATTTTGAAAGAAAATTTAATAAAATTCGCAAGAATTTAATTTTTTACCTGAATAATAAAAATTCATTTACAGAAATCCAATTGGCAAACAATTTTTTTCAAAAAATTCTTTTAAATAAAAGTTTAATTTTTTTCGTGAATAATAAAATTCTTTGCAAGAATTCAATTTTTTGCCTATAAATAATTTTTTTCTCGCACAAATCCAATTATTTTGAAAACAATTGTAATAAATCACTCCGAAAGAATACAATTAAATTTTTGTTTTTATATTTTTCAAATTTGCTAAATCTATTTTTACTATTTTTAATAATTGTGTTAATTTTCTTTATGTTTCTAATAATTGTAGAATTTCAACAATTAAATTTTTTCTTTTTTTGTTTTTTATATTTGCTAATTCTACTTTTGCTATTTTGAACAATTGTGTAAATTTTCTTTGTGTTTCAAATAATTGTAGAATTTCAACAATATTAAATTTTGCTTTTTTGTTTTTTAAATTTGCTAATTCTATTTTTGCTATTTTGAACAATTGTGTTAATTTTCTTTGTGTCTCAAATAATTGTAGAATTTCAACCATATTAAATTTTGTTTTTTTATTTTTTAAATTTGCTAAAACTATTTTTGCTATTTTGAACAATTGTGTTAATTTTCTTTATGTTTCAAATAATTTGTGTCTCAAATAATTGTAGAATTTCAACCATATTAAATTTTGTTTTTTTATTTTTTTAAATTTGCTAAAACTCTATTTTTGCTATTTTGAACAATTGTGTTAATTTTGTTTATGTTTCAAATAATTGTATAATTTCAACAACTAAATTTTGTTTTTTTATTTTTTAAATTTGCTAAAACTCTATTTTTGCTATTTTCAACAATTGTGTTAATTTTGTTTATGTTTCAAATAATTGTATAATTTCAACAACTAAATTTTGTTTTTTTATTTTTTAAATTTGCTAACTCTTTAAATTTTATACAATTTATTATTATTATTATTTTATTATTATTATTATTATTATTATTTATATACAATTTCAAAAATTGTATAATTTACATTGAATTATTTTCTCTATTCAATAATAAATAATAAATTAATAATTTATTAAAAATGGCAAAAATAATTTCTATAGTTCTGAAGAAAGGAATTTGGGAAGCTTTAGTTTTTGATTGTTTGCAATTTTCCAACTCTCTTTCTTTGGTGCCTCTTATAGACCAGTGTCATAATTATTTTCTCCTGTGGAATAAAATAAATTTCTTAGGGAAGAAAATTAGTTTTAGAATTTTTTTTTTTTTGGGGGTATTGTAAGCTGAAATATTAATTTTGCAAAAAATTTCCAGGTCGCTTTGTGTTTGTGTCACGGTGTAATTTGTGAGGAAAATTAATTGGTCGCGTGGCGCGATGTTGGATTTTGAAAATGTGTAACACATGAAGACGTGAGGATGAAGAAGGAGACGAGGAGGAAGAAGAAAGGGAAAGATGAAAAAAGAAGCAAACAGCCGGTGCTCATAAAAGCAGTAGCCCGCGTCTCATCGTGGACTTGCTTTAAATCTAAATTTAGGGCGAGGCATAAAAATCTCGGTAGTCTCAATCGCACTCGGGATGACCAGCAGCCACCAGGGTGCATTGCATCCTCTCCCACCTCTCTTTCTGGATCTTTCTCTTTTACCTCTGGATTTTTCTCGTTTTCTCTTTCTCTCTCTTTCTTTCTTTCTTTCCCTTTTCCCTCTTTTACGCTCTTTCTCACTTTTTCCCTCTTTCTCTCTTTTCCCTCTTTTACTCTCATCTCTTTTTCACTCTTTTACTCTCATCTCTTTTTCACTCTTTTACTCTCATCTCTTTTTCTCTCTTTTACTCTCATCTCTCTTTCTCTCTTTTTCCCTCTTTTACTCTCATCTCTCTTTCTCTCTTTTTCCCTCTTTTACTCTCTTTCTCTCTTTAATCTTCCTTTTTCTTCCTTTTCCCTCAGTCTTTCTCTCCCTTTCCCTCTCGCCTTTCTCTCCGATTCTCTCTCTCTCTCTCTCTTTTTCTCTCTCGATTGCTTGCTTGCTTGCTAGTACCGTTCGTTATCCTCTCGATAACCGAGCGCAGTTGTGATTCTTCATTCTGTATTTTCTACTATGGAGAGCAATAGACTCTGGAGAATTATATAGACAATCGTCTCTGTGCGAATGCATTCCTATTTTTCTGATTCACGAGTCTTGGATTGTAAGACATGAGATCTAGGTATATTCCTAGAAGCAAGAGTAGCGAGAGGCAGTTGGCGGTCGAAGGCGGCACTCTTCTCCTGGACCGCTATTATTGTTGGTTTCCAGGAAGAGAGACCCGACAGAACGGCTCCCCTTTCCTTCTCATTCCATTCCACCTCTATCCTTCTCCACTGAGAGAGAGAGAGAGATTTCTCTTCTTCACCTCACTGTCTCACCGCGAACCTTCTCCAACTGCAACTTCTTTCCTTCTCTCTTCTCTAGAATCTTCTCTTCTCCCTGTTTTCGTTACATTCGAACTTGATGTTGTTTGTGACTCAAAGTGCTCGAGATTTTCCTCACAAATTACCTGCTTGGTCAAAAAGTCAGAATTCCTCATTTACTGATTTTTTAATGACTCAGTTCAGTTGTGTTTATATGTAGAGAGACAGAGAGAGAGTGAGAGAGAGAAAGAGAGACTCTAGAAAGGTGATGTGGCGGTCTCGCCAAAGGAATTCCTTTGTAAAGCATCTTTCTCTCCTTCTCTCTAAAATCACCAATTTTCCCCTCTGGCTTTTCGTGTTTTCAGATCTGAATTCATTCTTTTCTTAGATTTTGGAAAAAAATTTTCGTCTAGAAAAATTGGAAACAATATTCTCTTAATTCTGTTTCTTTTCTTCTTTCGAAATCACAAATCTCGAAAAAATTTCCGTCGGAAAAAATTGGAAACAATATTCTCTTAATTCTGTTTCTTTTCTTCTGTCGAAATCACAAATCTCGAAAAAATTTTCATCGGAAAAAATTGGAAACAATATTCTCTTAATTCTGTTTCTTTTCTTCTTTCGAAATCACAAATCTCGAAAAAATTTCCGTCGGAAAAAATTGGAAACAATATTCTCTTAATTCTTTTTTTTTCTTCTGTCGAAATCACAAATTTACTCCTCTTGCTTTTCGGAATTTATTCTTTTTTCTAGTTTTTCGAATTTGTTGAAAGCATTTTTTTATAAAAATAATTGAATTTCTTCTCTCGAAATCAAAAATTTTCTCTTTTAGCTTTTTAGAATTTATTCTTCTTTCTAGTTTTTCGAATTTGTATAAAGAATTTTTTTATAAAAATAATTGAATTTTTTCTCTCGAAATCACAAATTTTCTCCTTCAGCTTTTCGGAATTTATTCTTTTTTCTAGTTTTTCGAATTTGTACAAAGAATTTTGTTCTAAAAATAATTGAAATCTTGTGAAGAATTTTGTTACGAAAACAATTTGAATTCTTGTTAAGAATTTAATTATTCATGAATTAATTGAAATTTTGCCTATTTTATTAATGTTTTAGAATATAATTGAATTTTTTACTAAAATTGTTTAGAAAATAATTAAATTCGTTCTTGAATTTATTTATTTATTTATGAAGAGAATTGAAATTTTGCAAATTTTATTAAAATTGTTAAAAATAGTTGAATTTTTACTAAAAATTATTTCTGTAAATATAAATGAACTCTTGGGAAGAATTTTATTAAAATCTAAAATTATTGTAGTATTTAAAGAAAAATTTTATTAAACTTGTATTTAAAACAATTGATTTCATTCGAACAGTTTTATTAAAATATTTGAAAATGATTGAATTCCTGTGAAAAATTCTAATATTTTTCTAAATAATTTGAATTCTTTCATAAGAAATTTAAAAAAAACTTTTTTTAAATAATTGATATTTTCAAGGAATAGAAATACATTTTTTTATTTAATTATTCATGAATTAATTAAAATTTTGCCTATTTTATTAATGTTTTAAATATAATTGAATTTTTTACTAAAACTTTTAAAAATAATTGAATTTTTACTAAAAAATTTTATGAATAATCGTTGTGAACTTTATTATTTGAAGATTTATAATTTATTCTTTGAAAAATGTTACGTAATTTTATTTCTCTTTTCTCTTTTTTATTTTTTGATGTTATTAAAATTTAAGAAATGTAAAGAAGTAAATGAATTTCGTTTATTTGAAAGTTCAAAGCTTTTGAAATATTAAAATTTTATTATATTGTTATGTATTGCATTATTTAGAATATTAAAATAATTATCGAAAGAAATATTGAATTAAAATAATTATAATTGTGAAAAATATCTCACTGAGTAAAATAAACAATTGTTTGAAATAAATTAGATAAAAATTGCAATTTTTTCTGAATTGAGAAACAAAAATTTTTCCATTTATTATTGAGCAAAATACTTTATAATTTTATAATTTTACTAAAATAATTATTGTCATGATTATTGCGATAAATTTTATGAAATAATTATTGTAATAATTATTCAGATAATTTTACTAAAATAATTATTGTACTAATTATTGAGATAATTTTAGTAAAATAATTATTGTAATAATTATTGAGGTAATTTTACAAAAATAATTAGTGTAATAATTGTTGCGATAATTTTAGTAAAATAATTATTCCAATAATTATTGAGATAGTTTTACTAAAATAATAATTATTATAAATTTTACTCAAATAATTATTGGAATAATTTTACAAAACTAATTATAATTGTAGCAAATATCTCACTGATAATATTAATTTATTAGTACACTTCCTAGTTATTGTGAACAATTTTTTTAGACAAAAAGACAAAAATTCAGGCAAAAGAAAACAATTTCTATTTTTCCCCCAAAAAAAAAGATATTTTCCATATTTGGAAATTTTTAGAGAGCGCTTTCTTTTCAATGCCAGATGGGAATAAATGTAACATATGGTGAACAGAATGACATTTTTTTCTATCTGTCATTGCGTGAACATTTTGAATATTTTTTAGAAAATGAATTTTTTTCATTTTTTTTTCTTTTCTTCATTTTCTTATTCCTTTTTTTCTAATTTTCAATTTTTCCAGTTTCCAATTATTCTAATTTTCAATTTTTCTAGTTTCCAATTTTTCTAATTTTCAATTTATCTAATTTTCAATTTATCTAATTTTTTCATTTACAAATTTTGATTTTTTATCTTTTTTAATTTCATTATGTTACATTCCTATATGTTTTTCAAAAATCGAAAATAATGAAATCAGAAAAGATAAATCAAAATTTGTAAATGAGAAAATTAGATAAATTGAAAATTAGATAAATTGAAAATTAGATAAATTGAAAAATAGAAAAATTGAAAATAATTTATTCAATTTTCTTAAATTCTTTTCTGAAAACTAGAAAAATTGAAAATTAGAAAAAAGGAATAAGAAAATGAAGAAAAGAAAATAATGAATGAGAATAATTAATTTAACAATTTTAATTAATTTAATTTAACAATTTTATATTAAATTCTTTCTTGAAAGTTAGAAAAAAGAATAAGAAAATGAAGATAAGAAAAAATAATGAATGAGAATTAATCAAGCGGGAATTGAAAAAATGCCATTGAAGAAATCGGAGTTGTTTGACAATGTGTTACAAATTACGAATTCGACTGAAGAATATAGGAATTGACGGTGCTTTACAATGAGAATTCAGTTAGTCTAAACAGACTGTTAGATAAGTACGTTGGCTATAGTAAACATTCGAGCAAAATCGACTGTGTTCATATATAACATTGCGTATGTATTTATATGTACGCTTCCAAGTCTCACTATCAGTATTTTGCTCACGTATAAAGCTTATTAGTGAATGAACATTCTCCAAACGTTGATTGCAAACGTGCCGACACCTCATTTTTTTCTCCCCTTCTATTATTAAACTATATACAATCCCGTGCCGATAACAATTTTCATTGAAAATTTCTCAATCGCTGAAAATAATTTTCCCCACAAATTCCACTTTTACAATTTTTACCCAATTTTTTCCATTTACAATTAATACATTTTTTTCGATGAATTGAATTATAATTCGTGAAAATAATTAATCTTTGGCAAATTTTAATAAATTTTTTGCGAAAAATTATTTTCAGAAAATTTATTATAATTATTATTATTATTATTATTTATTATTTTGTTATTTTATTATTTATACTATAATTGTGTGAAAAATAATTGACTGTTGCTAAGAATACAAAATCAATTTCTTCTGTAGAGAAAGAATCCATAAAGATAATTACAAAGATTGATTGTTTTATAAGGACGAAAAAAATATCCCTTTGTGACTTTCCCCCTCGGCAATTTTTAGTCGCAATCTTGTGTTGATTATAGAATGCGCCTTTAGAGTGTTGTAGACAACAATGGGTTGTGAATTAATTAGATTTCCTTATTTGTAAAGATCCCCATTAAAAGATGGTTGATTTTAATTGAATATATTTTTAATTTTTATCTGCAGTTTAAAAAATAAATGAAATTAATTAAACAAAAACAAAAATTACAAATGAAATTAATGTTGGTTTATTTCTCTTTTTACAGTCGTTGGAGGCAGTGCAGACGGAAGTGATTCTGAATTACTGTTGCGAAATGACGCGATACCTTGCAATAGTTCACCGCCACCAGCACCGCCGCCACCCCATCACCGGCAATCTGAATCTCCACCACCTGCAGTTAACACCCCCGTTTCTCCAGCGCCTCCAGCTACCAATGAAGAGCAAACGAATTCAAATCCCACTCGGCAGCTTAGCTTCGAGGTAAATATCCTTCAATTTTAAACGCTGAGTTCAACAAAAAACGATTCTTGATTTATGATTTAATATCTCTCTCTCTCTGCGCCTTCGGGAAATGGAAGCATTTTTGTGCATTTTCGTAGTTTTATTGTTTCGTAATTATTCATTGTGCTGAGGGGAATTTTTCCAATTTTGAAAAAAAAATTTCTAAATTGAAAGTTAAAAATAAACACTGTAAAAATGCTTTTTACTTTCTATTTTCTTATTTTTTGAAAACGTATAAGAAATAAGAAAAAATGGTGTAAAATGTGAAAAGCAAAAAAAAAAAAAAAAAGAAAATGGAAGTAAAAAGTGAAAAGTAAAAAATATTAAAAAATATTGTTGATAATGCAACGAATTTTTCTTTTTCTCCGACAGGAATTCGAGTGCGATGTCTCGGTGGCGGAGGGAGGTGGCAGAAGGCAGGAATTTTCCTTCACCCTCTATGGAGTCGACGGCCACGGGAGAATATCAAAGGACGACATTGCAGGTCTTGTGAAGGCAATTTACGATACTCTTGGATCGAAAATTCAAGCACCATCGTGCGGGCAAATTAAAGTAAAACTCACCGTTTCGCCCGATCAACGAACAACGACTCAAGGAACGCCAAAAACCACTTCGAGTCAAAATCGAAATTCCCCCTGCTGTCATGTGACACACGTCGATCCATGCAGTCACGCTAATCAAGTCTCATCTCACAGGACTCATCGCCGAAGAAGAGCACCTCGACATCGTTTTCAGGTATGGGAAAGTATCAATTTATTTTTTTCATTTTATTCATCTTTTTCAAACATTTAAACACAAACTTCTAGTTTCAGGTTTCGGATTGACTCTTTTCGATTCCAAAAATAAGACGAATTTTCTCCGATTATTTCGAAAAAGGCGAATTTTACCATTTTTTTTCGAATATTGCAACTGCTGGTTTTAAAAAAGAGCAATTTTCTCTTATTCTCAAGTATTTTGTTACGATTTCTGAAAATCGAATTTCGAAAAATTTTATTTGCAAATTTGGAAAATAATTAAGTTCTCAAAAATTTCATATCCAATTATTTTCAATGACATATTTCAATTTTCTTCAATTCAATTCAATTTCATTCAATTTTCTTCGCAAATAAAGGAAAAAGTAATCTTTTTTAAAAATGTTCTTTTTTAGATTCTAATTTTTTAAAAATCAACTATTTTCCATATTTTCAGTTACACATTGTCAATAATTTATTTTAGTTAATACAAAAGTAAAACGAAATTAAAGATATAATCATTATAAAAAAATTTAATTTTGTATATACTTAGAAGAAATTGTGGAAATTGGTAGAAAATTGAATTTTTGTATCTAAATAATTAAATTCTCGGGAGGAAATTTTGAAAAATTATGAAAATTAATAATAATAATAATTGATTTAGAGAAGAATTTTCGTTAAAATTTCTAGAAAATAAAAAAATAATTAAATTTTGCTTGTTCATGGTTCTAATTTTTAGAAATAATTGAAGTTAAAAATTCTTTGGGAATTTTACATATTCATATTTAATAATATTTGAATATTTATTTAAAAAACTATTCGAATTTTTTCTGTAATTTTAGTCAAAAACTCTAGAAAAATGATTAAATTTGGTAAAAACTGTCATTTTGGAAGTTATGGAACTGAAATTTTGGAAAATTTAATATTCCTGTGAAAAAATAAATGAGACATTTGAATATTTTTGAAAAATAATTATTCAAATTTAAAATAATTTAATTTAGAAATTCTGAAAAATTGAGTTTTTGAAAAATTTCAATTGCAATTTTCTTAAGATATTTGAATTCCCGAGAATAATAATTGAAGAATTTTTCAGCAATTGTAGGTTTCTTTAAATTCTGTTTTAAATATAATTCATATTTAATGGAATTTTATTGTAATTTTTATGAAAAAACTTTTTTATAATTTTTCTGTTCAAATATATTCAATTTTAAAATTAATGTATTGAAAATCGTCGAATTGTTGCAAAGAATTTTATCAAAAAATTTGATAATAAAATCCCTTAAAAAATTTTTTTTTTAATTCTCGTGAAGAATTTTATTAAAATTTTTAAAAATCCTAATTAAATTCTTTTAAAGAATTTCTTTGAATTTTTTTTAAACAAATGGAGTTTCTTTAAAAATTTTAATTGAAAATTTTGAAAGTAATTTGATTATATGAGGAAGAATTTTATTAAAATTGCATTTAAAATAATAGAATTCTTGCGAAGAATTTTATTACTATTTTTAAAAATAATTGAATTGTTCCGAAGAGTTTATTCAAATTTTAGAAAATAAATAAATTTTATTTTAATATTTTAAGATTAAAATTCTTTCGAGAAATTCTATTGAAATTTGTTTGAAAATAATTAAATTTCTGCAAAGGATTTTACTATTTATAAACATAAATGAATTATTGTAAAGAAATTTACTTTTTATAAAAATAATTGAAATGTTTCGAAGAATTTATTAAAATTTTGAGAAATAATTAAATTGCTACGAAGAATTTTATAGAAATAATTGAAAATAATGAAATTTGTTTTTCTTTTTTATAAATATTTTGACAATAATTGAATTATTTTTAAAGAATTTAAAATTCTAGTTAAAATAGAATTTTATGGAAATTTTTGAAAATAATTAAATTCTTTTGTGTAATTTTTTTTAAATTGTATTTGAAAATAGTTTTATTCCTTCAAAGAATTGTAGTATTTATAACAATAATTGAATTGTTTCGAAGAATTTATTAAAATTTTAGTAAATAAATAAAATTTATGAAAATGTTTTAAAATATTTGAATTTATCCGAGGAATTTAATTAAAATTGTTTTGAAAATAATTTATATTCTGCAAAGAATTTTACTATTTATAAAATTAATTGAATTCTTGCAAAGATTTTTACTATAATATTTATAAGAATAATTTAATTATTTTGAAGGATTTATTAAAATTTTAGAAAAAAATCGTATTTATTCGAAGTCTGTTAAAAATATTTCTAAAAATTGATCTCTTCCGAGGAATTCAATTAAAATTGATTTAAAAGTAATTGAATTTTTGTAAAGATTTTACTGCTAAAAAATTAATTTAATTGTTTAGAAAGATTTATTAAATTTTTAGATAATTATTGAATTCTTTCGTGAAATTTTATCAAAATTTGTAAAATATGAACAGCAATAATTAATTTTGTACTTAAGTGAATTTTTTAAATTCTGACTGTGGAATTTAAACATAATTGTATTTATGATGAAAAATATGCAAAATTTGAAAAATTTATATGAAAATAATTGAATTTACAAAAACTTAGAATCGAACCGAACTTTGTATAAATTAAACTTCTTTGACTTTTTTTACGCCATAAAGTTAATCCGAAGCCTGTAATTTAGAATTCAAGAGAAATATGTATATTTTTTTGTTGCACTGAATTGATTTCTCTCCTTTTACTTTCAGTCGGAGCAACCGGTGCGAAATCCAAGTGACGAAGACGCGGAGAACGTTCCCACAAATCCATCAAAGGAAGAAGAGCTACGAAGAAGAGTAGGGCCGGTGCCCCATCTCATTTCGCCCTATTCAAACAGTTCCGAGGGCGATGTAAGTGAAGCCAGTGACATTTCGCCAACCCTCACACCATTGACACCCCTTGTATCAAATCATCGAAAACGAAGCGCGGCAATGCAACGACAACAACTGTTCGAAATAATTCAAGCGAATATGGAAAAAAATAATCTTGGTGTTAATAATTCTAGGTAATGAATTTCCACCTCTTCATTATAATTGAAATTAACAATTCTATTAATCATAACAATCAATAATGCGAATTCTCAATTAAAGTCAATATCTTCTTTTGTCAGGAAGCACCACCAGAATGAACAATTACCTATTCGAAGTCCCTATGCCGAGCCGCCGAGTCCCTATACACAAAGGTTCACGACGCATCGACATTCGACCGCCTATCATAAGCCAAATCGAGAACCAGTATTCACAACAAAAGTGCCAACAAAAGCAAAAGCAAACGCCAGGAAAACAAGGGGAAATCATCCAAACGCACCGCGAAACACACCCGTCGCATCGCCAAAAAGTAACGTGCATTCGCAAATCCAAGCGCAAGTTCTCCAACAAAACGCAGCGACACGTCACGTCGCCCAAGTTGCACAGCAAATAATCAATAAAAATAATGCCTTTGCACAGGCAAACAATTTGAAAAATGACATTCAACATATACAGTCGCCAATCACTGGTAAGGGGAGTAAGAAACATCAATTGAAACACGCAACGAGGGAACAGGATCAAGCGAGGGCAATGGCGCAAGTTGTTCGTTGGTTGGAACGTGAGTTCTCGCAGAATTCAGCGGCGGCCGCCGCCGCAGCCGCTGGACAGAAACACGTTCACGAACATATTCATCATCATTATCATCATTATCATGCGGAAGCTTTAGTCTAGTTCTGCCAAAATTTTATTCTCTCCAAGGAAAAAAACGAAAAAGTAATTTTTTTTATCTTTTCTATTTATATTATTATTATTTATCGAAAAAATCGATTTTATCGTCTATGTGAAAAAGTAGATTATTCCTGACAATTTGACTCTCAAGTTGGGGATTTTTACTCTCCTCTCTCTATTTAAAATAGAGAAAATTTAATAACAACTAGAAAATTAAAAATAACTCAATTTATGGAAAAATTTTAATTACACATAGAAAAAATTTAATTCCAAATAGAAAATTAAAAATAATTCAATTTATGGAGAAATTTTAATTACACATAGAAAAAATTTAATTCCAAATAGAAAATTAAAAATAACTCAATTTATGGAGAAATTTTAATTACACATAGAAAAAATTTAATTCCAAATAGAAAATTAAAAATAATTCAATTTATGGAGAAATTAAAAAAAAATGTCGCGACTTTTTCGCATTTTTTTTTAACCAAATTGTAACGAAATTCTACATTTTTGCTCATGGCAAATTTTAAAGACAAAATTTTTAACCTTTTTTCATTTCTGACAATAATAATTTGGAGAAATGAAAATTAAAAACCTTGAATTCAAAAAGTAATTGAACTTCGCTTGAAAATATTTTTCAATATTTATTTTTCAGCAAGACATTTTTTCATTTTTGTAAACTTTGTTTTAAAAGAATCTTTTTTAAATTATGTCTGGGAAAGTTTTTACTTTGAAACATCAGTAAAAGAATTTTTAACATCTAAAAAATATAGTTAAATTTTCTACTAATAATTAGAAAATTTTTTTAACAATTTTTAATTTGTTTAAATTGACTTAGTTCACTTTTCAAATTTTTAAATAGAATTTTTTCTAAATAATAATTTTAATAATTGAAAATAAATTTTTAAAACAAGAAGGAATTTGTCAAAGATCAATTTTGAAATTTTAACAATAACATTTTTTTCAATAATAAAGAATAATTCTTGAAAATAATAATTTAATAAATAATTTTTGAGAATTATTCCAAAAATTAAAAACAACTTTTCCTCAATTCAATTTAGAAAAGTTTTAAATTTTCGAATTGAAAGTTTGAATTGACTTAGTTTACTTTTGAAACTTTTTAAATAGAATTTTTTCTAAATAATAATTTTAATAATTGTTGAAAATAAATTTTTTAAACAAAAAGGAATTTGTCAAAGTTCAATTTTGAAATTTTTACAATAACATTTTTTTCAATAATAATAACGAATAATTCTCGAAAATAATAATTTAATAAATAATTTTTGAGGATTATTCCAAAAATTAAAAACAACTTTTCCTCAATTCAATTTAGAAAAGTTTTAAAATTTCAAATTGAAAGTTTGAATTGACTTAGTTCACTTTTGAAACTTTTTAAATAGAATTTTTTCAAAATAATAATTTAAATAATTGTTGAAAATAATTTTTTTTAAACAAAAATGAATTTGTCAAAGATAAATTTTAAAATTTAACAATAAAATATTTTTCGAAAATAATAACGAATAATTCCCAAAATAAATAATATAATAAATAATTTTTGAGGATTATTCCAAAAATTAAAAACAACTTTTCCTCAATTCAATTTAGAAAAGGTTTAAATTTTCGAATTGAAAGTTTGAATTGACTTAGTTTACTTTTGAAACTTTTTAAATAGAATTTTTTCAAAGTAATAATTTTAATAATTGAAAATAAATTTTTAAAACAAAAAGGAATTTGTCAAAGTTCAATTTTGAAATTTTTACAATAACCTTTTTTTCAATAATAATAACGAATAATTCTCGAAAATAATAATATAATAAATAATTCTTGAGAATTATTCTAAAAATTAAAAACAACTTTTCCTCAATTCAATATAGAAAAGTTTAAAAATAAAATTTATTGCAAATAATAATGAAAATAATAATTAATTATTAAAGAAGAGAATAATTCTCTTCTTTAATACTTAATTATTATTAATTGAAATTTATAAATTAAAAACGATTGTTTTGCGCCTGAAAGTTGATCCAATTTCTGCGACTCAAAATTCAAAAGAATCATAAAATAATCCTTTTCTTCATTCATTTGGAGAGTAAAAATGTTAAAATTGTGGAAAAAAATTTCTGCAGGAACAATAAATAAATAAAAATCAAAATTGTAGGAAAACGTTTATGAATTCAGATTGTCACGAGTAAAATATTTTCACATTGATTCCTTATCGAAATGACTGTAAAAAAAATTGATACCGACTCTTCTCGTTGAGTCTCTATCAATAAAACAATTCAAAGGCCTATAATAATATTTATATAAATTAATCTTTAAAAAATTGTTTTTATACATGTCTGACAATATTAAACCACTCGGACTTTCAAATTGTCGCGTTTTCTATGAAATCTCTCTTTTTGTTCTAAAATAATGATTGTATAGATAATTTTTTTTTTCATTTCTACTCTTCTATAAGCGTAGAATTTGAAAGTTTTGCGAGCTGGTTAAAAAAAAACAAACAAAATGTATACGTATAGAATAATAATGACAATGTAATAATATTTTTGTCTTCCTTGCATCGAAATTTTAAATTGATGTCTCAAAATCGACGAATTCTCTCTGTGTATGAAAGGAATTTTTGGAAAAAAAGAACTTTTGGTAAAAAATTTTTAAAAAAATTATGGAAATTTTTAAAAAAATTATGGAAATTAAAAAAAAAAATTATGGAGAAATTTTGGAAAAATTTGTAGAAAACCTTTTTAGAAATTGTGAAAAATATTTTACAATATGAAAACTATTTTTGTGGGCACAAATTCTTTGCATACAATAATAATGATAATAATAATAATTAAATAATAATAATAATTTGTTTTTTAATATACACATCTCAGGCAATATTTGTTATCTAGTAATTTAGTAATATTTATGTGATGCATTTTTCTGATAGGGAAAAAAAAAGAAGAAAAGTACCTTGATAATTAGATTTTTTCGATTTTTCCGATGGAATTCGTTTAAAGAAAAAAAAAGAAAATCATCAAATTTTGCTTTTTTCATATCTTCTGGTTGGGATTTTTTTAATTTTCTCTTCAGATTATGTACTTTTTTCTGTAGCTTAGAAAGAGAACATTCAATGCACCACATTAGCTTCTAAGCAAAATAAAAAAGTGACAATATTTTTCTATTATTATCGATGCAAAGTATTATACATTATTTAAGAATTCATTCTAGTAATAAATATTATTGAAGGAATAAAAGAATTAAATGGAAAAAAGGGGGACGAAAAAAAAGCCGTGTCCTTGAAAATGTATTAATTCGTAATAACAGGATTTGTAATTTTTTATTCAACTTTGTAATCACTGTAGATTTTTATTGGTATTTATTAAAACACATTTTTATAAAAAAATTTGTCTTTTTCTCTCTTATAAGGTAAACTAGGAATGAATTTATTTTCCCTTAATTTAAAGTTGTTCAATATTGAAAAATTTCTATTTTCTTCATTTGGAAAATAATTTCAACTGTAATAAACTAATAATAGATAATAATTTAATAAACTAATAATAAATAATAATTTAATAAACTAATAATAAATAATAATTTAGTAAACTTATAATAAATAATAATTTAGTAAACTAATAACTTTAAGATTAAATAAATATTTTAATCTTTCAGATATATTGTAACTTTTTCAAAACTGCAAGGATGGTTTTAAATATTCGCGCGTTCTGCTTCGGCCAATCAGGTGAGAGTATTCGGATTTGACTAGCGCCATCTACTTGTTAACGGCGGGAAGTGTAGGAACTATAGAATTTGTCACTAGCGACGTCTATGATTTAACATAATCTTAGTTTCATCTTTTCATCTCTTTTGTCGATCATAATTTAATCTTTTTATTATAATTAAAATATTATTTATATTTATTATTATTTACTATATTTGATCTTTCGAAGTTTTGAACTTTCGACCCTTTCGACAGTTTTGTCAAGTTGAATCAATAAACGCGCGGGAATAATTGTGAATTTTTTTTTGAAAATTAGCGCGTCACTTTTCAACCAATGAGAGTTCGGAACTTCAGTAGTGACGTCATTTTCCATAATGGCGTCGACTTGACATGTCAACTTGAAAATGTCACTTTGTCTTTGAAAACATTGAAATAGAATATCGAATTCTTTTCAGTTAATGAGTGAAAATGTCACTTTACGACGATTTTGATAAGCATCGTGCCGCGGAAAAGGTGGCCGGCTGGTCATCGGGTATAAAATTACTTCAGTCGCAATTGCAATTGAAAAAAGCGGCCACAACTCAGGTAGGAAAGCAATTCCTAACCTAGAATTTTGTGAGAAAAACAATTTATCGGCTAATTGTAGATAATAATAAATAATCGTAATTGATGTATTTGCAGCCAAAACGGGAACAATATAGAAAAGCGAGTGCAGTATTGGCACCGGTAATAGATTTAAAGTCGAAATCGAGGGAAACGGAGCGTGAGGAGGAGCAAGTAATATCGAGTCCTCTCGTCAGTTCAGGAGGGAATAATATTGGAATTTCGAGTGAATTCGATTGGAATGTTGTTAATGAATATGATCCCATGTGGCCTAATGAATACGAGAAAGTTGTCAAGGAGTTAAGGGACATGAGGGACAGGGAACATGATCAGGAAAGTGAATTACGAAAACGTAGACGAGACAGTACACGATTCGAGGATATTCAGGTTTGCCGTTGTTTTTTTCCGTTTTACACTCTTATTTGTTTGTTGTATTGTCTTTTTATTCGGTTCATTCATTTTTTTGTTTGTACTTTTCCTCATTTTATTTATTCGTTAAAAAATTATTATAAATTCTTGTTCAGATTTATATTATTTTTAGAAATAATAAAATTCTTCTCCAAAACTCAATTTTCTAAATTTTTGACAAAATTTCAATTATTTTCAAAAAAATTTCTTAATTCAATGATTTTTATTATATATTTTAATAGAATTTAAAAAGACAATTTAATTGTCTAAAAAACTAAACTTGTCGCCAAATTTCAATTCTTTTTAAAAAATAGAATTCTCCGAAAAATGTAATTAATCGTCGGAAAATTTCTTAAGGAGAATTCAATTTTAAAATACATTCAATTATTTAATGAATTATTTATTTTTGTACTTACAAATTCCTATCGAATAATAAGAATGATTAAATATTTATTTTAAAAAAATTATATTCTTTAAGGTCAGGGAAAAATTCAAAATTCTTTCGGAAAATTAGAAAAAAACAAAATTTATCTTTTGTGTCAGTCTTGTTTTATTAAGTTTCTTCTTCTTTAATTTATTTCTTTGGATGGTCAGGAAAATTCTAGATTTTATTAATTTTTTTATTGCTTTCTCATCTAGGAAGAATTGTATTTTTATTTTTATTCGTACATTATTCATTTTTTTGGTTATATAATTGAAAATAAATTGCTGTTGGCAGCAACAACTTCCTGCGGGGAATACAATGATTGTTCCCGAGAGAGACGAGGAGCGAACTCCAACGTCGAGAGCAATGCAGGGTGGAGCAGCGATTGCGCCTCCACCATCGTTACAGGAATATTCCGACGCACCTCCATTATTTTCCAAACAAAACAATAATCTTGGTATTAATTCGAGTTCAATAGCGGCGAAAATAATGGCAAAATATGGTTTCAAAGAGGGACAAGGTTTAGGGAAAAAGGAGCAAGGAATGTCAGTTGCATTGCAAGTTGAAAAAACGAGTAAACGCGGCGGTAGAATTGTCAGTGAACGAGAACAATTAATGCCACCTCCGCCTCCAGTGCCAATTTCACCACCTCCAATGCAACAACAACAAATGCCACCTCCCGAGGAGCCCAGCATTACGGAAATCATGAAATCACCGAGCAAGGTGATTATTGAACGTTATTTATTTTATTTTTCAAAAAAAAATCTAATTTTGTGATATATTAATTTTTAGAATTTAAAGAAAACATTTTGATACAATTATTATTATACAGGCTTCGCACTTATCTACTAAAAGTTTCTATTTATTAAAAGTAGTGGAAAAAAATTAAATTGTAGAAATGATTACCTATAAAATTATTTAATTATTTAATAAATGAAATTATAATCAGTAATAAGGTTTTCCATGCAACCTGGAAACCTGGAAAATCTGGAAATGTCAAGGAATTTTACAAAACTTGAAAATACCTTGAAAAGTCAGGAAATTTAGATCGAAATCCGGGAAAATTGTTGTTTTCTAATTTAATTTATTCTTGAAATCTAATTTTACTTAAATATTTCAAAATTAATTCAATTTTGAAAGAGTTTCGTTTACGATTTTCATACTAAAATGAACTTGAAAAGATTTTCATTTCAAAATTTGTAAAATTTCAATTTTAAATGAATTTCATCAAAAAATTTAAAAACCTAAATGAACTTGAAAAGATTTTCATTTCAAAATTTGTAAAATTTCAATTTTAAATGAATTTCATCAAAAAATTTAAAAACCTAAATTTTTACAAAATCTGAACTAAAATTCTTCTAAAATTATTTAAATTTTTTCATATATATTTAACTGATTATTAAAAATAACGGATTTACAGAAGAATTTTAGTTAAAAAGACTAAAACAAATTGAATTTTGAAGCAAATAAATATTACTGAAGAAATTTAATTACTTTTAAAAGAAGTAAAATTCTATTCAGAAATTAAATTATTTTTTTGTATCTTTTTTTATTTATTCCTTAAAGAATTAAATTAGTTTCAAAAATTTTAATGAAATTCTTTTATAACAATTCAATTTTTTTCAAAATAATTTTAATAAAACTCTTGGTAAAAATTTAATTGATTTCAAAAATTTTTTTAAATTCAATAATTTTCAATGTTCGCTATTTTCATAAACTTTTACAAAACAATTCAATTATTTAAACCAAAAGTTTAAAAAAATTAGTCTGAAGAATTCAATTATGTTCACACGCAATATAATTCTTCGCAAAAATCCAATTGTGTTTGAAAATTTACAAAAATTCTTATCAAAATTTTAAATATCTTTATAAATAATACAATTTTTCTCCGACATTTAATTATTTTCAACAAAATTTTAATAATATTCTTGTTAGAATTTCAATTATTTTTAATATACAAGTTTTTCATCGAATTTCTCGAAAAATGAAATTATTGTTAAAGTTTTTTTTAAATTTGTCTCTTGACAATAAATAATAATAATAATAATAATAATAATAATAATAATAATAATAATAATAATAAGAATCATAATAATTAAATGTTGATAACATTTTTAATGAAAATTCAATTTTGAAGAAACTTTCAATTATTTAATAAATTGTTTATTTTATAGTTAAACAATTGATTTCTTGTAGAATTTTCAAATAAATATTGAATTAAAAATAAATTTTAGGAAAATTTTTTTATTATAATTAAATATTATATTCAAAAATATTTATTTATTTAAAATCCTACGAGAATTCATTTATGTAACTCTAAAAATAAACATTTTTATCCAATTATGTTTGAAAATTTACAAAAATTCTTGTCAACATTTAAATATCTTTATAAATAATACAATTTTTCTCCGACATTTAATTATTTTCAACAAAATTTTAATAATATTCTTGGCAGAATTTCAATTATTTTTGATATACAAGATTGTTAAAGTTTTTTAAATTTGTCTCTTGACAATAAATAATAATAATAATAATAATAATAATAATAATAATTAAATGTTGATAAAATTTTTATTAAAAATTCAATTTTGAAGAAACATTCAATTATTTAATAAATTGTTTATTTTTACAGTTAAAGAATTGATTTCTTGTAGAATTTTCAAATAAATATTGAATTAAAAATAAATTTTAGGAAAATTTTTTTATTATAATTAAATATTATATTCAAAAATATTTATTTATTTAAAATCCTACGAGAAATAATTTATTTAACTTTAAAAATAAACATTTTATTAGATAATTGAACTTTTTTAAATTGAATTGACATGAAGAACTTTATCAACAAATTTTTAAATAATAATAGAATTCTATTAAACATTTTTAATAAAATTTTTTTAAATAATTGTATTTTTCGAGAAATTTGATGAATATTTTTGTATATAAAAAATAATTAAAATTCTCACAAGAATTTTATTAAAATTTTGGAAAATAATTGAATTTTGGAGAAAAATTTTATTATAAATTTCATTTATAAAGATTATTTAAATTTTGACGGGAATTTTTGGCAATTTTAGAACATAATTGGATTTTCGCGAAAAATTATGTTACTTTTAAAAATAATTGAATTCTTGAGTTTTCCAATAATTTTCTAATGAATAATTAATGTTGTTCAAAAAACTGGAAAAATTGCGTTTTTTAACCCGGAAAATCTGGAAAAGTTAGGGAATTCGAAAAGGGTAAAAGCGTGGCAACCTTGGTAATTTAGTTGAATAAATATTTTTTGTCGTAAAAATTTATAAATATTTGTTTCAAATTCAATTCAGAAAAAATTCAATTCAAAGTATATTTCTTAATGAAGAAAAATAGATTAAACACGTATAATAATAGAAAGTATGTAAAAAAAATTCATAAAAAGTTTTAAACATGAAATTAATTGCGTTTAAAGAAAATTTTTAAATAAAACGAAATAAATTGAAAAATTCCGTTTAAATAGGTGGTGCTCTTGAGAAATATGGTGGGACCAGGTGAAGTTGACGAGGACTTGGAGCCAGAAGTAAAAGACGAATGTAACACAAAATATGGAGATGTGGCGCGAGTAATAATTCACGAAGTTCGCGAAGCACCGGCCGAGGAGGCAGTGAGAATATTCGTCGAATTCAAAAGGATAGAGAGTGCAATTAAAGCAGTGGTCGATTTAAATGGACGATTTTTCGGCGGCCGAAACGTAAAAGCTGGTTTTTATTCTAGTGAAAAATTAGACAATCTCCAATTACTAGACTAAATCGTCACGTTTTTTTAAAATAAGGTATTGTATTTTTAAAATAAATCTTCTTAAAATTTATTTATCCCGAAATTTTGAAGGTAAAAAGAAAGACGTTCTTTTTTTTTGTAGAAATCAATATATATATTTTTCACATACCTTTTCTTTTAAATGTATAATATAATATAATATACAATATATAAATTGATATAATATCGAACAACACGAACATGGAAGATATGAGACAACAGTTTTTTTTAATACGCAATAATTAACATTATTTAATCAACCTGAGTGTATTTTTTTATCAAAAATGTGTAAAAGTAACTTTAACATAATTATTTAATATCTTTCTTATATTTTATATTTAAATTATTCATTTTTTCACGTCTTTTCTTGTATTCTCGACAATAATTTCTTTCACTTTCAATAATTTCTTTTTATTTTCAATAATTTCCTTCTTGAAATTGTCAAAGTCTTAATCAATTTTTTAATGTAGTGATAATATTCGTTATGGTTTTATAATTGAGAATATGAAAACTATCTCAATAGGTGGAAATATTTTTGCTATTTTTTTTAAATTTTAGAGTGTTTAAAAAATGGAAGAGTGCATAGTAATTGTGCTCTAGATTAAAAACAGCCGTCTGGTTGTTTTTTTAGAAGAAGACATATTTGTTTGAGTAAATTTTTCAGAATCGCTGGTTGATTACTGAAATCCTGAAAATAATTTTGAACGTTAATAAAAGATGGTAATTAATTAATATGATTATAAATAGAAATGATTATAAATAGAAATATTTATAAAAAAATTTGGTTTTGGTTAAAAGAAGAAAATTTCTCACCTCGTCGAGCGAAATTGCAGGTATAAAACTAATTCGTTTTCGATTGGCTTCCGTCATTTCGCCATATTCTGCCAACAAATTTTCCCCCTTTGACAAATAGCAATCAATTATTGGCTGATATTTTATTTTCATATTATTGGCACAACTCTTCATGATTTCCTGGGGTTCGTAATTTTTTTTAATCATACACGTTAAATATTCCAATTGTTGTTTTTGATCCTTTATAACGTCAATCGCACAGGCGTGAATCATATTTGCCTCACATTCTCTTGGTCCATGTTGGCATTCAAAACTAAAACCCTCATCGGTTTTTGTTGTCTTTTTTTTGGAAAAAAAATGAATTGTTACTAAATGAGAAAAATATTCATTACTTTTATTTGATTATTGGATGTAAATAAAAAAATAAGAACCTTTGCCTTTCCGTATGGTATTGGTTTAAGTTGAATATTCTCGGAAATTCTCTCAAAAGTTGGAAGCAATTGTTTGACGAAAAAACTCCGTGAATCGGGACATAAAGCCTCGTAATAAACTGTAACGAGTATTGTTTGCACAACTGGAGCATTTGAATTTAAAGCTGCCGATTCCTCTCCATGATTCACCTGTTCTACATAAAATTAGCGTGTTATAAATGAAAGAAACGTTTTTGATAAAACTTCATATTTTCGTTTTTTTTTCTCTTCCTTTTGTAAGATAAATAAAAATTCAAATAGTATATTGAGCAATAAGTCATTTTTGTGATAGAGATAAAAATTTTATTCCCTTTTGTTTGATAAAAGAAAATGGAAATAAATCTCTTTCAAAAGTGAAATAAGAATAATTCTTTCGAGAAACATCAGTAAAAATGGTATTAAAAATAATTGAACTCTCGAAAAAAATAATTATTATTTATTTAAAAAAATCGAATACTTCCAAATAACATTATTAAAATTGTACTAAAAATAATTCAATTGCTTTGAAGAATTTATTTGAATTTTTTTAAAAACAATTTTTTTTTAAATAAATCTCTTTCAAAAGTGAAATAAAAATAATTTTTTCGAGAAACTTCATTAAAAATGGTTTTAAAAATAATTGAATTTTCGAAAAAAATAATTGTTATTTATGAAAAAAATCGAATACTTCGAAATAATATCATTAAAATTGTACTGAAAATAATTTAATTGTTTTGAAGAATTTATTTTAATTTTTTTAAAAACACTGCAGGTTTTTTTCAATAATTTTTAACAATAACTGAAAATTTTTAAACCAACTGAATTTTTGTGAAAAACTTTTAAGGTTTTAAAATAATCGTGTATCTTATTATTTGTAGGTAATTAATAATTTTATTATTAAATTTTATTAAAATTATTGATAAAAAATTAAATTCTTTTAAACAATTTTATTAGTTTTAGTAGTTTTAGTTTAAATAATTTTAAATTGAAAATTTTTAAATAATTAAAATTTACTTTTAGAATTTTAGAATTTTATCAAAAACTTTTGAGAATAATTTATTTTTTGAAGAATTTTATTGAAATTATTAATTTTATTAAAAGTTTAAATAACTTTAATTAAAAATTTTTGAATTATTAAAATCTACTAAGAATTTTATCAAAAACTTTTGAAAATAATTGATTTTTTTAAAGAATTGTTAATAATTTTATTAAAAGTGTAAGTAATTTTAATTGAAAATTTTTAAATAATTAAAATTTACTAAGAATTTTATCAAAAACTTTTGATAATAATTTATTTTTTGAAGAATTTTATTAAAAGTTTAAATAATTTTAATTGAAAATTTTTAAATAATTAAAATTTATAAATAGTTTTATGAAAAACTTTGGAGAATAATTGATTTTTTAAAAGAATTTTATTAAAAATATTAATTTTATTAAAAGTTTAAATAATTTTAATTGAAAATTTTGAAATAATTAAAATCTACTAAGAATTTTATCAAAAACTTCTGAGAATAATTGATTTTTTAAAAGAATTTTATTAAAAGTTTAAATAATTTTAATTGAAAATTTTTAAGTAATTAAAATTTATAAATAGTTTTATGAAAAACTTGGGAGAATAATTGATTTTTTAACAGAATTTTATTAAAAGTTTAAATAATTTTAATTGAAAATTTTTAAATAATTAAAATTTACAAATAGTTTTATCAAAAACTTTTGAGAATAATTGATTTTTTAATAGAATTTTATTAAAGTTTTAAAATACAAAAATTAAATTTAATCGAATAATTTTCTGAAAACGTTTTAAAATAATTCTTTTTATGTCTTTTACAAATTTTTTGACAATAACAATCCATTAAGTTTTTTTTTAAATAATTGCATTTTTTCTAAGAATTTTATTAAAATTGTATTAAAAAAATAATTGAAATAAACCGAAGAATTTTACTATTATGGAAAAAAATTGAACTCTGAAGAATTTAATTCTATATGAAAATAATTGAATTCGACCAAAGAATTTGATCAAAATTGCTGTTGTATTTTAAAAGTTAATTTTGAAAAATCTGAATCTGTCATTCAAAAACTGTTACTTAGTAAAGATATAAAATTATTGAATTTACAAAATAATAATAAGTGGAGTGGAAAACTATTTAAATTATGAACTTTAAAATCGTTTAATTACCTGATTAGTGTCTTTTCTCGATTCCGTGTATGGAAACCAAATTTTCGACGATTGATAGAGTAGAAATATCAAAATAATGCTGATTAATATACGATAGCGAAAACTTCCAAGACCCATTTTTTTTTGTTGTGCTCAATAAAAATTAAAAAAAAATGCTGTACAAAAAAAATTAGATATACTTGTTTTTCCAAGTGTTATTTCTACTGATTATTTATCAACCTGTTGTCACGAACAGAAAAATAAATTCTTTCCAACGTCGTTGCCAATGCATTACTTATCCGGAAATGCTATAGAGTAAAAAGTTACAAGTCACAAATATTTATCATGTGTATTCTTAATTTTCAAAAAATTCCTAATTATCTCTGTAATACATTTTTGTCCTGTCATTGGGGTTATGTACAAAGATGGTTGATGGTTGGTTATAATTTATATTAGACCGGCAATACCACACCTATATTTATTTATTTTTTTTTTACTCCATTTTCACCTGCGCGTGTACACTGTGTCTACTTTATTACATTTGCGTCACTTATTTTTTAACACAGTTTCACTACTTTGATTTGATAAAACTTTCACGAGAAATGAATTTTGCCTCCACCTGGTGGCGAGTTTAATGATCTTTTACCTTGCAACAAGCAACAACTGAAAATTAAATACTTTTTACTTTTTATTAAGAATTTTTTTACTTATTACAATAAATGTACTTTTTTGAGGTTAATTTTCTCTTTTTTTATATTTAACATTTCTTTTTAAAATTCTACATAACATAATTTCTAGGACCCAATTGGGCTCGTGGGTCAAAAATGAAGCTGTTATTTATTTTCCAAAATTTCCTTCTAGTTCTAAACCGTTTTCGTTTTCCTAATTTTTTCCAAGGGACAAATTTATTTGACGTTGGTTTGACTTCGGCGGTGGGAAATTATCAGCGTTGGGAAGGTACGATTAAATTAAAAATTACCGGTAGTTACAGTATTATACATCCCCACTATGTAGATTATCGTTTCTTACCATAAAATACAGTAATTTACACGAATTTACGATTTGAGGTGTTTAGAGATTAGACCTTCCCAACCCTGATTACTACTGACTCCAGTAGTGTGAAATCGTATGCGTTCAAAGTTTACACGAATTTCAAGAAAGCAAAGCAAGCAAAGTGACATTAAACTGGGATATTCTTATAATTTCGGGAAAAGAATACAGTCAGTGATATTTCACCAGTTTCCGGGCCCAATGTAAAATAGGAAATATCCTAATAGTCAAGGGAAAACAAAGTCAAGTTGAAGAATTTTTAGAGGTTAGAATGCACTGGAGACTTCAACAACACGTTTAATGGATTGTTTGGATAAAAAGGAAAGATCACTGATGAAAAAAGGTAATTTCGTAAAGTTAAATTACTTTCCACTCGATTTTATCTAAGGGGAAAGTAATTTTTTCAAAAAGTTTATTTAAGTCTTTTGTCGCCTCCGCCCTCCCGCGCGTTTTGTGACGTAGCGTTACATATGGCGTCGGAAAGACGCCATCTAACGTCTGGCATTCCTGGATTTTCGTTTCTGTCTGTTGTGCGAGGCATTTTGTCCTTCTTTAATTAGTGTTTTATCGGTATTTAAAATAAAATTTTCACACTAATTTCACGATGTATCAATCGCGTTGTGTTGAATGGTGGTAGAGAAATTGTGCTTTATTTAAACAAGAAATGTTTTTGAGAAGGATGAGTTAACCGTGGAGTGCGTGAAAGCAGCGGTCAACCTCCGAGCCAAGATCATTGCGAGAGAAAAGTGTTATATCGTATTAAAAGCAATTTGCTTGGTTTAGGTAAATATCTCACTAGTAAAATGTGAACAAATTTCGAATATGATAAACTTCTAGGCAGACAGTGATATCAAATTTCCATATAAAAGTCGATTCGTGTTTATGTTTACTCCCCTAATTACCTCCCCCACCTCTGTTCCCGGCCCTTCTCTCTTGCTTCTTGATATTACTCGGACGCTTCAGTACAGTTTACACGTAAATGTTACACAAACAATCACAATTTTCAACTCTCAAACGTATTTATCTTGGTTTTTTTTCTATAATTGATAAATTTTTATACTTTTTTTTGGACAATTTTCTCAATGATTAACGGATTTCTTTTTTTTTACTTACAGTCCATTTGTATTTCTGATTCATAACCTGCCGTCACCCTGCCGTTTATTTCCTCTAGCCCTCCTGAATTTTGATTTATGAACTCTTTGGTTTTATCAGATTTTCACTATGTACTTTCGAATTTTATTTTGCTTTTTGGGGTTTTTTCCCCCTTTACACGATTTTTACTCCAAAATTTTCTAAATCAACTGTTATTGATTGATACGTATCACTTTTTTTGTCTTAAAACATTTTTCTCAAAACATTTTTTAATGTTTTAGTTTGGAATTTTACTTTTTAAAAACTCGGGGAAAATTGAATTTTCATAAGTTCGTTTATTAGGTTATTGAATTGAAAACGATATTTCTATTTAAGGAACACATGTGTTTATTTAGCTGTATAAATATTAATTTTACTTTTTTCCGAAAGAGTTGAATCACCGAATTTTGGGATATTGTTGTTTGAAAATGGAAAAATCGAAAATAGTTTAAAAATATGTAATTTATTGTAAAAAGAAAAAAGTTCACGTTGATAAATTTCAATGTCACTTGTTCGAATGAGGTTTACATTATGAAACTGATATCATTATCTTTCTGGTTTATTTATTTTATTTGCACTTTACATTTTTTTTCTCCTTATAATCATTTATGAATTTTGATTTTTTTTCGAAATTTGTTGATTGTACATTTTTTTTAAGTGCTGGCGTTTTGTTTTTTTTTTCTTTTGAAATAATTTTTAGGCGAATTTTCTGTATCTTGAATTTTTGAGATGGAAGAAAATATGAAATGTTTGTTATTAAAAAGAAATTAACAAAAAAAAAATAAATTTTTATTGTATTTCAATTTTTATTTATCTTAATTTCTCATTTTTTAGTTTTTATTTTATTTTAATAATTATTATTATTCTATTTTAATTTCTATTTTCCTCCAGTGTTAATTTTAAATTCTACTCTACTTTAATTTTGATTGTATTTCAATGTTTACTTATCGTACTTTCTATTTTATTTTAGTTTTTGTCTCAATTTAATATTTATTTTACTTCGACTTTATTATGATTTCTTTTTTATTTTTATGTAATTTTTATTTTTATTATATTTTAGCTTTTTTTCAATGTAATATTTATTTATTTTATTTTAGTTTTTATGTAATTTTAATTTTTATTATATTTTAGTTTTTTTCAATATAACATTTATTAATTTTATTTTAGTTTTTGTCTCAATTTAATATTTATTTTACTTCGACTTTATTATGATTTCTTTTTTATTTTAGTTTTTATGTCATTTTAATTTTTATTATATTTTAGCTTTTTTTCGATACAATATTTATTTATTTTATTTTAGTTTTTATGTCATTTTAATTTTTATTATATTTTAGCTTTTTTCAATATAATATTTATTTATTTTATTTTAGTTTCTACGTATTTTTTATTATATTTTACCTTTTTTCAATATAATATTTATTTATTTCATTTTAGTTTTAATGTAATTTTAATTTTTATTCTATTTTAGCTTTTTTTCAATATAATATTTATTTATTTTATTTTAGTTTTTATGTAATTTTAATTTTTATTATATTTTAGCTTTTTGTTCAGTATAATATTTATTTATTTTATTTTAGTTTTTGTCTCAATTTAATATTTATTTTACTTCGACTTTATTATGATTTTTTTTTATTTTAGTTTTTATGTAATTTTAATTTTTATTATATTTTAGCTTTTTTCAATATAATTCATTTTATATATTATTTAATTATATTTATTTTATTTCTATTTTGTTTCTATTTTTATTCTATTTTAATTTTATTTTCTATTTTAGTTTTGCATTTTACGTAATTTCAGTTTCCACTTCATCTTGTGTTTTATTTTATTTTTGTTGTAATAAAAAAATTTTACCAAATTGTGAAATTTTGTGATTAATGAAAAAAAACAATGTCTCTCTTTTTTCTATTGCAGAGTTAAATAGTGCGTTAAAATAAATTAAAAAGGGGGGCATGAGTGCACCTGCGATAAAATCATCAATGCCTGGAGTAGGTGCATCCCCGTCGTCCGCAGGCCATTCAGTGTTGCCAATGAACATGATGGCCCAAAAAGTCGTGCCAGGAACCGAGTCCAACAGTGGAATGAAACCATTAAACACCAGTGGTTTGAGTTACGTCACTCTACAACCGCCAAATCATCCACAACAGCCCCTGAGCCTTGTGCAAGATCACAGGCCACCGGTGTATCAAGCACAACCCTCAACATACACCAGCAATAATGCGGAAAAGGAAACCGAATCCGACAAGGTCATTGCCAATGGCGTCGAGTCCAGTAAAGTACAAACCGAACAAGAACAAAATTGTCCCATTAAATCGAGCGAGCCCAGCCGAAATAATAACATGAGTCCCGAAACTCCCAGTCAGGAGCAACAAACTCAAGAGAAGAAGCAACTTGAGTCACAGTCCGAGACGGAAAATGCCGTCAAACCGGAAACAACTCCAGGTTTTACATTTTCTCTCTCTCTCTCTCTCTCTCTCTCTCTCTCTCTCTCTCTCTCTCTCTCTCTCTTTATTCGATAAAGCAATCATGATTGCCAAAAATATTTAAAATATTTAAAATATTATTGCCAATAATGATCATTATTCGCAAAATGGGAATTAGGGAAAAGTCACCAAGTTGAAATCCACAATTTTGATCAACGAAAAAAAATTGTTCACTGAGTAAATTAATTAAACGTAGGTACTGCATCAATATTGACATAAAAATATTTTTGAACAATAAGATTGATGTAAATATTCTGAAGATAATTGCTGCACAATTAAATATTAAATTAAAAATATTTTATTGTAGTTAAAAAAAATTTTTTCATTGATAAACGTTGTGGAGTTCAACAAACGTTGTGGAGTTCAACTTCGTGAAAAGTCGGGGATTTTTATTAAAGTACTGGAAGAAATTGAATTTTTGAGAAGTTACAAATGATTCTAAATTATAGGGTGTTCAACGGTCAGGGAAATTTCTGGAAAATTAAAAAAAAAAATTTTTGTGAATTAAAAAACTTTTTAATCTAACAGGACTAAATGGTTTTTTTATTACTGTTTGGTACTATTATTAGATATTAATTTTTTGTGAAATAAGTCAGTATTTTTATTTTTGCCCCAAGGAAGCAGAAATAAGGTAATAATCAGGGAATTTTTTTTCTCAATCCTTGCTGGACAATCTGTATTACAAATTATGTTTAAAACATTTTAAAAAATTCAAAATTCAAACATTCTCGTCAAAATTTCAATTATCTCTAAAAATAATAAAATTCTTGGCAAAATTTCAATTAATTCCAAAAGATTTCCTCAATTCATTGATTTTCAATATTTACTATTTTAATAAAATTTCCAAATGAATTCAATTATTTAAAAAAAAAAAATTTGGCCAAAATTCTAAGAAAACTTTTAACTATTTTCATAAATAATAAAATTTTTTACAGAGATTGAATTATTTTCATGAATAATACAAGTTTATATAGAATTTCAATTATTTTTAATAAAAATATTAATCAAATTATTTATTTTTGTCGTTGAATAATTTAATTCTAGAAAAGTTTTTTAATAAAAATTGATTTAAAAATGAATTTTAGTTATCTTTAGATAAAAATTGAATATTAAAAGCATTATAGCAGGAATTTTCAAAAATAATTAAATTTTGAAAGGATTTTAAATTTAAATCTATAAAAATTTGAATTTTTATACTTTTAATTGACAATTCTGTAGAATTTTTTTTTGTTAAAAGTTTAATTAAAATTATTTAAAGTTTTTATTTTCTTAATTTTTAATTAAATTTGAGAATAATCGAAAAAATTGAATAGTAAACAGACGGATTTGAATATTTTCGAAGAACTTTTACAAAAATTAATAAAAAAGAAATTGAGAATTGAATTCTTTAGAAGAAGTTTAATAATATTTCTGAAAAATGTCCTAAAATCTTATTTTATTAGTAATTAAATTTTTCGAAGAATTTATGTAATATTGTATTAGAAATAATTGAATTGTTATGAATAATTTAATTACTTATAATAATTGAAATTTTGTAAATTTGAATAAAATTTTAGAAAATAATTGAACTTTTTCACTAAATTTCTCTTGAAAATTTTTAGATATACACGAAAAATTGTATTATTTATAATAATTGAATTCTTGTGAATAATTTAATTATTTATCATAATAATTGAAATTTTGTGAATTTCAATAAAGTTTAAGAAAATAATTGAATTTTTTTACTAAAATTTTGTTGAAAATTATGAAATATTCAAAAAAAAAATTTATTATTTATAAAAATAATTGAATTCTTGTGAATAATTCAATTACTTATCACAATAATTGAAATTTTGGTAATTTTAATAAAATTTTAGAAAATAATTGAATTTTTTACTAAAATTTTGATGAAAATTATGAGATATTCACAAAAAATTTTATTATTTATAAAAATAATTGAATTCTTGTGAATAATTAAATTATCACAATAATTGAAATTTTGTTAATTTTAATAAAATTTTAGAAAATAATTGAATTTTTTTCACTAAAATTCTGTTGAAAATTATTAAATATGCACGAAAACTTTTATTATTTATAAAAATAATTGAATTCTTCTGAATAATTTAATTATTTATCATAATAATTGAAATTTTGTAAATTTTAATACAATTTTTGAAAATAATTTAATTTTTTACTAAAATTTTGTTGAAAATTATGAAATATGCAAGAAAATGTTTATTATTTATAAAAATAAATGAATTCTTTCGAAGAATTCATTATTTTTAAAAAAACAATTGAATTCTTTTGTAGAATTCATTATTTTTAAAAACAATTGAAATTGTCTATATTTTATTAATTGCTTTGAAAGAAATTGAATTTTTTTACTTAAATTGTGTCGAAAATAATTAAATTTGCACGAAAGAGTTTATTATTTTGGAAAACATTTTGTTTTCTAACAATGAATTTTTATTACTTTTTTTTAATAATTGAAATCGTGTGAAGGATTTCATTGTTCATTAAAATAATTGAAGTCCTGCAACGAATTTTATAACATTTTTTTAATTACTGTATTGTTTCACAAAATTTTATTAAAATACTTTGGTGATTTGTAAAATATTTGAATTTCAATGAAGAAATTCATTATTTGAGAAATGTTTTTTGAATTATTGCAAAAAAAATTTCGAAGTTAATTACATTTTTCCAGGAATTTATTTAAATTGCATTAAAAATAATTAAAGACTTATGAAGAGATTTATTTTTTAAGAAAATAATTCACTTCTTATAACGAATTTTATTGCATTTTTTTTAAATATAATTTAATTTATGTGAAAAATTTTATTATTTATGAAAATAATTGAAGTCCTGAGAAGGATTTTATAAAAAATTTTGTAAAGTCATAAATAAAGTCATAATCATAAAGGTTTGAATTAAAATTTTTTTAAAATTATTTTTGGGAGCGTTCACAAATGATGTCACTTTTTGGGAAGGGGGGGGGGATAAAAATAAATTGCGTGACATTATTTATGAACGCTCCTTTTGTAGTTAATCAATATTTTTGAGGGCAGGGAAAAATTGAAAATTTTGTCTGGAATTAATTTTTTCTGCTAACCCTGGAAATATTACTCCATACTTTTATTTAATATTACTTTTCAGTCGATAGTAAAAATAAAAAGTACGAAATAGTAAACAAAGAACTACTTAATATGAAGTAAATATATTTAATGTTTTTTTTTTTTTTTGAAATTACAGTTGTGGGCGTTTCACCGCAGAGCAAAATCGATGAGAAGAAATCGCCGATTAATAATGGCTCGAAGGAAACGGAAGTTGCAGCGGCAGCAGGAGCAGCAACAACAACAACAGTAACACCGGGCTCGTCACCAAGTAAAACAGTGCCAACGCAAAAAACAGAGGAATCACCAGCAAAAAGTGAAACACAAAAACCAAAAGTTCCATCGCCGGTTGCCAAGTCAAGCGCCACTGAAAGTACTGCGACGACTTCGCCGAAATTGGAAACAAAGGTCGCAAGTACGACGAGGGCCACAAAACGAAAACCCAAAGAGCTCAAGGATTTGAAAAGTGCAACGGCAAGTGGCAGTGGTGGAGGTGGTCCAAAGCCGAAGAGAAATCGCATAAAAACACAACCCTATCAGAGTCCATTGCCCGAAATTGCGATGATTGTCAAAACACTTAATAAACCTGTCTCTACCAAAGCTCCGGACGACAAGCTCATCGTTTTCTACAAGTCAGTGCCATTCTCAATATATATTTCTTCTTTTTTTTTCTAAACTTTCTTTCTTCTAACCTACTGAAAATTTAAATTATTTTTAATTTTAACTTCAGAATAAAGTTCTTTCAATTAAATAAATAAATAAATTAAATAATTAATTAATAAATAAATTAAATAATTAATTAATAAATTAATTAAATAATTAATTAATAAATTAAATAATTAATAAATAAATTAATTAATTGAAGTTAAATTAATGTTTGTAATATTTTGAGAAAAATGTACTGAAATAGTTTAATGACTTTAAAAAGAAAAAAAAGCAATGCGGAAAAGAAGAGAAGTGAGGCGTTTTATATTAATTAATCGATCGTTGTTATTTTCAGAAACGAATTTCTCGCAGTCAGAAATACGGAAGGCAGTTTCTTCGTTTGTCAGGCTATGCAAAATATTTACAAAAGCAGTAAGCGCATTCGTATTCGTTGGCTCTCACAAGATAAAAATAACGGGGAAATTTATTCTCCTGATTTTTACGATCACACAGGTAATTTTCTTCCAACTTGAAAAAAAAGATTTCTTACATATTAATTTCATAAAGTAATTAACATATTTTTTATTAAAACTAAATAAGTTTAATAATATTTGTTTATTTACATGTAAGTTAAGTAATTATTATTATTGGATTAAAAAAGTATATTCATTACCTTAATGCAGTAATTGTTATTTAAAAAGTAAATGATCATAATTTTTTTCTAAATTATTAGTTTGAAATTAATTTTACTTGTAATTTAATTGTCATTAATTTGTTTGTCCTTCTGTTTCTTTAGATTTTGACTGCATATTGACAAACTTAAATCTCAACAAGGTCGAGAAAAATAAATATCAACTCACTAAACTTGAGCTACTACGAACTGAGAATATTTTAAAGAGGGCGATTGACGTTGAAGCTGGTGTTTCGGAGAAGCCTCGAGTTACAGAGGAACATCCCGATGGACGTAAGTATTTTGTAAAATTATGGGAATTCTTTTTTCTCCTTTTAAGTGTTAGGCTAATTTTGTTCATCATTTTCCTAGTTTTAAAAATTCAAATGAGAACCAAGTTTATTTTCAGCTTAAATATTTTTTTAAAAATTACCATCGAAGGGAGAAAAATAATTCAAATTAAATATTTACTTAGTTAAGAATTAATTTTTTATAAGTCAGGGTTGCCACGCAACCTGGAAAACCTGGAAATGTTAGGAAATTTTATGAAAATTGAAAAAACTTTGAAAAGTCTGGGAATTTTGATCGAAATCCAGGCAAATTGTTGTTTTCTAATTGTATTTATTCTTGAAATCTAATTTTACTTAAATATTTCAAATTTGATTCAATTTTAAACGAATTGTATTCATAATTTTCATAAGTAGATGAACTTGAAAAGATTTTCATTTCAAAATTTGTAAAATTTCAATTTTAAATCAATTTTATTAAAATATTTAAAAACCTGTATTTTTAAAAAACCTTATTAAGTAAAATTCTTCTATAATTATTTAAATTTGTTAATATATATTTAATTGATTATTAAAAATAACGGATTTATAGAAGAATTTTAGTTAAAAAGACTAAAACAAATTGAATTTTGAAGCAAATACGCATATTATTTGGAGAAATTTAATTATTTTTAAAAGAAGTGTGTATAATTCTTCTTAGAAATTCAATTCATGAATTTTAGTTAGTTTTAGATAACTGAATATTAAAAGCATTAAAGCAGCAATTTTAATAAATAGTTGAACTTTGAAAGGATTTTAAATTTAAATCATTAAAAATTTTTATTTTTCATAATTAAAAAATTGACAATTCTGTAGAATTTTTTAAAAATTTTAATTGAAGTTATTTAAAAATTATTTCAAGTCTTGATTTTCTAAAATTTTTATTAAATTTGAGAATAATTGAAAAAAATTGAATTATAAACAGATAGATTTGAATAATCTCGTAGAACTTTTGCAAAATTTATTGAAACTAAATTGAGAGAATTGAATTCTTTAAAAGAAGTTTAATAATATTTTTGAAAATAATTACATTTTTCGAAGAATGAACTTAAGATTATATTAAAAATAATGGAAATCCTGTGAATAATTAAATTTTTTATCATAATAGTTTTAATAACAGTTTTGAAAATAATTAAATTTTTTTACTAAAATTCTGTTGAAGATTATTCAATATGCACGAAAAATTTTATTATTGTTGAATTATTCAATTACTCAATTTTAAACGAATTGAATTTGCCATTTTTAGAAGTGGATGAACTTGCAAAAATGTTCATATCAAAATTTGTAAAATTTCAATTTTAAATGAATTTTTTTAAAAAAATTTAAAAACCCTAATAACTTAAATTTTTCTAAAATTATTAAAATTTTTAAATATATATTTAATTGATTATTAAAAATAACGGATTTACAGAAGAATTTTAGTTAAAAACACTGAAAGAAATTGAATTTTGACACAAATACAAATATTATTGGAGAAATTTAATTATTTTTAAAAGAAGTAAAATTCTTCGCAGAAATTCAATAATTTTTTTAACTTTTATTATTTATTCCTTAAAGAATTAAATTATTTTCAAAAATTTTAATGAAATTCTTTTATAACAATTCAATTTTTTTCAAAATAATTTCAATAAAACTCTTGTTAAAAATTTAATTGATTTCAAAAATTTTTCTAAAATTCAATTATTTTCAATGTTTGCTATTTTCATAAAATTTTACAAAACAATTCAATTATTTAAGCCAAAAGTGTAATAAAATTGTCTGAAAAATTCAATTTTTTTCACACACAATATAATTCTTCGCAAAAATCCAATTATGTTTGAAAAATAACAAAAATTCTTGTCAACATTTAAACTTTCTTTAGAAATAATAAAATTTTTCTCCGAAATTTAATTATTTTGGAAAATTTTAATAGTATTTTTGTCAGAATTTCAATTATTTTTAATATACAAGATTTTCATCGAATTTCTCGAAAAATGAAATTATTTTTATTTTTTTTAAATTTGTCTCTTGAAAATAAATAATAATAATAATAATAATAATAATAATAATAATAATAATAATATAAAACGTAATAATTAAATGCTGGTAGAATTATTTATGAAAATTCAATTTAAAGAAACATTCAATTATTTACTAAATTGTTTATTTTCGTAATTAAAAAATTCATTTCTTGTAGAATTTTTAAATAAATATGAAAATAAAAATATATTTCAGGAAAATTTTTTGATTATAATTGAATATCATTTTCAAAAATATTTATTTATTTGAAAATTCTAAGTGACTTCATTTATTTAACTCTAGAAATAAACATTTTATTAGATAATTGAACTTTTTTTAAATTTAATTGTCATGAAGAACTTTATCAACAAATTTTTTAATAATTATTGTATTCTATGAAACATTTTTAATAAATTTTTTTTAAATAATTGCCTTTTTCGAGAAATTTGATGAATATTTTTGTATATAAAAAATAATTAAAATTCTGACAAGAATTTTATTAAAATTTTGGAAAATAATTGAATTTTGGAGAAAAATTTTATTATAAATTTCATTTATAAAGATTATTTAAATTTTGACGGGAATTTTTAGCAATTTTGGAACATAATTGGATTTTCGCAAAGAATTATGTTACTTTTAAAAATAATTGAATTCTTGAGTTTTCTAATAATTTTCTAATGAATAATTAATGTAGTTTAAAAAAACCGGAAAAATTGCATTTTTTAAAACCAGAAAAAGTCAAGGAATTTGAAAAGGGTAAAAGCGTGGCAACCCTGAAAATGTACTGAACTGTGATAATATACATAAATAAATAAAAATTTGAATTTTAATAAATTCTAATAATTCAATACATAAATATTTAAAAATAATGCAAATAAACTTTTATTTTCAGTGGATCTTTCACTCTTCAAAGACGAGTCACAATTGAAGAAAAGAAAAAGTGGCGGCGGTAGCGGAGGCGGTTCAAAACAAAAACGTCAACGCAAGAAGGCGAAACGTGAATCGAGCGACTCGGAAGATGACGACTCCGAGGAAGATTCCGATGACGATGAAGACAACGACGACGACGATGACGATGATGACGATGATGATAATGATGAGAAACCCGAACCAAAAGCGAACGCTTCTAAAAAACGATCGAACAATAAGGCATTGGCCATTGCAAAATCAATGGCCAAAGGACCAAGTAGAAAAGAGCGGGCAATAAATAGAAGCAATAAAATCGCCGCCGAGGAGGCAAGTAGTTCTTCATCGCCCGGCAAATCGGACAGTGCTTCTAAAAAATCTGTGGAGGTGAAAAAAGACGATCCAAAAAAAGTTAATAAGCCCCAAAGCAACAATACCAGCGGGGTTTCAAAAGCAAAGGCCCGTGGTAAGTCTTGAGTTATTAAAATACGGTTTTATTGCCCGATAAATTTAATTATTCCAGCGAACAGATTTCTCAATATTGAAACAATTTGCTTCACTTTCAATTCTTTATTTCTTTGATCGAGCATTTTTTCATATTTTCAAATCTTGTGAATTTAATAATCTTATGAATTTAAATTTTCAGTTTTCAAAACGCAAAAAATTCTTTTCAAATAAAAGTATAAATTAAAATTATAATTATAGTTACGAACACAATTATAATTATTTTCAATCTACACTATTTTCTTTAATGAAAATTCTTTTCAAATTGTCTACAAATTTTTAATTACTACTTTTCGATGAATTTTAAGGTCATTCGGAGAAAAAAAGTCGGTTTCGTTTCTAATTAAATCTAAAAATCGCAGCTTAGAAATAAAAAGACACGCGGGAAACCATTTTTTGCAAGATTTGGGACTTTTCCCAGATGTCCTTAAATTTAAATTTTGCAAATTCTTTTTCCATTTTTAATTATATTGCAAAAGCTTTAATAAAAGTAAAATTTACAAACTTTTGGCTAAAGAATTAAATTTCAAACTTTTGAAAATATTTAAAAATTGTCCAGTTTTGAACGAAGAATTGAAACAAGTTTTCTTAATTTTGAAAATAATTATTGCCCTAATTTCAAGAACAAAAATATTTAGATTTTTGAGAAAATATATTGTGCAAAGTTAAAATTTAATACACTGAAAAGTGTAATGTTTAAAAGAATTCGAGAATATAAAACAGGAAAATTTATAAATTAATTTAGTTTCGTCGGATTTAAAATTTCTCACAAAATCTATTTCTAATTTTGTAATTAATTAACCGATATGAGAAATCCTCGAGACATTTAGTACATTTAAAGAAAAACTTAAACTAAAATAAGTAGAGATTAAACGAAAAAATCAAACTTGTTTACAAATTAAAATTCAAAAACTCGAACTAAAATATTTAAAAATTGAATTATTGATAAAATAAATATTTCCCGAAATTATAACAAATGCTAAAAAAAAGTAATTTTCGGAAATATTTATTTTCGATGAAATTTAAAAATTTAAAAATTTAAAAACTTAAAAAAGAATAAAATAAATAAAATGAATTCTACTATATTCTCGAAGGCAAGTGTAAATTTACAAATTTTTTTCTCTTTGCTCAAAAATGTTTTTCGAAACAAATAATAATAATAATCAAAATTAAATACAAATCACAACAAAAATGATGAGGGAAAATAATTACTTGCTATTATAAAATAGAAAGTAATAGTGATTAAAAAAACAATTCTTCATTTTTTTGGAAAAGTTTTTGGTGAACGATAAATAATAAATAAGAGAAATTGAAAAGAAAAAAAGAAAAAAAAAACCGAGAAACAGTGTGAGAGAGAGCCTAAAATTTTTAGGTGGTGCCATGCAAAAAGTGCAAGAAAGCAAAAGTACCACGAGCCGCCCTAAACGAGTATTGGCCGCGACAACGGGCGTTCAACCAAACACAGAAGAAGCATCCTCGCGCAAGAAATCACGTGGCCGAGCATAAGACGATACGTTACCTATCCTCTTGCGTTTTACATACAACAGCGTCTGCATCGTAGGAAATATGTACACGTGGTATGAAAACATTTAAGCAAATGAAAAACAAAATAAAAAAACAAAAAAAAAAGTAAAGCATCAAACAGAACAAAAAAAAAAAATTCTATTTGCCAACAGAAGCAAACAGAATTCAACAATTGTGAATGCATTGATAATTAATTGCAGATTCCATTTTTTTTTCTGCAAACATTTAAGAAAAACGTTTTTTTTTAAAGTTTCGTGAAAAATAATGTTAGTCTATTTTCCCTCAAGAATTTTTCAATATTTGAATATTTGAATGTTAATATTTTCCTTCAGAAATTATCCTTTAGGATAATTTAGGAATTAATTTGTAAATTACAGAATTAATTTAAAGAGTTTGTATTTAACAGAATTTACAAAAACGGAAATACATTGATTAATTTAAAAGAATTATTTTTTGTTTAATTAACAGGATTTGATAGGAATTTTCATTTAGCCCGATAATGTTTACTTAAAGGAACTATCAAATTTCCTTATTTCTCATTTGATATAATTTCTATCTTATTTTTTATTTTGTAGAATTTCTCAATTTTTTTCGTAGAATTTTTGCTTTATTTTTTTCCTCTTTGTCGAATTTTTCTTTTTTAATTAACTGGAATTTTTGTTTCTATTTTTTATTTAAAAACCTGTGCGATCCTTCTTAGTTTTCGATCTGTAGAATTTCTGTTAAAAAAAGTTTTGTATTTATTTTTTATTTAAAAGCATTTTCTTTATTTGCAGAATTATTCAGTTGACTATAATTTTTTATTATTTTGCAACTTGATTCTTGTTTAAAAATAAAAGAACGGACGAATAAAAATTACAGAAATTGAAAATAAACAACGAGGAAAATAAAATTAATGAAAATTCTACTAAATAAAAATTTCTCATTAAAAATTTTGTCTAAGTGAGAATTGGACTAAATGAAAATTCAGTTAAATAAAAATTCTTCGGAATTTGATTGAATGAAAATTTTCGTAATTTTTCGTAATTTTTCGTATTTAGAGAAATTGTACATTTTGGTGCAAAAATTGAGTAAAAATATTTGCATTCAATTAAAATATTTTATTTAACTAAAATATTTGCGATCAATTAAAATATTTTATTTATCTAAAAGTGTTAAGAACTAAATAAAAATTCATTTACTTAAAAATATTAATTCTAAAGTATGAAAAATGATTCATTAGTTTTGAAAGTAATTCACAAACATATTAATTTTGCAACTAATTTACTAATTTATTACTTTTACAAAACGAATGAGTTTTATAAAAACTTTTCTCTCATTAAAAGTGTTAATTTTTTGAAAATTTCGTATTCTTTGCTATCTAATCTTATCATTAAATATATTAAATTAAAGATTAATTAATATAATTAAAAATAAATATAACAAGAATATAAAAATTGATTAAATTACAGGAAATTTTGTTTTTTTTTTTTTTAATTTTTGGAATTTTTTCCACGAATTCTGTAAAACGAATTGTTTTTATAAATATAATCATTTTTGAGAGAAGATGCGAAATTAATTTAATCATAATGATTGATATACTGTTATGTACATATCGACTACGGCTCAGACTATTTCAATAAAAATTAAATATTAAAAAAAAGATGTGTCTAAAGAATAATGAAAAAGAACTAAAAATGATTTTAAAGAGGGAAACACAGTAAGAAAACGAAATAAAAGTGAAAAAAAGAGTAAAGGAAAAAAGTAAAAACACTAAAATAGAAAAAGACGATCGACAGGGTGTATCGTGGTGTAGTCATCGATTGCGTTCCGTGAGAGGAAGTAACCTTCCCCCCACCATGCGGTCAGGTTTGAATTCTTTAATGACATTTTTTACAGAAAAAAATTCAAAAATTAGTAATTATTATTATAAACAATTGATAAATTGTTAAATTGTTAAAATTGTAAATTACCTTCATTTTGTACTTTTCTGATTAGTTGCAAAATTAAAAAAAAAAAAAAAAAAACATTCCCCTCAAGGAACAAAATCGATGATTCTCCATATCGTGTACTATAAATGCACTCTTTTAATAGTCTATTTTTGATGTTGTAAGTGAATCGTAATGAGATTCAATTGGGCTTAAACATACAATTTCCCATTGATTATGATAACTATGTACAAATATATATGTCTTGGGGTTTATAAGTGTTCTGTGAAACAGAGATATTAAAAAAAAAATAATAATAATAATCGACTAAAAGGATCATTTATGAAAAAGGAAATGATCACTGAAAAATCGAGCAATATTTGTAAAATCAACGATTCGTCGAGTCTTTGATCTGCAGTTCTCTCTAATTTGTACGTTGTAGCAAAAAAAAAAAAAATTTCTTTTCTAAAAAAAAACTTTTTTTTAGAAGAAATTAATTTTTTTCAAGTTTTGCAATAAAAGTAAAAAAAAAAAAAATTCGCGTAATTTACCGCAATTTTCTTTCCATATTTTATAATAATTTCTTGTTTATTGCGCGAATTAACTTTTTCTTCTCTGTTTTAATTTTTGAAAACGAAAAGAAAAATAAATCTGCAGATCTAAGGTGAATGCGAATAAATATTTAGAGAACAGTTTGTTATCTAAACTGCTAATTATATTTGCACCGTTAAATTGAATGATACCTTTTCATGATTTTTTTTTATTGTCATAAAGGTATCAGAAAAATCAAGCAGGTGGTGCCCCGCATATTGATTTTAGCCACATATTATATACATATATATTTAGAAAAGATTCTTACTTTATAACAAGCTTAATTCAAGTGTATAAACATATTTTATCTTTTTATTAATTTTACTTGTCTGAGAAAGTCTTCTTATTTTTTTTTTTTAAATAGTTTTTTCTCTTTTCTTTTTTTTTGAGAATTTTTATTCATAGAGTGTATATGTATATTTACGAGACATTTAGCAAATTTCGATGATGTTTGGATGGGAAATTTTATTTTATTTTTTATTTTTTAAATCTTTATTAGAATTTGCTAAATGTAGTCATTGATAAGTTATTTCAGAATCTATTCATATCAGGCCAATTTGTAAACTGTGTTTTTTTTTATTTTTACAAAATTTGGTCTCTTCGCTGAGTTTCAACAAATTGAAATTCAAATCTGAAAAACATTTTTTAATTTCAATTTCATGTTGAAATTTTGCAGTTCAAATTTTTTGGATTCTTTTTTTTTAGAGAGATTTTTAAGTAACACGTAACAGTGAGTGCATTTTTCTAAATAGAATTTTTTTTTTGACGATTAACTTTTAAAAAACTGATACAATTTTTCACATCTGGAAAATAAATGAAAAAAAAATAATGTTTCGAGAGTATTTTGAGTAATTTAAGTTTTTTTTCTGTGTAAAGATAAGTGATTTGGATATAAAAGTGCGAATATATCTTTATTTCGCCCCTCAGCCCCAATATATTTAGAGATTGAACGAGACAAAAAAAGAGTGAAAGAAAGAACAGAGAGTCTGAGAGAGAGAAAATGAAACCCTGTTTCCGATTGTAAAGAATCGCGGTGTTCAAGAATAAATAAAAAAAAATGCTATAATGATACTTCGAAAAAAAATGAAAAGATTTCACGATATTGAATATTAATTTATAAGTATGAGTTTGCTTCATGGGAAAGTCTATTACAAGTTTGTAGTTAAAATTTAAAAGCAAAAAAAAGATATGATGAACATTATACTAAGTACAAGATTGTTATACCGACGAAAACTAGAAAATCATTCGCTCTTGCACCCCCCTCTATACCCTGCCCTAACACCAAAAAAAAATCCGGGGCAAAAATTTAATAGAAATCTTGCTCCAAAAAAAAAAAAAAATGTTTCTTTTTTGTGTAAATGTATATCTTTAATATGCTTTATTGGCATATATATTATATACATACAGTCTTTTTATGAATTACACACGAATTTTTTCATTTTATATGCAATGTAATTCAAGGCGATAAGTATAAATATAAACAAATCATTTTTTTATTACGTGAAGTAAAAATGAATGAAAAAAATAATAAAAAAAATACACATGTCGAAAAAGTCTTACCGTTTGCACATTTTAGACATTAATCAGAGTGCCCTTAGAGAAAACCCAGTGGATCTTCTCATACTGGAAATAAATAAAATATAATTATCTGATTAAATCAAAAAAAAAAAAAAAAAAAAAATTGACGATCTTTTTATTGTGTTGAACAAATCCAATAGACTGTTAAGTAAAGAATTTTTTCTTTTATGCAATTTTCCACGAGTACGTATTTAACAATTTGTTATTTTACTTTAAGGGAAAAAAATATTTTATTTTATTTCCAGTTTTTTATTATTATTAAGCAGGTACAGTGCAGCAAAAGGACGCAAAAATCAAAAACTGCAGTATGCCGAATCACAAGAAGCTTGGAAATTATTTAAGTGGTTTCTTATTTTTAAAAGTTGACATTTTTTACACTTTTTCAACAAACTTAAAAACTAAAAAGAAACAGAGATTTTAAATATCTATTAAGCAGACAAAAAACAATTAAAGGTGAAAAATGGAGATTCTCTAAATATTCCAAATTGAGAATTAAAAATTTAAAGTAAATAGGTTGTCAAACTTGTTAGATTCAATGTATAATCATAAATATAATTATTAAGTTATAAGATCTTTTGAGATTCAATATGGAGACGTTATTCTCCACCTGAGAACGCCGAGGTCATCGCTAGATGTCAGCTTCGTTGATAAAATCAAATTTAAAAGATTCTTTTTTTTCTTGTTAATTTATTTTCCAAAAACTTCTTCAAATAATGTTTTAAATTTTAGCAGCATAAAACCTATTTTGTTGGACAGGGAATAATTTAAAATATTATAAAATTATCATGTTTTCTTGATATCTTTTTAAAAAAATATTGACTATTAATTAAGACAGTAAATAAACATTTACTTTTTATTGAAAGAATTATTCATAAATTGTTAATAAGAAAAAATCAAAAAAGTGCGCTTTTTATATATTAGGAAAAATTCAACATCGTTAAATTCTCCTGATACTTTTTTTCCAATTAAGTATTTGATCTAATATAATTAAATATAAATCGGCATGAATTGTGGTTGCAAGTGGACTAACAAATGGATGGACTAATGGATCCAAATTTCAGAATCAATACACGGCCACCAGAGTGAAAAAAAGAGAACTCAAGAGAATAGGGCATGAGTTATCTATATTTTGTTGGCCAGGAGTAATTATTTTAAAAAAATACTTTGTTTCAATGAATGACCTCATAATTTTTTAATGATCATTAATTTTATGTTAATTAGTTATTACATAAAATAATTATTAAAATTAAATTATTAAATGCTATTATTAAATGCTTAAATTCATTACTTCAATAAATGTTTTTTCTTAATTTTTACTTTTGGAGGACTTCTTTTAACTAATAATTTAAATATATAAACGACTATTTTAACAAAACCAATACAAAAAACGTAAATAAATTATTTATTAAAAAAGTTACTTAGTTCATGAAAATTCCGCTAATATAAAACAAATAGTACCAAAAAGTAGACGCATTTTCTGGCGCCACTTGTTCTATATTAGCGGATTTTTTCGGAACTAACCTTTTTAGTAAATATTATTTTTAATACTTAAATAATTGTTTTTTATTAGTTTTTACAGTTGGAGGACTTTTTATAATTAATAATTTTAAAAAATAAATAAATATTTTTACAAAAAAATACAAAAACGTAAATAAATTATTTATTAAAAAAAGTTACTCAGTTCATGAAAATTTCGCTAATATGAGACAAGTAGCGCCAAAAAGTAGACCCATTTTTTGGCGCCACTTGTCTCATATTTGCGGATTTTTACGGAACTAACGTATTTTATAAATAATAAAATAAATTAATTAAACAATTCTTTTTTAATGTTGTTTATAGATGTATGATGCTTAATAACTAATAAAAAGAGTAAACTATCCGTTTTTTATTAAAAAAATACAAATAAAAAGAGAAAACAAATAATTTAATTTAGCCATTAGTTCCTGAAAAATCCGCAAATATGAGACAAGTAGCGCCAAAAAGTAGACCCATTTTTTGGCGCCACTTGTTCTATATTAGCGGATTTTTTCGGAACTAACGTATTTAATAAATAATAAAATAAATTGTTTAAACAATTGTTTTTTAATGTTGTTTATAGATGTATGATGCTTATTAACTAATAAAAAGAGTAAACATTCCGTTTTTTTATTCAAAAAATACAAAAAAAAGAGAAAACAATTAATTTAATTTAGCCATTAGTTCCTGAAAAATCCGCAAATATGAGACAAGTGGCGCCAAAATTAGACTCAATTTTTGGCACCACTTGTCTCATATTTGCGGATTTTTACGGAACTAACGTATTTTATAAATAATAAAATAAATTAATGAAACAATTGTTTTTTAATGTTGTTTATAGATGTATGATGCTTATTAACTAATAAAAAGAGTAAACATTCCGTTTTTTTATTAAAAAAATACAAATAAAAATAGAAAACAATTAATTTAGTTTAGCCATTAGTTCCTGAAAAATCCGCAAATATGAGACAAGTGGCGCCAAAAATTGAGTCTAATTTTGGCGCCACTTGTCTCATATTTGCGGATTTTTACGGAACTAACGTATTTTATAAATAATAAAATAAATTAATGAAACAATTGTTTTTTAATGTTGTTTATAGATGTATGATGCTTATTAACTAATAAAAAGAGTAAACATTCCGTTTTTTTATTCAAAAAATACAAAAAAAAGAGAAAACAATTAATTTAATTTAGCCATTAGTTCCTGAAAAATCCGCAAATATGAGACAAGTGGTGCCAAAAATTGAGTCTAATTTTGGCACCACTTGTCTCATATTTGCGGATTTTTACGGAACTAACGTATTTTATAAATAATAAAATAAATTAATGAAACAATTGTTTTTTAATGTTGTTTATAGATGTATGATGCTTATTAAATAATAAAAATAGTAAAAATTCCGTTTTTTTATTAAAAAAATACAAATAAAAATAGAAAACAATTAATTTAGTTTAGCCATTAGTTCCTGAAAAATCCGCAAATATGAGACAAGTGGCGCCAAAAATTGAGTCTAATTTTTGCTCCACTTGTCTCATATTTGCGGATTTTTACGGAACTAACGTATTTTATAAATAATAAAATAAATTAATGAAACAATTGTTTTTTAATGTTGTTTATAGATGTATGATGCTTATTAACTAATAAAAAGAGTAAACATTCCGTTTTTTTATTAAAAAAATACAAATAAAAATAGAAAACAATTAATTTAATTTAGCCGTTAGTTCCGTAAAAATCCGCAAATATGAGACAAGTGGCGCCAAAAATTGAGTCTAATTTTGGCGCCACTTGTCTCATATTTGCGGATTTTTACGGAACTAACGTATTTAATAAAATAATGAAATAAATTGATTAAACAATTGTTTTTTAATGTTGTTTATAGATGTATGATGCTCATTAACTAATTAAAAAGAGTAAACAATCCGTTTTTTTATTAAAAATATACAAATAAAAATAGAAAAACAATTAATTTAATTTAGCCGTTAGTTCCGTAAAAATCCGCAAATATGAGACAAGTGGCGCCAAAAATTGAGTCTAATTTTGGCGCCACTTGTCTCATATTTGCGGATTTTTACGGAACTAACGTATTTTATAAATAATAAAATAAATTAATTAAACAATTGTTTTTTAATGTTGTTTATAGATGTATGATGCTTATTAACTAATAAAAAGAGTAAACAATCCGTTTTTTTTTTATTAAAAAAATACAAAATAAAAAGAGAAAACAATTAATTTAATTTAGCCGTTAGTTCCGTAAAAATCCGCAAATATGAGACAAGTGGCGCCAAAAATTGAGGTCTAATTTTGGCGCCACTTGTCTCATATTAGCGGATTTTTATGGAACTAACGTATTTAATAAATAATAAAATAAATTGTTTAAACAATTGTTTTTTAATGTTGTTTATAGATGTATGATGCTTATTAACTAATAAAAAGAGTAAACAATCCGCTTTTTTATTAAAAAAATACAAAAAAATAGAGAAAACAATTAATTTAATTTAGCCGTTAGTTCCGTAAAAATCCGCAAATATGAGACAAGTGGCGCCAAAAATTGAGTCTAATTTTGGCGCCACTTGTCTCATATTTGCGGATTTTTACGGAACTAACGTATTTTATAAATAATAAAATAAATTAATTAAACAATTGTTTTTTAATGTTGTTTATAGATGTATGATGCTTATTAACTAATAAAAAGAGTAAACAATCCGTTTTTTTATTAAAAAAATACAAATAAAAAGAGAAAACAATTAATTTAATTTAGCCGTTAGTTCCGTAAAAATCCGCAAATATGAGACAAGTGGCGCCAAAAATTGAGTCTAATTTTGGCGCCACTTGTCTCATATTAGCGGATTTTTACGGAACTAACGTATTTAATAAACAATGAAATAAATTGATTAAACAATTGTTTTTTAATGTTGTTTATAGATGTATGATGCTCATTAACTAATAAAAAGAGTAAACAATCCGTTTTTTTATTAAAAATATACAAATAAAAATAGAAAACAATTAATTTAATTTAGCCGTTAGTTCCGTAAAAATCCGCAAATATGAGACAAGTGGCGCCAAAAATTGAGTCTAATTTTGGCGCCACTTGTCTCATATTTGCGGATTTTTACGGAAAACTAAACGTATTTTATAAATAATAAAATAAATTAATTAAACAATTGTTTTTTAATGTTGTTTATAGATGTATGATGCTTATTAAACTAATAAAAAGAGTAAACAATCCGTTTTTTTATTAAAAAAATACAAATTAAAAAGAGAAAAACAATTAATTTAATTTAGCCGTTAGTTCCGTAAAAATCCGCAAATATGAGACAAGTGGCGCCAAAAATTGAGTCTAAATTTGGCGCCACTTGTCTCATATTTGCGGATATTTACGGAACTAACGTATTTAATAAATAATGAAATAAATTGATTAAACAATTGTTTTTTAATGTTGTTTATAGATGTATGATGCTCATTAACTAATAAAAAGAGTAAACAATCCGTTTTTTTATTAAAAATATACAAATAAAAATAGAAAACAATTAATTTAATTTAGCCGTTAGTTCCGTAAAAAATCCGCAAAATATGAGACAAGTGGCGCCAAAAATTAGACTCAATTTTTGGCGCACTTGTCACATTTTTGGGGATTTTTACGGAACTAACGTATTTTATAAATAATAAAAAAAATTAATTAAACAATTCTTTTTTAAATGTTGTTTATAGATGTATGATGCTTATTACTAATAAAAAGAGTAAACAATCCGTTTTTTTATTAAAAAAATACAAATAAAAAGAGAAAAACAATTAATTAAATTTAGCCGTTAGTTCCGTAAAAATCCGCAAATATGAGACAAGTGGCGCCAAAAATTGAGTCTAATTTTGGCGCCACTTGTCTCATATTTGCGGATTTTTACGGAACTAAGTTTTTTATAAATAAATAAAATAAAATTAATTAAACAATTGTTTTTTAATGTTGTTTATAGATGTATGATGCTTATTAACTAATAAAAAGAGTAAACAATCCGTTTTTTTATTAAAAAAATACAAAATAAAAAGAGAAAAACAATTAATTTAATTTAGCCGTTAGTTCCGTAAAAATCCGCAAATATGAGACAAGTGGCGCCAAAAATTGAGTCTAATTTTGGCGCGCACTTGTCTCATATTTGCGGATTTTTACGGAACTAACGTATTTAATAAATAATGAAATAAATTGATTAAACAATTGTTTTTTAATGTTGTTATAGATGTATGATGCTCATTAACTAATAAAAAGAGTAAACAATCCGTTTTTTTTTTATTAAAAATATACAAATAAAAATAGAAAACAATTAATTTAATTTAGCCGTTAGTTTCCGTAAAAATCCGCAAATATGAGACAAGTGGCGCCAAAATTAGACTCAATTTTTGGCGCCACTTGTCACATTTTTGGGGATTTTTACGGAACTAACGTATTTTATAAATAATAAAAAAAATTAATTAAACAATTCTTTTTTAATGTTGTTTATAGATGTATGATGCTTATTAACTAATAAAAAGAGTAAACAATCCGTTTTTTTATTAAAAAAATACAAATAATAAGAGAAAACAAATAATTTAATTTAGCCGTTAGTTCCGTAAAAATCCGCAAATATGAGACAAGTAGCGCCAAAAATTGAGTCTAAATTTTGGCGCCACTTGTCACATTTTTGGGGATTTTTACGGAACTAACGTATTTAATAAATAATGAAATAAATTGATTAAACAAATGTTTTTTAATGTTGTTTATAGATGTATGATGCTCATTAACTAATAAAAAGAGTAAACAATCCGTTTTTTTATTATAAAATATACAAATAAAAATAGAAACAATTAATTTAATTTAGCCGTTAGTTCCGTAAAAAATCCGCAAATATGGGACAAGTGGCGCCAAAAAAATTGAGTCTAATTTTGGCGCCACTTGTCTCATATTTGCGGATTTTTACGGAACTAAAGTATTTTATAAATAATAAAATAAATTAATTAAACAATTGTTTTTTAATGTTGTTTATAGATGTATGATGCTTATTAACTAATAAAAAGAGTAAACAATCCGTTTTTTTATTAAAAAAAATACAAATAAAAAGAGAAAAACAATTAATTTAATTTAGCCGTTAGTTCCGTAAAAATCCGCAAATATGAGGACAAGTGGCGCCAAAATTAGACTCAATTTTTGGCGCCACTTGTCTCATATTTGCGGATTTTTACGGAACTAACGTATTTTTAAATAATAAAAATAAATTAATTAAACAATTGTTTTTTTAAGAGTTGTTTATAGATGTATGATGCTTATTAACTAGTAAAAAGAGTAAACAATCCGTTTTTTTATTAAAAAAATACAAATAAAAATAGAAAACAATTAATTTAATTTAGCCGTTAGTTCCTGAAAAATCCGCAAATATGAGACAAGTGGCGCCAAAATTAGACTCAATTTTTGGCGCCACTTGTCTCATATTTGCGGATTTTTACGGAACTAACGTAATTTTAATAAATAATGGAAATAAATTGATTAAACAATTGTTTTTTAATGTTGTTTATAGATGTTATGATGCTTATTAACTAATAAAAAGAGTAAACAATCCGTTTTTTTTTATTAAAAAAATACAAATAAAAATAGAAAACAATTAATTTAGTTTAGCCTTTAGTTCCTGAAAAATCCGCAAATATGAGACAAGTGGCGCCAAAATTAGACTCAATTTTTGGCGACACTTGTCTCATATTTGCGGATTTTTACGGAACTAACGTATTTAATAAATAATATATTTAATACTTGAATAATTGTTTTTTATTAGTTTTTACTGCTGGAGGACTTTTTTAAATTGATAATTTTAAAAAATAAATAAATATTTTTACAAAAAAATACAAAAAACGTAAATAAATTATTTATTGAAAAAAGTTACTTAGTTCATGATAATTCCGCTAAAATGAGACAAGTGGCGCCAAAAAGTAGGCCCATTTTCTGGCGCCACTTGTTCTATATTAGCGGATTTTTTCGGAACTAACCTTTTTAGTAAATATTATTTTTAATACTTAAATAATTGTTTTTTATTAGTTTTTAATGCTGGAGGTCTTTTTTAAATTGATAATTTTAAAAAATAAATAAATATTTTTACAAAAAAATACAAAAACGTATATAAATTATTTATTAAAAAAAGTTACTTAGTTCATGAAAATTCCACTAAAATGAGACAAGTGGCGCCAAAAAGTAGACCCATTTTCTGGCGCTTGTTTTATACCACTTGTTAAAACTTTAAATTTATGCTTTGCTTTTTTTTAATTAAACCTATTCTTTTAAGGTTTAGGTCTTTAACATGATTTTTATCGCTTAAAAGTTTTGCAATTTTAGCGTTTAAAGTGAAATAAACATAAATGTAGAATAAATTTTAAATATATTATAAAAAACATATTTTCGAGGTCGCGGATCACGAATCTGAAATTAGATTTTGAAAATTCAATATGGCGGATCTAATATGGTGGACGTTAAAGTTAAAAAATTAATGAATTTTAATAAAACATTGTATCTAGTGGTTTTTGAGGTCACTGATTACGAATCTCAAGTTAGTTTTTGAAAATTCAAAATGGCAGATCTAATATGATGAAGCTTAAATGTAAAAATTTAGTGGATTTAAATAAAAAATTATATAATAATATAATTTCACATTTTAAAAAGTATAATTCGATTTTTCTAATGAATTTTCAATTTTTAATATAAAATTGTATTCTATATTGTATATACATTAATATATGAAATTGTATTTTTCTCAAATATGTTAAAGTACCTCATCTTAATAACTATTATTGATTGTCCAATTGACAGTCAAATATGCTCTACTCAATTTCATTTATCATATCCGGAAGATAGATTTTCTTTTATTTATTTTGGATTTTCAAAAACTAACTTCAGATTCGTAATCTGCGTTTTTGAAATCCATTAATTTTTTATCTTTAAAGCCCGCCATTTTGGAGCCGCTATTTTGAATTTTTAAAACTAACTTCAGATTTGTAATCAGCGACCCTAAAAACCTTTAGGTGCAAAGTTATATCAAATTCCATTAAATTGTATAATTTGATGTCTGACATTTTAAATTTTTGCAATCTGACTTAAAATTTACAATCATCGACTCCAAAAACTATCACAAATACAGTTGTGTAACCATTTATCGAAATAATTTTCCACAAAGAGTTCCGTTTAGCCGATATCGCGATTAAAATCACCATGTTCACGCGCTTTAACTATGAAAATCTCAAAAGGAGCAAGATGTGTATGTCACATATGAAAGATAAGCTATCAGTGAACATTTCCTCATAAACACCTTTTTAAGGAATTTTAAGGAAATTAAGTTTTGTCAATTTGAATTTTATAATGTACAAGTCTCCAACACTTACCTTTAAGGCGGTGTCAAAGTCGATTGGATTTTTGCATTGGGCTTCAATGGGAAAATCGCATCGACTTCGACATCCCCTTAAGGGCGTTTTAAAATAAAAATATTGTAAATATAGCAATGTTTATTGCTATATTTTACAATCCACTTATCAAACTTTTAAACCAATATTCCTTTGATTTAAATGAAACGATTTAAAAGGTCACTACATACATTTCATTCAAAGCTTTGATTTTTACGACAAAACCAGCTATGCGTGACTCTTAGCATTTCACGGGTTTAAACATCAACATAAAACTTTTTTATCGGTTTACATAAGCAAAAACGTATGGTTAAGATGTCATAAAATATAATTCCACAAAAAAAATTATTTGATGACTTCGATTTTTTGACTTTTGTCCACCTAGATTCGGGTTTCAGACCACTGTGTGGTGTCGACTTTGTATAAAAAAAGCTGAATACTTTTAAAGCTTTATGATTAAATATGACTAAATCCTGACGTTTTTTGTCTGCAATCGTAACAAAACTAGTCTGAAATCATCAGAAATTCTGACCTCTTAAAGCAAAATTAATTAGATCCAATTATTTCAATCATTCGACTTAAGTAATTCGAATTTTGATACAAATAACTCTTTATTTGATAGTATAAATTTAAATATGTGTTCAGTAAATATTTACTTAAATCAAATAAGTAAAAACAAACATGTTTTAATACAATTGAACGCTAGTTAATAGTAACAAATAGAAAAATTAATAATTTGGCACGCCATTACTAATTATTTACAGATGACTCTGTTAATGCAACTGTAGTTATCTCCTTTGAATTCAATTTACATTCATCAACTTCCTCTTCATTTTCAACAGACTTGGTAATTATTTCTAACTGTTCATGGCTTGAAGTTTCCTCAGGATTTTCTAATAATTGTGCTTTTTCATTATTGCTGGAAGATTCGTCATCAGAATCTTTATTTACTTCTTGAACTGATTGTTTCTGTTCTTCATCAGAAGATTCTAACTCATCGGAGTCAAGATCTAAACCAAAACCCAAGGTGATTTTCTTCTTTTTGTTAACTGCGTTTTCAGCTTCAGAGGGTCTCTTAATTCCAGACGTAGAAGCAGCGGCTTTGAAACCTTCCTCAACGGCATCGGCAACTCTTTCAGTTAGAACAGATCGTTCATTATCGTATTTCTGATCCTTGAATTCGTGTTTTGGCTCTGAACAAAGTTTATCGAGTTTCCTCTTTTTCCGTTCGGAAGCTTCATCTTTGCTTTTTGCTTGTTTCTCTAGCCATATTTTTAATCTTTTCTCTTCATTGATGTCACGTAGACGCCTGCCGCTGAGATCTCTACAAGCTTCTCGATTCGTCGTCTTTTCAATTTGAGCCCCAATCGCTCGAAGCATAGAGCCGAATCCACCTTTTCCTCCAAAAAATCTAGGTTTGATAGTAGCAGAACCATTACATAGGATGTCAGTATCACTTGCAAGACGTCCATTATAAGTTATGTAGAAATTTTCTTTACAAATTGTCAACTGAAATAAAAAACAAAAAAACATCAATAAATTATGTAATTTTACTTATTTATTTGCAAACTTTTTTAATTAATAAGAAATTTTTTTGTAAACATGAAAGGTATAAGACACAAATCTAAGCTTTTGTAAGTGAAAAAAAAAATTTTTAGTAATTAGGAACAACCACACGTGAAAGAAATTTTAATTGTTATTTTATATAATGCATAAATTCAGTTGATTAAAATTATTTAACTTTTTTTTAAAGTGATAAAAAAGTACTAAATTTTTAATATGGAAGTTGATAATAATTTTTAAAGAGAAGATTTTGTCAAATTAATCGGCAGGGTTGTCACGCTATTACCCTTTTCAAATTCCCTGACTTTTCAAGGTTTAAAAACACAAAATTTTCCAGGTTTTTTAAACTACATTAATTATTCATTAGAAAATTATTGGAAAACTCAAGAATTCAATTATTTTTAAAAGTAACATAATTCTTCGAAAAAAACCAATTATGTTCAAAAATTGACAAAAATTCCAGTCAAAATTCAAATAATCTTTATAAAAAATATATTTTTTCTCCAAAATTCAATTATTTTCCAAAATTATAATAAAATTCTTTTCAGAATTTCAATTACTTTTTATATACAAAATGTTTATTAAATTTTTAGAAAAATGCAATTATTTTAAAAACTTTTATTAAAAATGTTTAACAGAATTCAATTATTATTTAAAAATTTGTTGATAAAATTCTACATGACAATTCAATTTTAAAAAAAGTTCAATTATTTAATAAAATGTTTATTTTTACATAGTTAAATAAATGAATTCTCGTAGAATTTTCAAATACATAAATATTTTTGAAAATGATATTCAATTATAATCAAAAATTTTCCCAGAAATTTATTTTAATTCAATATTTATTTGACAATTCTACAAGAAATCAATTCTTTAACTACGAAAATAAACAATTTATTAAATAATTCAATGTTTCTTAAAATTGAATTTTCATAAAAAATTTTATCAACATTTAATAATTATGTTTCTTATTATTATTATTTATTGTCAAGAGACAAATTTTAAAAAAAACTTTAACAATAATTTTATTTTCCGAGAAATTCGATGAAAATCTTGTTTATTAACAATAATTAAAATTCTGCCAGGAATATTATTAAAATTTTTGAAAATAATTAAATTTCGGAGATAAATTTCATTATTTATAAAGACAATTTAAATGTTGACAAGAATTTTTGTAAATTTTGAAACATAATTGGATTTTTTCGAAGAATTATATTGCATGTGAAAATAATTGGATTCTTCAGACTATTATTTATTAAACTTTGGTTTAAATAATTCATTTGTTTTGTAAAATTTTATGAAAATAATTTAATTATGAAAAAATTTTTGATATCATTTAAATTTTTACCAAGAGTTTTATTAAAATTTTTTTTTTCAATTGAATAATTAAAAAGAATTTTATTAATAGTTTTGAAAATAATTTAATTCTTTAAAGAATAAATAATAAATGTAAAGAAAATAATTGAATTTCTGAGAAGAATTTTACTTCTTTTAAAAATAATTAAATTTCTCCAATAATATATGTATTTGCTTCGAAATTCAAATTGTTTTAGTGTTTTTAACTAAAATTCTTCTATAAATCTGTTAGTTTTTATAATCAATTATGTATTTAAAGAAAGGTTAATAATTCTAGAAGAATTTTAGTTATTAATGTTTTTTAAAAATCTAGATTTTTAAATTTTTTAATAAAATTAATTTCAAATTGAAATTTTACAAATTTTGAAATGAAAATCTTTTCAAGTTTGTCTTCTTATGAGAATTGTAAATACAATTCGTTTAAAATTGAATTAATTTTGAAATATTTAAGTAAAATTAGATTTCAAGAATAAATACAATTAGAAAACAACAATTTGCCAGGATTTGGATAAAAATTCCGACTTTTCAAGGAATTCGCAAGTTTTATAAAATTCCCTGACGTTTCCCTGACATATATATATAAATAAATAAATATATATATATATATATATATATATATATATATATATATATATATATATATATATATTTATTTATTTATATATATATGTTCTAATTGTATTTATTCTTGAAATCTAATTTTACTTAAATATTTCAAAATTAATTCAATTTTAATTTCATTTTTAAATATATATATATATATATATATATAAAATAATTCAATTGCGTAGGTGAAGTTCGCACCGTTTATGATTAACGATTGAAAGAAAAAAAATTATTTCCCTACCAAAAAAATATTTTTTGTTCACAAAAAAATGTTTTTTTTAATCATTATTCAAAAAATTAATCGTACTATTTTCTTTACAAATATAATTATAAAAATTTACTTAAAATTATTTGTTTGAAATCGTCAATTCGTTGAAGATAAACATGTTGTGAACTTCACTAAAGTTGTCAATTTATAGGTTATGTTTACAAAATTTGCATTTCACGTCGCATCAACGTTTAATAATAAGACGTTACTTATAATATCTAAATTTCAAAATTTGTTCTTATTCTGCAAATCAGTAGAATTAGAATTGTTTAATTGTTGAATTTTAATAGAAATATAAAATATATATATTTACATTTGTTTGTTCAATTTGAGCCCAAATTTGAGAAACTGTTGATGGATTATACGAAGTATAAACTGCTTTCAATGAACCACCAGCATCAACATTAACTGTTAACATTTTGATTTTGTTAAATTTTACAATATGATGTTTTAAAAAAATAAATAACTTGATTGCAAATTTGAGATTTGACTCGAATAATGACAGGTGTGGAACTAAAACTATAGTAGTTTGCTATAGTTAAGGCCTTAAGGCTTAAGCACAACCTGCTTCGTGAGCGTCGTTCGCAAAACATGAGTTAGAAAAAGACAGATATATATGTTGTCCTTTTCTATCTCATGGTGAACATCGAACGCAAAGCATGAGTTAGAAAAGGAAAGTGCTATATTTATGTCCTTTTCTATCTCATGCGTCTTGTTCGCGAAGCAATTGTGCTTGGGCCTTTATAAGAGACAGCCATCTTGAAAAAGTGACGTCACAAGTTGAACAGCCTTGATATTTTTTTATTTCAAACTTTTCCCGCAAAATTATAGCCTGTATTTTTTTTCTTTTCTTTAGAATAAGAATTGAATGAATTGAAAATTTAGAATTCATAATCATATAGATAAATAAATTTTATTATTCGTGTTATTACGTAAAAAGAATTTTTTAATTTTCCAATATCTTATTTTTCAAAATGTTGTATATACACTCCTTCACAAAATGCAAATAAAATAGACACAGCGATGACATTAAATAGGAAACCATATTATATATTTATTGAAACAAATAATTTTCCTATCAATATACTACGAATTGTATATGTATTTAGATGTTTTTAGATTGTTGACAATTACACTTTAATAATTTTCCGTTCTCATTTATTTTTCTGTCCTTGATCTTGGAACCTAACCATGACACGACGCATCTTCAACATAACACATATTCATTGGTTGATTTGAGGTTTATTTTTTGCAAGCTGATACACGATAAATAATTATGCACATACATTTCTTTTTGTATCATAAAATTGTCTGTCACGACTCGAAATAAACAAGAAATAACATACATAACAGGATATTCTTGACCTTAAAAAAGTCGAATACGTGTACAATTCTTCAGACAGTCCATTGACCTCGCAGAATGAAGAACTGACCCGTGATATCTGTGAGATATAGCGGTTACAGGTTTTTTTTAATCAGAAAAATTCTTAAATAGAATTAAGTTCCTTCACCTGACGTGAAGATCAACAGAGCTTCTCTTTATATGTGATTTTTTAAAAAAAAAGTTACGAGTTTACAGTTTTCTTTGACAATAAAATTTTCTTACCTGTCATTTTAAGAGAATTCACTTATTTACAAGATGGGTTATTTAAAATCAATTGGAGCCGGAATTATTTATATCGGAGTGATTTTCGCCATTCTTACATTTGCTCCTGGTTATCCTCCCGAGGCTAAATTTACAGAATATACGTGAGTAGTTATTTATTTATGAATGTTTTAAATTTCTTGATTATACTATTGTTTGAAAAAATAATAATTCCACATAATGAAGGTACATTGTCTATGAATAATTTTTTTTTTTAATATTCGAGTGATTTGAATTTTATAAATTAAAGCCTTTCAGGAATTAGTAATTTTCATCTCTGAATAAAATTTGTAATTTTTACGGTCCTTGAATACAGAATAACAGATCCGAAGGAATTGGAAGGCAATTTAGGATTAAATAATCGATTAAATAATGCAGAAATAATAATGAAAGGTAAATTACACGGACCAGAGGCATTTGCATCGTATAAAGGTAAACTTTATACCGGAATCAGTGGCGGTTATGTAGTAGAAATAAAAGAAAACCAAGAGGTCTCTCCTATTGCGAAATTTGGAAAAGAATGTGGTAAGAATTTTTGTAAATGATTAATCAATTTTAGTAAGAATTTTTTACACATAGCTACTAATTTTTATTGTTGTTCTATTATTTAATTTATTTTTATTGTTTCTGTAACATTAAAAAAAGACAATTATTCTGAATAACAAGTAGAATTTATTTTAAAAATAAAAAAATTATCTTTTAAGAAATTATCTTTTAATATTTAATCTTTTTTAAAACTATCTTTTTTTAGTCGGTCATTGGCAAGAAGATATTTGTGGTCGACCCTTAGGCATGAAATTCAATAAAAATGGTCAACTTTTCGTAGCTGATGCTTATTATGGAATTTTCAAACTTGACGTGACTTCAGGAAAATATGAGAAAATTATTGATATTAATACACCAATTAATAGCAAGAATCCAAAAATTATTAACTCATTGGATGTGGCAAGTAATGGAGATATTTATTGGACAGATTCTAGCACAGAATTCTCTCTTCATGATGGAGTTTACACATTCCTTGCGGACCCAAGTGGAAGGTAATTTATTTTATATCAGGAAATTTTATTTTTCTTCTTTCATATGAAAAACCTTTCATAAGGCAAAATTTATTTTCAATAAAATAAATAATCAGGGTTGACACGCAACCTGAAAACATGGAAAAGCTGTAAATGTCAGGGAATTTAAAAAAAAACATGAAAAAACCTTAAAAAGTCAGGGAATATTGATCGAAATCTTGGAAAATTGTTGTTTTCTAATTGTATTTATTCTTGAAATCTAATTTTACTTAACTATTTCAATATTAATTCAATTTTGAAAGAGTTGCATTTACAGTTTTCATACGTAAATGAACTTGAAAAGATTTTCATTTCAAAATTTGTAAAATTTCAATTTTAAATGAATTTTATTAATAAAAATTTAAAAATCAGGAATTTTAAAAAACCTTATTAATTAAAATTCTTCTAGAATTATTAACCTTTTTTTAAATATATAATTGATTATAAAAACTAATAGATTTATAGAAGAATTTTAGTTAATAAGACTAAAACAAATTGAATTTTGAAGCAAATAGATGTTATTGCAGAAATTTAAATTTTTTTATCTATGATTATTTATTCCTTAAAGAATTAAATTATTTTCAAGAATTTAAAAAAATTCTTTTATAAAAATTTAATTTTTTTCAAAATAATAATTTTAATAAAACTCTTGGAAAAAATTTTATTGATTTAAAAAATTTTTCAAAATTCAATTATTTTAACCAAAATTTTAATAAAATTATTCTGAAGAATTCAATTATTTTCACACGCAATATAATTCTTCGCAAAAATCCAATTGTGTTTGAAAATTTACAAAAATTCTTATCACAAATTTCAAATATCTTTATTAATAATACAATTTTTCTCCGACATTTAATTATTTTCCAAAATTTTAATAATATTCGTGGCAGAATTTCAATTATTTTTCATATACAAGATTTTCCTCGAATTTCGCGAAAAATGATATTATTGTTGAAGGTTTTTTAAATTTGTCTCTTGACAATAAATAATAGTAATAAAAAAGATAATTAATTAAATGTTGATAAATTTTTTTACTCAAATTCAATTTCAAGAAACATTCAATTATTTAATAAATTGTTTATGTCTATAGTTAAAGAATTGATTTCTTGTAGAATTTTCAAATAAATATTAATTGAAAAATAAATTTCAGGAAAAACCTTAACTAAAATTGTTCTAAAATTATTAAAATGTTTCAATATATATTTAATTTATTATTGAAAATAGCAAATTTATAAAAGAATTTTAGTTAAAAACACTGAAAGAAATTGAATTTTTAAGCAAATACAAATATTATTTGAAAAATTGAATTATTTTTTAAAAAAGTAAAATTTTTCACATAAATTTAATTATTTTTTTATCGTTTATTATTTATTCTTTTTAAGAAATAAATTATTTCCATAAATTTTTATGAAATTCTTTTATAACAATTTAATTTTTTTCAAAATAATTTCAATAAAACTCTTGGTAAAAATTTAATTGATATCAAAAATTTTTTCATAATTAAATTATTTTCATAAAGTTTTACAAAACAAATTAAATATTCAAACCAAAGTTTAATAAAAATAATCTGAAGAATCCAATTACTTTCACATGCAATATAATTCTTCTCAAAAATCCAAATATGTTTCAAAATTTAAATTGTCTTTATAAATAATAAAATTTATCTCCGAAATTCAATTATTTTCAAAAATTTTAATAATATTCCTGGCAGAATTTTAATTTTTGTTAATAAACAAGATTTTTATCAAATTTCTCGGAAAATAAAATTATTGTTAAAGTTTTTTTAAAATTTGTCTCTTGACAATAAATAATAGTAATAAAAAAGATAATTAATTAAATGTTGATAAAATTTTTTATGAAAATTCAATTTTAAGGAACATTCAATTATTTAATAAATTGTTTATTTTTATAGTTAAAGAATTGATTTTTTGTAGAATTTTCAAATAAATATGAAATTAAAAATAAATTTCAGGAAAAATTTTTGATTATATATGAATATCATATTCAAAAATATTTATTTCTTTGAAAATTCTACGAGAATTCATTTATTTAACTTTAAAAATAAACATTTTAGTAGATAGTAGGACGTTTTTTTAAATTGAACTGTCATGAAGAACTTTATCAATAAATTTTTAAATAATAATTGAATTCTATTAAACATTTTTAATAAAATTTTCTAAAATAATTGCATTTTTCGAAAAATCGTATGAACATTTTGAATATAAATAATAATTTAAATTCTGACAAAAATTTTATTAAAAATTTTGCGGAAAATAATTGAATTTATGAGAAAAATTTTATTATAAATTTCATTTATAAAGATAATTTAAATTTTGACGGGAATTTTTGGCAATTTTGGAACATAATTGGATTTTTGCGAAGAATGATGTTACTTTTAAAAATAAATGAATTCTTCAGTTTTCCAATAATTTTCTAATGAATAATTGAGGAGTAAGTTTTCAAAACCTGATAAATCCAAATTTTGTCATTTCGAGAAATTTAAACAAATGACAATTCTCACATAACCATTAAAATTATCTTTAATGTAGAAAAATTGTAATAAATTATTCATTTTTCAATATTTTTTCTATTTAAAATGCTATGTTTGTAATAAAATTATATTGTAATAAGGAATTCAAAGGTTTTGGTAATTTGTTCTAATAAAAAGATAGAAATTAAAAATCATCAAGGTTTGCCCAAAATATTTTTTAAACTGAAAATTCTTTGATAATAATTTTTTTTTAAATTGAACATTGATAAAAATGGATTTCTAAGGATTTGATTATTTTAAATATGTTTTTATCTTAATTTTTTTTTAAAATGGATTTATCAACTTTTGAAAAATTGCTCCTCAATTAATGCAGTATAAAAAACCGGTAAAAATTCCATTCTTTAACCTGGAAAACCTGAAAAAGTTAAGAAATTTGAAAAGGGTAAAAGCGTAGCAACCCTGAAATAAAAAAATTTTAATGATATAAATCTTATGTTTTATAAAAATGTGTTTCTTGCTTTCAAGGCTTTTACGATACAACGCGAAGACAAAAAGAAATGAAGTACTTGTGGAGAATCTTGGATTTGGAAACGGTGTTATTCTAAGCGACGACGAGAGCTTTGTTCTCGTAGCCGAAACTTCAAATTCTCGTGTTGTCAAGTACAACTTAAAAGGGCCAAAGGCTGGGAAAAAGGAATTATTTATCGAAGGCCTTCCTGGTATGCCCGACAATATAGATAGCGATGGACAGGGTGGATTTTTCGTAACACTTGCTGCTTACGCTGATTCGCAAAATCCTCAAATCAGTCAATCTCTCACACCTCATCCAAATATCCGAAAACTCTTAGTAAGACTGTTGTACTCTATCGAAGCTCCGTTCAAACTTATACAAACTTACTATCCGAATGAATGCGTTGAAAAAATTATCCACTCAATTGGACATTTTTCGAGTGTCACTAGTTTGGGTTCTCATAATTCAGTAATTCTACGAATAGATTCTAATGGAAAAATTATTGATGTCGCTTCTGGAACTGATGGTAAAGTGACTGGTATCAGTTCTGCATTCATTCACAATGAGAATTTGTTTATTGGTTCACCATTTAATGATTTCATCGCACGCATTCCATTGAAAGAAGCTTTCCCGTCACTTGCTTCATCTTCAAAGGCAAAAAATGACAAAATCACCACCGAGGAGACGAAAAAAGAACAAAAGAAAGTTGTAGAAGAAAAAGCGAACGTTAAAACCGAAAAAGTGAGACATGGTGAGAAATCTCAGAAACAAACCAAGACGTAAACTATTCCTTTCGCAAGGCTGAAATTGATTAAGAAAAACATTCCATTTTTCTTTTACATTCCAAAGCTATTCCTGTACTTTAAATCAATTTTGAGAAAGTAGACGTAAAGAAACTGGGGAAATGGCTGTAAATATGTTTTCCTTTTGGAAAATTAATTTCAAAGCATTTTTTTATAAAACGGAATATTTAATTCAGGATTTTTATATTCTGAATTGTAGATTTCAATTTCCAGTTAGACTCAGTTTTTTATTTAAACCCGTAGTTTAGTTACAACTTTCATTTTACATTGTGCTTATAGTTTGAAATTAGATTTCAAATTGCATTGAAAAATTTAAAACTGAGTCACGACAAAGAAATATTTAATATACTTGTTGAACTAGAATTTACAATTATTGAATTATACATGGCTGTTAATAATTGATGATGCTTACTTAAAGAATGTAATCGCAATGTGAAAAATACGTGAGCGTTTAACGCACAAATTCAATAATTTCTTAGTGATTAAAATTTACTTTTCCATCAATAATTGAACAAAATATGTTCTCTTTTTAGTTACAAATTTCATTATTAATGTAAGAATTTACAAGAATACTTTTTTGAATTGCCAAAATCTAAAAGATTATTTAAATCTATCCAGAAGCGCGATTCTTTTTCTTCTTAAAGTACTTTTTGTTATAAGTATGAAATATGAAAAAAGAATAATAATTGTCAGCTCGTGCAAGTAAAAATTCAGGCTTTGCAGAAGCTTGTAATTCAAGAATGGAACAAAGAAGAATAAGCTAATGCCGGCTACATTCGTGCAGTGATAGTGATTCTGATTAAAAAAATAAACTAAAAAAATGTATTTTTATTTCATGTAAATTTTATAAACTTCATATAAAATCTTATTTATACATTTAATAGTTTACATAATTTACTGTTTTCGTTTTGAATATATTATTTATAAATACGAAACACATGAATATTCCACAACTGACGAACAACAAAAATGTAATTTAACAGAAAAATATTTAACATTAACAACCGCCAGAAATGGACATTTGATGGGATTAATAGAATCAAAAATTGTTAAAAAAAAAGTTTTTGAAATAATTTTTTTTCTATTAACATTTCAAAGAAATTTGCAGAAATTGTATTTATTCTTTAAATCTAATTTTACATAAATATTTCAAATTTGATTCAATTTTAAACAAATTGTATTTACAATTTTCATAAGTAGATGAACTTGAAAAGATTTTCATTTCAAAATTTGTAAAATTGTAATTTTAAATGAATTTCATTCAAAAAATTTAATAACCTAGATTTTTAAAAAACCTGAACTAAAATTCTTCTAAAATTATTGACATTTTTTAATACATATTTAATTGATTATTAAAAATAACGGATTTACAGAAGAATTAAGCTTAAAAATACTAAAACAAATTGAATTTTGGAGCAAATAAATATTACTGAAGAAATTTAATTATTTTTAAAAGAAGTAAAATTCTACTCAGAAATTCAATTATTTTTTTGTATCTTTTTTTATTTATTCTTTAAAGAATTAAATTAGTTTCAAAAATTTTAATGAAATTCTTTTATAACATTTCATTTCTTTTCAAAATAATTTTAATAAAACTCTTGGTCAAAATTTAATTTTGTAAAATTAATTTTTAATTAATTTTGTAATTTAATTTAAAAATTTAATTATTAATAATAATTAAAAATTTTTCAAAATTCAATTCTTTTCAATGCTTGCTATTTTCATAAAATTTTACAAAATTTTTTCATTCACAATTATTTAAACGAAAATCGAATTATGCTTGAAAATTTACAAAAATTCTTGTCGACATTTAAATTGTCTTTATAAATAATAAAATTGTTCTCCGAAATTCAATTATTTTCATAAATTTTAGTATAATATTCTTGGCTGAATTTCAATTATTTTTAAAATATACAAGATTTTCATCGAATTTGTCGAAAAATGAAATTATTGTTTTTTTAATTTGTCTCTTGACTAATAAATTTAATAAAATAATTTAAAAAATAATTTTAATCGAACTCTTGGTAAAAATTTAATTGATTTCAAAAATTTTTCAAAATTCAATTATTTTCAATGTTTGTTATTTTCATAAAATTTTACAAAACAATTTAATTTTTTTTGTCTTTTATTATTTATTCCTTAAAGAATTAAATTATTTTCAAAAATTTTCATGAAATTCGTTTATACCAATTCAAATTTTTTCAAAATAATTTTAATAAAACTCTTGGTAAAAATTTAATTGATTTCAAAAATTTTTCAAAATTCAATTATTTTCATAAAATTTTACAAAACAATTCAATTATTTTTTGTTTATCTTTTATTATTTATTCTTTAAAGAATTAAATTATTTCCATAAATTTTAAATGAAATTGTTTTATAACAATTCAATTTTTTTCAAAATAATTTTAATAAAACTCTTGTTAATAATTAAATTGATTTCAAAAATATTTCAAAATTCAAATTATTTTCAATGTTTGCTATATTTTCATAATATTTTACAAAACAATTCAATTATTTAAACAAAAAGTTTAATAAAATTAGTCTGAAGAATTAAATTATCTTCACAGGTAATTTAATTTTTTACTTAAAATCCAATTATGTTGGAAAATTTACAAAAATCTTTGTCAACATTTAAATTGTTTTTATAAATAATAAAATTTTACTCCAAAATTCAATTATTTTCAAAAATTTTATTAATATTCATAGCAAAAATTCAATTATTTTTAATATACAAGATTTTCATCGAATTTCTCGAAAAATGAAATTATTTTTAAAGTTTTTTTAAATTTGTCTCTTGACAATAAATAATAATAATAATAATAATAATAATAATAATAATAATTTTTAAATAATTTCATTTTTTGATAAATTCAATGAACATTTTGTATATAAAAAATAATTGAAATTCTGACAAGATAATTATTAGAATTTTGGAAAATAATTAAATTTTGGAGAAAAATTTTATTGTTTATAAAGATTATTTAAATTTTGGCGGGAATTTTTTGGTAATTTTGGAACATAATTAGATTTTTGCGAAACATAATAATTAAATTTTGATAAAATTTTATATGAAAATTCAATTTTGAAGAAACATTCAATTATTTAATAAATTGTTTATTTTTATAGTTAAAGAATTGATTTCTTGTAGAATTTTCAAGTAAATATTAAATTAAAAATAAATTTCAGGAAAAATTTTTTATTATAATTGAATATGGAGAAAAATTTTATTATTTATAAAGATTATTTAAATTTTGGCGGGAATTTTTTGGCAATTTTGGAACATAATTGAATTTTTGCGAAGAATCATGTTATTTTAAAAAAATAATTGAATTCTTGAGTTTTCCAACAATTTTCTAATGAATAATTAATGTAGTTTAAAAAACCTGGAAAAATTGCGATTTTTATCACAAAAAAGTCAGGGAATTTGAAACGTGTAAACATACGCGCTTTTTCTAGCGCAAGCGCAGTTGCTTTTGGAGACAGTCGTTCACATCTCTTCACTGTGCGCGCCTCTAATCATCATTTTTTGTCGCGATGACCGGCAAAATGGATGATATAATATCCCGCTTACCAGATCCTGTTTTAGAACTGATATTTTCATTTTTAAATCTGCCATCATTAAGAAATTGTTCTTTGGTGTGTAAAAATTGGTGTAGAATACTTTGTGATGAAAATAATGACGTTTGGCGATTGCATTGCATCCGTGAATTGGGTCAGGAAGTACTTAGTTCGGGATTACTGTCATCTGTTCCAACATATAAATCAAAATTACGAGCCTTTCGTCATGCCTGGAATCCAAATGATTGCTCAAGGAATATTTTCATCAAATCAAATGGTTTTACATTGCACAGGTGGGGAAAATGTAAATTCTACTTTTGAGAATACGCCAAATATATCTCTTTTTGCGCTAAAGGAAATCATTTTTCTATTATATAAAGTTTATCAATTGTCTGCAATTGAGTTAACCGGTAGAATAAGTGTCATTAGAATATTTTTGTTGATTTTCAACTAAACTATGTTTATTTCATTTATTTCTTTGAGTTTTGTAATTTGTTGGAGTTTTTGACGTTTGGGGTTATGTTGACATGTATTGATTACTTTGGGGTTTTTATGTACAATAATTTTTTGTTTTAAAGGTTTATTAATACTGAGAAAACAATTCATTAGAAGATTACTTTCTCGAAGAAAATCATCTATGTTTAGTTTGTTTAGTAATATATTATCGAAAAATTTTGAAAATAATTTGGCACAAATATTCTCTCTCTAATGTAGTATAAGAAACTTATATTTCCCTTTTTTAGAAAATTTCTAATTGTCTTCTTCTTAACTTTAGGACAAATAGAATCGTATCATTGCATTTTGCATATCATTGCATTAAAGTAAGTTTTCAGTTAGAAATTTAGGTTTTAATTTTATAACATTTACAAAAAGTAAACATTCTACAAACTTAGGTTATGTCGCAACGTATTGATTATTTTCGTTTTTTTTTTAATTTTTCAAGTATATAAATATTTTCAAAAAATTGCTGACAGCAATAAAAAAATCATAAATTGGAAATTTCGAAACTTTAGAAATCATTTTTTAATAAATCTGCGATTCCATGGGAGTTTCTAGTTTTTTCGGAGCAAGTAAACAAATTGCAATGAAACTCAGGAATTTTAATTTACACATAAAAAAGAAATATTACGTCAAAATATTCAGTAGTTTTTTAAATGTCAAAATTTTTGAAACATTTTGAAATTGTTATATTCCTTTTCTATTTTAACCAAATCACTCGATTCTTTTAGGAAAAAATTTACCATTGAAAAAAGAAAAAATTGTATATGTTATTACAAAATTTGTGTAAACAAAAAAATTATTTCGTTTTTAATGAAAAAAATATAGTTTATTTCTTTTTGAATAAACTTCAATTATATATTTATGAAAATTTTTAATTCTATTGTTCATTTAGACAATAATTTTCAATTATTTTACTAAGTAATTTATAAATTAATGGCAGTTTTCTCGATAACTTTCTTATGTATTTGTTTTCGTCATTTTTTCATTCCTGATTTTTAAATCAGATTTTAACTCATTTGTTACAATTATTTTTTTCAACAAAAACTGTATAAATTGCAGATTTATAGAATATTTTTAATTGGCTATGTTACTTTTATTATATATATTAAATTTATATTTTATGACATAAACTGTTTAATTTTATTAAAATATATTATTTTTAGAAAATAATTTTTTAAAATACTTTGAATAATAGGTAGTTAAAAAAATATATATATAATATTATTTCTATGTAAATAAATTGCAAATTAACTCAAATTTATTGTTTACGTTTAATATTATTCATAAAATTTGTAATTAATTAATTTTAATTTCCTTATTCAATATATTTTAATTTAGATTCTAATAGATAAAATTATATTCAAAATTTAGATTCTAATGGATAAAATTATATTCAAAATTTAGATTCTAATGGATAAAATTATATTCAAAATTTAGATTCTAATGGATAAAATTATGTTTAAAATAAATTTTTAATTTGTTTTTTTTTACCTTTGTAGAAATCCCGTTGCACAAAGTACGGATGCAGGAAGAGGTAAAATAGGTTTTCGACATGGGAGACACGCATGGGAAGTGATATGGGAAGGTCCTCTGGGAACAGTTGCAGTTATAGGAATTGCAACCAAAGAGGCTTCACTTTTGTGCCACGGTTACGTCTCTCTTCTTGGCTCCGATGAGCATTCATGGGGTTGGAATATCGTCGACAATCATCTCTTACACAATGGAGATGCTTTAGGAAATTACCCTTCACTCAATAATGCTCCCAAGTATCAGGTAATTAAATTAAACAATTTACAAAAACTGATATTATTTATTTTCTGTGTGTAAATTCAGGGTTGCCAGAGGTCAGGGAATTCAGGGAAAAGTCAGGGAAAGAAAAATTAGTCAGGGAAAAGTCAGGGATTTTTACTAAAAGTACTGGAAAAAAATTGAATTTTTAAAATTCATGAAAAAACTGAATTTTTTTTCTTTTTGCCTTGTAAATTATGAAATTACCACAAATTTTAATACAAAACCTTCAATTTTTTCTATTTCTGACAAAAATTTCTTTTTAAATAACTTCAATTTTCAAAAACTATCATAAAATTAATAATTAATAATAAATAATAAATCAATAATAAGAATAAATAATAATTAAATAAAATTAATAATAACTATCATAAATTATGATTTATAAATTATTTTATGAATAATTTTTACAATTTTCATAAATACTAGATTGATAAAAGAATTTTAGTTAAAAATACTAAAAAAAATTAGATTTTGGAAAAGTTACAAATGATTACAGTAATTCAATTATTTTCAAAAGTTACTAAAATTCTTCGCAGAATTTCAATTATGTTCAAAAGTTTAAAAACAATTCTCGTCAAAATTACAATTATTTTTATAAAAAATAAAATACTTCATTAAAATTCAATTATTTTTAAAAGTTTAAAAAAAATTCTTGACAAAATTCGACAAGATTTTAATTATTCAATTTTTAATAAATTTATTCAAAATAATTCAATTATTTTCATAAGTAGTAATAAATTTTTTACAGGAATATAATAAAATTTTTCGAAAAATATCAATTATATAAAAATATTTTTATAAATAATAAAATTCTTTACCGAAATTCAATTACTTTTAAAAACTTGAAGAAAATTCGTTGTAAAAATTTGAATTTTTATTTTATTTTTTATTTTCAAAAATTAATAAAATTCTTCGCAAAAATTCAATTATTCTCAAAAATTAAACAAAAAATATTTTCAAAATTTCAATTTCATTTATAAATAAAAAAATCTTCATCAAAATTCAATTATATTTTAAAATTTTAATAAAATTCTTGGCAAAATTTTGTAGGAATTCAATTTTATTAAATAAATTCAAAATAATTCAATTATTTTCATAAGTGGTAATAAAATTTTTCACAGGAATTCAATTATTTAAAATACAAAATATCATAAAATTTTTCGAAAAATATCAATTATATAAAAATATTTTTATAAATAATAAAATTCTTCACCGAAATTCAATTAATTTTATATACTTGAATAAAATTCATTGGAAGAATTAAATTATTTTCAAAATTAATAAAATTCTTCGCAAAAATTCAATTATCAAAAATTTAAAAAAAATATTTTCAAAATTTCAATTATATTTATAAATCAAAAAATTTTTCATCTAAATTCAATTATATTTAAAAATTTTAATAAAATTCTTGGCAAAATTTTGTAAGAATTCAATTTTAATGAATTAATTCAAAATAATTCTATTATTTTCATAAGTTATAAAATTTTTACAGGAATTCAATTATTTAAAATACAAAAATTTCTTAAAATTTTTCGAAAAATATAAATTATTTAAAAAATTCTTCACCGAAATTAAATTATTTTTATGAACTGAAATAAAATTCTTTGTAAGAATTCAATTATTTATATAAATAATAAAATTCTTCACATAAACACAGTTATTTTTATAAATTTGAATAAAATTCGTTGGAAGAATTAAATTATTTTTAAAATATAATAAAATTCTTCGCAGAAATTCAATTTTGTTCGAAAATTAAAAAAAAATTCTTGTTAAAATTTCAAGTAAGTTTATAAATAATAAATTTCTTCTCCAAAATTCAAATATTTTATGGAAATTTTAAGAAAATTTGAATTATTTTCATAAGTAATAAAACTCATCGCAAAATTTTAATGATTTTTTATACAATATATATTTTAATCAAATTCCTGGAAAAATGTAATTATTCTTAAAAATTTGATTAAAATTTGTCAAATTAAATTTACATGTTTAAAAATTTATTGATAAAATTCTTTATGAGAATTAAATTTGAACAAAGAACATTTCTATTATTCAATAAATTATTTATTTTTTAGTTTAAATAATTAAATTTTTCTAGAATTTTCTAATAAAAATTGATATAAAACTGAATTAACGGATAATCGATTTATTTTTTATGAAAGTAATTGAATTATTGCCACGAATTTTATTATATTTTTTAAAAATAATTCAATTTTTTGAGAAATTTTACAGATTGTAAAAATATTTGAATTCTTGCGAAGGATTTTTTTAGTATTTTTGTAAATAATTAACCTTTTCTGAAAAATGTTATGGTAATTTAGATTATTACAAAACATGAAGTTGTTCAATTTAAAAAGGTTTGAATTTGAATGTTTTGAAGAATTTGAATTCCTACAGAAAAATAATAATGATTAAATATTTATTTAAAAAAGAAGTTATTGATGTTTTTGAATAATTTTACATTTAATGAAATTTGTAAATAAACGTAATAGAACATTTTTTCTTGATTATCCAATAATTTTTAGAGTGAATCAGAATTTTTGTTTAGGGTCAGAGAAAAAGTGAAAATTTTGTCTGGAAATCAGGGAAAAGTCAGGGAAAAATATAATTAAATATTTATGGCAACCCTGAAATTGATTTTGTAGGTTAAACAACTTTTCTTTTCAATTACAAACTTTTAATGTACAATAGTTTAGCTTAATTTAAATTAATTCTATTTTTTTTAAATTTAAATGTAAAAGATAAAAGTTGTATTTTAAATTTAATCTACGTTCATTTACAGATTGGAGAAAGAATTAGAGTAATTTTAGATTGCGAGGATAATACACTTTCCTTTGAGAGAAATTATGAGTTTTTAGGCGTAGCGTTTAGAGGTAATAACTACTTTTTATTATTTAAAAAGAGAACTTTACAATTTCATATAATAAATAATTTAATTGAGCTAATAATTAATTAAAAAATAAAAAAATTTAAATTACTTAAAATAATTTAATTTTAGGACTTCCGGACAAGAAATTATATCCGTCAATATCGGCCGTCTATGGAAATACAGAAGTTTCAATGGTATATTTAGGTCCCCCTTTAGATGGGTAACATTTTCAATTTGTTTAATTCCAATTTTTCTTTTTCTTTTTAAATTAATTTTCCTTTTTTTTAAACTACAAAAATGACAAGATTCCAAAGAGTCACTTAAACTAAATCCAAAAGTGATTGACTTTGTAAATAGACTGAGAAAAATTTAGATAATTATTTTTCTTTTTTTATATATTTATATATATATGAAAAAGAAATCAAGAGAATTTATTATTATTTCTCTTTTATTGCTTGCAGTTGCACTGGCAGAACTAGTCATTTAAAAGTAATCTGCTGTATTGCAATTTGCATTCAATATAAATATTCCAATTAAAATTTTTGATATTTATTTAGTATCAAATGCATTCCAAAATAGGGTATTATTATTCGTGAATTTTACGTCAATATTACGAAATAATAATTTAATGAAAGTTAAAGATAATAAATAATTAATAGAGATAATAATTCATTAATTAATAATTAATGAGAATGAATTCTTATTTTGAATACGTGTAAAATAAGATTAATTTCAAAGCAATGAGATTTTACCTTCTGGTTTTTCGTATATTTAAAATTAAGTTCTTCCTTATAATCTTTTTGAGATTATTTTTTTCTGTTAAACCTCATCAAAGTATAAACTTCATTCATTGTATGTTATGATGTTTTTTTTAAAATAGTAATAACTTATTAAAAAAAATTAATAAGTCGACAATTTTCGAAACATTGATGTACGTTTTAATGTAAATACGTTCTTCAGGAAATAATTCTATTTCTCGCATGTAGATTTTATCGATTTAATTTTTCTAAAAACTTTTGTACAGAACTATATGTACATAGTGATATTTCTAAAAAAAAAAATAAAGCTTGTTTCATAAAACAGAATTTTTTCTTTTACATCCTTGAGGTTTTTCTTAAAACTACTAATTATGAAATCAGAAATAAAAAATGAAGATCAACGATTTAGAAAAAGGAATATTTTAAAAAACATTTATTAAATTATTACCTAAAAAAATTTAATAATTGAAATTTTGAAATAAATATTCAAATTGCTTGGAAATTTAAATTTACAACTCAATTGTTTCATGGCATTATATTTTTTTATTTCTGTTATTTAAAGAACAAATAATTTGAGAAAATGAAATTCAAAAAGTTATTCAAAAATGATAATATCTGAATATTTAGATATGAAAACTTTTAATTATAATAAAAATTAAAAGCAATAATTAAATTAAAAAAATTAATTAAAAGCAATTGTTTTTTAATATATTATTTTTTTTAAATTGTTGATCTTTATATTTTTTATTTCTGATTTCATAAAATTAGTAGTTTTACTAATTGATTTTCTTAAATGAAAAAAGAAAAATATTGAAAGGTGAGAAAATATTGAATTCTTTGGAATATTTCGTATTTATTTTCCCTTTTATTCGTTCTACCATTATAATATGACTTAATGATTGCGATTAATAACAATTTGAAACAGTTAAAATAATTTCACATATACGTAAGTATAATTTATATATAATAAATACTTAAAAACTAAAATACATTTTGTTTGTCGAATGATAAAAAAAATCTGAGAATTCATAATAATTTCAATAAGCGAAATAATATCACATAAGTGTGTTTTTTCTCGAAACAAATAAAAGAATTTTTATGAAAAACACAAAAAAATACATAATTCATGACATTCTATGTATATTAATTATATATATAAATATAATACGTATACATAAAGAGAGAGATAGCAAGAGACAGATAGAGAGAGCGAGTGTGAAATATAACCACAAATTGATTACTCTTGACACTTTTTTTTCTTGTATGGAAGATTACTTTATATTACTAACTCTTAAGTTAGAAATTGGCAAGATAAATCAATATAAATGTGGAGTAAATTAAAATAATAAAAATATTGCAATGTAAAATAATTTTTTTTTCTTTGCTAACAATATAGAATTTGCAATTATTAGAATTATAATAAACATCACTTATCGTTGTTCCCTGAAATTTCTTGCTCTAAATATTTATAAACTTTTCGGACGAGAAAATAATCCATTTATGGGTTTTTTTTTATACGCGTATTATATAACTAGGAGTTTACTTTGAAAAAATAATGCTTTTCAAGGTACATTTTGTTCTGCTTCCAGAAAATTAATTTCTCGGAAAGATGATATTTTTTTTTAAATATTAATTGCATTTATCTAAATTTTAATCTTAGAATCTATAAGATTTTTATAATTCATTTTAAAAAAGGTTTTTTTTTGTGTATACTGGCTTTTGTTATTTTTTACATCAATTTTTAATTATTTACATAATAACAATGTTGACTAGCTAAAATATTAAACGAAAAAAATAAAACATAGATTTTTTTTTCTGTAAATGCTGTGGAAAGTAAAGAGAGATTCACCTCTTTTTCCACAAGTCTAAGATATATTTAAAAAAATATTTTTTTTAACCGCAATGAACTAGCGAATTCTATACGTGATTATAGATTTTAAAAATCACAGAAGATTGAAAATCGATAAATATTAATGAGTTAATTTTTTTTTTCTTATTTAATGTAGATAAATTCCATTTGTGAGTGAAAAATTAATCATTATGAGTGCGTCCATTAATGTCACCATCGTTTAATAATTGAGATTCATTTTTCGTAGAATCATCTTCTTTTCGTGATATTGGGTAATCGAGTGATGGTTTCACTTTTGTCACTGGGAATTTGGTTAGAAAAAAGTTTGCTAGCAGGCAAAATACCTTGCCAAGAACTGGGCACAGAAGGGCTTGATGTGTTGTCGCCCAGAGGCGATAATGTTGCCCTTCGAATGGATCTAATACTGCGGGACACAGCATGTGATTTAAATTTACTTGCACTGGCTGAAAGAAACATTGTTTATTATTTTTACTATTAAATACTTTTTTTATGTTATGCTATACTATTTAGATACTTTTTTTTTAGATTTCAGCCACTAAAAGTTACTGTTTCTGTTATTTTTTATAATTTTCACTACTTTAATTTCGTTAATACTAGAAATCAAAAAAATATTCTCAAAAGTTATAATCAAATTCTTTAAAACGATTAAATTATTTTCATAAATAATAAAACTCATCAAAAACTTTCAATTTCTGTTAATACTATTTTAAATTAATTAATCAAAAAATTAAATTATTTTCACAAAATAAAGTTTTTTACAAGAATCGAATTATTTAAAATAAAATTTTTATAATATTTAATGTATTTCAAATAATTAATTATTTAAAACAATGTTTACAAAAGTTCTTAAAAAGAATTCAGTTATTTTCAAAAAGAACAAAATTTCTCACAGAAATTCAATTCTTTTAAAATTAAATTCTAATTAATTTTAATTTTAATTTTTAATTTTAATTTAATTAAAATTCTAATTTAATCAATTTTAATTAAAAATAATTCAATTATTCTCATAAATAAATAAAATTCTTCATAGGAATTAATTTCTTTTAATTTTAGTAAAATTCTTAGCAACTATTTAATTATTTTAATAAATAATAAAATTTATCGCAGAATTTCAATAATTTTTAATATACAATTTCACAGGAATATTTAAAAAAAAACAGTTCTCAAATTCTCAAAGCATTTAATAGAATTCTTTTTAAGATTTAATTATTATTAAAAAAACCTTCGCAGTTAATAAAAATTTCTCCGGAATTCAATTATTTAAATTAGAATTTTCATAAACTTAGTCGAAAGAAATCAATTATTTTTGAAAATTCAAGTAAAAATTCTTTTCAACTATTCAATTATTTTCATAAATAATAAAATTCATCACAGAATTTCAAATATTTTTAATACAATTTTGCAGGAACTGCTGAAAAAATGTAATTAATCTTAAAAAATTTATTTCTATTCCTTAAAAATATCAATTATGTAAAAAAAAGTTTTTTTTAATTTCTTGAAAGAATTCAGTTATTTACAAAAAAAATTAGAATTATTCATAGGAATTCAATAATTATTTTCAAATATTTCAATAAAATTGTTAGAATGTAGTGAATTATTTAAAATACAATTTTAATTAAATTTTTTTAAAATAATACAATAAGTTTAGATTTTAATAAAATTCTTCGCATGAATTTAATTATTTACATAAATAATTTTTCGAAAAAATTCAATTATGTCAGTTAATAACAAAATTTTTCCTCAAAATTCAATTATTTTGAGGCATTTCAATAAAGTTCTTTACAAAATTCAATTATTTTGATATAAATAACAATATTTATCAAAAGAATTTAATTATTTTTAAAAGTAATGAATTTCTTCTTGGAAATTCAATTATTTTGACAAATTCTAATAAAATCGTTGTCAAGAATTCAATTATTTTCATAAATAATAAAATGCTTTTTAGGAATTCAATTATTTACAAAAAACAATTAATAAAATACCGCACAGACATTCAATTATGATAAAAACTTTTAATAGAATTCTTTGTAAAATTTAATTATTTTTAAAAACAATTTTCGCAGTTCAATGATTTTCGATATCTTCTATTTTCATAAACTTTCCAAACAGAATTCAATTATTTAAGAAATTTGTTGTAAAAATCTTCGAAAAATTCAATTCTTTTCACGAATAAAAAAAATTTCTCAGGCATTCAATTATTGAAATTAGAAATTGCATAAAATTTATCGAATGAAATAAATTATTCAAACAGTTTTATAAAATTCTTTGCAAGAACAAATTAAAATATATTTATAAATATTTAAATTCTTTGATGAATAATAAAATTAGTCGCAGGAATTGAATTTATTAGCAGGATAAGAAAGAAGTAAATATTTTCGATGAAAATTAGGAAAAAGTCGAGAAATAAAAAATATGGAATGGAATTTTTGTCAGTTTTGTGAAGAGCCTAAAACAATTGCTTTTGGTTAAGTTATGAATCAATTAAGCAAACAGAAACTAACTTCAAAAAAAAAAAAAATTCACTTATAAATAAAAAGCTTTCTTTCTGAGTTTTAAATAAATATTAAGAACAATATTTTTAAAAAAAGTAAACATTACCAGAGCAGCTGGTTGTAAGATCCAAAAGTGATAAACGAGATTTAGACCATAACTAAATATTGGCCAACTCATGTCAGTGAGAGGTTCAACATTATAAACTCCTAAAATTAAAATTTAAATAAAATTAGAAAACTGTAAAGTTAAAAATATTTTTAATATATTACTATCTACTAAACGAATCATTATAAATATATAATTATATGTTTAACTTCTTGGTATATTTAAACAATTAAATTATGAATCATTATAATTATATAATTATATGTTTAACTTCTTGGAATATTTAAACAATTAAATTATGAATATGATAATGTTCATACACAACTAAAATTATTATTATTATTATTATCATTATTATTTTTATTATTATTATTATTGTTATTATTATAGTTAAGTTAATTTTCAATTTAATTAAATTTGATAATAAAATAAAAATGTTTATCAATTAAATAATCAATTAATTTTTTAATTTTAAATTTACCTCCTAGCCTTAATAAATAATAAGGGATCACAATCATTAATCCATGTTGGATGTAATAACACGCTTTATCAGCAAATATCTGAAAGAAAAGATTGTTAAGAAAGTAAGTATTAAATTACTATTAGTATTTTTGCACAAAAAGGATATTGACAGTGAATAGTTAAACGTGTAATTTAAATAATTCTAAAAAATGGTAATGTTATTATTTTTCTTTCAATTAAATTTTAAAAAACCTCAATTATTAAAAAATATTTGAAAGATTTGTCTAAAGTCACATTTTTTTTTTTTGCAAATAATCGCCAAAGTCATAATATCCGAGTCATGTGAAAATAATAATAAATTTTTAGAAACTCACATATCGGGATTCAGTCTCTGGGAATAAGAAAGCTAACAACGGTCCATTGAGATAATAAATTTGTACCCTAAATACAGCCGTTACCATTGGACTCGGTGGTGCTGCTAATAAATATATCTGTAAAAATTTATTTATAATATAATTAAAACGACAGTATGAAAAACAATCATGTATAATTTTATTTCTTACTATATAATTTAGTTTTTTCTAAATTGCAATTTATATAATTTAGTTTAATCTTTCTTATAAGTAAAACTCTTTTTTGTCTTGGAAAAAAATATTAAATATATTTAATATTTTTTTTCCAAATAAATATAACTTTATGTAATATATAAATTTATGAAAAATAAACACTAATAACGTAAAAAGAAAATAAAAAAGTAAATGTTTCTCTTACCTGAACTAATGTGTGCATATGACAAGGATTCATAAAATAAATAAATGTTCGACTAGTTAATTTAAATCCTATTTCCATTCCCAGTACAAGGGACATTAAAACCAATAGAACATGTTTACCAGTTCTATCTTGATTAACGTAAGGTACACGTTTTGGCAATTTCATACGTTTCAAGCCCCACGATAAGCAAAATATTATAAACAACGATACAAAAAATGTTTCAATTATTTTTCGTTTCGTACTTAAATAATAAGCGCATTCTGGCCCTTGATTGCGTGGTATTGAACTGTTTACACCTTCGTATGTCCATTGCAACATATCTGCAACTTTGTTTTATTTTTTAAATACTGCACTATATTTCCAAAAAAATCAATTAAACAGTTTTACATTTTGTATCACTTCTTATGAAAGGTTTACACTAAATTCAAATTTAATTCAATGAAGAGGAAAATTATAATTATTATACTTACTTCACTGTGCTTTTTTTGTGTAAAAAATATTCTCCAACAATTATTTTTTTTTACGATAAACAATGTTTCTAACGAAACAGAACCAATGTGTAATATTTTAATGCGACACTAATAATCTACACTCTGGAATAATGTTTCTTTTAGGTCTATCTTATCCGTATTGGAAAAAAATTACTATGAAAGATACTCAAATCAAGTTTCATATAGAAAAAAATGTCTGTAAAATATAATAATAGTTACGTAATGAATTTATAAACAAATTTATGAACTATGCAGAAAGAAAAAATTTAATGAAATAAAAGTAATCAGTAGGAGTAAAAAAATATACATATACATATGTGTGTGTGTGTGTGTGTGCGTAGAAAAAAGAGGACAATTGTCAATAATATTGACAGTTTCGTGAAAAATATAGGTTATAATAAAAACAAATGTTAAAAATAAAGAAAAATTACCTTTGGCGAAAAAAAAATCGTTTCTGTTAAAAAATAATCCCTTAAAGTCAACTTTATTTTCACTGTTATCAAACAATTTCTACGTCATTCAGAAAATTTTGTCAAACTCCAGAATTCTTGATTTACTTTTTCAATACAATCACAAATCGTTCGATTAAAACAGCGAAGTAGTTCGTCTATCTGACACTTGTTAGTTGTTACCTTGCGCGCCGTTTTCCAGGAGTGTGAAAGAAAAAACAAGAATTCAGGGGGGAAAATAATCATGCCAAATACGCTAAACATTGAAAAAACAGTTCAATAATATTCCTAAGTTTTCGAGAAATGACAAAGAAACTATTTCTCAAAAGGTTTATTAGTCTTCTATTATACTTGTTATGATTATTAATTAAAAAACTAGAGGGTACCTTTGGTTTATTAACACAGTACGTCACTGGTGATTTCCAGATTCATGATTTTATATAACCTAAAAATAACAGTAGATCATATTCGTAACTGTCATATATATATAGTTGAGTATATAATTCGAAAGTATAATTTTTATAAATAAAAAACAAAAAAAAAAAGAATAAAGACCCGTTTTCTTTGATTATTGACCAGTCATTGATAATTTTTTGAAAAATCAACACTCAAGTTATCTATCTATCTATATATAATAAAGAATATGAAATATTTTCTATCTTGACTTGCGCTATACGCTTTCATTTATTGAAGCAATTTTCAAAGGAAAAAAAAATTATCTTTCTCCTTAGTTGCAATCTTTTACGCCAGAGCTCGATATTCAGAAATCTTATAAGAAAATAATATAATATTCTCCAGTCAAGGAAGATTCTTTATTTTCTATTGACAAAAACTTTCTATGTAACGTGCAATATTGGCTGATGACGCATTTTTATCGAACTTTTGCAAGTGTCTCCAGGGGAAAATGTGATGCCGGTTAGATATTTATTTAAAATTTTTTGCTTTTGTCATATAAAATAGACGCCTGATATATAACATCCGCCCGGTTCTTGTTGCCAAAAATGGCTGACTAGTTGATTATTTTGTTCCTTATTAGACAAAATTTTCGTGGTGACAATTTTTTTGAGGGAGAAAACCCTTAAAATTATACTTTTAACCAAAGTGAATTTATTGTTGAGGGAAGAAAAATAAACATATTCTTGTAAGATGCCGCGCGTTAAAGCGTCTCCGAAAAAGTGCGTCAAGACCGCGAACTCTCATCCAGGAGCCAATACTTGGGTTTTTCTTATGAAAGGTAATGTAAACAAGAAATGAAATCAATTTTTAATTATTAATTGCGATAAATCATTTTCTGTCTTATTTATCAATTTTAGCATAAATGAAAATATAATTTAAAAACAACAATCAAAACAAATGAAAATTCGGTTTTGTTATTTTTTCTTGTATTTGATATGTTTATTCATGTCATTATTGATAAATGAAAATAATAGTTAATTTTAATAAAAAAAATCGACAGTAGTTATTTTTGGAAAATTGTTGCTCTAGTGGGTTCAGGAGTAAGAAATAGTTTCTATATTTTTATTTATTGGTAGAATTTAGTAAATAAATAAATTTTCACAGATGGCATGGAAAATACGGATGGAAAGCAACCTGATATGGTAAAATTGAGACATCCCTCATCAAATCAACCAGCAATGTTTGTATTTGGTCCTGGCGATACTACAATTCAGGAAGTGATCACTTTTGATGAAAACAAAAGATCGTGGTTTATAGACGAACACGTTAAGTCAGATGGAAAAATGCATTTATCAACACCTATAGATCCAATCTTTCTCGTTCTTCCATACTTAAGAAAGGTGTGATTTATAAAATATTATACATTCTTTTTTAAGAGAGAAAAAATTTCTAATGAAAATAAAATTCTAGAAAAATAATTTTAATTTATATTCTAGAATTAATTAGAAGTATCAGGAATTTCAAGAACAAATATTTTTAAAAATCAAAAATTGTTGTTTTCTAATTGTATTTATTCTCGAAATCTAATTTTACTTAAATATTTCAAAATTAATTCAATTTTTAAAGCGAAATGTATTTACAATTTTCATAAGTAGATGAACTTGAAAGGATTTTCATTTCAGTAAAATTTCAATTTTAAATAAATTTTATTAAAAAATTTAAAAACCTAGATTTTTACAAAAAAGCTTAACAACTAAAATTATTAAAATTTTTTAATATATATTTAATTTATTATTAAAAATAGCAAATTTATAAAAGAATTTTAGTTAAAAACACTAAAACAAATTAAATTTTGAAGCAAATACGCATATTATTGGAGAAATTTAATTATTTTTAAATGAAGTAAAATTCTTCGCAGAAATTCAATTATTTTGTTTATCTTTTATTATTTATTCCTTAAAGAATTAAATTATTTTCATAAATTTTAAATGAAATTCTTTTATAACAATTTAAATTTTTTCAAAATACTTTCAATTAAACTCTTGGTAAAAATTTCATTGATTTCAAAAATTTTTCCAAAATTCAATTATTTTCAATGTTTGCTATTTGAATAAAATTTTACAAAACAATTCAATTATTTAAACCAGAAGTTCAATAAAATTAATCTGAATAATTCAATTATTTTCACACGCAATATAATTCTTCGCAAAAATCCAATTATGTCGGAAAATTTACAAAAATTATTGTTAACATTTAAATTGTCTTTATAAATTTAAAAATTTAAAAATTTACAATAATTCTTGTCAACATTTCAATTGTCTTTATAAATAACAAAATTTTTCTTCGAAATTCAATTATTTTAAAAAATGTTAATAATATTCTTTGCAGAATTACAATTATTTTTAATATACAAGATTTTTATCAAATTTCTCGAAAAATGAAATTATTATTAAAATTTTTTTTAAATTTGTCTCTTGACAATAAATAATAATAATAATAATATGAAACGTAATAATTAAATGCTGGTAAAATTATTTATGAAAATTTAATTTTAAGAAACATTGAATTATTTAATAAATTGTTTATTTTCGTAGTTAAAGAATTGATTTCTTGTAGAATTGTCAAATAAATATTGAATTAAAAATAAAGCTCAGGAAAAATTTTTCATTATAATTGAATATCATATTCAAAAATATTTATTTGAAAATTCTACGAGAATTAATTTATTTAACTCTAAAAATAAACATTTTATTAGATAATCGAACTTTTTTTAAAATTTAATTGACATGAAGAACTTTATCAACAAATTTTTAAATAATAATTTAATTCTATTAAACATTTTTAATACAATTTTTTTAAATAATTGCATTTTTCGAGAAATTTGTTAAAAATTTTTTATATAAAAAATAATTGTAATTCTGACGAGAATTTTATTAAAATTTTGGAAAAAAATTGAATTTCGGAGAAAAATTTTATTATCAATTTCATTTATAAAGATGATGATTACTTAAACCAAAAATTTAATAAAATTAGTCAGAAGAATTCAATTATTTTCACACGCAATATAATTTTTTGCAAAAATCCAAACGAAGTTGAAGTCCACAACGTTTATCAACGAAAAAAATTTATTTAATTCATCCAGCCCCTCAATTATTATTTTTTTAAATATTTAATTGTGAAATAATTATTATCAAAACATAAATATTGTTTTTCTGAATATTTTTCTGTTAATGTTGTGGTTATTAATTAATAGCTTCGTTATTAATTAATAGCGTCGTTATTAAATAATTTACTAAGTAGAATAATTTTTTTTTCGTTGATAAACGTTGAGGACTTCAAATTGGTAAATCCAATTATGTTTGAAAGTTTACAAGAATTCTTGTCAACATTTAAATTGTCATTATAGATAATAAAATTTTTCTCCGAAACTGAATTATTTTCAACAAAATTACTCGAAAAATGAAATTATTGTTAAAGTTTTTTTAAATTTTTCTCTTGACAATAAATAATAATAATAATAATTTATGAAATTTCAATTTTAAGAAACATTCAATCATTAAATAAATAGTTTATTTTCATAGTTAAAGAATTGATTTCTGATAGAATTTTCAAATAAATACATATTAAATTAAAAATAAAGTTCAGGAAAAATTTTTTTTTGTAATTGAATATCATATTCAAAAATATTTATTTATTTGAAAATTCTACGAGAATTTATTTATTTAACACCAGAAATAAACATTTTATAGATAATTGAACTTTATTCTGAAATTTATTTGTCATGAAATTTCTTAATTGAACTTTATCAACAAATTTTTAAATAATAATTGAATTCTATTAACCATTTTTAATAAAATTTTCCAAAGTAATTGCATTTTTCGGAAAATCGTATGAACATTTTGAATATAAATAATAATTGAAATTCTGACAAGAATTAATTATTAAAATTTTGCGGAAAATAATTGAATTTAGGAGAAAAATTTTATTATAAATTTCACTTATAAAGATTATTTAAATTTTGAAGGAGATTTTTGGCAATTTTGGAACATAATTGGATTTTTGCGAAGAAATATGTTACTTTTATAATTGAATTCTTGAGTTTTCCAATAATTTTCTAATGAATAATTAATGTTATTTTAAAATTCTGGATAAATTGCGTTGTTTTACCTGGAAAACCTGGAAAATTCAGAGAATTTAAAAAGGGTAAAAGCATGGCAACTCTGAATTATCTTAATTCACATTCTTGAAGATAGTTTTTTAAATTTGTAAGAGAATCGGTCGAAATTGATATTTTAATTTTATAAATTGTAACTTTAAAATCTTTTTTCAGTCGCAGCAAGTAATGCCGTTAGATCAAATTTTACGAGACGAAGACTATCCAGAAACTTCTCGTTTAGCACGATGTCACAATTTGAAACTCACCTTGGTGGCAGACCGAAAGGGTGACGAGTCGTTATTAGCTTATAAATTTAACGAAGAGAAGACAATGGAGTGGTTGCAGAAAAAAGTCGATAGGGTAGCGGAAATTCTGAAACAGAAGGGCATTCACGTTTCGCAGGGTGCAGTAAGTGCAAATTTTGTCAAGAGCAGTAAACACGAGAGTGGAACTACCGCTGGTAATTTTTATTTAAATTTTTACAAATATTTATTTCTATATTAGATGCGCGTTTTGCCTGTAAATTATGTCCGTTTAATTGAAATCTGCGACGAAATGGAAAAATTTAAATATCTATTTGCTTTTCAAAAGCAAATGTAGTGAATTAAAGGAAATATGTAAATTAATTGTGTATTGAATAATAGAATTATTTTATTTTCATTTGAAGAATACTTGAAATACGCACACGGCATTGTATCGGAATATCTTGCCGAGGATCTCTCTAAGAAATTAGCGCAACATCTCAATTTGCCAGACGATGTGGAGCAAAAGAAGCGAAAGTTGGCGAGTCCAAAAGATCCAGTTGAGGAGAAGCGACACAAAAAAGATACACAAGAATCTGAAACCCTTCCACGAAATGGAGCGCTTGATTTGACAAAGCCCGAAAAAGTAAAATTCTTCTCATCTTCAAGAAGTTTCATATTTTTCAAATCCTTATCAATTTATTTTTTAAATAATTCTATTTAAATTTAAAGATTAATTACAATTTACTTTTAATCCTAATAATCGAAAAGTTGAGTAAATAGAATTTATTTCTATTAATATTTTTTTCTATTCCTATTTATTCCTATTTATTCCTATTAAAAATCTTCGGATTAATGTATAAATCATTTTGTTGCAGCCTCTGAAGACTCCGCCGCCATCGAAAAAAGAATTGGCACGACAGAAAGCGGCAGCGGGTTCTAAAAGTATTACAAGTTTTTTCAAGAAAAAATGAGCACGATAAACTGAAAATGTTTGTAAATGCTCAAAAAATTTCAGTTTAGACGCACTAAAAAAAAACAATAGTGGGCGATGCATCTATGTTTCTATGAATGTTGTTATTTAAATTTCAAAACTTAAACATTATACTTTTAAGAGATCCCAAAATATAACCTCGCAATTTAAAACAAATTATAAAGAGGATAAAAAAGAAATTGTAGTAAGATATTAACAATCTAGGTACACAGTTTTTAATCATCTCTGACAGATATATCTTTTATTTTTCTTCCTTTTGCTTTGGGGAGAATTCTTTCTCTTTATAACCAAATTTCAGTTGACATCCAATATTATCAAAGTAATTGTAATTTTTTAAAAATTATTCCTTCACATAAAAATCAATTGTTGCATATATATCTATTTGTTTCACTAGATAATGATTTTTAATGAAATTAAATTAAAATTACAGTAACTGTTATTAACTAAAAAAAAATCCTGTTATATTGCAATTATATCTTAGAAGAAAATCGATAAACGTATTTTATAAAATAGTGGTAGTGAAATTCTGGCCATTGCACAAAATTCTCTTATTCGCAGTTATTGATTTTAAATATCATATTTATAACAGTAAAACATCATCTTTTCATTATGTAAAATTTTGTTTTTGCACGAATGACAAAATGCTTATTGTTCCCGTGAAAAATCGTTTAGTCTAATATTGAGTATTAAACAAAATTCTTTTCATCCGCTTTATTGAAGAAAAATGGTAGTAATTTATGTTAAGTAGTTTTTTAATTTATTACTTCGTTTAAAATTTTGTACATACATAGTACATAAATAACTGACATATTTTATTTTTTACAAAAAAAAAAAAGAAAATTTTTTAATTATTTGTTATTTAGAAATTAGGAAATTACTTTTAATGGTAAGCAAAAAAAAACCGACTTCATTTTCATTAAAACAGAACACAAACAAAAATACAGACACACATAGTGTAAATGAGAATGAAAAATGATCTAGCGTGTTTGATGTGTTATTATTCAATCGTATTTAATGTACAATGAAATATGTCAAACTTGTACGTGTATTATAATATACTTATCATAAAAGTACATTGAGTATTATACTTTATTTTTCATTATTATTTAGAAAACAGGAAATTTGTTTTATTTATTATTTATTAATAGGGTTTAATCAGGGTTACCACGCTTTTACGCTTTTCAAATTTCCTGACTTTTCCAGTTTAAAAAAACGGAAATTTTCCAGGTTTTTAAAACTATTAATTATTTCTTAGAAAATTATTGGAAAACTCAAGAATTCAATTATAAAAGTAACATATTTCTTCGCAATAATTCAATTATGTTCAAAAATTATCAAAAATTCTCGTCGAAATTTTAATCGTCTTTATAAATGAAATTTATAATAAAATTTGTCTCCGAAATTCAATTATTTTCCAGAATTTTAATAAAATTCTTGTCAGAATTGAAATTATTTTTTATATACAAAATATTCATCAAATTTCTCGAAAAATGCAATTATTTAAAAAAATTGTATTGAAAATGTTTAATAGAATTAAATTATTATTTAAAAATTTGTTGATAAAGTTCAATTAAGAAATTTCATGACAAATAAATTTCAGAAAAAAGTTCGATTATCTAATAAAATGTTTATTTTTAGAGTTAAAATTCTCGTAGAATTTTCAAATAAATATTTTTGAATATGATATTCAATTATAATGAAAAATTTTTCCTGAGCTTTATTTTTATTCAATATTTATTTGAAAATTCTACAAGAAATCAATTCTTTAACTATGAAAATAAACTATTTATTTAATAATTGAATGTTTCTTAAAATTGAAATTTCATAAAATATTATTATTATTATTATTATTATTATTATTTATTGTCAAGAGAAAAATTTAAAAAAACTTTAACAATAATTTCATTTTTCGAGAAATTTTGTTAAAAATAATTCAGTTTCGGACAAAAATTTTATTATTTATAATGACAATTTAAATGTTGACAAGAATTCTTGTAAATTTTCAAACATAATTGGATTTTTGCAAAAAATTATATTGCGTGAGAAAACAATTGAATTCTTCTGACTAATTTTATTAAATTTTTGGTTTAAATAATCATCATCTTTATAAATGAAATTGATAATAAAATTTTTCTCCGAAATTCAATTATTTTCCAAAATTTTAATAAAATTCTCGTCAGAATTACAATTATTTTTTATATACAAAATGTTCAGCAAATTTCTCGAAAAATGCAATTATTTTAAAAAATTGTATTAAAAATGTTTAATAGAATTAAATTATTATTTAAAAATTTGTTGATAAAGTTCTTCATGTCAATTAAATTTTAAAAAAAGTTCGATTATCTAATAAAATGTTTATTTTTAGAGTTAAATAAATTAATTCTCGTAGAATTTTCAAATAAATATTTTTGAATATGATATTCAATTATAATGAAAAATTTTTCCTGAGCTTTATTTTTAATTCAATATTTATTTGACAATTCTACAAGAAATCAATTCTTTAACTACGAAAATAAATAATTTATTAAATAATTCAATTTTTCTTAAAATTAAATTTTCATAAATAATTTTACCAGCATTTAATTATTACGTTTTATATTATTATTATTATTTATTGTCAAGAGACAAATTTAAAAAAAATTTTAATAATAATTTCATTTTTCGAGAAATTTGATAAAAATCTTGTATATTAAAAATAATTGTAATTCTGCAAAGAATATTATTAAAATTTTTGAAAATAATTGAATTTCGAAGAAAAATTTTATTATTTATAAAGACAATTGAAATGTTGACAAGAATTATTGTAAATTTTTAAATTTTTAAATTTATAAAGACAATTTAAATGTTAACAATAATTTTTGTAAATTTTCCGACATAATTGGATTTTTGCGAAGAATTATATTGCGTGTGAAAATAATTGAATTCTTCAGATTAATTTTATTGAACTTCTGGTTTAAATAATTGAATTGTTTTGTAAAATTTTATTTAAATAGCAAACATTGAAAATAATTGAATTTTGGAAAAATTTTTGAAATCAATGAAATTTTTACCAAGAGTTTTATTGAAAGTATTTTGAAAAAAATTAAATTGTTATAAAAGAATTTCATTTAAAATTGATGGAAATAATTTAATTCTTTAAGGAATAAATAATAAAAGTTAAAAAAAAGAATTGAATTTCTAAGAATTTTACTTCTTTTAAAAATAATTAAATTTCTCCAATAATATTTGTATTTGCTTCAAAATTCAATTTGTTTCAGTGTTTTTAACCTAAATTCTTCTATAAATCCGTTATTGTTAATAATCAATTAAATATTATATTAAAAAACTTGAATAATTTTAGAAGAATTTTAGTTGTTGAGGTTTTTTGTAAAAATCTAGGTTTTTAAATTTTTTAATAAAATTCATTTAAAATTGAAATTTTACTGAAATGAAAATCTTTTCAAGTTCATCTACTTATGAAAATTGTAAATAAAATGCGTTTAAAATTGAATTAGTTTTGAAATATTTAAGTAAAATTAGATTGCGAGAATAATTACAATTAGATTAGAAAACAACAATTTTCCAGGATTTCGATCAAAAATTCCCTGACTTTTCAACGTTTTTTCAAGTTTTATAAAATTTCCTGACATTTCCAGGTTTTCCAAGTTTTAAAGGTTTGACAATTTTGATCAATTTTGATTTTTGACAATGTAGTATTTTGACCATTATTATATTATATTATACATCGACACTCCTTAAATTTCCCTCTGAAATTAGTAACCGACTGACTGTGACGTCATATAATTCTAACACAATTGTTATTTAACTATATTTATTATCAACAAATTTGATCATAAAAATCAAGATAAAACAATAACATTAAATAGCTGACATTATTAAAGAGAGAGAAAAAAAAGATAATACCTTCAAAAATGCTTCAGTTTCGTAAATTTCCGAAAGATGACAACACCGGTCATTTCTGGTCATTTCCACTAGTTCGCCACGTTGGAAGACTTGACGGATGGCTTTGATTGTGAAGTTTTTGTGAAATTTGTTATAAAAATTTTTATTATTTATTGTTGAATACAAACACAAGGGTAATATATTTATGTATATATATTTCATTTCTTACGAAAATTTTTCATTTAGAGAATTAACCTAAGAATATCACAATTCTTAATGACAGCCAATATACAATAAAAACATATTTAATGATTTTTTATTTGTGCGAAAGATTTATTATTAAATTAATTTTAAATATTAAAACGGCGTAAAGGAGAGTTTAACAGACAGTAGTTGGTCTCTTTTGGAATAATTAAATATGCGATATTTGTCTTGAAAAAGAGGTTATATTTCCTTAACGCATTTGACGTGTCCGACGTGTCAATGGAAGATATTTTAAAAAAATTTAAATACTTTATGTTGGAATTTTTTTTAAATAATTAAGAACATTAGGTTAGATGAGGTTAATTATTTTAAGTTCAATGTCAATGAAATGCTAAATGAGAGTTGTCAATTTAAAAAAAAAAGGTTTTTCAAAATACTTTTTTTCCTAAAAATGATGAAAATGTCATGTTTATTTTTATCAGATTTCAAGATGAAGGTGAAAGAATTGTTGAAGAACGTGAATGTGGCATGGTCCCCGCAAGCTCAACATCCGATTTTACTGGCTGCGGGAACGGCTGCACAACAGCTGGATGCAAGTTTCAATACTTCGGCGAGTTTAGATTTATATGCACTTAATCTTCAACAGCCGGGTTATGAAATGGAGCACAAAGTCAGCGTGCCCAGTGATCACAGGTCCTTGTCAATTGCAAAAAATTGAATAAGTTTTTTAAAAACAAATTTTATAGCAAATTTTAAAAGCTTTTAAAATAAGTAAAATAATTTAACAGAAAATAGGAACATAAATATTTTTTTAAAAAAGAATATTTAGTGTTAAAAGTAAATTAAGTACATTATACAAAAAAAAACCTTTAACTGGAACAGTGATAACTTTCGCTAAAATAGTGAAAGTATTCGTTGAAATAGCGAAAGTATTCGTTGAAATAGCAAAAGTATTCGCTGCATTAACTAAAAATTTCGCTAATATAGTGAAATTTATAGTTGTTCCAGGTGAAGATTTTTTTTTTCGTGTACTTGGAAAGATATAGAGTTATTGAAATCTATAAAAATCTATAAAAATATTGAAATCTATAAAATATATAAAATAAATAAAATACATAACTTGCAGATTTCACAAAATAATATGGGGATCATACGGCGATAATCCAGCCGGCGTGATTGTTGGCGGTTGTGACTATGGAACGATAAAAATTTATTCAGCTGCAAAATTATTAGCGAACGAGAGTAATTGTTTATTGAGTAGTCCGGATCGACACACTGGACCAGTGCGTGCATTGGATTTTAATCCGTTTCAATCGAATTTATTGGCAACAGGCGCGTCAGAGAGTGAAATTTACATTTGGGACGTGAACAATACAAATACGCCAATGGCACCGGGAACTCGAAGTCAACCAGCGGAAGATGTGCAATACATCGCCTGGAATAAACAAGTTCAACATATTCTAGCCTCAACATTTTCACAGCGCTGTGTCATTTGGGATTTAAGAAAAAATGAGGCGATTATTAAACTCACTGACGCCAATTCAAAGGTTTGTTACTTATTTCCTCGTGTCTATAGCGACAAGAATTCAAGTTATTCAAATTTTGTTTTACTCCACTCCAGTCGTAATTTATCTAAATTCAATTTGTTTTACGTATAAAAGAAATTTTCGCTTTCTAGTTAGGAACATTGGAAAAAACAACATTGAAAACCTGAAAATTGCAGAGGATTTTATAGAAAAAACTTGTCAAAGTCAGGGAATTTTGAAAATGATTGTTTTCTAAAGTTATTGTTCTTATTCTTGAAATCTAATTTCAATTTTGAATTAATATAATTAGAAATCTTAAAGAAAAATTACAAATATACAGAAATAAATAAATAATTAAAATTCTTTGAAAATAATTGAATTACAGAGAAGAATTTTATTATTTATTAAGATAATTGAATTTTTGAACAGATTTTTTAAAAAAATGTTTAAAAGTCATTGAATTTTGATATTTATAAAAATAATTGAAATTTCGAAAATTTAAAAAAAAAATTTTGAAAATATTCGAATTTCTGCGGAAAAATTTCTTACTTTTGAAGATAATTTAAATTTTGCGGAGAATTTTTTTTACTTTTGAAAATAATTGAATTTCCATGATGAATTTTATTATTTATAAAATTTTATCCGAGAAATTAAAAAAAAAATGTTGAATGTAATTGAATTCTTCTGAAATTGTTTAAGTTTTTTAATATAATTATATTTGATTAATAATTAAAAATAATTTATTTATAGAAGAATCTTAGTAAAAAGCACTAAAGGTGCTTTTACTTATTTAATGTTAGAGAGAAAGTATTATAGCGTGAATTCTTTTTTTTTATTATTTTTTTTAAGGTTGAAATATGTGAATTTGAAATTTAAAATAATTTGTAATTCTTATATGAAAAAATAATAATGATTAAACATCAATAAGTTCTCCAGTTCTTTTTAGAATTTCTAGTTCTTTAAATTCGCTAATACGATACGTTAATAATACGCTTATCAAAAAAATATTCTTAAAATTTATAATCAAATTCTTTAAACCGATTCAATTATTTTCAAAAAATACTCAGAATTCAATCATTTTCAAGATATTTAGTATTTTCTCAATGTTCCACAAAAATTTTTTAATAACATTCGATTATTTTCATAAATAATAAAACTTATCGAAAACATTTAATTTTTTTAATACTATTTAAAATAAATTAAACAAAAAATTCAATTATTTTCACAAATAAAGTTTTTTACAAGAATTCAATTATTTAAAAAAAATTTTTATAATATTTACTGTATTTCAAAAAAATTAATTATTTAAAACAATTTTTATAAAAATTCTTAAAAAGATTTCAATTATTTTCAAAAATAACAAAATTTTCGTAGAAATTCAATTCTTTTTAAGTATTTTAATAAAATTTTTCGCAAAAATTCAATTATTTTCATAAATAAATAAAGTTCTTCTTAGGAATTAATTTCTTTTTTAATTCTAATGAAATTCTTAGCAACTATTTAATGGTTTTCATAAATAATAAAATTTATCGCAGAATTTCAATTATTTTTCAATTTTAATATACAATTTCACAGGAATTTAATAAAAAGTTCTCAAATTCTCAAAAAGTTTAATAGAATTCTTTTTCAAATTTAATTATTATTAAAAACTTTTCGCAGTTCAATGATTTTTAATATTTACTATTTTCATAAAATTTCCAAACAGAATCCATGTATTTTCATGGATAATAAAAATTTCTCCGGAATTCAATTATTTAAATTAGAATTTTCATAAACTTAGTCGAAGGAAATCAATTATTTTTTGAAAATTTAAGTAAAATTCTTTTTAATTCTTTTTAATTATTTTCATAAATAATAAAATTCATCATAGAATTTCAAATATTTTTAATACAATTTTGAATAAAATGATTAAAAAAATGTAATAATTTTTAAAAATTTTATTTCTATTCTTTGAAAATATCAATAATTAAAAAAAAAGTTTTTTAATTTCTTGGAAAAATTCAATTATTTACAAAAATATTAGAATCTATCACAGGAATTCAATTATTTTCAAATATTTTAATAAAATTCTTCCCTAGAATGCAGTTATTTACATAAATAATTTTTAGAAAAAATTCAACTATGTCAATTAATAACAAAATTTTTCCCCAAAATAAAGTTCTTTGCGAAATTCAATTATTTTAGCAAATTCTAATAAAATCGTTGTCAACAATTCAATTATTTTCATAAATAATAAAATGCTTTTTAGGAATTCAGTTATTTACAAAAAAATTAATAAAATACCACTCAGACATTCAATTATGGTCAAAACTTTTAATACAATTCTTTGTAAAATTTTATTACTTTTAAAAACTTTTCACAGTTCAATGATTTTCAATATCTACTATTTTCATAAAATTTCCAAACAGAATTCAATTATTTAAGAAATTTATCGTAAAAATCTTCGAAGAATTCAATTCTTTTCATGAATAATAAAAATTTTTAGGTATTTAATTATTGAAATTAGAAATTGCACAAAATTTGTCGAATGAAATAAATTGTTTAAACAGTTTTATAAAATTCTTTGCAAGAATAAATTAAATCATATTTATAAATATTCAAATTCATTGATGGATAATAAAATTCGTTGCAGGAATTGAATTTATTAGCAGAATATGATAGAAGTAAATATTTTTGATGAAAATTAGGAAAAAGTCAGGAAATAAAAAATATGGAATGGAATTTTTTCAGTTTTCTGAAGAGTCAAAAACGATTTTTTTGGTTAAATTTAATTTTTCTTTAGCTATTTTTTTACAACTTTTTTTAGTTCGCAAACTACTTTTTGCTACGTTTTTAAAATTAATTATCGAGTACGAAGTCTGTTTTTAAAATTTTCATTATATTCTTGTCATAATTGTATTCCTGACATGAAAAAGAAACGATTCATGCATTTTAAGTACATATTTTATCAAAATTTTCAAAATTAATCAATACTTTTATTTAAAAATAGTTGAACTCTAGAGTTTTTTGTAATTTTTTCTCAACACTTTAAAATAATTATTCTAAAATAAGAAATTAAACAATTGGTATATATTATATTGAGGAAACTAAATGATCATGAAATGAACAACTTGTTTTTGATATTGAGATAATAAAATAATTTTTGAAACATTTCTCTTTTTGTAAATTATGAAGTCTGTTTTTTGCAGGTTCGATGGAAAGTGGTTCAATGGCATCCAGATGTGGCGACGCAACTTTGTTTAGCCTCTGAGGATGATCAGGCGCCAGTTATTGAATTATGGGATTTGAGATTTGCCACCTCGCCTTTGAAGACACTTCAAAGTCATCAACGCGGAGTACTGTCAATCGCTTGGAATCCTCATGATCCCGATTTGCTGTTGAGTTGTGCGAAAGATAACCGAATTCTCTGTTGGAATCCCAATTCCGATGCAGCGGTAAATTTACTCTTTTTATGATTATTTACATATTATAGTTATCGCCCACCACGCGATCCGAGGCTTCATTCATTAAAATTATATTTTTTTATTTGTAATTTAATTATTAATTATCATTGTTTAATTGCTTTACTTACATTTTTCATTTCTTTTTTGCACTTTATTTGTTTTTCTATTTCTATTTTCTTCATTTATTCTACTTTCTTTCTTTCATATTTTTTAAAGCTCTAAATATTTTTTAATTTCTGCTTTATTTATTAACATTGAAAAATTATTTTTTCATTTTTATCTCAATTTATTAATTTAAAAAATATATTAAATATTTCGTTTTTTTTTTGTAATTATATATGAATGTTCTGCGTGAAAAGAAATTATAATTCATTTTGATTAATTCTGATATTAATTTGAATGAATTACAGAATGGCGAAGTTGTATGCGAATTGGCACAAACGAATCAATGGAACTTTGATGTCGCCTGGAGTCCAAGAGATCCGGGTCTCATTGTGGGAACGAGTTTCGATGGACACGCAGTCGTTTACTCCTTACTCGGCGGAAGAAATCAAGAATCTTCCGAAACAACGAATAAAATTGTCGATTCATTTCCGGGAATGGATCCTTTTACTCAAGCGCCACCCGCAACTGAAACTGAAGCAGCGGCTGTTTTAAAAAAAGCTCCAAAGTGGATGAAACGTCCATTCGGTGCATCGTTCGGGGTAAAAATAAATCACGATTTTTATATATTTAACAATATTATAAATAGATTATCTACTTATTCTTTTTTAATATTATATATTTGTACGACTTTATTTCCATTCGTTATTTTTACAATTTTCAATAATTTCTTTTCTTCAGTTTGGTGGGAAATTGACAATATTCGAGAATGAACCTATTGACCACAATATGCCGGCAAATTCAAACAGAAAAGTATTTATATCGCAAGTCATTACAAATCCAGAATTAGTGAAGCGATCGAGTGATTTGGAGGCTGCATTAAAGTCTGAGCAATATGGCGATTATTGTAATGGAAAGGCCAATCTGGCGAGGGATGAACACAATAGAAAAATTTGGAATTGTGTTGGAGCTTATTTCAGTGATAATGTAACGACTGGACTTCTAGATTTATTAGGTTTTAATATAGAATCAATGAGTAATAAATTAAATCAACTTGTGCCTCGTCAAGATATTGATAATATCACGGATGGTATTGCAAATTTAGATAACGTGAGTATATCGTATTTATCTTTTACTGCAGTAAATATTAATTGTTTGTATGTTATTTATATTATTGTTATTTAATTTATAAATCTTAATTAACTATTTCTTTAAAATTATTACAACAATTTTTTACAAAGAAAATAGAAATCATCAAATATTTACATATTTGAAAGTGGAAATTTTTTAAACAATTTTTATCCTCTTAAGTGAAATTTTTCATTAATTAATTTATTTATTCGTAAAAGTATTTTTTTAATTAGGTACTTAATGGTAATAGTATCGACGGAAGTGCAGCATTTGACGCCATAGCGCAGCAGGAGCAAAGCAGAATATCGTCGCCTAAAAAAGAGCAAGAGAGAAATTTCAAGATCAACACATCAGATGGTAATTCAAAAATTTATTTTTTGTAAACTATTTAATGTCATTCATTCACTGAATTTAATCAGAGTTGCCACAGGTTAGGGAATTCAGGGAAAAGTCAGGGAAAGTAAAATTGGTCAGGGAAAAGTCAGGGATTTTTACTAAAAGTACTGGAAACAAATGAATTTTGAAAATTCATGAGAAAACTGAATTTTTTTTATTTTTGCCTCGTAAACTATGAAATTACCACAAATTTTAATACAAAACCTTCAATTTTGTCTATTTCTGACAATAATTTCTTTTTAAATAACTTAAATTTTCAAAAACTATCATAAAATTAATAATTAATAATAAATAAATAATAATTAAGTTAAATTAATAATAACTATCATAAATTATGACTTATAAATTATTTTATGAATAATTTTTACGATTTTCATAAATACTAGATTCATAAAAGAATTTTAGTTAAAAATACTAAAAAAAATTAGATTTTGGAAAAGTTACAAATTATTACAGAAATTCAATTATTTTCAAAAGTAACAAAAATTCTTCGCAGAATTTCAATTATGTTCAAAAATTTAAAAACAATTCTCGTCAAAATTACAATTATTTTTATAAATAATAAAATACTTCATCATCGAAATCATTTAGATTTCGAAACGTTAGAGTAAACTAATTTTTAAAAACTATTTGTCCCAATGTTTTCTTTTTATTCGCCTTCACTAAAATACTTCATTAAAATTCAATTATTTTTAAAAGTTTTAATAAAATTATTGTCAAAATTCCACGAGAATTCAATTATTTATATAAACTTGAATAAAATTCATTGGAAGAATTAAATTATTTTCAAAATTAATAAAATTCTTCGCAAAAATTCAATAATTCTCAAAAATTAAAAAAACATATTTTCAAAATTTCAATTATATTTATAAATAAAAAAATTCTTCATCTAAAATCAATTATATTAAAAAATTTTAATAAAATTCTTGGCAAAATTTTGTAGGAATTCAATTTTAATGAATTAATTCAAAATAATTCCATTATTTTCATAAGTAATAAAATTTTCCCATGAATTCAATTATTTAAAATACAAAATTTAATAAAATTTTTCGAAAAATATCAATTATATAAAAATATTTTTATTTTTATAAATAATAAAATTCTTCACCGAAATTCAATTACTTTTATAAACTTGAAGAAAATTCGTTTTAAGAATTCAATTATTTATATAAACTTGAATAAAATTCATTGGAAGAATTAAATTATTTTCAAAATTAATAAAATTCTTCGCAAAAATTCAATTATTCTCAAAAATTAAAAAAACATATTTTCAAAATTTCAATATTTATAAATAAAAAAATTCTTCATCTAAATTCAATTATATTAAAAAATTTTAATAAAATTCTTGGCAAAATTTTGTAGGAATTCAATTTTAATGAATTAATTCAAAATAATTCCATTATTTTCATAAGTAATAAAATTTTCCCAGGAATTCAATTATTTAAAATACAAAATTTAATAAAATTTTTCGAAAAATATAAATTATTTAAAAAATTCTTCACCGAAATTCAATTATTTATATAAATAATAAAATTCTTCACATAAATACAGTTACTTTTATAAATTTGAATAAAATTCGTTGGAAGAATTAAATTATTTTTAAAATATAATAAAATTCTTCGCAGTAATCCAATTGTGTTCGAAAATTAAAAACAAAAATTTCTTGTTAAAATTCCAAGTAACTTTATAAATAATAAAATTCTTTTCCAAAATTCAATTATTTTATGGAAATTTTAAGAAAATTTAAATTATTTTCATAAGTAATAAAACTCATCGTAGAATTTTAATGATTTTTTATACAATATATTTTTTAATCAAATTCCTCGAAAAATGTAATTATTCTTAAAAATTATATATAATAATCGTCGTGATTCCAGATTTCCGGATCTCTGTCCACACTTGAAGTTAGTTAAAGTTATTCCTTTGTTTTTTATACGTTTTGATAGAAAATAGAAATATACATATACATATACATTATAATAATTTCTTGAAATATTTTATTATTTATTAAAATAATTAAATTCTTGCGAAGAATTTTTAAAACAATTTTGAAAATAATTGAAATTTTCTGAAGAATTTTATAAATTTTTAGAAAAATTGACTTTTTTTAAAAAATTTCATAATTTATGAAAACAGTTAAATTTTTTTGGAATGTTTTTCTATTTTTTTAAAAATAATTGAATTCTTGCGAATAATTTTTTTTTTAATTTGGAAAATAATTGAATTCTTAGGAAGAATTTTTAAAACAATTTGGAAAGTCAATTTTAAGAAAAATTGACTTTTTTTGAAGAATTTCATAATTTAAGAAAATAGTTAAATTTTTTGGAATATTTTTCTATTTTTATAGGTAAAAATAATTGGATTCTTGCGAAGAATTTAAAAAAAATTTTGAAAAATAATTGAATTCTTGGGAAGAATTTTTAAAAAAATTTGGAAAATAATTGAATTTTTCTGAAATATTTTATAAATTTTGAGAAAAATTGAATTTTTTGAAAAATTACATTTTTTCTAAGGATTTTGTAATTTATGAAATTAATTGAATTCTTTTGAGAAATTTTATTAATAATTGATGAAAAAATAATGTAATTACTTTCGAAGAATTTTCTTATTTATAAAAATAATTTAATTCTTTCAAAGAATTTTATTAATTAGGTAAATGATTAAATTCTTGCGGCGGATTTTATTAAAATTTTATTATAAATTTTTTTGAACAATTGAATTCTGTTTGGTTATTTTATAAAAATAGTAGATATTGAAAATCATTGAAATGTGAAAAGTTTTTAAAGATAATTAAATTTTACAAAGAATTCTATTAAAAAATTTGTCAATAATTGAATGTCGGTGGGAAATTTTATTAAATTTTTTTGAAAATAATTGGATTTTCCAAAAAAACATTTTATTATTTATGAAAATAATTTAATTCTTGTGAACGATTTATTCGAATTTTTTTAAATAATGGAATTTCCAAGAAGAAATTTATTACTTTTAATAATAATTGAATTATTGTGATAAATATTGTTATTTATGAAAATAATTGAATTTTGAAAAGAATTTTATTGAAATACCTTAAAATAATTGAATTTTCGGGAGTAATTTTACTAAAATTATATTTAAAACAATTAATTTCTTTCGAATAATTTTATTAAATTTTTGAAAATAATTGAATTATTGCAGAAAAGTTTATTAAAATTGTTAAAAAGAATTTAATTTCTGTTGAAAATTTTATTACTTTTGAAAGAAATTGAAATCTTTATAAGAATTTTATGAACATTGTTTTCAATAATGAATTTTTAAATGTTATGAAAATTTTATTAGTTTAAATAATTGAATAAATTCTTGTCAAAAACTTTATTTGTGAAAGTAACTGAATTTTACGATTATGAAAATAATCAAATTCATGCTTAGAATTTAATCAAAAATTTTTTTGAAAAAATGGAATTTTCATGAAAAATTTTATAATTATTAAAAGTATTTGAATTATTAGGAAAATAAAAATTGTATAAAATTTTGTTAAATAAAAAAGATTTTTTTCAATATTAGCGAATTAAAAGTAGTGGAAATTCTCTAAAAAAATATTGTTTATATTCTTTGTTCGAAAAGTTAAATACCTATATACAGCTGATAATTTTTTTTACCTTCTCTATTCTTTAGAATAATTAAAATTTTGGTAATGAAGTTTTTTTTTTTAATTTAGGTATCAGATAAGAATTTTTATGAAATTCAATTTTCCTCGTACAAGAAAGTTTAATTATTTTCAATTTTGAAAATCTGATGCCAAATTTGAAATTAGTATCGAAATTTGTTAAAGTTTTTTATATACTTTAAAGTTTAAAAACATAATATATTTTGAAAATTTAATTAATTACTTAAATTAAAATGACTTGAAATTGTTTACAATAAACATTGTAGCAAAATATTCCCGCGCGCTTGCGCGCGGATAATTCGGCTAGTTTTATTAAAATTTGTCAAATTAAATTCATATATTTAAAACTTTATTGATAAAATTCTTAATGAGAATTAAATTTTAACAAAAAACATCCTATTATTCAAGAAATTATTTATTTTTTAATTTAAATAATTGAATTTTTCAAGAATTTTCTAATAAAAATTGATTGAAAAATGTATTAACGGATAATCGATTTATTATTATTTATGAAAGTAATTGAATTATTGTCACGAATTTTATTACATTTTCTTAAAATAATTAAATTTTTTTGAGAAATTTTACTGCTTATAAAAATAATTGAATTCTTGTGAAGGATTTTTTTTGGATTTTTGTAAATAATTAACCTATTCTGAAAAATGTTATGGTAATTTAAATTATTACAAAACATGAAGAAGACGATCGCCTTCTTCATGTTTTGTAATAATATTCTTATAAGTTGTTCAATTTAAAAAGGTTTGAATTTGAATGTTTTGAAGAATTTGAATTCCTACAGAAAAATAATAATGATTAAATATTTACTTAAAAAAGAAGTTATTGATGTTTTTGAATAATTTTACAATTAATGAAATATGTAAATAAATCTATTAGAACATTTTTTCTTGATTATCTAATAATTTTTAGAGTGAATCATTCTTTAGGGTCAGGGAAAAAGTGAAAATTTTGTCTGGAAATCAAAGAAATGTCAGGGAAAAATAAAATCAAATATTTGTGGCAACCCTGTTAATTTTTATTTCTAATATGTAAATTGTGTATTGTTAATAATTTTCAGACGAAGACGGCCTCATAACGCAAGCAATTCTTCTCGGAAATATCGAAGCAGCCGTTTCGCTTTGCTTCGCAAATAAAAGATACGCTGATGCGGTAATTCTTTCAATGGCAGGTGGTCCCGATTTATTAGCACAGACTCAATATCGATATTTCATGGAGCATTCCGGTGCACTAAATTCACTCATTAGTTCACTAGTGAGCGAAAATTGGACAGACATTGTCAATAATTGCGACATCACCTGCTGGAAGGAGACACTAGTTGGAATATTCACTCACACCGCTCCCAGAGAACGAGTAATTCTTTGCGGTAATTTCTAGTATTTCGAAAACTAAACTAATTTATCTTTTAATAATGAATGATTACTATAAATATTTAATGTAATTTTTCCAGACATGCTGGGCGATCGTCTTGCATCAAGCGACAACCCCGAACTTTCCAAAGAAGCAGAAATTTGCTTCATTTGTTCTGGAAATTTAAATAAAATGATTGAACTATCCGATTCATCGATTCAGGAGAAAGCTGAACTTGTCACAATAATGCAAAAGGCTTTAGAAATCCAAGGAACCCGAGAATTCGTAATCGAGGGTCAAATTGCATCGATTTTATCCCAATACGCAGAAATGTTGGCATCTGAAGGCAATTTCGAATCAGCTCTCAATTATCTGGGAAATAGTCAAGAGCCAAGAATCGCAATGCTACGCGATCGTTTATACCGAGCCTTGGGTTACATTCAAGACGCACGTCCACGACAATCAACACAAAGTTATTATCAACAGCAACAACAACAACCAAGAAAATCCCTACCATCAAATAATTATCCAGTCCAAACAAACAATTGGAATACAACACCTTTGAAACAATCGTATCCACCGATGCCATCGGGACCTGTTGCACCAATTGATCAGTTTTCAAATCAAGCATCATTGCCTTATGGACAAATACCAGCACCTCAAGCAGCGGCACCGCCTCCACCTCCTCCGACTGCTGCCAGCAGTAATCTTTCCGGTTCACGACCACCGAGTGTTGGACCACAATCGAGATCGAAATATATTATCGATCCTTCGGTGAAATCGGGACCAACTTATGGGGGAATTACGAATTACTCTCAACAACCATCGATGTTTGGAGCGCAAGCAAATCCTGTGACGGGTTTCCCGCCGCAAAACACTTTTCAACCACAAGCTCCGTTGGCTAATTCAGCGTATCAGAATCCAGTGCCGAATCATATGTTCAGTGCACAGGAACCGATTGTCGGTGGATTGTTACCACCGAATCAGGCGCAGTCACAGATTTACGATCCGAACAGAGGCCAAGCGATTAATCAACCGCCACAAGTTTATGACACTCCTTATCTGGCGACTCCGCAACCTGCCGGTTGGAATGATCCCCCGGTCAGCAATAAGCCCACGAGAATGCAGGTAACATTTCACTGAAATTTTTATTTTTATTTTAAAATTCAATAATAAATCTAATAAAAGCAGCTAAAAATCTGTTTTTAAAAAAAGCTTTAAAACTTCTTTTAAAGCTTCTTCTTTCTTATCAGTAAATAGTCTAAAAAAACAAATTGCTAATAATATAGAAAATATTCTCGAATAGGTAAATTATGATTTCAAGATTCCGACATAGCATAATTATAATAGTTAAAATTAAAGATCGATTAATTTTTCTAACTTTGTTTATAAAAAAAAATTTCTTTTCCCGTTGAAATTTAAATTCAATGAAAATTTCAAATAATGATTTCTCGAATTAGATTTGATTTACGTACTACGTTGTTAATGGACTTTTCTTTAAAAATTTTCTAATTCGTCATTTCTCAAACTCAATCACTTTTAGAAAATATATTCTATAATAATAAATATAATACTTGTACATGAGTGTTTATAGAAGCAATTATATAAAAAATAATATTCAATCGTAAAAAAAATAATAAATAAATAAAATAATAAATCGATAAATTCTATTAATAGACTAAAAGATAATACTTATAATTATTTTTTAACTTATAATTACTACTTATACTACTTACCACTTATAATTATTATTGAAAAAATTAACTAATTTCAGGGTTGTCACAGGTCAGAGACTTTTATTAAAAGAACTAAAAAAATGTCATTAACATTCAAAAATTCAATTATTCAAAAAAATTGCACATAAAATCACTATTTTTCTAGATTTATTCATGAAATCAGGAAAAAGTCGGAGAATTTTGACAAGAGTACTGGAATAATATATTCAATTTCTGGAATTAATTAAAGTTTTTTGCAATGTTACTGCAGTTTTAGTTTACGAATAATTCAATTATACTTTGTTCCGACAAATTTTGGAAAAATTAAAACTGATTGCATTAGATAATTCAATTATTTTCAAAGGTAATAAAATTCTTTGCAGAAATTCAATTATGTTCAAGATTTTTACAATATTCTCGTCAAAATTTCAAATTATTATCAAAAATTTTTCTTAATTTCATATGAAATTTATTATTTACAAAATTTTTATTAATTTCTTCTTAAATAATTTAATTATTTTTATTAATTACTTAAATTAGTTTTAGGTATTTAATTATTTTCATAAATAAAACTCATCGCAAAGTTTTAATTATTTTTTAAACAATTTTAATCAAATTCATCGAAAATTGTAATTGTTCATTAACATTTTATGAAAAATCATTAAAAGAAATCAATTATTTAAAAATGTTTTTTCTTCTAAAAATGTTATTATAAATTCTCGTGAAGAATTTTTTAAAAATCCTAATTTAATTCTTTAAAGAATTTCTTTGAATTGTTTTTTAATTAATGGAATTTTTTTTTTAATTTTAATTAAAAATTTTGAAAGCAATTCGATTTTATGAAGAAAAATTTTATTAAAATTGTTTTGAAAATAATTGAATTCTTGCGAAGAATTATATTACTATTTATAAAAATAATTGAATTGTTCCGAAAAATTTATTAAAATTTTTTAAAATAAATGGATTTTCTGTTAATATTTGAAGATTAAAATTCTTTCGAGAAATTCTATTAAAATTGTTTTGAAAATAATTAAATTTCTGCAAAGGATTTTACTATTTATATAAACATAAATGAATTATTGCAAAAGAATTTTACTATTTATAAAAATAATTGAAATGTTTCAAAGAAATTCTTAAAATTTTAGGAAATAAATAAATTGGTATTAAGAATTTTATAAAAATAATTGAAAATAATAAAAACTTTGTCTTTTTTATAAATATTTTGACAATAATTGAATTATTTTTATAGAATTTAAAATTCTTGTTGACATTAAGTTTTATGGAAATTGTTGATAATAATTAAATTCTTTCGTGCAATTTTATTTAAATAGGATTGAAAATAATTTAATTACTTCAAAGAATTGTAGTATTAATAAAAATAATTGAATTGTTTCGAAAAATTTATTAAAATTTTACAAATAAAATAAAATTTATGAAAATATTTAAAAATATTTGAATTCATCCGTGGAATTTAATTTAATTTGATTTGAAAATAATTGAATTCCTGCAAATAATTTTACTATTTATAAAATTATTTGAATTCTTGCGAATAGTTTTACTATATTTATGAAAAATAATTTAATTATTTAGAAGAATTTATTAAACTTTTTGAAAAATTGAATTTTTATAAAGATTTTACTAATTAAAAAAATAATTGAATTGTTTAGAAGAATTTATTAAAATTTTTAAAAATTATTGAATTCTTTCGTGAAATTTTGTTAAAATTTTGGAAAGATGAACAGTAATGATTAATTTTGTACTTAATAAGTGAATTTTAAAAATTTTGACTATGAATTTTTGAATAGTTTATATTTCGTAAAATTGATTTATAAACAAATTGACAAATTGATTTGATTTTTTGCGAATAATTTTCCAATTAAAGAAATTCATAAAAAAATGTAATAGAACATTTTTTGGAGCATCTAGTCATTCATAGAGTGAATCAGAATATTTTTTACTGTCAGGGAAAAGGTAAAAAAGTTGTCAAGCAATTAAGTTTTTCATATTAAAAAAAAGGAAAACATTTTGTAGGATTTAAATTTGTTAATTATCTAAAATGTTTGTTACAAAACGCTAATTTTGTTTAGAAAAAAAGTATATTTTTGTGGCAACCCTGAATTTTATGTTTTCAAACATTAAAGTACTTTTTTCTAAAAAAATTATCATGAAAATAATTCTTCAATTATTTTAGAGTTGATTTTCCATTATAGATTTGCTTATTAAATTAAATGTCACTTAAATTTGCTTTTTAATGAAATTGTTGATTTGTATTTAAATGATCTATATAGCCAGTTCTGGCTTTATACAAGAAAAATGAAATGTCAGCGGAACATGCCGGCACCAGGAAGTGGAAAGCTAAACACTCGAAGAGTAGAAATGAGGTAGAGACCTACTGAATGGTGTGTGTGCGCCTTCTTCAATTTTTGTGAAGTACAATTTCAAGGCAAATGTACCTCAATTTGTTTCTAATAATATAAAGTTTTTAATAAACTTTTAGGAATTTAGTCATTGGCTAGAAGAACAGTTTCAAATGTAAATTAGTTTAGCATGTATTTTTTCCGCTTTGTCTCCAAGCAATTAATAACACCGGAGAATTGATTTTTACTATCTAATATAACCGGATTTTAATTTACTGTTTATTGAAAACACATAATTAAAAATTCTTTCTAAAGGTATTAAATTTTCTAAAAAAATTTTCCAGAAAAATTTTTCGAAAGAAATGTTTTTTATTCCTGTATAAAAATTTCAACTTTTAATTTAAAAAGTGTGTTTAAATATTTAATAACTATTTTTTAAAAATTTAACATAAAAATAGTATTTTTAATATTTATAAACAAAACAAAAAAAAATTACATATTTGCCAAATCAAAACATCTAGAAAAATATTTTGAGAAAAGGATTTAAGTTTGTTAAGAACGACCCCTCGAGTGCTTTGGTTTTTTAAATATAAATTAATTTAATATTTTGTGAAATTATTACAGTAGAAAATTGAGAAGAAAAAATAAATAATAGATTTCGCTTTTTTCAGCCAAAGGCAGAATTTCAACAGCCGGATCCGATTCTTCATCCTTTGAGAGGCGCTGTTCCACCCCAAGAACAGAATGTGAGTTTTTTTTCTTTATTTTCTTGAGAAAAATAAAACAACATTCATTTCAAAGAATTAGAAAATAAATTATAATTAATAAAAAGCAATTATTTTCTTAATTAAATTACGATAATTTCAGTTTATGCAGCCACAAGGTTTTTATCAAGAACCACAAATGCCATTCAATCAACAGTATAATCAAAATGTTTTGAATCCTGCAAATCATTATATGCAAAATGTTGAACCTCGCCAACAAATGCAACCTATGCAACCTATGCAACCGATGCAACCAGCACAAACTATTCCACCTGCGAGAATTGCTGAACCAGAAAAACCAAAAGCACCAATTCCAGAGGAGCATCTTCATTTGAAAACAGTTTTAGATGAATTGCAGTCTCATTGTTTGGAAAATGCAAAAAATCCTGTAAGTTCATAAGACAAAATTTATTTTATAAACAAATTCTTTTTATTTTCTACACTGTTAAAAATTTTTCTTCCAAATTTCATACAAAAATGTTTGAAGCAATTATCATATACAATTTTGAAAAACTACAACAAACATTTTTAAATTTAATACAAATTTTTGTATTAAATTTTAAAACACAAAACAATTTTAATTTTTCAAAATTTTTTTTTTTGAAAATTAATACAAAGTGTTTGAATGAAATTTCAGATATTTTTGTTTGAAATTTTCAAACAGTTTTGTTTGAAATTTTCAAACAGTTTTGTATGATATTTCAAACAAAACTTTTTGAAATATATGTATTGATAATAATCATTGAATTCTTGCGAAGTATTAATTAGAAAATTGGAAAATAATTGAATTCCATTAAAAATAATTTGCTTGTTTTGAAAAATTTACATATTTCGATTTTTAAAAAATAGCGACAATTTTGAATCATTTTCACTAGTAATTTTAAAAGTAAATAAATTCTATAAAGAATTTCGTAAAGTTTTTAAAATGACTGTGTTTATTAATAATTGTAATTAATAATTTTATTAAATTTTACAAAAATTATTGATAGAAAATTTAATTCTTTTAAACAATTTTATTAGAGTTTTTGTAAACAATTAAATTCTATTGAAGATTTTTCTTATAACTTCTTTAAAATAATGTAGTTTTTCCTTAATAATTTTAATTAAAAATGTTGAAAATAATTGAAATTTATAAAAAACTAGCGAATTTTACGCGCGAAACGTGTTAATCATTTTCTTGTTGTTATGCAAATTATAAAATTTTTTATTTTTAAATAAAAATTTTTTAAATAATTTCATAGTCGTAATTTTAAAAATTCACTTATTTTGTACAAAATTAATCATTACTGTTCAAATTTCCAAAATTTTAACAAAATTTCACGCAAAAATTCAATAATTTTCTACTATTTTAAAAAATCCTTCTAAGCAATTCAATTATTTTTTTAAGTAGTAAAATCTTTACAAAAATTGAATTATTTTAAAAACAATTTTAATTGAATTCCTCGTAAGAGATCAATTTTTAGAAATATTTTTAATACACTTCGAAAAATTAAATTTTTTTTCTTAAATTTTAATAAATTCTTCGAAATAATTAAATTATTTTTTATAAATATAATAAAACTATTCGCAAGAATTCAAATAATTTTATAAATAGTAAAATTCTTTACAGGAATTCAATTATTTCTCAAAATTTAAATAAATTCTTCGAAACATTTCAATTATTTTTATAAATAGTAAAATTCTTTGCAATAATTCATTTATTTTTATAAATAGTAATATAATTCTTCGCAAGAATTCAATTATTTTCAAAACAATTTTAATAGAATTTCTCGAAAGAATTTTAATCTTCAAATATTAACAGAAAATCCATTTATTTTCTAAAATTTTAATAAATTTTTCGGAACAATTCAATTATTTTTATAAATAGTAATATAATTCTTCGCAAGAATTCAATTATTTTCAAAACAATTTTAATAAAATTTCTCGAAAGAATTTTAATCTTCAAATATTAACATAAAATTCATTTATTTTCTAAAATTTTAATAAATTTTTCGGAACAATTCAATTATTTTTATAAATAGTAATAAAATTCTTTTCGCAAGAATTCAATTATTTTTAATACAATTTTAATAAAATTTTTCTTCATAAAATCGAATTGCTTTCAAAATTTTTAATTAAAATTTTTAAAAAATTCCATTAGTTCAAAAAAAATTCAAAGAAATTTTTTAAAAGAATTTAATTAGGATTTTTTAAAAATTCTTCACGAGAATTTAATTACATTTTTAGAAGGAATTCTATTATTATCAAATTTTTTGATAAATTTCTTTACAATATTCGATCATTTTCAATACATTAATTTTAAAATTAAAAATATTTGAAAAGAAAAATTATAAAAAAAGTTAAGAAACAAATAGCAAACAACAACGCACTTCAAACTGCGAACAGATTATTAAAATTGGAAATTTGATTACAATTTCAATTTAAAGATAAAATTGAAAACCCGTTGGACAAATTTTATTAAAATTGTATTGAAAATATTTTGATTTTCGAGAAAAATTTTATTATTTATTGAAACAATTTATTTCTTGTGAAGAGTTTCCAAGCTTCAATAATTAATAGAATTGTTTCCAAGAATTTTTATAAAATTATTTTGAAAATTATTAAATTCCTGAGAAGATATTTTCTATTTATAAAAATAATTCAATTCTTGCTAAACATTGTATTCCAATTCTTAGAGAATGAACAAAAATAATTATTGATGCAATTAATAAATGAATTTTAAAAATTTTGAATCTGAAATTATTCAACAATTGATGTTTATATTTCAAAAAATAAAATTCTGTAATTTGCAAAATAATAAATGCCCGGAAAAAAATTATATTGTCAATTCTGACATTATAAAGTTTAAGAAGTAAATAAACTGCAAATAAAAATATTTTCTGCTTTTAGCAAACTAAAAGAAAAATCGAAGATGTTGCTAGAAAACTCGAAGCTCTTTATGACTGTCTGAGAGAAAACAAGGTACAGTTTATTTTTCAAATCCTCTTTATCTCTAATTTTTAAACCGTGTTTATTAATTATTTAATTTATAATTTAATTGTTTCTTGGAAATTTTGATAATAAAATAAAAAAAATGTTTTTAGTTGACTCAAAATACACTCCAAGGATTACACCAAATATCACAAATGATTCAAAACGGTGATTATACAGGCGGACTGGGAATTCACACGCAACTTGTTTCAGGGCCAGATTTTAGTCAAATTGCTTCATTTATGCCAGGTATCAAAGTGCTACTTCAAAGTGCTTTACAATTAAGCGTCTACATCAGATAGAGAATGATTTTTTTGTTTTCCTATTTTTTTTAAAAACGAAAATTAGAAAACCAATCTCCGTTTTCTCTTATTTTTTTGTAATATAATAATCGGCACATTATATGTTTTTGAAAACGTTTTTTGTTTTTTTTTGTAAATTTGCCGTAAATAATTTTTTTTGTACAAAGCGAAGTATCATAAATCAAAATGTTTATCATTATTAGGAAAATTCAATTGATAATTATAGAATATATAAATATTAAAAAAAAATACACGGGATCGTGAATAAGATAAAATCTTTTTTAAAAATTTTGCCAAAATATTATTTCCCGAGAAGATACTTTCTTTTTTATATTTGTATAAGAACTTAGTTTATTAAATTTTTTAAATTGTTACAATTTTTTCAATTATATATTTTGGAAAATAGAGAGAAATAATTTTTTTACTTCTCTGTATTTTGTTTCTATTTTTTCCTTTTTCTTATTAAAATATTGAAATCTTCTATTTTCTTCTTTTCTATAAAATAGAAATTTATTTTTATTCTGTATGTCAGGAAAAATTGATCTATTTCCAAACAATTGTCTTTGTGTCCTAAATTTATATTTGTTCTTTTTTTCGTCTGAAATTTATCGATCTTATTTGTGTTCTTTTAATTGTAGTTTTATTTTATGTCTATTTTATTGATATATTATTATCATCGTTATATATGATTATAAACAAGAAAAATTGTCGTTTTTTATATTTATCAGTTATGAGAATAGAAAAGTGAGAAATATACATATTGTATGTACGTTTAATAATTAATAAATGCATTTTGCTTAATTAACAAAATAAAAAGTATACATAAATGATAGTTTTTATAATGTGTGTAAAAGATTGTATAAGAGAAGATCGAATCTGACAAAGAAAGAAAAGAAAACACTTGTGCATTTAAGAATTTTTCATTACTAATGTATAAGTTTTTTTGAAATGAGGAATTTTTGCATGTCCGCTCCTTTTGCAGTGCTTAATATTGTATACTAAAGAGAGAAAAACTTTCACGAAATGAAAATTAAATAAACAGAAAAATGTAATAATCGACATTATTATCTTCTATATATGTATTAATTTATAGCGCATAATTTGTATAAATAAACTTTTGATTGATTTATATATACAATAATTGTTGATAGTCTGGTCTATATAATTATCGAAAAAGTGTTCAAGTTTAAATAAAAGTTTTTTGTGAACTTTAAGTTGAAATCAGTCTATTAATTTATTTTTGATTGATTAACAATTTATTGTATTATTAAACTATGTAGAATAGCACTTTTCTCGTGAATTATAAATCTTTGAAGAAGTTCGTCGAGTTGATCGACTCCGTCTCGAGCGGCTTGTCGTCTCATGGCTTGTTTCACTTCTTCTCTAACGCCTTTGTCCGCGCCTCTAGTCGCAATTCTCCGATCTGGAAGATTTATTATTTTAATTAATGATATAAAATAAAATTTTATCGAAATAGTATTATAATAATTAAGGAGTAGCTGAAGGTTTATGATGTCAGTTATTTAATAATGTACTAAAAGTTTTAAAAAAATTTCAACTTTCCGTATTTCTCAAAAAAATTCACAAAAAACGTGTTTTGCTGAAACTATTACCGTAATAAAAAGGTAATTAACAGGTAAAAGATTTTTTTTTGATAAAAAGTTTTTGACATACTTTGGAGCATTCCGGAATTACTACCGATATCAAGAGAAACGCCGCCTCCGTGTTCGGTCCATAGATATGTCAATTCTTCTAAAATATCGACGTTTATTATGTAAGCTTGAAAAAGAGGGTAACAAAATGATCCTCGCGTTCTTATTCTTTCTGTGATAGTAGATAATATTTCTGACTCCTGCGGCCAATCAATTTGCATAAGAACTAAAGCGTGACCTATCGCCAGGTCTCCAACTCCTCCTGGAATCGTGAAATGTTCCTAAAAAAAAAAATAAATCTATATTAATAAAGTTCGTGATCCGGTAATCTGTTCACAGTTTGAAGTTAGTTGTTTGCTTTTTTGTTTCTTAAATTTTCTAATAATTTTTCTTTTCAAATATTTTCAATCTTAAACCTAATGTATTAAAAATCATCGAATTACTGCAAAGAATTTTATTAAAAAATTTGATAATAATAGAATTCCTTCCAAAAATGTTATTAAATTCTTGTGAAGAATTAAAAAAAAATATTTTAAAATCCTAATTAAATTCTTTTGAGGAATTTCTTTGAATTTTTTTTAAACTAATGGAGTTTCGTTAAAAATTTTAATTGGGAATTTTAAAAGCAATTTGATTTTATGAAGAAGAATTTTATTAAAATTGTATTAAAAATAATTGAATTCTTCCCAAGGACTTTATTACTATTCATAAAAATAATTGAATTGTTCGAAAGAATTGAATAACATTTTTGAAAACAAATGAAATTTACGTTAATATTTGAAGATTAAAATTCTTTCGAGAAATTTTATTCAATTTGTTTTGAAAATAATTAAATTTCTGCAAAAGATTTTACTATTTTTAACCATGAATGAATTATTGCACAGAATTGTACTATTTATAAAAATAATTGAAATGTTTCGAAGAATTTATTAAAATTTTCAGAAATGATTAAATTGGTATGAAGATTTTTATAGAAATAATTGAAAATAATGAAATTTTATTTTCTTTTTTATAAATATTTTGACAATAATTAAATTATTTTTAAAAAAATTTTAAATTCTTGTTGAAATAAAATTTTATGGAAATTTTTGAAAATAATTAAATTCTTTCATGTAATTTTATTTAAATTGGGTTAAAAATAGTTTAGTTACTTCAATGAATTGTGGTATTTATAAAAATAATTCAATTGTTTGGAAAAATTTATTAAAACTTTAGAAAATAAATAAAATTTATGAAAATATGTCAAAATATTTCCTATTTATAAAATTAATTTAATTCTTGCGAAGAATTTTACTATTTTTAAGAATAATTTAATTATTCCGAAGGATTTTTAAAATTTTAGAAAAAAATCGAATTTATTAGAAGTCTGTCAAAAATATTTCTAAAAATTCATCTCTTCCGAGGAAATGAATTATAATTGTTAATAAAATAATTGATTTTTTGTAAAGATTTTACAACTTAAAAAAATTATTGAAATGTTTAGAAGGATTTATTAAAATTTGAGAAATTTATTGAATTCTTTCAAGCAATTCCATTACAATTGTTTTGAAAATTATTAAATTTCTGCAAAGGATTTTACTATTTATAAACATAAATGAATTATTGCAAAGAATTTAACTATTTATAAAAATAAATAAAATGTTTCGAAGAATTTATTAAAATTTTCAGAAAAAATTAAATTGTTATGATGAATTTTATAGAAATAATCGAAAATAATAAAATTTTTTTATCTTTTTTATAAATATTTTGCCTATAATTGAATTATTTTTAAAGAATTTTAAATTCTTGTAATAAAATTTTATGGAAATTTTTGAAAATAATAAAAATTTTTCGTGTAAATTTTATTTAAATTGGATTAAAAATAGTTTAGTTCCTTCAAAGAATTTGTAGTATTTATAAAAATAATTGAATTGTTTCGAAGAATCTATTAAAATTTTAGGAAAGAAATGAAATTTTTGAAAATATTTAAAAATATTTCAATTTATCCGAGGAATTTAATTGAAATTGTTTTGAAATTAATTAAATTCCTTCAAAGAATTTTACTATTTATAAAATTATTTGATTTCTTCCGAACAGTTTTACTATATTTATAAGAATAATTTAATTATTTCGAAGAATTTATTAAAATTTTTGAAAAATTGAATTTTTTCGAAGTGTGTTGAAAATATTTTTAAAAATTGATATCTTCCGATGAATTCAATTAAAATTCTTTTAAAAATAATTGAATTTTTTAATGATTTTACTATTTAAATAAATAATTGTATTGTTAAGAAGGATTTATTAAAATTTTAGAAAATTACTCAATTCTTTCGTGAAATTTTATTTAAATTTTTAAAATATGAACTGTAATAATTAATTTTGTACCTAAGAAGTTAATTTTTTAAATTTTGATTATTAAATTATTTTATAAATTTCTATTTGAAAATAAAAAACTTTCTAATTTGCATAACGACAACAAATTGAAAAACACGTTCAGCGCGTAATATTTGCGAGTTTAATTAATAAAAGATGAAAATTCCTCGAAAAGAATTACCATAAAAACATTCTATGAAATATTTAAAATATTTTTCTAATTTATAGTTAAAAATATCAGAATACCCTCCTCTTGATTAATTTAAATACTTATGGATTAAAAACTAATTTCCTTCTGTCTTTATTAAAAAAAGAAAAATAATTCGAAAATAGAAATAAAGGTGAAATTTACTTATATTATATTTTGCAGAATTCTTTCATTTTTAATGATAGACGATGGAGAGTTAATTTTTTATATTAAATTTACCTTCAAAGTAGCCAACAATAGTCTACAGCAATATTGCAGAATTGGAAATCGAGCGACCGTAATATAATGTAAATGACGAATTGACGGAACTGTTAAACTATTTGAGACTTTCCCACGAATAGGTGGCAAAAGATTCGCAATCATTGAAATATATTCCAACATTCCCTGTAGGAAAAAAGAATAAATTTATGCACAAAATTAAAATAAAGCAAGAATCAATTATTATTCATCGATGAAATGGAATTTCTTTGAAAAATAAATAATGTACGTATAAAATTGGAAAGCAAGAAAAAATACCTTAAAATCTTTAACGAAGAAGCACGTACTCGCCATACGAAGATGTGAGCACAGAGTAATCGGCTCTTGTGGAAGTCTCGCTAGAACTTCATGATGCAAACCTTTATACATTGCCAAATCGGTAAGGAAAAAATTTAACCACGGATCGAGACGAAATTGTGCACTCAGTTTTATAATTTCCCTCTGCAAGTATTCTGTACTGTGAAGCAAGTCCCACAATCTCACTGCCAACGCGAGTCCATTTCCATTATAATCACTGTCACTTGTGATCGCAATGCTCATTGCATCTTCACGTTTTCGTTTCTTCAACTTCGGTTCTAAAAAATAAAATTCTCCCATTAAATACTATGCCAATTACTCAATCAATTATAAATGAAAAATTCCACAAATTCATTCATTCCGGTCATCCGAATGATCTTAAAGAGAAAACAAAGAAAATTATATTTATCCAAATTTTAATCGATTTTTTATCGCTTTAATTCTCTAGTATAATAAAAAACTAGCAAATGATACGCGCGCTAGCGCGCGGAACGTAGTATTTAATTTGATACTGTTATACAAATTACAAAATGTTTTACTAACAAACATAAATTTTATAAATAATTTCATAATCAAAATTTTTAAAAAATCACTTTTTAAGTACAAAATTATTTATTACTGTTCATATTGTCAAAAATTTTATTGAAATTTCACAAAAGAATTTCAATATTTCCTAAAATTTTAACAAATCTTTCTAAATAAAAATAATTAAATTATTTTAAATAGTAACATTTTTCGCAAGAATTCAATTATTTTTAATACAATTTAAAAAAAATTCTTCTCCATAAAATTTTAATTATTTTTAAAATGTTTAATTAATATTATTAAAGGAACTCCATTATTTGACAAAAAAATCAAAGAAATTCTGCAAAAAGAATTTAATTAGAATTTTTAAAAATTTAAACAAAATTCTCCGCGAGATTTAAGTTATTTTCCTAAATAGTGGAATTTTGTGAAGGAATTCTATTATTATTAAATTTTTTGATAAAATTTTTTGCAATAATTCGATGTTTTTCAATACATTAATTAAAAAATTTAAAATATTTTAAAAGAAAAATTACAAAAAAGTTAAGAAACAAAAAATCAAACAGCAACTATAACAATTATGATTACGAATTAAAATTACAATTTATATTCTCATTCATTATAAATTAATCAATAATCTTTGTCAACTATTAAAAGAATACAATTGATATTCTTAATTATTTTCAGTATTAAATTTAAAAAAGAAATTAGAGAAAAAAAGTTAATTGAGCCAAAACATTTATCATCTATCTCTAAAAAAATTAAATTTTTATTAAAGATTATGTTTAAAAAATTAAGAAATTATTCCAGTTTTTTCATCTTTTTTTAATAACATTTAACATTTTGTTAAATAATTTTCAAATTTTGTTAGAAATAAATAAAAGAAATTATAGAAATTCGATTTGTCCGACAAAATGTTTTTGACAACACTTTATATTGTTTAATAGAAAAGAATGAAAGAAATTTTCATGATTTTGATTTGCTACCAGCACCTGCTTTGCTTAATTTTAGAAATTAAATTTAAATGTTAAATATTTTTTGTTTTAAATCCAATATCGAATTTTCAAAAATTAAGTAGGACTGGTAACTGGATGCAAGTTTCAGTTTCATAAAAATACTTAACTTTTAAAATTCTATTTCTAAAGTTAATTTATTATTAAAAAATACTAAATAATTAATTCTTATTATCTATTAATCAATACTGATTAAAAATATAATATTTTGATTTTGTTAAAAAAATTTTGATAATAAATAGAAATTATGCAAAAAAATACTACAAATTTTGTAAAAACAATATGATTTTCAAAATTAATTACAAAATGAAAGTTTAAAAAAATGTTGGAGAAATATAAATAGTTTAAATTATTTTATTTTTTCTTCGTTTTTAAATACAGAAAAAGAAATTATGCAAATTTTTTCATTAATTTCTAGATTAAACTTAAAATAAATTGATTTTTAGAAAGTTAAAAAATTAAATCTTATTAAAGAAATTCTTCAAATGAAATTAAATATTTTGTTCTTTAATAAAAAAATGTGAATTGTGAATAGACATGATTATTATATGAGAAAGTACACAAGCATTTTTTTAGCTAGTAAAATATAAAATATCTTTATATACACAAAAAAAGAAAAATTGTAATTATTAAATACACAAATTCTTCCAACACATTTTTTGTTATTAATTTAAAATAGAAAAAACATTATTGTTAAAAATTGTAATTAAAAACGAAAATTTCATAACTTTTTATTTCAAAAGAAACTAATAATTTTTAAAATATAAACAAAAAATAATTATAAAATTTCTAAATCAACATTATGAAAATTTCTTACCTTATTTTATAAAAGCAATATCTATTAACCTTTTCTCTAAATAAACAAAAAAAATTGATATTGACAAATCGAAAAACCAAAGTGTTTTGAAAAAGAAAAAAAAACAAAAGCATATACAAAAACTAACTTCATACTGCGAACAGAATGAATGAAAACCCACAGAGATTAAGTAATATAGTTAATTCCACAAATTCATTCATTCCGAATGATCTTAAAGAGAAATCGAAGAAAATTATATTTATCCAAATTTTAATCGATTTTTTATCGCTTTAATTCTCAAGTATAATAAAAATTTTTAATTCATCAAAATTGAATTTTTAAAAGTGCAAAATACCTGAAGCAGATAAACTGGGTTCACCGAATGCTTCAATAAGGCAATAAGTTGTTTCGCCACTATTCATCAATGTTGAATGCTCATTCCATATCCTCAATAAAACAACAACACTGCAAACAAGAAGTTGTCTTGCAATAACTTCATCGCACATTCCAAGACTGTGCGTCACAGCGTATTGATGCAATCGTTCGCAATATGATTCCCGATTCCATGGCGTTGTAAAGAATGTACTCAATTCCCAGCCCAATTTTTTCCCAATTAATTCAACAACTTGAAACAACCGCTCCCATGGTTGAATTATTTGAAAATCCTGCGGCTGCTGAATGAAGGCCAAATAAAATTCCACTGCTTTATAGAGTAGTCGAAGACTTAGACGGGGGTTTAATTCGACAGGCGCTGCGCCCAATAGTGGTAGTGCCTCGCACGTTAATAAACGACGAAATCCATTCACAGCCCGACCTGGATGACTGTGCTTTTCCGCTGTTAATAGAGTCTCAACCAGGCGAGGCTGAAATCGAATTTAAAAAACAAAATAGTATATTAATATTATTTCTTGTTTTCACGATTATTTACTTATTCAATTTTTAAAAACAATTTACTTCATTTGTAATTCAAATTCAAATTCAAATTCAAATTCAAATTCAAATTCAAACTCATATTCAAATTTAAATTCAAATTCAAACTCAAATTCAAATTTAAATTTAAATTCAAATTTTTTCACTAATTACAAAATGATTATTCATTATTTTTCGTAAAAATATTCTTACGCCATGAGTGGAAATTGTTTGAGGGAATTTTCGTAAAAGGAGAAGAAGCAATTTGCAGTGTTCCATCGTGTCTTCGCTGTGATCGGCGGTCATGATTAAAAGACGATGCTGCAAATCTTGGGGAATGTGTTGGAACATTTGACACAATAATTCCGATTCCGGATCATTTTGCTCCGAACGAAGGCATGCGGTGACGGTTTCAATTTCTTTCCATATGTCCCGATCGTCTGGGAAATTTTGAAATCTACAATAGAAAAACGAACGTAAACATTTAGATGAACTTTTTGAAAAAATTAAAATAATACAAATATTCAACGTACATTTCACTAAAACACTTTGCTGCCTCCTTGACATTCTTGGCGAGCTTTTCTACCCTGTAGGCTTCAAACTGTAAACAAATAAATACATTATTACTATTATTACTAATATTAATAATAATAATAATGAGTAATTAAACAAAAAAAAACATAACAGAGTCATTAACTATATTTCACATTTCAGGATTGCTACGCTTTTAACCTTTTCAAATTCCCTGACTTTTCCAGGTTTTCAAGGTTAAAAAACGCAATTTTTTCCAGGTTTTTAAAACAACATTAATTATTTATTAGAAAATTACTGGAAAACTCAAGAATTCAGTTATTTTTAAAAGAAACATAATTCTTTGCAAAAATCCAATTATGTTAGAAAATTGACAAAAATTCCCGTCCAAATTTAAATCATCTTTATAAATGAAATTTATAATAAAATTTTTCTCCAAAATTCAATTATTTTCCAAAATTTTAATAAAATTCTTGTCAGAATTTCAATTATTACTTAGAAATTTGTTGATAAAGTTCTTCATGATAATTCAATTTTAAAAAAAGTTCAATTATCTAATTAAATGTTTATTTTTAGAGTTAAACAAATGAGTTCTCGTAGAATTTTTAAATAAATATTTTTAAATATGATATTCAATTATAATAAAAAATTTTCCTGAAATTTATTTTTAATTCAATATTTATTTATAAATTCTACAAGAAATCAATTCTTTAACTATAAAAATAGAACATTTATTAAATAATCAAATGTTTTTTAAAATTGAAATTGAGTAAAAAATTTTATCAACATTTAATTATTATTATTATTATTTTTATTATTATTATTAATATTTATTGTCAAAAGACAAATTTAAATAAAAACTTTAACAATAATTTCATTTTTCGAGAAATTCAATGAAAATCTTATTTATTAAAAATAATTGAAATTCTGCCAAGAATATTATTAAAATTTTGTTGAAAATAATTGAATTTCGAAGAAAAAATGTATTATTTATAAAGACAATTTAAATGGATTAATGGATAATTGGATTTTTGCGAAGAAATATATTTAGTGTGAAAATAATTGAATTCTTCAGACTAATTTTATTAAACTTTTGGTTTAAATAATTGAATTGTTTTGTAAAATTTTTGAAATGAATTAAATTTCTACCAAGAGTTTTATTAAAATTATTTTGAAAAAAATTGAATTGTTATCAAAGAATTTCATTAAAATTTTGGAAAATAATTTAATTCTTTAAAGAAGAAATAATAAAAGATAAAAAAAAGTAATTGAATTTCTGTGAAGAATTTTACTTCCTTTAAAAATAATTAAATTTCTCCAATAATATCTATTTGCTTCAAAATTCAATTTGTTTTAGTGTTTTTAACTAAAATTCGTCTGTAAATCCGTTATTTTTAATAATCAATTAAATATATATTAAAAAATTTAAATAATTGAAAAATTTTAGTTATTAAGGTTTTTTAAATTTTTTTAAATCTAGGTTTTTAAATTTTATTTGATGAAATTGATTTAAAATTACAATTTTACAAATTTTGAATTGAAAATCTTTTCAAGTTCATCTACTTATGAAAATTGTAAATACAATTCGTTTAAAATTGAATTAATTTTGAAATATTGAAGTAAAATTAATTTTCAAGAATAAATACAATTAGAAAACAACAATTTTCCCAGATTTCGATCAAAATTCCCTGACTTTTCAAGGTTTTTTCAAGTTTTATAAAATTCCCTGACAATTTCAGTTTTTCCAGATTTCCAGGTTGCATGGAACCTTGCATAATTATTTACTATTATAGAATTTAATTGTCAATATAACAATAGGCAAAATTACAGTTAAAATAATTTTAAAATAATCGAAAAATTGAAAAAAGGAAATATGAAATCAAATTTTAGACTTTCTTTTCAATTATGAAAATCATATTTTGACACGAAGTAAAATAAAAATTTACCTGTACTTTAGCACTGTGCGGAAATAAAGATTTTGCAGTAATTAACCATGATTTTGCGGCATAAATGTCAGTGGCTAAAGCTTCTTTAGCCCTCAGAATTAAATAATCTTCCTTTGATAATTGATTTTCGGAAGTTGCCGCTTTCTCCAACATTATTAGAGGAATTCTCATTAATTAAATATATAATTAATTCTACTTTTCTACTTTTATGTACAATTAATATTATATATAATATACCTATATATAATAAAAAAAAAATTAGAAAAACTTTCTTTGCAAAAGTTTGTCAACATAACCTTCCTGATATTCTGACGTTTCAATGGACTGCTTTATCGATATGTGATATATTGTTGCAAGAATTCTCTTGAGTTATCGATTATCTACTGCAGAGGGAGACACCGACATTTTCTTCGTTGTTAAAACATTTTTTTGTAGTTAACGGAAAAGTCTTCTCTTTTTTCCTAATTATATTGTTAAATAAATTATTATAAGTGGTGAGAGGAAACGAAACGTTATTTTACTCTCAATTTGACTGGTTATAAATTTTAATCCTAAATATTTTTAATAATTTTATCACTTTGGAACAATTTTGGACTAATTTATAATGGTGAGGAATTTGTTTATTTGCGACAATAACGTTGCAAATTTTAATGCACGTGCACTGACGGAGGAATGTTTCATTTTTTAAACTGTGAGGTAAAGTAAAACACTGAGTATATTAAGCGACATAATTATAAATATAAGTAAGTACCTTTTCCTTAAGTTCTTGTAGTAAATAAAAATTTTACAGCAGTACAGTACAAACGTACTGCGAGTTTACAGTTTTTGCTTTGATAACACATAAATGTAGTAAATTTACAAAAATGTGATTTTTACAGTGGTACCTTAAAAATACAGCAAAAATTCATTGTATTTAAATGTTTTACAGCAAAAAAAATTGTACTTCTTATTTACAGTAAATTGCTTGCGAAATCACAGTATAAAACTCCAAGAAGTTTACAAATAATTATTCATTTTGTGATTTTAGCTGCGGTTTTTTTTTACATTACAGCTATAGTTTTGACTTCATTTTCACCTTGTAAATATGATTTTAAGTTCTAAAACTATAACTATGAATCATTTTTTAAGCTTACAAACAGTTTCGATAAAAAACATTTTTCAATAATTTTGCTTTTTAGTTATAAATAATAATTTCTCGCTGTTTTTTCTGTGATTGTTGTTTTCTAATTGTATTTATTCTTGAAATCTAATTTTACTTAAATATTTCAAAATTAATTCAATTTTAAACGAATTGTATTTACAATTTTCGTAAGTAGATGAACTTGAAAAAATTTTTATTTCGAAATTTGTAAAATTTCAATTTTAAATGAATTTCATTAAAAAAATTAAAAAACCTAATTTTTATAAAACCTGAACTAAAATTCTTCTAAAATTATTTAAATTTTTTAATAAATATTTAATTGGTTATTAAAAATAACGGATTTATAGAAGAATTAAAATTAAAAACACTAAAACAAATTGAATTTTGAAGCAAATACATATTATTGGACAAATTTAATTATTTTTAAAAGAAGTAAAATTCTTCTCAGAAATTCAATTATTTTTTTTATCCTTTATTATTTATTCCTTAAAGAATTAAATTATTTTCAAAAATTTTAATGAAATTCTTTTATAAAAATTTAATTTTTTTCAAAATAGTACTTTCAATAAAACTCTTGATAAAAATTTAATTGATTTCAAACATTTTTCTAAAATTCAATTACTTTCAATGTTTGCTATTTTCATAAAACTTTACAAAACAATTCAATTATTTAAACCAAAAGTTTAATAAAATTAGTCTGAAGAATTCAATTATTTTCACACGAAATATATTTCTTCGCAAAAATCCAATTATGCTTGAAAATTTACAAAAATTCTTGTCAACATTTAAATTGTCTTTGTTTATAAATAATAAATTTTTTCTTCGAAATTCAATTATTTTCAACAAACTTTTAATAATATTCTTGGCAGAATTTTAATTATTTTTAATAAACAAGATTTTCATCGAATTTCTCGAAAAATGAAATTATTGTTAAAGTTTTTTTTAAAATTTGTCTTTTGACAATAAATAATAATATTAATAATAATAATAATAAGAAACAATAATTAAATGCTGATAAAATTTTATATGAAAATTCAATTTAAAGAATCATTCAATTATTTAATAAATTTTCTTTTTATAGTTAAAGAATTAATTTCTTGTAGAATTTGTAAATAAATATTAAATTGAAAATAAATTTTTGGGAAAAATTTTTGATTGAATTCTAATAAATATTTTTATTAAAATTTTTTAAATTAATTGCATTTTTCGAGAAATTGAAGGAACATTTTGTTTATAAGAAATATTTGAAATTCTGACAAGAATTTTTTAAATATTTTGTAAAATAATTGAACTTTGGACAAATATTGTATTATTTATAAAGATTATTTTAATTTTGATGGGGATTTTTGGCAATTTTGGTACATAATTGGATTTTTGCGAAGAATTATGTTAGTTATAAAAATAATTGAATTCTTGTGTTTTCCAATAATTTTCTAATGAATAATAATTAATGTAGTTTTTAAATCCTGGAAAAAATTGCCTTTTTAACCTGCGGAAATCCTGGAAAAGTCAGGGAATTTGAAAAGGGTAAAAGCGTGGCAACCCTGAAATGTGAAATAGTGTTAATCTTCTTTAATCTGGCATATGATTATTATATTTTATTATTTTTATGACTGTTTGTTATTATTTGTAAAATAAATAATTGTGTAATATAAAAAAAATTTTCCAATAAAATTTTTTCAACTCTTGCACGTTTTTTAAAAATTGCAGAAAAAATTAAAAACTTATAATCTAACCTTAAGCTTAAAATTGAGAATACTTTTCAATCATTTTGGTTTTTCAGATGAAATCGAATTCAGTATTTCTGTTAAATATGTATATATTATATGAAAGAAATAAATATTTCTATATTTCTGATATATTATATAGCTAAAAAAAAGATGTTAAAGTTTATTAAAAAACAAAGACGCAGCTTTATCTAGGGAACAAAAGAATTGAACTTTTGCAAATCTTAAGAGCGTCATGAAGCTTCTCTTTTATATCCTATATAAAGTTGAGTGGTTCCATTTATAAAGATATAACCACAGGCACTCTATGAGCAAAAGCCGCTTATTTCTTACGTAGACGCCATCACTTCTTCACTTGCGAAAGCTCCTAAGTGGTTATGGCGCTTTGCCTTTGTATCCTGTGGCTTTCCGGGTTCTTATAAAGCACCGGAAATAAAGCTCTATCAGCGTTCTTCTTGATTTATGTGACAAGAATATAAAACAGTATCAAGATATCTCACAATCTTTTTTATTGTTATTTATTATTGTTTTTATATTTTTATATCTGCTGTTTTTGGACAAATTTCTTTCTGTTAAAATACTAAAGCAATTGACAAAATTTTTATTATGTAAATTTGATGATACCACAGCACCTAATATATAGTAATATAACTATAATCTTAAAATGAAGGCGAAATATTATATTTCATGTTCGAAATGTTTCAGGGATCTTGAATGCACGCCTCAGAGAAATAGTCCAAGCTAACATTGAGGGAATGTTACACGGTAAAATCGAAGGAATATTCCAGGATGAAGTTGATGGACTGTTGAACCGTATAATATTGATGACGATTCCACTAATATTAATTTCATTAATATTGACAATTCCAGGGTATTGTGAAAAAAATATTTAATTCACAATGGGTCGAAAATTTTAGGACATTTCACGAAGTGCTACAGCCAATTATTCACCTTGTGAATCTAAATGAAATTTCACGATTCGTCCAAGTGTAAAATGCAAAGCTCGAAGTAGGTCCGTAAACCCTGAAAAAAAGTCCGTAACTTTGCTTCAAGTCCGTAAAAGTCCGTATTTTTGAAAAAAGGCCCGTAAAGTTCGTAATTTCATTTAAAAAGGATGAAAAATTCGTAAATTGTACGATATAATTTGGAGACCAATAGAGAAATTACAAATGATTGCAGAAAATCAATTATTTTCAAAAGTAATACAATTCTTCGCAAAAATTCAATTATGTTCGAAAGGTTTTTTAAATTCTCGTCAAAATTTCAATTATATTTAGAAATAATAAAATTCTTCTCCGAAATTTATATACTTTCAAAAAAACTAAAAAACATTGTCAACATTTCAATTATCTGTATAAATAAACAGAAAAATTCTTCAACAAAATTAAATTATTTTCAAAAATGTTATTAAAGTTCATTAAAAAATTTCAATTATTTTCATAATTAACAATATTTGTCAAACGAATTCAATTATTTTCTAAAGTTATAAAATTCAATTATTTTCAAAAATTTTAATAAAATCCATTGCAAAATTTGAATTATTTTCAAAAGTAATAATATTCTTCGCAACAATGAAATATTGTTCAATATCTACTATTTTTATAAAATTTACCAAAAGAATTTAATTATTTAAAAAAAAATTTAATAAAATTCTACAAAAACTTTAAATTATTTTCAAAAAATAATAAAAATTTCACAAGAATTTCATTAATAACAAATTTTTTTTATAAATTTTTTTCGCAATTATTCAACTATTTTCATAATTAATAAAATTTTACCGGGATTAAATTATTTTCGTAAATAATAAAATTCTTTTAAGGAATTCAATTATTTAAAATAGAATTTTAAACGAATTCCTCGAAAAAATTCTTAAAAATTTAATTAAAATTCGTCCAAAGAATTTAATTGTTAAAAAATTTGTTGATAATATTTTCAATAGGAATTAAATTCCAAGAAATATTCAATTATTCAATAAATTATTTATTTTTGTATTTAAATAATTTAATTCCGGTAGAATTTTCTCATAAACATTGATTTAAAAATAGATTTTAGTTTTTTGAAAAAATTCTACAGAATTGTTAACTAAAAATATGAAAAATTCAAATTTTCAAAGATTTTAATTTGAAACCTTTTTAAAATTCAATTATTTCTAAAAATTCATTCTATATTGCTTTCAATATTCAACGATATATAATCTAAATTTTACCACAAATTTATTTTTAAATCAATATTTATTAGAAAATTCTTCAAAAATTGAATTATTTAAATAACAAAATTATATTAAACAATTGAATATTTCTTAAAATTGAATTTTCATAAAGAATTTTATCAATAAATTTTTAAACACTAAATTGACTCCTCTTGACAAATTTTAATAAAAATTTTTCACACTAATTTCATGTTTCGAGAAATCAGTTAAAGTCTTAGATTATAATAATTGAATTCGTTCGAAGAATTTCATTAAAATTTTTAAAATAATTGAATTTGGGAAATTTTTTAAAAATTGTCTTAAAAATAATTGAATTTCTACCAAAAATAAAAATTTTTATCAAAACTTTATATTATGTTTGAATTTCTGCTAAAATTTAAATATTTTTAAAAATAATTGAATTCTTGCGAAGAATTTTATTAAGACTATTGAAAATAATTGATTCCCTGCAAAGATTTTTATTATTATACGAAAATATTTAAATTCTTGCGAATAATTTTATTAAAATTTCTGAAAATAATTAAAGATCTGCTAAAAATTTTGTTATTTTTAATTTATACCAAGAATGTTATTAAAATATTTAAAAATAATTGAATTCCTGTTAATTTTTTACAAGAATTTAATTATTTTTGAAAATTTTAATAAAATTCTACGCAAGAATTCAATTATTTTCATAAATAAAAAAATTCAATGCAAAATTTCAATTATTTCTGAAAATTTTAATAAAATTCTTCGCAAGAATTCAATTATTTTTGAAAATTTTAATAAAATTCTACGCAAGAATTCAATTATTTTCATAAATAATGAAATTCAATGCAGAATTTTAATTATTTTTAATACAATTTTCATCGAATTTCTCTAAAAATGTCATTATTCTTAAAAATTTTATTAGAATTCGTTAATAATATTCAAGTATTTGATAATTTGTTAAGAACAATTTTTTATGGAAATTGAATTTTAAGAAACGTTCAATTCTTCAATAAATTATTTAATTGCGTTTTATTTTTATTAAAATAATTGAATTCTAGTAGAATGTTCTAATAAAAATTGAATTGTCTTTCACAAAAATGAATTTCAATTAAAGTTTTAGATAATCATTGAATATTAAAAGCAATATAGCGTGAATTGAATTTTGTAATTAATTAATTAATTTTTTTTAATAGAATTATAATTCAAGTATTTGATAATTTGTTGATAACAATTTTTCATGGGAATTGAATTTCAAGAAACCTTCAATTCTTCAATAAATTATTTAATTGCGTTTTATTTTTATTTAAATAATTGAATTCTAGGAGAATATTCTAATAAAAATTGAATTTTTTTTCATAAAAATGTATTTCAGTTAAAATTTTAGATAATCATAGAATATTATAAGCAATATAGCGTGAATTGAATTTTGTAATTAATTTTTTTGAAAAAGTTTAATTGAGTTTTTTAATACTATTTTGAGTTTCTATTTTATAATATTTATTTAGCAAAAGAATTTAACTAATAATTGAAATTTCGTAAAATTAAATATTGTAAAAAAATGAATTTGAAAATTGTCAAAGAACTTTTTCGAAAATTAATAAAAATAATCGATATAAAGAAGAATTTGAGATAAAAATTGTGAAAAATAGTAATTGCATGGATAATGATTTTAATTATTATTAATTATTTGTATTAATAATTAATATTAATTTATTATAAAACATAAAGAAATCGATGACTTCATGTTATTATTATTATTATTTATTTACAACATAAGATGTTATCGATTTCTTCATGATTTATAGTTATGAAAAATTGAATTTTTAGTTTTATGTAAAATGTTCTCTTATATTTGATTCGGCCTGATTCTATTTTTGTCAGTTGGTCCGTAAATGGTCCGTAATTGTTAATTTTTGGTCCGTAAAGTCCGTTTATTTTAAATACTTTCACTGCTCCGAGCCCTGAAAATGCATTTTCTGAAATGTCCAGTTGGTCATATACAGTTTCTCATCCGAACATATTTTCTCATTCCTCCCCCAAATTAGAAATCGAAGCAAACTGAAATGAACCAAATCTTAATTTCTCTCTACTCAGAATAAGCTGTGAATGTATATGTGCAAAATGTACATAGAACATTTGCCGAGTTAGTATGTAGCTGAATTTGGTTTTAGTTGACGGGTTAGTCACCCTCTGTCGCAGAATATACGCCGTTGGTCCACAATGGCATTAAAATTACTGCGGAAATTCAATTCCCAACTGAAAATGTGTATCGCGCTCGTGTGAATTGCGACGTGTGTAAAGGGAAGACATGTACACCCCCGAAGCCACAGATGCTCTCTCATTTACGTGTGCGTGCAGCAACGTAGAACCTATGAGCAGTAGCAGTAGCAGCGGCATAGCTTATGTTGGTTAGTTAGCGTGCAAGTACACGTATCAAAGGCACTCAGAATCCGAGCTTAACAAAGCCAGCTTCGAGTTTACCAAACCGTGTCACGTAGAAACGTGTATACCTTACCTGCTCACGCTTCGCGAGTCTATATATCGCTCCCACTCCGCTCTGCTTTCTCTTCAACCCCTTCATCCTTGGCTGCCTAACTTCCAAGCTTAATGCGCGAGTGGAGACGAGCCAGAGATAAGTGGGGATGAGTTCCTATACGGGCAACAATTAAAACTAATTTCCAACCTTCTATCCCTTTATACGACGACAACGACGACGACTACGACTACGACGACGGCCCCTGTTATCCTGCAGAGTAATCCTATACTCTAAGTAAGTGATACACTAACTTCATTGCTACGAGACTATTTTGTCCCAAAATTACTATCAATAGTTTTCCATTAGATTACTAAAGTGGGGAAAAACTGCGACGGTATCGATGTTTCCTATACACTTTAGTGGACTTACTGATTGTCACGAGTTTCAAAATTAGTAATCAGTTGATTAAAATACTAAAAAGAAAAAAAGGAAGTAATTTTTTTAAGGGGTTACACCACTGTAAATGCCTCAAAAACAAGGTTTTTTCAGGAATATTTTTTTTAATGAAAGGAAAGGATATATAGTTATAATGTTTTAGGAAGTTATTGACTTATTCAAGTAAAAAAAGTATAAATTTTTATTAATAAATATTCCAAAATGGCGGCACAGGAACCATTTTAGTAATGCATATTTGTTTCCAGGAGCTCAACGGCAAGCAGTATAAGTAATGTAAATTTTTAGTCTAGAAACAAAAAAAATTTTTTTTCTTAATCTACATGAGAATAGCTACAGAAATACGTAGGGGATTTTAAAAATATTGATTTTTGTGTAATTGGATTTGTACGATTTTTAGCAATGTCTAATTTTGATAAATCTTCACGTTTCACACCCAGATTTTTAAAAAATGATTTTTGGAGAAGTGTCTCTGTCTGTAGAAAATTTTGTCTCGACGATAACTCGAGTGAATTTTTGAGACTTGCAATTTGGGGGAACTTTAGTCCATAAAAAAGAAACCCGAGTTCGTTGGGCAGCTAATTTCGTCAAAAAAATATTTTTTTCTAATTTTTTTCTTTCATTTTGCATTCGCAAAAAAAATTCAAAGTATTTTGACAAATGCATTAAACGGTTTTTAGCTGAAAATAAGTGTTTTTTTTTAGTAATAAATTTATGAAAAAGTTTTTTTCAGAATTATCAAACTAATTTGTTTACAATTCAATTTTATGTGAAATTTTGATTATTAGAAAATTTTTCAATTAGATATCTATTAAAAAATAATAATAATAATAATTGAAAGAAAATGCAATTAAAATTTCCAAGAAAAAATTCTACAGAATTGTTAATTAAAAATAGGAAAAATTCAAATTTTCAAAGATTTTAATTTGAAATCTTTTTAAAATTCAATTATTTCTAAAAATTCATGCTATATTGCATGAATATTGAAATATTCAACGATATAATCTTAATTTTACCTGAAATTTATTTTAAAATCAAAATTTTTTAGAAAAATCTCCAAAAATTCAGTTATTTAAATAACAAAATTATATTAAACAATTGAATATTTCTTAAAATTGAATGTTCATAAAGAATTTTATAATAAAATTTTAAATATTAAATTGACTCCTCTTGACAAATTTTAATAAAAATGTTTCATACTAATTTTATTTTTCGAGAAATTTAATTAATTGTTTAAAATTGTATGAAAAATAATTGAATTTCTTTAAAGAATTTTTTTAAAATTCATGAAAATATTTGATTTTTGTAAAGCATTTTATTAAAATTCCTGGAAATAATGGAATTTTACAAAGAATTTATATTAACATTCTTGAAAAAAATGAATTTATTAAGTAATTTTATAGAAATTCTCAAAAATTATTAAATTTTGCAAAGCATTTTATTAATATTTCTGAAAATTGAATTCTGCAAAGAATTTTTAAAGAACTCCTAAAAATAAATGAATTTTGCAAGAAAGGTTTTTCAGAGTTAACAAATTAATTTATTTACAATTCAATTTTATGTGAAATTCAATTAGATATCTATTAAAAAATAATAATAATAATTGAAAGAAAATGCAATTAAAATTTCCAGGAAAAAATTCTACGGAATTGTTCATTAAAAATATGAAAAATTCAAATTTTCAAATATTTTAATTTGAAACCTTTTTAAAATTCAATTATTTCTCAAAATTCATGTTATTTTGCTTTCAATATTCAACGATATAATTTAAATTGTACCTCAAATTTATTTTTAAATTAATATTTATAAGAAGAATCTCCAAAAATTTAATTATTTAAATAACAAAAATTATATTAAACAATTGAATATTTCTTAAAATTGAATTTTCATAAAGAATTTTATCAATAAATTTTTAAACACTAAATTGACTCCTCTTGACAAATTATAATAACAAATTTTAAGAATAATTTCATTTTTCGAGAAATTTAATATAAAATTGTATAAAATTGTATTAAATATAATTGAATTTCTTTAAAGAATTTTATTAAAATTCCTGAAAATAATTGAATTTTATAAAGCATTTTATTAAATTTCCTAGAAATAATTGACTTTTGCAAAAAATCTTATCTTCTTGACAAATTTTAAGAAAAATTTTTCACACTAATTTCATTTTTCGAGAAATTTAATTAATTGTTTAAAATTGTATGAAAAATAATTGAATTTCTTTAAAGAATTTTATTAAAATTCATGAAAATAATTGGTTTTTGTAAAGCATTTTATTAAAATTCCTAAAAATAATTGAATTTTGCAAAGAATCTTATCCTCTTGACAAATTTTAATAACATTTTTTAAGACTAATTTCATTTTTCGAAAAAGTTAATTAATTTTATAAACTTGTGTTAAAAATAATAGAATTTTATTAAAGAATTTTATTCAAATTCCTGGAAATAATTGAATTTTGTAAAGAATCTTATTAAAATTCTTGAAAATAATTGAATTTTTTAAAGAATTTTATAAAAATTCTTGAAAATTATTGAATTATGTAAATCATTTTATTACAATTTCTGAAAGTAAGTGAATTTAAACAATTTTGTTAAATAATTAAATTCTTTTGGGAAATTTTATTAAAGTATAGTTGATAATAAAAATTATTGAATAGAGGAAAGTTTTTGAAAGTAAATGAAATTTTGCCATGAATTTTATTAAATTTTTCCAAATAAATTGATTTTCTACAAATACATTTGGAATTCCTTCAAAATTGAATTTTTTTAGTGTTTTCGACTAAAATTGTTCTATAAATCCATTATTTTGAATATTTAATTAAATAAATATTAAAAAAATTGAACTAATTTCAGAAGAATTTGAATGATTAAAATTTTTCAAAAATCTACGTGCCTTAAGAATTCTAATTAAATTCATTTAAAACCAAAATTTTCTAAAATTGTAAATTGAAACCTTTTGAAAATCGATCTACTTGTAAAAATTGTAAACGCAATTCTTCTAAAATTGAATAATTGATTTTGAAATATTTCAGTATCTAAAATTAAATTTCAAAAATAAATACAATTAGAAAACAACAAGTTTTCAGGAATTCGATAAAAATTCCGACTTTTTCATGTTCTTTCTAAACTTACTTTGTAATAAATTTAGAATATTTAAATTATCATTTGAATTACTTTTTCATAAAGAAATAATATGAATGAAGCTAAAAATAATGTTATTGTTCACTCGGAAAGAAAGAGTTTTTTTTACAAATTACCCCAAATTGATTTTTTACCCACATAAAATACATAGTTAAATATACTTTTATTTTCAAGGGAAAAAAAACTTTTATTTGTAAAAATAGTAAAACAACTTTATTCTTTTGTGACATTAAAAGTATAAGCTAAACTAGAATTAAAAATTGATTCTCCGCACTAAGGGGGAAATTTTCAGTTCAAAAAGTTTGCATTCGTTAATGTTGTTAGATGATTTTATTAGATATCGTCCCATTAGTATCTATTTACATGTGCGCACTTTTCACATATGGACAAGAAGAGAGAGAATATCTTGTCAAAAAATGAAGGTGGGGGGACGGGGGAATAAAAATTTTAAGCCAAATGTGCAACTAAGTACCTACTTAGGCGCATTTGACGCAAGGGGATCGCGATTGCATTTGAATTGAGGCTTTAGTGAGGCAGATTTTCGCTTGGGATTGAGCTATTGTGCCATTTAAATCTGCCACCTGACGGCCCTTGACACGCTATGGTTTGCCTTTCTGAATTTTAAGTATCCCACCAGTCCTTTGATATATTTTTTTTTAACTTTCATTTCTATTGATGGCGACTTTGTATTTCATTTAAGAGGATATATTGTTAACTATACTTTGACGTTATTTTTCCTTTCATTAGGCGAGTTTTTATTTCTATTAAAATTAATTTTTCGGCTTTATATCACTGTAGAAGTATAAATTTCCGTAGTTGTAAACTAAATACCGGCAGTTTTCGAAAAATCCTTTAGGTACTGTAGTTATTAAATAAATAAATGAAGAAAGTAAAACATGAAAATAAAATTTAAATACATTTGTGACGCGATCTGAAGAAAGGGACCTTAGAAGCAAATCACTTTAAGGTTATGTTAGTCTTACCTATTTGTTGATTAAAAGTTTCTTTTTACTTTTTGCAAATTAAAATCAGTATTTATTAAATATTTCAGTTATAATGAAAACTTAATCATCAATAATTTATATTGTCAGTTGATTCTCTTTTTGTATTTTCATTTTAAAAATTGCAAACATAACCTACAATTTTTTGCTTCTAAGGTCCCTTTCTTCAGATCGCGTCACATTTAATAATAATAATATTAATAATAATAATAGTAATAGTAATAGTAATAGTAATAATAATAATAATAATAATAATAATAATAATAATAGTAATAATAATAATAATAATAATAATAATAATAATAATGATAACAATTTTTTATTTTTTTAAATAAAATTTGAACTGCGATTGTTTAAAGAACGGAAATCCATATAAATTTTCCAAAGGCAGGATCAATTTTGCCTGAAGGGTGACACGTTTTTTTTTTGTTATATCCTTAATAAAGTCGTCCACGCCCAAAGAATTAGCTCGAACGAATAAACACGATTGCTTCTCGCTGATGAATTATTGACGAGATTCCAATTCGCGATGGTTGCGTGCAGAAATGTTTTTTCTGCTGTTGATCTTATTAATATAATAATAGTAAAAAAGAATTTTTTAAAAATTGGGGGAGAAAAACTTTTTGATGATCCGCATCATGAGTGTCGAACTTTGGGGTCGTTTCAGGTTAACGAGTTTTTATTTTTTTAGAATTCGCAACAGTGATAATCCTCGTGACGATACTTTAGCCAAACGAAGGGGATGTTTTAGCACGTTCTACAACCCCCCCCCCCTCCTCGATCTATTCGACACGGTCACCCCTATTATAATATACAACCGTCACCCTATCTATCGAATTATTTTGAATCTGCGATAATTCACCCTTAATACGGTTTTCGCCTCTATACCGTTTGAGGGATTTTGTCTTGTAGTTAGCAATTTTCATGTTCCTAAATGGGTGAATTTTCTGAAAGTGACATTTTTTATGTCTCGAATAATTTTACAAAATCTACTCTTTAATAATTATTATCAATTTCCATAGTGAAAATTTAGCACTTATTTATCATTTTTAAAAGAAAATTAAATAATTTTATTCAACTTAATTTACGTAATAACTAAATTACTTTCATCTACGAAGCCTTTTCAACATGTCTCCAATAGGACTTCTACAATAAAATTAAATTTTCATGGTTTTTTTCAAATTCTCAGAAATTTTTTAAAAATATTGTCAGAAAGTATTGTCACTTTTATTTTTGATAAAAATGTTTAAACTTTGTCTTCAGTTTTAGGTTAAAATTATACTTTACAATGATCACTGACATTTTATACTTTAAAAATATCTTAAACAAAATTTTAATGCACATTAAAATAAAGCTGAGAATCTGACGTTAAATTTTCCTATATTTTATCTACAAAAAGGAGAAAAATTATTGCTGTTATAAATAATCGAAATTTACATTTTTCTCCGAGTAAAAATTAATTTCATCTCCGAAGTCTTCCTTTTTAATAAATAACTGAATGTAGAAGTAAATTTAACAGAATATTTCGATCGTAATATAAAATGAGGGTGTGAGATTTGTATGTTTTACTAAAAAAAAAATAATAAATTCAATTCCTGCAACGAATTTTATTATTTATCAAAGAATTTAAACATTTATAAATATATAAATTAATTTGATCTTGCAAAGAATTTTGTATAACTGTTTAAATAATTTATTTCTTTCGACAAATTTTATGCAATTTCTAATTTCAATAATTGAATGCCTAAGAAATTTTTTTTATTCATGAAAAGAATTCAATTCCTTGAAGATTTTTACATAAAATTTCTTAAATAATTGAATTCTGTTTGGAAATTTTATGAAAATAATAGATATTAAAAATAATTGAACTGCGAAAAGTTTTTTAAAAATAATTAAATTTTACAAAGAATTCTATTAAAAGTTTTGACCATAATTGAATATCTGTCTGGTATTTTATTAATTGTTTTTTGTAAATAATTGAATTCCATAAAAAGCATTTTATTATTTATGAAAATACTTGAATTCTTGTCAGCGATTTTATTAGAATTTGTCAATATAATTGAATTTCAAAGAAGAAATTCATTACTTTTAAAAATAATGAAATTTTTGTGATAAATTTTTGTTGTTTTTAGAAAATAATTGAATTCTACAAAGAACTTTATTAAAAAGCCTCAAAATAATTTAATTTCGGGAAAAAATTTTGTTATTAATTGATATAATTTAATTTTTTCTAAAACTTATTTATGTAAATAATTGAGTTCTTGAAAAAAATTTAATTAAAATCTAAAATTATTGTATTATTTAAAAAAAATTTATTTAAAATTATATTTATAATTGATTTCATTCTTAAAATTTTATAAAATAAATTTGAAAACAACTTAATTCCTGTGAAAAATTCTAATATTTTTATAAATAATTGAATGCTTCCAGGAAATTGAAAAAAATTCTTTTAAATAATTAATATCTTCAAGGAATAAAAATAAAATTAAAAAAATTTTTTTTTTAATGAATTTTATTTTTTATAAAAATAATTAAAGAGTTGCAAAGAATTTTATAAAACTGTTTAAATAATTTATTTCTTTCGACAAATTTTATGGAATTTCTAATTTAAATAATTATTTAATTATTAGGTATTCACCTAAGAAATTTTTATTATTTATGAAAATAATTGAATTCTTTCCAACGATTTTATTAGAATTTGCTAAAATAATTTAATTTCCAAAAAGAAATTCATCACATTTAAAAATAATTAAATTCTTGTGATAAACATTGTTATTTTTTGCAAATAATTCAATTTTGAAAAGAACTTTATTAAAATGCCTCAAAATAATTGAATTTGGGGAAAAATTTTGTTATTAATGGACATAATTGAATTTTTTCGAAAAATCATTTATGTAAAAAATTGTATTCTTGGGAAGAAGTTTATAAAAACCTAAAATTATTATATTATTAAAAAAAGGTAATTAAAATTAAATTAAATATAATTAATTTCATTTCGAACAATTTTATTACACTATTTGAAAATAATTGAATTTTTATGAAAAATTGTAATATTTTTTTAAATAATTGAATTCTTCCAAGAAATAATTAAAAAAAGTTTTTTTTTAAATAATTTATATTTTTAAGGAATAGAAATAAAATTTTTAAGAATAATTACATTTTTATAAGCATTGCCTGCAAAATTGTATTAGAAATATTCGAAATGTTGTAATGGATTTTATTATTTATGAAAATAAATTGAATAGTTGAAAAGAATTTTACTTAAATTTTCAAAAATAATTCATTTCTTTCGCCTTCATTTATGAAAATTCTAATTTAAATAATTTAATTCCGGAGAAATTTTTGATTATCCATGAAAATATAATTATGCATTCTGTTTGGAAATTTTATGAAAATAGTAAATTTTGAAAATCATTGAACTGCGAAAAGTTTTTAATAACAATTAAATTTTTAAAAGAATTCTCTTAAACTTTTTGAGAATTTGAGAATTTTTTTTTTAAATTTCTGTGTAATTTTATATTGAAAATAATTGAAATTCAGCGATAAATTTTATTATTTATGAAAATAATAAAATAGTTGCCAAGAATTTTATTAAAATTAAAAAAAAATTGATTCCTTATAAAAAAATCTTTTTTATTTTTGAAAATAATTTTCGAAAATAAGAATTCTTGCGAAAAATTTTATTACAATATTTAAAAAGAGAGGGAGAGCTTATAGTTCTGAACGTTCAAATGAACGAAGAAAAAAAATTGAATTTCTGTGAAAAATGTTGTTTTTTTGAAAATAATTGAATTTTTTTTAAAGATTGTTTATAAATATTATTTTAAATATAAATAATTCTGTTTTGAAATTTAGTAAATGTTAGAAAAATTTTATTTTAATGAATTTGGTATCACAATCTTTAATTCCATTTTTTCTCGAAATGAGGTATTTGGCATTCTAAACTTTGAAATTCTGTAACTTATCAAATTTTTTACCAAAAAGTTCTAGGACCACTTAAAATTTTCAATATTTTGCAAGGGATTCGTCTCTGTACTTCTCTCCTATTACATATACTTTAAACCCCTAAGTTTTAAGAAAGCAAGCACATATGATTCATCAAAAAATTTTCGTAAATGTGAAAATTTTAAATATGCTTTACTATAATTGAAACCAATGTGTTAGTTTCTCTTCTCTGCGGACAGGGAATAATTCTTTATATTCTACAACAAAAAGTAGGCGTATTTAACGATTTCTGAGTTATTTTTAGAAAATTGGAAGCTGAATTATGCACAATTCGATGGCTTTTCGCCATTGTCACGATGAAATTGAATTTGTCAATTAGACATTCTGAGTTTACGGTTGGTTAACATTAATCCGATACAATGGTCGTCCTTTGGATGGACAGCTGTAGTTGTAGCCATACATATATACCTTGCCGCGAGGCATCTGATTTTAACATTATAATGCCACTTCGGGGTCTAATTGAAGCGAATCACGAAACCGTGGCAAATTTTTCACGTATGCTCTTCTTCTTACTCCCTTTCGCTCTTCTCACAGCAATTGTTAATTTATGTGCAGTATTCAATTCGATAATAACCTCGTATAAGTTCAGTCGAAAAAAATAAAATTTTATCTCCACATTAATTTACATTTCTAAAAATTCGATTCACATTTTAATGGAATTCGAAGGAAGGATTGAGTGATAATTAGAGAATTTTCTAATCGATTCTTTTTTTTTTCTTGATCAACTTTCGTAAAGTCGTGGTTAGAATGAAAATAAAGAGACGAACTGAAAAGAGTGATTGAAATGCCTTGAAGAGAGCGAGGGATGAGGATTTGAATATCCGGTGCCAATTTGTGGAGAAACAAAAGGATGTTATTCGGCGTTGGCGTCTTGTTCTCTGAGCGACTTCATCCTCTTTCTATTCTTATTGCAGGGGAAGTTTCCGCCTTGCGTTGGACGTCTTGGTTAATCACTATAATTGATATTCCGCTGATATCACCACGAGAGAGTAACGGAGTAACGTGGTAACGAAGTAACACGATTAAAGGGAGCCTCTTATTGGCTCGTTCCTTCAATTAAATTATATTATTATCTCGGCATTCCCATTCCGACTTGACAATGATCTCCTCTCTCAAAAGCGCAATTCCCTTTTCGAACTGTAGCAGACATTTATGATATAATTTCACTCTATCTATATATATTTAAATGTTTAGAGTTTGCACTGCGAGAAAATATTTTGTATAAAGTTTAGTCAAAATTTGGGTGAAATGGCTACACGTGCGCTTTTTAATAAACTTTAACCAACTGTCGTTTAAATTACATTTCTAGTAGAGGTTAAAATAAAATTGGTCCGTTTGTAAAATAAACTTTATAGAATTTCAACAAGACTCTGAAAATAAAACTCTTACAATTTCCACTACTTTAAATTCGCTAATACTAGAAATCAAAATAATATTCTCAAAAATTATAATCAAATTCTTTAAAACGATTCAATTATTTTCAAAAAATATTCAAATTTAAATCATTTTCAAGATAGGTATTTAGTATTTTTCTAATGTTTCATAGGAAAATTTTAATAAAATTCAATTATTACTATATGTATAATAACACTCATCAAAAATTTTCAATTTTTTCTAATACTATGTTAAATTAATAAATCATAAAACTAAATTTTGAGTATTCTTAGAACTTTTTGGTAAAAAATTCGATGAATTACAGAATTTCAAAGTTTAAAATGTCAAACACCTTATTTCGAGAAAAATGGAATTAAAGATTGAGATATCAAATTCATTAAAATAAAATTTTTACAATATTCACTATTTAAAAAAAAATTAATTATATTTAAAAAAATATTTATAAAAAATCTTTAAAAAAAAATTCAATTATTTTCAAATATAACAAAAATTTTTACAGAAATTCAATTCTTTTTAAACATTTTAATAAACATTACCAAGCATAACAAACCTGTTTTAACAAATATTTTAAAAATATTATTCGCAATAATTCAGTAATTTTCATAAAAAAATAAAATTCTTCTTAGGAATTAATATTTTTTAAATTTTAAAACAATTCTTAGCAACTGTTTTATAATTATTTTTATAAATAATAATAATATTTTTAGCAGAACTACAATTATTTTTAACACAATTTTGCAGGAATTAAAAAAAAGCGTTTTCAAAATATCAAAAAGTTTAAGAGAATTCTTTTTAAAATTTAATTATTCTTAAAAACTTTTCGCAGTTCAATGATTTTCAAAATTTACTATTTTCATAAAATTTCCAAACAGAATGCATATATTTTCATGGATAATCAAAAATTTCTCCGGAATTAAATTATTTAAATTAGAATTTTCATAAATGAAGGCGAAAGAAATCAATTATTTTTGAAAATTTGAGTAAAATTCTTTTCAACTATTCAATTATTTTCATAAATACTAAAATTCATTACAAAATTTCAAATATTTCTAATACAATTTTGCAGGCAATGCTTAAAAAAAATGTAATTATTCTTAAAAATTTTATTTCTATTTCGTGAAAATATCAATTATTTAAAAAAACAAAAATTTTAATATCTTGGAAGAATTCAATTATTTACAAAAATATTAGAATTTTTTACAAGAATTCAATTATTTTTAAATATTTTAGTAAAATTGTTAAAATAAAATCAATTATTTTAAGTTCAATTTTATCTTCCCAAGAATTCAATTATTTACATAAATATTTTTTTGAAGAAATTCCAGTATGTCAATTAATAACAAAATTTTTCCTAAAAATTCAGTTATTTTTAGGTGTTTTAATAAAGTTCTTTGCAAAATTAAATTATTTTCAAAAAAATAAGAATGTTTATCGCAAGAATTTAATTATTTTTAAATGTAATGAATTTCTTCTTCGAAATTCAATTATTTTGTCAAATTCTAATAAAATCGTTGGAAAGAATTCAATTATTTTCATAAATAATAAAAATTTCTTAGTTTTTCAATTATTTAAATTAGAAATTGCATAAAATTTGTCGAAAGAAATAGATTATTTAAACAGTTTTATAAATTTCTTTGCAACTCTTTAATTATTTTTATAAATAATAAAATTCATCACAGAATTTCAAATATTTTTAATACAATTTTGCAGGAAATAATTAAAAAAAAAATTTTTTTAATTATATTTTTATTTCTTGAAGATATCAATTATTTAAAAGAATTTTTTTTTAATTTCCTGGTGGAATTTAATTATTTATAAAAATTTTAGAATTTTTCACAGGAATTAACTTATTTTCAAATTTATTTTATAAAATTTTAAGAATGAAATCAATTATTTTAAATCCAATTTTAATTAAATTTTGTTTAAATAATACAATAATTTTATATTTTAATAAAATTCTCTAACAATTCAATCATTTACATAAATAATTTTTCAAAAAAATTCAATTATGTCAATTAATAACAAAATTTCTCCTCGAAATTCAATTATTTTGAGGCATTTTAATAAAGTTTTTTGTAGAATTCAATTATTTTCAAAAAATAACAATATTTATTAGTATAAGAATTGAATTATTTTTAAATGTAATGAATTTCTTCTTGGATATTCAATTATTTTAATAAATTCTAATAAAATTGTTGGCAAGAATTCCATTATTTTCATAAATAATTTTTCAGTATCTACTATTTTCATAAAATTTCCAAACAGAATATTCAATTATTTAAGAAATTTATCGTAAAAATCTTCGACGAGTTCAATTTCTTTTTACGAATAATAAAAATTTCTTAGGTATTCAATTATTTAAATTAAAAATTGCATAAAATTTGTCGAATGAAATAAATTATTTAAACAGTTTTATAAAATTATTTGCAAAGATTAAATTAATTTATATTTATAAATGTTTAAATTCTTTGATGAATAATAAAATTCGTTGCAGGAATTGAATTTATTAGCAGGAGTAGAGAGAAGTAAATATTTTTGACGAAAATTAGGAAAAAGTCGAGAAATAAAAAATATGGAATGGAATTTTTGTCAGTTTTGTGAAGTGTTTAAAACGATTTTTTTGGTTTAGTTTAATTTTTCTATAGCTACTTTTTTACTACTAAAAGGTTTAAATAAAAAAGTAAGTATTATTAATACTTATTATTTTTTTAAATATTTTTTTTAATATTAAACCAATACTTAGTGTTTATAGAACTCATAATTTATCAATAATGAATCATACTTAAAACGAAAATAAGACTAATTTTAATATTTACACGGAGAGAGAATATATATTAAATTTTGTAAAAATATTTTCAAATTGGGGAAAAAGTGCGACAAAGCGAAATTTTGATATAAAAAATACTAAACTTTAAAAAAACTTATATGAAATTTAGTATAATTATATCAAATATCAAGAATATTAATTAAATTCTAATATAACTTTAATAAATTTCACAAAACTATTTTTAAAGTTTAGTATTTTCAATATCAAAATTTCGCTTTGTTGCACTTTTTTCCCAATTTGAAAATATTTTTACAAAATTTAATATATATTCTCTCTCCGTGTAAAAATTAAGACTGTTCTGGCTTGAAAAAATAAAGTGAACTGATTTACCCAGAAAAATTGTGATATTGAAATTTTGTACATGTGAATTAAAAAATTTTTCTAAAACAAAAAGAGATAAATCAAAATGACAAAAATTAACTTGGTTTTAGAGAATGTCCTAGATTTTTACCGATCTGACAAAATATGAGCAGATTTTCCCCAGTCTTCCTAACACAAAGTTGTATACAGAGAGCCAAAACTTTGCCTCCACTTTTGTTTACTTCGTGTGTAAATTTTTCATATAAATAAGGATTTCTTAAGAGAAAACTGTATTACTTACTCTATATATATTTTTTTATTTTGTTTCCCTTTTTCTAGTTTACCTTTTTTTTTAAAAAAGTATAATATAAATTGTATTATCTCAGTGTAGCTGTATGTTGTGTGACGTGTTTGTAACTTCCGCTTGAATCAACCGCGCGGAGACGTTCCGACGCCGGACCGCCTGTGTGCAAAATCTGAAACCGCATCACGCAAGGCGGTTACAACGGCTCGATGCTTTTCCACAGTAATAACATATTTGCGACAATAATGTTCTGTGTAAACGAACATTATTATGTAATGGCAAAATACAACTATAAAGCAACGTTCATTTGACATAAATATCGCATTTAATGAGCCTAGGTTTTAATAACATTTTTATCAGTCCTTATGTCTATACAATAGATTTTTTCTTCTCTCCTTGCTTCTAATTAGCTTGCTTCTTATATATATATATATATATATATATATATATGATATGGCATTGAAATAAAATGACACAATATGTTTTAAACTGAAAATCTCAGTTTACAATTATATATATGTATATAGAAATTTAAAAATGATGATGCTCATGGTCGCAGGAAACAGCGCATCATGATAATAACCGTCATCAAATAGCAACCACTTAGAAGCAGACAGAGTTGGAATTCGTCATTTTGGAAAATTATAATTGTGGTTTATAGTTTGTGATTTTTTTATATTTTCGCCTCGAGTCACTGCGCATATAAGTTGTAAGAGGTTACAATCAAAACCTAATTATTTCAAGTGGTACAGTTGTAAGTTGCTCGAGCTCGTAATTGAACAGCAATGATATTATATATAAATATATGACTCGAGGATGTAGGAATAATTTTGCTGCATTTAATTTTTTTCTTTTTCGCATTACCTTTTTATTACTAAATTAGAGGAATGTTTACAGGTATATATATCTTTCTTCTTGAGCGAGCGTTTTGTTTTCAAACCTGTTTTAAAATGAGTTCACATTCAACATTTGTTGATCGATTCCCCGAATAGTATCAAACCTATATATTATTTGTTTATAAAAAGTTTACGTTTAACAAATCCATGTGTGTCATATATGTTTTCATGTGGTTCCTCATGTTTTTTGAAGTTAGGGATTTTCACTAAAAGCACTGAAAAAAATTGAATTTTTAAAATTCCTGAGAAAACTGAGTTTTTTCTTTTTGCCTCGTAAACTATGAAATTATCACAAAATTTTAATACAAAACCTTCAACTTTTTCTATTTCTGACAATAATTTTTTTTTAAAAACTTCAATTTTCAAAAACTATCATAAAATTAATAATTAATAAATAATAATTAAATAAAATTAATAATAACTATCATAAATTATGACTTATAAATTATTTTATGAATAATTTTTACAATTTTCATAAATACTAGATTGATAAAAGAATTTTAGTTAAAAATACTTAAAAAATATTAGATTTTGGAAAAGTTACAAATAATTACAGAAATTCAATTATTTTCAAAAGTTACAAAAATTCTTCGCAGAATTTCAATTATGTTCAAAAATTTAAAAACAATTCTCGTCAAAATTACAATTATTTTTATAAATAATAAAATACTTCCTTAAAATTCAATTATTTTTAAAAGTTTTAATAAAATTCTTGACAAAATTCCACAAGAATTCAATTATTCAATTTTTAATAAATTTCCTCAAAATAATTCAATTATTTTCATAAGTAGTAATACAATTTTTCACAGGAATTCAATTATTTAAAAAACAAAATTTAATAAAATTTTTCAAAAAATATCAATTATATAAAAATATTTTGACAAATAATAAAATTCTTCACCGAAATTCAATTACTTTTATAAATTTGAATAAAATTCCTTGTAAGAATTCCATTATTTATATAAACTTGAATAAAATTCATTGGAAGACTTAAATTATTTTTAAAATTAATAAAATTCTTCGCAAAAATTCAACTATTCTTAAAAATTAAAAAAATATATTTTCAAAATTTCAATTATATTTAAAAATCAAAAGATTCTTCATCTAAATTTAATTATATTTAAAAATTTTAATAAAATTCATGGAAAAATTTTGTAGGAATTCAATTTTAATGAATTAATTCAAAATATTTCCATTATTTTCATAAGTAATACAATTTTCACAGGAATTCAAATATTTAAAATACAAAATTTTATAAAATTTTTCGAAAAATATAAATTATTTAAAAAATTCTTCACCGAAATTCAATTACTTTTATAAACTTGAATATAATTCGTTGTAAGAATTCAATTATTTATATATGTAAACTAGAATAAAATTCATTGGAAGATTTAAATTATTTTCAAAATTAATAAAATTCTTCGCAAAAATTCAATTATTCTTAAAAATTAAAAAAATATATTTTCAAAATTTCAATTATATTTATAAATCAAAAAAATTTTCATCTAAATTCAATTATATTTAAAAATTTTAATAAAATTCAATTATATTTAAAAATTTTAATAAAATTCAATTATATTTAAAAATTTTAATAAAATTCAATTATATTTAAAAATTTTAATAAAATTCAATTATATTTAAAAATTTTAATAAAATTCTTGGTAAAAAGTTGTAGGAATTCAATTTTAATGAATTAATTCAAAAAAATTCCATTATTTTCATAAGTAATAAAATTTTCACAGAAATTGAATTATTTAAAAAACAAAATTTCATAAAATTTTTCGAAAAATATAAATTATTTAAAAAATTCTTCACCGAAATTCAATTATTTTTATGAACTGGAATAAAATTCTTTGTAAGAATTCAATTATTTATATAAATAATAAAATTCTTCACATAAATACAGTTATTTTTATAAATTTGAATAAAATTCGTTGGAAGAATTAAATTATTTTTAAAATTTAATAAAATTCTTCGCAGAAAACCAATTGTGTTCGAAAATTAAAAACAAAAAATTCTTGTTAAAATTCCAAGTAACTTTATAAATAATAAAATTCTTCTGCAAAATTCAATTATTTTATGGAAGTTTTAAGAAAATTTAAATTATTTTCATAAGCAATAAAACTCATCGCAGAATTTTAATGATTTTTTATACAATATATATTTTAATCAAATTCCTCGAAAAATGTAATTATTCTTAAAAATTTTATTAAAATTTGTCAAATTAAATTCATATATTTAAAAATTTATTGATAAAATTGTTTATGAGAATTAAATTTTAACAAAGAACATTCTATTATTGAATAAATTATTTCTTTTTTAATTTAAATAATTGAGTTTTTCTAGAATTTTCTAATAAAAATTTATTTAAAAATGAATCAACGGATAATCGATTTATTACTATTTATAAAAGTAATTGAATTATTGCCACGAATTTTATTACATTTTTTTAAAATAATTTAATTTTTTATTTAAAATTTTACTGCTTGTAAAAATAATTGAATTCTTGCGAAGGATTTTTTTGGATTTTTGTAAATAATTAACCTATTTTGAAAAATGTTATTGTAATTTAAATTATTACAAAACATGAAGAAGACGATCGTCTTCTTCATGTTTTGTAATAATATTCTTGTAAGTTCTTCAATTAAAAAAGGTTTGAATTTGAATGGTTTGAAGAATTTGAATTCGTACAGAAAAATAATAATGATAAAATATTTATTTAAAAAAGAAGTTATTGATGTTTTTGAATAATTTTACAATTAATGAAATTTGTAAATAAATGTAATAGAACATTTTTTCTTGATTATCTAATAATTTTTAGAGTGAATCAGAATATTCTTTAGATAGTCAGGGAAAAAGTGAAAATTTTGTCTGGAAATCAGGGAAAAGTAAGGGAAAAATAAAATGAAATATTTGTGGCAACCCTGCAAAAATTTTAATCCAACGACCTAAGAAATTCGAACATTAGCAAAATATAACAGTCACCCTAATAATAATTAGTCATTTATACCAATGTCTTAATTAATGTATCGTTCCTCCTTGACAAGGAATATTGATCCAACATTAAAAACCAATATTTTATTCGCATTTTATCCGCGTTTTTAATTAAATACATTTCATTAAAGAACATTTTAAAGAAAAGTTGTTTAATAAAAATAGAATTATAGAAATGATTGTACGTATGACGAGGCAATGCGATATTAAATTGTCGACAATATCCGCCATTTTGTAACAAGCCGCACTGGAAATGGAGAAAATAGGAGTATAAAAAATCAGATACAGAGAGAGAGAAAATTACCGCCGCATGTCGCATTCAGGAAACAGCGCATTCTATTGTGCTTTTGTCATAGTTAAACTGTCAGGACAATTTTGCTTTTGGTCAATTTACGTTGCTCCGCGAGTATAAAATAGATATATACAGAATTCATGTGATAATTTCCATATCATGTAGAGTGATTATTTTTCAGTATTTGGAAAGAAGATATTTTCAATTTCCCGAGTCAAAAGCAGTTAAAATGCGTATATGAGTTTTTTTGGGCAATTCCGATTTTAAAATGCCATAGAAAAATTTCACGAGGAATTGCTTATATATTTGAGAACTTAAGTACATAGTCATTATTGTTATTTACAAAAAAGTAGTTTCAGCAAATACATTTATAAGTTTTTCACTAGCGTTTTTGAACTGACTTCGGTAAATGCTTGAGAGTAACTGACGCACAAAATGCTATGTATTTTAAAAAAATTTCTAAGAGTTTGGAAAAAAACTGAAAATTTAGTTTTCTTATAGAAGTCCGCTATTGGAGACGTATGTTAAAAAGGCTTCGGAGATGAAATTGTTTTAGTGTTTGCATAAATTCAGTAAGAATAAAATTGTTGAATTTTTTTGAAATGATAAGTTAGTGCTAAAGTTCTACTATAGGGAAATTGATAATAATTGTTAGATAGCAGATTTTGTTGAATTAATCGAGACATTAAAATTGTCACCCCAGTAACACAAAATGTTCCAGCAACATTGACAACATTGAGGCAAACATTTGTAATGTTGAGACAATGTTCTCAATATTGTCGTAACATAACGTGCTAATGGGGCACTTTCAATTTCTATATATTATATAGAAATTGAAAGCGCCATAATTTTTCACGTATATCGCAGCAAAATACTATTTCAAGTCCCACCATAATGTTGAAATTATAGAAGTCTCTATATATTGTAACAAGAATCATTAATACAAAAAGTATTCGGTACGGTTTGGTGAACTCCATAATGAAGGCAGTTGAATTGCAGATGTCAATTAACGTAATGAAATAATAATTGAAATGGGACTAGTATGGCTATTGCACAAGGGATCTTTTCCCCCAACACACACGATCTTTTAAATCCCAAATCAAAAATGCGTGCTATTTCTCTTTATAACTCCCGCAATTTGATATTTTTTTCTATATAATATATATAGATTTCTCGATTTTGGTTTATATGCGTTTCTTATTGTTATTGAAGAGAAAATTAAATTAATTGGCATACACTTACTTATGCCGTATAATATCGTGTATAATATTTGATATTGACGCAACATATCTAGGCGAATTATTCGATTGCGTCATTATGTATACTGCTAATGACCATAGTACTTTATATACGCCAAACCGGGCCGTCATTCATGTGCACGGTATTTGCAACAATTACCGAAGGCGTTAAAATATTCCATAGTTTCAGGGAAAAACGTTGCGCTTCTTCTAAGTGTTGGTTATTCTTATAATATAGTTTCGACGATGTGCACGTCTGCACGTTCCCTAATGCATATCTTATCTAATGAATAAAACATGAGACTTGGAGAGTCCGGAACCAAAGCAACTTTGGTTTGTTTCGTTAGCGAGTCATCATCCCTATTGCTAATTGCTGCTTTGAAAATTCTTGTTTCCCTTTTAAGTATGAAAATTTGAGAGCACACTGCATAATCGAATCAATACATATAGTCGGGTCTCTATTATCATTGTATAATAATAGAGGCACTTCAAATTTAGGTACTTTGACAAAAAACAGTGCAAAAAAAACTAACTTGGTAAACTTCGAAGTCGTTTTTCTCGTAATCTTTTTTTCGGGTCGTAGGTTCCTTTTAACTGTCCATATCACATATAACATTTAGAAAAATGGTTGTATTCTATAGGGGATCAAATAATATTTTTTGCGAACTATCCTTATTATTTCTGTTAAATATCGTACAGTATTGAGGACATTGAAAACACAGGAATATTAATTACTAAAAAGCAGATTCTAGAAAATAAGATTTGAAGTAATAAGAATACAAAATTCAGGTTATTATTTAGAATTACAAAAATCAAAATTATTATTATTAGATTATTATTTTATTTTTATTATTACAAAATATCAGTATGAGAATATTATAACAGAAACTTGTTACTTGTCGCAGGGCTAGAAGTAGGTCCGTAAATCCTAAAAAAGTCCGTAACTTTGCTTCAAGTCCGTAAAAGTCCGTTTTTTTTAAAAAAAGGTCCGTAAATTCCGTAATTTCATTCAAAAGGGATGAAAAGTTCGTACATTGTACGATATAATTTGGAGAATTTTAGAGAAAGTACAAATGATTGCAGAAAATCAATTATTTTCAAAAGTATAATAAAATTCTTCGCAAAAATTCAATTATGTTCAAACATTTTTTTAAATTCTCGTCAAAATTTCAATTATCTTTAAAAATATTAAAATTATTCTCCGAAATTCATATATTTTGAAAAAAACTAAAAAACATTGTCAACATTTCAATTATCTGTATAAATAAACAGAAAAATTCTTCAACAAAATTAAATTATTTTCAAAAATTTTATTAAAGTTCATTAAAAAATTTCAATTATTTTCATAATTAACAATATTTGTCAAACGAATTCAATTATTTTCTAAAGTAATAAAATTCAATTATTTTCAAAAATATTAATAAAACCCATTGCAAAATTTCAATTATTTTCAAAAGTAATAATATTCTTCGCAAAAATGAAATATTGTTCAATATCTACTATTTTTATAAAATTAACCAAAAGAATTTAATTATTTAAAAAAAAGAATTAATAAAATTCTACAAAAACTTTAAATCATTTTCGAAAAATAATAAAAATTTCTCAAGAGTTTCATTAATAACAAATTTTTTTATAAATTTTTTCGCAATCATTCAACTATTTTTATAATTAATAAAATTTTACCGGGATTCAATTATTTTTGTAAATAATAAAATTCTTTTTAGGAATTCAATTATTTTTAATAGAATTTTAATCGAATTCCTCGCAAAAAATTCTTAAAAATTTTAATAAAATTTGTCCAAAGAATTTAATTGTTAAAAAAATTTGTTGATAACATTTTTAATAGGAATTGAACTCCAAGAAACATTCAATTATTCAATAAATTATTTATTTTTGTATTTAAATGATTTAATTCTGATAGAATTTTCTGGTAAACATTGATTTAAAAATAGATTTCAGTTAAAATTTTAAGAATAATTTCATATCGTCGAGAAATTTAATTAATTGTATAAAATTGCATTAAAAATAATTGAATTTCTTTAAAGAATTTTATTAAAATTCCTGAAAATAATTGAATTTAGAAAAGCATTTTATTAAAACTTCCGGAAATAATTGAATTTTGCAAACAATCTTATGAAATTGCTTAAAAATAATGGAATTTTTTGAAGAATTTTATGAAAGTTCTTGTAAATTATTAAATTTTAGAAAGTCTTTTTTTACAATTTTTGAAAATTGAATTCTACAAAGAATTTTATCAAACTGCCTGAAAATAATTGAATTTTGCAAAAAAAATTTATTACAATTTCTCAAAGTAATTGAATTTAAAAAAATTATTTAAATAATTAAATTCTTTTGGGAAATTTTATTTATTTTTTATTTGTTTTTATTTTTATGGGAATTAAAATTTAAGAAACGTTCAATTCTTTAATAAATTATTTAATTACGCTTTTTTTATTTAATTTCCTGCAAAGATTTTTATTATTTTACGGAAATATTTAAATTCTTGCGAATAATTTTATTAAAATTTCTGAAAAAAATTAAAGATCTGCTAAGAGTTTTGTTATTTTTAATTTATGCCAAGAATTTTATTCAAATGTTTAAAAATAATTGAATTCCTGTTAATTTTTTGCAAGAAGTTAATTATTTTTGAAAATTTTAATAAAATTCTTCGCAAGAATTCAATTATTTTCATAAATAATAAAATTCAATGCAGAATTTGAATTATTTTTAATACAATTTTAATCGAATTTCTCTAAAAATGTAATTATTCTTAAAAAGTTTAATAAAATTCGTTAATAGAATTCAAGTATTTGTTAATTTTTATATCAATTTTTTTATGGGAATTGAATTTTATGAAACGTTCAATTCTTCAATAAATTATTTAATTGCGTTTTATTTTTATTTAAATAATTGAATTCTAGTAGAATATTCTAATAAAAATTGAATTTTTTATCATAAAAATGAATTTCGGTTAAAATTTTAGATAATCATTGAATATTGAAAGCAATATAGCGTGAATTGAATTTTGTAATTAATTTTTTTGAAAAAGTTTAATTGAGTTTTTTAATACTATTTTGAGTTTCTATTTTATAATATTTTTTTATAGGAGAATTTAACTAATAATTGAAATTTTGTGAAATTAAATATTATAAAGAAATGAATTTGAAAATTGTCAAAGAACTTTTTCAAAAATTATTAAAAATAATCGACATAAAGAAGAATTTTAGATAAAAATTGTGAAAAATAATAATTGAATTGATAATGATTTTAATTATTATTAATTATTTGTATTAATAATTAATATTAATTTATGTTTTATGTTTTATAGTTATGTAAAATTGAATTTTTAGTTTTAAGTAAAATGTTCTCTTATAATTGAAGCGTTTTATGCAGAAACCGCATAAGTCCATTTTTTTCGAAAATCACTTTTTCATTGAGAATTTATCTTCAAATAAAGCTTTACAATCTGGTAAAATATTAAATAAGTGACTAAACTCTAACTCCTTAAAAAATAATAATTAAATTATAATTTTGTCCAAAAACATGTAATATTCTTTAATTTTCATTTTCTTATGATATTCTTGATTTGTATTAGTAATTTATATTAAACATTTTATATTATATAAATGAAATTCACTTAAAGAAAGCAAAAAGTGATATTGGTGACTAAATTAATTTAAAATCAGAGAATATTGAAAATTGGTTAAATTTATTCTTAAAACAATTTTATTGTTTATAAAATGTTTCTAAAAATTGTCACATTGGATTTTTTAACTTATAGGTTATATAATGTAAAAAGCAGAATTCGAAAAAACTTCAACATTTACAAGTAAAACAGTTTTTATTGATTCCTGAACAATTTCAATTTATGGACTTATGCTGTTTCTGCACAAAACACTTCAATTGATTCGGCCTGATTCTATTTTTGTCAGTTGGTCCGTAAATGGTCCGAAATTTTTAATTTTTGGTCCGTGAAGTCCGTATTTTTAAATACTTTCACTGCTTCGAGCTCTGTTATCGCGTTGGTTTGCGACTTCAGACTAAATCTCCCTTTTTCATGTACATAATGAGAATTGTACTCTTCTCAAAGTAGAGAAAAAACATGTTTCAAGTATTTACAGGAACTGATAATTTCCAAAATCTGTGTATATTATTAGTTTAGCAGAAACATTGCTGCTTATGACATATCAAAAAATTTGTAAGTGTGTATTTTGCTTTATTTGAACAAACAGCATCTGTAGTACCTATAATCAATAATTAAATTGCATTGCGGCATTTGAGATCCATTGCGATAAATTTGTTGTACACGGTAAATCGTTAGGTATTAAAATAACACCAAAATGGATTAAAATAACACTAAATTGGATTATTTTAATCCTTTTTGGTGTTATTTTAATACCTAACGATTTACCGTGTATATATATATAGTGAATCTTTAGACTCCTTGAGACTCATTAAAATAAGATACAAAGCGTATTCAGATTTAATGTATATATATATATATAGACATCAGTAATCCTCCTTATCATTAAAAATTTGCATCTTAACATCCCTCTAACCGCAGAACGAAGGCAATAAAGGAACCCATTGGTTTTCATCGCGCACGAGTGTGAAATAGACACTGCGTGTCGATAACTCGCCCCATCCTCCCGCAATGAAACTGAAATTCGAGAGGGTGGGGAATGGATAGATTGTATCTTAAAGTGGTATCTTGGATCTTCCAATGAAAATGGCGAATGTATACAGAATAGCGCAGACGCATCGCGTTCACAGCCACCCTCCCCAACTTATGGAGTGGAAATGCCTCGCTACCCAGCTTCGGGGTGTGAAAATCAGTGGCAAAAGGAGGGGTTGAAAGTTTGTTTTGGTATGAGAAACTGAAACACTCCGGTCCAGTGATGAGAGGAGGAAAATACGTGAAGGGGGCTTTTGAGTGAGAGGGAGAGATTGCCGCCATTTTACAGTGGCGCGAATCTGCATAACGATCAGAGACTGTCGTGTTTATCAAAGCTTTTCTCCGCCATCTGCATAATTTTCTGCCGCGTCGCGGAAAGAGGACAGCCTCCTGAATTTGAGAAGGAGAGAGTGCGAGAGAGTAAGAGAGTGGGTGTTCTATATAAAGGGTGTGAGGAAGCGTAAAGCGCTTTCCAAAGAGTACACTCTCTCTCGAAACTGCTCTCACTACTCTCGACTGCATTTTATGAGCTCAACTTATAAAAGTTTAATACAGACGTGAATAAATTTGGCAAATGTGTTAACCCTGAGCTTGTTGCCTTATCAAAATGCACTCTATATTTTACCCTCTTGACATTATTATTAGGAATATTAGTAAGGCCCCTACACTGAAAAAAAATTGTAATTGAACCAAGTAAATGCATTTACTTGACAGAATTTACTTGAATCAATCCTATATTTATTTGAAGAGAGAAATTTATTTTCTTGTGCCAAGTAATTATGAGCATTGGGTATAGTTCTTGTATTAATAATTCAGTATTTGGTGGAAGTAAATATGTTATTATTACAATCAAATATTTTACTTATCCTAAGTACCAAAAAGGATTGAATCAAGAATATTATGTTCTTAAGCGAAATAGTAAAGTATTGTCTAGAGAATTCGTGTTTCTTAAATCAAATCATTTCATTCATTTGCTTTGAAACTTTTTTTTACTTAACACAATGCCGGTGTTCTTGATCCAAGAAAATATTTTTCTTCAAATGGATGTGCAACTTAAATAGCAGTTTTTGAAAACTATCCATTGAGACTTGGATGGCATAGTGGCAACGGTACGGCTTCTGACGCGTGCAACCCGGGTTCGATTCCTCCGACCGTGGAAAATTTTCTTTCAAGGTATATTTGTTGTATTTGTGATAAGTATTAATTAAATGTAAATATTATGTAAAATAACAATTGTTTAATTATTTAAATAAAAAATATAAATGTTAATTAATTAAATAATAAAAATGTTTGACCTAAGTATTAGAAATCATGGGATGAGAGAGGGGGGGGGATTCAAGTAAATAATTTACTTGAATTGAGAAAAAATTTTTTTTATTGAAATTTATAATTTTCTCAAATCAAGAAAATATTTTCTTGATTTGATACACAAATGTTCTTGAATTAATATAATCTGCATTTCTTTCGTGAAACTTAATTTCTTGACTGGATTCCATATTTTCTTGGATCAAGAACATATACTCTCCTACCAAGTATACTATGTCAAGAAAATCGTTTTCTTGAATCAATACTATAATACTCTTGGCCGTATTCAATCCCACCATTTACTTCAACCAAGAAAAATTTTCTTGGTTCAATACTATTTTTTTTCAGTGTAAAGATATATATACTTTCATACTTTTATCTTTTATCATATAAAAATTAAATTGGAAAAACTTATTGTCTATATAAAAAATAGCTTAATATAATTTCCGTTTACGATCATGCTTATTAGTGCAGAAATTTGAGTTGCGTTCTGATAGGGTCCTTTTGTAGTACTTCCCTATTTCCAGTCTTCAGATTTCGCACTGGATAATTAATTTTTAAAAAGTAGCAAAAAGTTGTTTGCGAACTAAAAAAATAGTAAAAAAAGTAGCTATAGAAAAATTAAATTTAACCAAAAAATCGTTTTGGACTCTTTACAATCAAGACAAAAATTCCATTCCACATTTTTTATTTTCCGACTTTTTCCTCATTTTCATAAAAAATATTTACTTCTCTCTTCTCCTGCTAATAAATTAAATTTCTGCAACGAATTTTATTATTCATCGAAGAATTTAAATATCTATAAATATAGTTTAATTTATTCTTGCAAAGAATTTTATAAAACTGTTTGAATAATTTAATTCATTCGACAAATTTTATGCAGTTTCTAATTTAAATAATTGAATACCTAAGAAATTTTTTTTATTCATGAAAAGAATTCAATTCCTTGAAGATTTTTACATAAAATTTCTTAAATAATTGAATTCTGTTTGGAAATTTTATGAAAATAATAGATATTAAAAATAATTGAACTGCGAAAAGTTTTTTAAAAATATATAAATTTTACAAAGAATATATTAAAAGTTTTTATCATAATTGAATGTCTGTGCGGTATTTTATTAATTGTTTTTTGTAAATAATTGAATTCCATAAAAAGCATTTTATTATTTATGAAAATACTTGAATTCTTCCCAACGATTTTATTAGAATTTGTCAAAATAATTGAATTTCCAAGAAGAAACTCATTACTTTTAAAAATAATTAAATTTGTGTTATAAATATTGTTATTTTTTGAAAATAATTGAATTTTGCAAAAAACTTTATTTAAATGCCTTAAAATTATTGAATTTTAGGGAAAAAAATTTGTTATTAATTGACATAATTGAATTTTTTTGAAAAATCGTTTATGTAAATAATTGAATTCTTGGGAATTTTATTAAAATCTAAAATTATTGTATTTAAAAAGAAATTAAGTAAAATTGTATTTAAAATAATTGATTTAATTCGAACAATTTTATTAAAATATTTGAATTCTTATCGAAAATTCTAATATTTTTGTAAATAATTGAATTCTATTCCAAGAAATTAAAAAAACACTTTTTTAAAAATAATATATATTTTCAAGGAATAGAAATAAAATTTTTAAGAATAATTACATTTTTTTAAGCAATTCCTGCAAAATTTTATGAAAAATATTTGAAATTCTGTGATGAATTTTATTATTTACGAAAATAATTGAATATAGTTGAAAAGAATTTTACTTAAATTTTCAAAAATAATTGATTTCTTTCTACTAAGTTTATGAAAATTCTAATTTAAATAATTGAGTTCAGAAAACATTTTTATTATCCATGAAAATATTTGGATTCTGATTGAAAATTTTATGAAAATAGTAAATTTTGAAAATCATTGAACTGTGAAAAGTTTTTAATAATTTACGTTAAGAGAACGTTTATCTTAGCAATATTTACATTTTTTAAAAATTTTAGACAATATCTTTTGTGTCTATAAGTTTCACACAAGTAAAGAAATTTAAAGAACTTATTAAATTAAATTTAAAAAACTTATTATTAAAGAATTTTTGGAACCTATATAATATGTGACGCGATCTGATGAAAGGGACCTTAGAAGCAAATCACTTTAAGGTTATGTTAATCTTACCTATTTGTTGATTAAAAGTTTCTTTCTACTTTTTGCAAATTAAAATCAGTATTTATTAAATATTTCAGTTATAATGAAAACTTAATCATCAATAATTTATATTGTCAGTTGATTCCCTTTTTGTATTTTCATTTCAAAAATTGCAAACATAACCTACAATTTTTTGCTTCTAAGGTCCCTTTCTTCAGATCGCGTCACATATTTGATTTAAGCATAAAGAATTGCAATTGTTTTGAATAATAAATGAATTGAGTACTGCATGTAAGTATATTATTTTTAGTTTGATAAAGAATATATATATATACATTGATAGGGACATATGTAGCGATTCGCGACAAAAAGCTTAATACCGCCGAATTCCCAGGGCAATCGTTGAGGAAGAAAAATATTTAGTGACATGCTCTTGAAAAAAGGAAGGGTGATTCGGTTATTAGGGTTCTTATTGACCCAGCATATGGACCAGAAGGGCGCTTTACAAGATAACTATCAATTTTTTGTGTAATGATGAAAGATACAGTAGTTTACAAGTAACAGGTCCTATTTCAAGGGATTACCGATCCGAGCAATCTTGGCTGTTGATCTTAGTCATAATCCTCTATGAAATGCAAATGTCCTCCTTCTTTTGTTACAGCCTCACCGACTAGACCGCAGAATGTGTTTATTGGCAAATCGAATTTTAACATTCGAGGAACTTAATATATGGGTGAATTTTCTGAAAGTGACATTTTTTATGTCTCGATTAATTTTACAAAATCTACTCTTTAATGATTATTATCAATTTCCATAGTGAAAATTTAGCATTTATTTATCATTTTTAAAAGAAAATTAAATAATTTTATTCAACTTAATTTACCAAATAACTAAATTACTTTCATCTACGAAGCCTTTTCAACATGTCTCCAATAGGACTTGTACAATAAAATTAAATTTTCATCTTTTTTTTATTCTTAGAAATTTTTTATATTGTCAGAAAGTACAATGTTTTTTCTATCATTATGTGCATTTTAAAAATTTGTAGACCTCACTTTTATTTTTGATAAAAATGTTTAAACTTTGTCTTCAGTTTTAGGTTAAAATTACTCTACAATGATTACTGACGCATTTTATACTTTAAAAATATCTTAAACAAAATTTTAATGCACATTAAAGTAAAGCTGAGAATCTGACGTTAAATTTTCCTATATTTTATCTACAAAAAGGAGAAAAATTATTGCTGTTATAAATAATCGAAATTTACATTTTTCTCCGAGTAAAAATTAATTTCATCTCCGAAGCCTTCCTTTTTAATAAATAACTGAATGTAGAAGTAAATTTAACGGAATATTTCGATGGTAATATAAAATGAGGGTGTGAGATTTGTGTTTTACTAAGACATATTTTAATTGCGCCCAAATGTATACAAATATGAAAGAAAATTTATTTTTCATCTCCGAAGCTTTTCATCTCCGAAGCCTTTTCCTTGAAATTTGCTAGTTTTTCTTTTGTTTTTAGTATTTACCTGCATTGCTTTGAAAAAATTAACCCAAATTACCATTAAATCAAATACTTTAAATACATTTATATTTCCATCCAATTGAATAGATTTGGTATTAAAATATACAAATTATGAATTTTTAAGCAGTGTAATTTTATTTTCGATTTCGTGAATGCGATATTGGCGTGAATTTTTAATAGAAAAGCTCGCCAATTAAATAAAATTAATCTAATGGAGCAACAATAATATTTTTCAATTGAAAAAAACTTTAATATTTTTAAGAATTAATTTTGCGCAACCTAAAAATCTTACTCTTGAGTATGAAATTAAGTAGTTTTAATAGAAAAAACCATGTAATTGAAGAAAATTAATTGAAGAATTAATTGAAAAACTGAAATTTAAAAATGTCACTTTCAGAAAATTCACCCATATATTATTAAGTTTCTCGAGTCTGTATTTTTTAAATGGATGAAATCAAAATTTTTTTCATATTTCTCAATCATAATTATACTTTAAATTATCATGAAAGTCAATAGGAATGTTTTTGTTTATAGTTGCTATGGGTACACAAAAACGGTGTATAATCATTTAGGCTGTATAGTTGGTATTAAATAAGTAATAAGAGGTAAGAGAAATTAATTTTGTGTTTCTTATGAAAGAGCTATATTTAACGCAATTACGATTTTCGGTAGAACGTAAAATATTAATAAGCATATACTGTTTAATATATAAATAAAAAATCGATTTCCTACCTAAAAAGTAAAAATCCAATTTGGGAACTTTATTTTGATGACCTAAAGGGGTGTAATCACCCAATAGCGTGTAACTTGTTTTTCCCATGAAAACTTATTATACGTTTGGTGTTTATTGTTCAAGTATATATATATATTGTTGGTTCAAGTGGTTATATAGCATTAGTTCACCTGATTTGGAGGTTTAATGAGCCCGTTGACACTTTGATGCAGGGTGCCGCGTGTCGCCGGGGAATTGCCAGTTCAATAATTCAGTGCTTGCCGTAATGGAACATGTCTACGGACTCGATCTATCATAGGAAATTGCGCCCCGAGCTCTTTTTCCCCGCTTATAAGAAACATATATACGTATTAGAAAAATAACAGCCGGCTTATTCGCTCTTCAAAACAAAACAAAAAAAACCTCTGGATCACCAACCATAAGAATTGATTGGAATCCGGAAATAAGTAATCAAATTTCTTGGGAAACATATACATTTTTAAAGAGTTCGACTAAGAGGTTTTATGGATTATGGACAACAAAAGGAATTTTTATCAGAAAGCAATTTTTATTTAGATTGAAGTTTTCTTTATGCATGTGTCACCTTCACGTGATCCATAAATAAATAATTATTAATTTAATATCATAACAGGGCTCGAAGCAGTGGAAGTATTTAAAAATACGGACTTTACGGACCAAAAATTAAAAATTACGGACCATTTATGGACCAACTGACAAAAATAGAATCATACCGAATCAAATATAAGAGAACATTTTACTTCAAACTAGAAATTCAATTTTTCATAACTATAAAACATGAAGAAATCGATACATTAATTAAAATCATTATCCATTCAATTACTATTTTTCAAAATTTTTATCAAAAATTCTTCTTTACATCGATTATTTTTAATAATTTTCGAAAAAGTTCTTTGACAATTTTCAAATTAATTTCTTTACAATATTTCATTTTACGAAATTTCAATTATTAGTTAAATTCTTTTATTAAATAAATATCAGAAAATAGAAACTGAAAATAGTATTAAATAACTTAACTAAACTTTTTCAAAAAAATTAATTACAAAAATCAATTCACGCTTTTTTTTGCTTTTAATATTCAATGATTATCTAAAATTTTAAATGAAATTCATTTTTATGAAATAAAATTCAATTTTTATTAGAATATTCTACTAGAATTCAATTATTTAAATACAAATAAAACGCAATTAAATAATTTATTGAAGAAGTGAACGTTTCTTAAAATTCAATTCCCATAAAAAATTGTTATCAACAAATTATCAAATACTTGAATTCTATTAACGAATTTTAATAAAATTTTTAAAAATAATTTCATTTTTAGAGAAATTCGATTAAAATTGTATTAAAAATAATTGAAATTCCGTATTGAATTTCATTATTTATGAAAATAATTGAATTCTTGCGAAGAATTTTATTAAAACTTTTAAAAGTATGAAAAATTATGAATTTCAATGATTTTAGTTTAAAACTTTTCCAAAATTTAATTATTTCTAAAAATACACGTTATAATGCTTTTAATATACTTACGTATATAATCTAAAATTTTAACTGAAATTCATTTTGAAAACAATTTTTATTAGTAAATTCTACGAGAATTCAATTATTTCATGTTTCTTGAAATTAAATTCTCATAAAAAATATTATCAACAAATTTTTTAAATCATTAAATTCTTTGGACTTTTAATAAGAATTTTAATGAGATTTTTAAGAATAAGAATTTTTCGAAGAATTTGATTAAAATTGCATTGAAAATAATTGAAATTCTGCAATAAGTTTTCTTATTCATGAACATAATTCAATTCTATTGTCGAATTTTATTAAAACTTGCATGAACATAATTACTTTTTTCAAGGAATTCAATTAAAATTGCATGAAAAATAATTAAAACGCTGCAATGAGTTTTATAATTTTCAAATTTATTCGTTTACAATTCAATTTTATAAAATTTCAATTGTTCGAAAACTCTGCAACTAAATATATATTGAAAAGTAAAAACTTGAATTGTATTCAAAATAATTGAAGTTTTTCATTGAATTTTATTATTTATGAAAATAATTGAATTCTTGCGAAAACAATAATAGGAATTTAATTATTTTTAAAAAATTTAATAAAATTCTTGGAATAAATTAAAAGTAACAAAATTCTTAGCAGATTTGTAATTAGATTCAGAAATTTTAATAAAATTATTCGCAAAAATTTAAATATTTTTGTAAAATAATGAAAACCTTTGAAGGGAATCAATTATTTTTAATAATTAGTCATAATAAAATTCTTCGCAAGAATTCAATGATTTTAAAACATATTAGAATTTTAGCAGAAATTCAAATTTTTTAAAAATTTACCAAATTCAATTATTTATAAAATTTTAATAAAATTCTTTAAAAAAATTTAATTATTATATAATCTAAGATTTTAACTAAAACCTATTTTTAAACCAATGTTGATAACAAAATTCTACCAGAATTAAATTATTTAAATACAAGAATAAATAATTTATTGAATAATTGAATGTTTCTTGGAATTCCACTCTTATTGAAAATGTTATCAACAAATTTTTTTAAAAATTGAATTCTTTGGACGAATTTTAATATAATTTTGAAGAATTTTTTCGAGGAATTCAATTAAAATTCTATTAAAAATAATTGAATTTCTTAAAAGAATTATATTATTTACGAAAATAATTTAATCCCGGTAAAATTTTATTAATTATGAAAGTCGTTGAATGATTGCGAAGAAATTTATAAGAAAAATAATATTAATGGAATTCTTGAAAAATTTTCATTTTTTTTTGAAAATAATTTTTTTGAATAATTTTAAAAGTTTTTGTAGAATTTTATTAAAATTTATTTTTAAATAATTAACTTCTTTTGGTAAATTTTATAAAAATAGTAGATATTGAACAATATTTAATTTTTGCGAAGAATATTATTACTTTTGAAAATAATTCAAATTTTGCAATGGATTTTATTAAAATTTTTTGAAAATAATTGAATTTTATTACTTTAGAAAATAATTGAATTCGTGTGATGAATATTGTTAATTATGAAAATAATTGAAAATTTATAATGTATTTTAATAAAATTTTTGAAAATAATTGAATTTTGTTGGAGAATTTTGCTATTTTTTTATACAGATAATTGAAATGTTGACAATGTTTTTTTAGTTTTTTTTTGAGAATATATGGATTTCGAAGAAGAATTTTAATATTTTTGAAGATAATTGAAATTTTGTCGAGAATTAAAAAATTTTTTTGAATATAATTGAATTTTTGCAGGTTCCTGAAGTTGCCATCGATGCTCAGCATCGAAAAATATTTTTTTGTACAAAACCAAAAAAATCACTTAATTTTTTCCAAAGTTTTAAGTTAAAAAAATTCTTTTAAATAGTTGTTTAATTCTTTGCTGAATAAAAGGAGTAAAATTAGTTAAATTTTTTTTATTAAAAATAAGGAAAACTACTTTTCGATGCTGAGCATCGATGTTAACTTCAGGAACCTATTTTTGCGAAGAATTTTATTACTTTTAAAAATAATTGAATTTTTGCAATGATTCGTAATTTTTCTAAAATTCTCCAAATTGTATCGTCCAATTTACGAACTTTTCATTCTTTCTGAATGAAATTACGGACTTTACGGACCTTTTTTTTAAAAAAACGGACTTTTACGGACTTGAAGCAAAGTTACGGACTTTTTAAGGATTTACGGACCTTCTTCGAGCCCTGTCGTAACTATGCGGTGGTATTTATGTAGGAAAGATTTTCTTATGTTTGAATAAAACTTAAAAATTTAAAATAATCAGGTATTATTATAATAACTTGTGATTTAATTTCATGTGTATTCATAAATTCACATAAATCTGCAAGATAATAACTTTCGAATGTATAAAATTTCTGAAAGAAATATTCATAATTTGTTTTTCCTTTAAAGAAGACAACAAAATGTATAATGCTCGATGAAAGAAATTTAAAATGAGATGCAGCGAAGGAAGTGAGACTAAAGAATGAAATGCGTCAGAGGAGATGTAGATTTTATATGAAAATACTCACGGTAGATTTTGTACTCTATGTACACATATATACATTTGTATTGTCTTTTATTTGTCATATATATATATATATATATATATATACACCCAAAATTCAAAGTGTATACCTCGAACTCCCAGGAAGAATAATGCTCCATTCCGTTTGTAGAGATTTTCCCGGGGATGAAATACACTCGCTTATAGAAACGAGTCTCCGGCACGAAGAGCTGTCGCGGATGTGCCAACGTCAAAAGCAAAGCTCAGAGGCAATCATGAGCTTTCGAATGCAAAACAGCAGCTTTCCTAGGCACTCGCGGCACTTTTACATTTAAATGTAAACTCGTAGAGTGCGCGAGCGACGTTATCGCGCGAGCAACGACGGGAATGTATTTGTGCACATACAAAAATACAAACACACCTGGGTTCGGTTTGGAGAATGAGAGTGAGAGAAGGGTGAGAGAGTGAAAGATATGCGAAAAAGAGAGATTTCAAGGGGTCGGTGTCCCCGGATTTAATATTTTACACCTCAAATGTTGTAGCACGCGAGAAATGCAAAACAGTCGCCCCTTTCAGCTCGAATTGGATTTAAAACGTACTAATTTGCAGTCGTCCAACCCACCTACACTCTTATTTTACATAGTACATATACACCCATGTACCATTTCCATACATCAGATGATATTTTTCAGCGCCTTACTCGTTTTAATCTCTTTCAAAATATGGTACATTTTGTATAAACAAACATTTGTGCTGTTTAGCAAAAATGGAATTTTAGTTCTGGCATATAGGCCAAAATTATTGTCTTTTCAACTCTCGTTATAGGCAAATTTATTTAGGAATCAAGTACAAAGATATACATATCATATTCTCTCATACACATCACTGAAAACCTTTTTGTTTCAAAATTTCATATAATTAATTTCAAATTTTAATATATGGTTCATTTGAAAGTTAAAACAGGGGTAAACGATGTTTTTAGGTTATTTAGTCATACGAACGTATATCAGTTTTTGACAAAATAATACAAAAAATTATAGTATATGGTCCGTACCAATCTTTAGTATGAACCATATTAATAGTTGATACAATTTTCTAAAAAGCTCTTTGACAATTTTCAAATTTATTCCTTTACAGTATTTCATTTTACGAAATTTCAATTCTTAGTTAAATTCTTTTATTAAATAAATATTAGAAAATAGAAACTCAAAATAGTATTAAAAAGCTCAACTAAACTTTTTCAAAAAAATTAATTACAAAATTCAATTCACGCTACATTGCTTTTAATATTCAATGATTATCTAAAATTTTAACTGAAATTCTTTTTTATGAAATAAAATTCAATTTTTATTTGAATATTCTACTAGAATTCAATTATTTAAATAAAAATAAAACGCAATTAAATAATTTATTGAAGAATTCAACGTTTCTTAAAATTCAACTCCCATAAAAAATTGTTATCAACAACTTATCAAATACTTGAATTCTATTAACGAATTTTAATAATATTTTTAAGAATACTTACATTTTTAGAGAAATTTGATTAAAATTGTATTAAAAATAATTGAAATTCTGCATTGAATTTTATTATTTATGAAAATAATTGAATTCTTGGGAAGAATTTTATTAAAACTTTCAAAAATGTGAAAAATTAAGAATTTCAATGATTTTAGTTAGAAACTTTTTCAAAATTTAATTATTTCTAAAAATCCACGTTTATAATGCTTTAAATACTTAAGTATAATCTGAAATTTTAACTGAAATTCATTTTTAAAACCATTTTTATTAGTAAATTCTGCGAGAATTTAATTATTTAAATACAAAAATAAATTATTTATTAATTTCATGTTTTTTGAAATTAAATTCTCATAATAAATGTTATCAACAAATTTTTTAAGTCATTAAATTCTTTGGACTTTTAATAAGAATTTTAATAAAATTTTTAAGAATAATTACATTTTTATAGAGAAATTCGATTAAAATTGTATTAAAAATAATTGAAATTCTAAATTGAATTTTATTATTTATGAAAATAATTGAGTTCTTAAGGAGAATTTTATTAAAATTTTCAAAAATAATGAAATTCTTGTAAAAAATTAACAGAAATTCAATTATTCTACAAAATTTTAATCAAATTCTTGTCAAAATTTCAATTATTTTCAAGTTTTCTAAAATTTCATAATTTTTAATATCTACTATTTCAATAAAATTTTCCAAAAGAATTCCATTGTTAAAAAAAATTTCAATACAATTCTACGCAAACATTCAATTATTTCCCTAAATAATAAAAATTTTTACAAGGAATTCAATTATTTACAAATATTTTAATAAATTTCTTCGCAATAATTAGATTCTTTTCATAAATAATAATATTTCAACAGGGATTCAATCATTTCTATAAATAATAAAATTCTTTTAGGAATTCAATTATTTTCATAAATAATAAAACAGAATTTCAATTATTTTTCATTCAATTTTAATCAAATTTCTCGAAAAATATAACTATTCTTAAAAATTTTATTAACATTCTTATTAAAAGTCCAAAGAATTTAATGATTTAAAAAAATTGTTGATAACATTTTTTATGAGAATTTAATTTCAACAAACATGAAAGTAATAAATTACTAATATAAATCGTTTTAAAAATGAATTTCAGTTAAAATTTTAGATTATATTTAAGTATTAAAAGCATTAAAACACGCAGATTTTTAGAAATAATTAAATTTTAAAAAAGTTTTAAACCAAAATCATTGAAATTCTTAGATTTTCATATTTTTGACAAAAACTTCTGTTGAATTAATACTAATTAATACTAATTTTAATTGAAATTATTTTAAGTTTTTTACTTTTCATTATATATTTAACTGCAGAGTTTTCGAATAATTGAAATTTTTTAAAATTGAATTGGAAAGGAATAAATATGAAAATTCTCATAAAACTCATCGCAGGGTTTCAATTATTTTTCATACAATTTTAATTGAATTCCTTGAAAAAAGTAATTATGTTCATGCGAGTTTTAATAAAATTTTACAAAAGAATTGAATTATTTACAAATTTTTTTATAAATTTCTTAGCAAAAATTTAATTATTTTTGAAAATAATAAAATTCTTTTAGAAATTCAATTTTTTTTATAAATAATGAAACAGAATTTCAATTATTTTTCATTCAATTTTAATCAGATTCCTCGAAAAAAATTCTTATTCTTAAAAATCTTATTAACATTCTTATTAAAAGTCCAAAGAATTTAATGATTTAAAAAATTTATTGATCACATTTTTTATGAGAATTTAACTTCAAGAAACATGAAATTAATAAACTATTTATTTTTCTTTTTAAATAATTGAATTCTCGAAGAATTTACTAATAAAAATGGTTTTAAAAATTATACTTAAGTATTAAAAACATTATAACGTGGATTTTTAGAAATAATTAAATTTTGAAAAAGTTTCAAACTAAAATCATTGAAATTCTTAATTTTCCATATTTTTGACAAAAAAATCTGTTGAATTAATTCTTTTTAAAAGTTTAATAGTATTTTTATTGAAATTATTTCAATTTTTAAATTAAATAGTTACTAAACACTGAATTTAACGATCATTCCGAGTCAGGTGTTATTTCAATTTTTATTAAAAAATTTGTTACTAAAATTCTTGATGAGAATTGCATTTTGAGAAAAATTCAATTATTCAATAAATTATTTACTTTTGCATTTAAATAATTAAATTCTTGTAGAATTTTGGAATAAAAATTTATTTTTATTTCATAAAAATGAATTTTAGTTAAAATTTAAGATTATAAATATAATTGAATGTTAGAAGAAATATGTAGTGAACTGTTTTGGAAATAATTGAATTTTGAAATTAATATTTTTGAAAAAGTTGAATTGAATTTTTTTGAATATTATTTGTAATTTTTATTTTCTAATATGCATTTAATTAAGGAATTTAGGAATAACTGAAATTTCGTGAAATTGACTAATTAATTATTATTATAAATAATAGATATAAAGTAGAATTGTAGTTAAAAATGTTTGAAAATAATAATTGAATTGAAATAATGAAAATATTTTTGAAGAAGTAATTCTTATAATATAAAATAATGATGTTATTACTTGGTCATCTTTAATTATTATAAAATTTGAAGAAATCGATCATTCCGAATCGAAGACTCTGATTTATCGATATCTTCACGTTTTATACTAATAAAAAAATTTAACAATCTAAAATTTCATTCATTATAAAAAATAACACTAAAGTTGACTATTTTAATATTTTTTAGCGCGTTAATTTAATTTGCAACACTTTAATACCTCACGATTAGTAACAACTAACATAAAAACATCGAATGATCGTATTAAATTTTGAAACATAAAGTCTTTCAGTATAATGAAATATTACATGAAAAATTTTATTTGCAGGAAATTTTTGAAGAAAAAATTTGAAAAATTTTTTTTTGAAGAAAAAATAATATTTAAAATAAAATAAAATAATATAAAAAATTGAATAAATTTTAGTAATATTTTGGCGAGAATGCAGAAAGTAATATATTTAAAGAAGTGTTGCTTTTAGTGACGCGGTCCAAAACATCTAAATTTAAAATTTGTTTTTGCATAATACCCGAGGCGCGAGGGTCGACTAATTGCGAGTCGTTCAAGCCTTGAACCCTTCGACACCTACAGCAGCCATTTTTTAAAAAGCGCTCTTTACCTTTTGCCGAACTTTCTCGCTATACGACGCGACGCGCTTTCGACAAAATCCATTTCCGACACCCTCGCATCTATATACCTTTTGTATATGTATATATATATATAGGTTTAAACCCACTGGCATGGCGTTTCAGATGAACGTAATTTCATCAACTGCGAAACACTGTTCGTGAATACACACCTGTTAAACCAATTTCTATAGAGTTGTTGATTAGTAATTGCCCGCTATTATTGGTCGCAAACACGCTATAGTTTCGAATCGCGAATTAATGATATATCACTTTTCATTCATTTTCATATAAAACACCTGTTTTGCAAATACGCAAGTATACTTGTATAAACGGCAATTTTTGTAAATTGAAAATCATCTCTCTGCAAAATCCTAATGTCTTCGTTTAAATGCATGAAATTTATTTGTTTTTTCCTCAAAGTACAATTTTGAAGCGTTTTGTGCAGAAACAGCATAAGTCCATAAATCGAAATTGTTCAGGAATTAATAAAAACTGTTTTACTTGTAAGTGTTGCGAATTTTTCTAATTCTGCTTTTTGGATTATATTCTAGTAACCTATATGTGACGCGATCTGAAGAAAGGGACCTTAGAAGCAAATTATTTTAAGGTTATGTTAGTATTATTTTTTTGTTGATTGAAAGTTTCTTTTTACTTATTGTACATTAAAATCAGTGTTTATTAAATATTTTAGTTGTAAGGAAGACTTAAACATCAACTATTTATACTGATAGTTGATCCTTTTTTTGTATTTTTATTTAGAAAATTGAAAACATAACCTATAATTTTTTGCTTCTAAGGTCCCTTTCTTCAGATCGCGTCACATATGTTAAAAAATCCAATGTGATTAATTTTTTATCTACTTAATATAGCAAAAAGAAAACATTTGGACTTATGCTGTTTCTGCACAAAATGAAATGAAAAATACAGAAAATTTATTGAATCTAGTAAAGTGTCAAAGTTTTATTAAATATTTAATAATATTTATTTAAAATATTGAATTTGGATAATTTTTAGTAATATTTTATAAATAATGAAATTGTTTTAAGAATAAATTTAACCAATTTTCAATATTTTCTAATTTTAAATTAATTCAGTCACCAATATCAGTTTTTGCTTTCTTTAAGTGAATTTTAATTATACAATCTGTTCATTTATATAAACTGTTTAATATAAATTACTAATGCACGTCAAGACTATCACAAGAAAATTAAATTTATTATAAAGAATATGACAAGTTTTAGCACGAAATGATATTTTAATTTTTTTTAAAGGATTTAGAGTTTAGTCACTTATTTAATATTTTACCAGATTGTATAAAGCTATTCATTTGAAGATAAATTTTTAATAAAAATTTGATTTTCGAAAAAAATTGACTTATGCGGTTTCTGCACAAAACGCTTCAATTACATATTTGGTTGTAATAAACAAATTTAATTGTTAACAATAATTTAATTTAAAGGAATGTTACACGAAAATATTGGAAACCTTCAAACCTATGTTTGGTAGTGGATCCCCTCCTTCCTACTTATTGTTCAAGTAGTGAGGTGAGAATTTTTACTATTTAGAAATAGTGGATTTTAAGGTTTTGGAAATGTTGTATAGATGTTAATAAAGTTAAACAAATTTACAATATAATGAGAATATATTATAACTTCTAAATCCTAATACAATTATCTAAATTTCCCTTTTTACTTTATTTTAAAGATTACAATCTTTATCTTCTTTTAAGTATGTGATTCTAGACAATATCTATTTTCTGATGCGTAATGTGTTTATGTGCATGTTTTGTATTTTAGTGTGTAAAACAACTTAGCTCATCTTTGTCATATATATTTGTATATTTTCTTTAAGTTTTATTTCCTTTAGTTAATTTCCTTTGTGTTTTAACTCACTTGCACTTTATTTAATATTTCACTTTTCATTTCTTACTTTTGTCACTTTATTTTTATAACCATTTATTTATTCACTTATTTTATTACTTCATCTTGTAATCTATTATTCAGACCTTCAATTTAATTAAACAAACAAGGGCTTCGTACAATAACTATATCTGGCACTATAGCCCTAAGTCTCCGTCTTGGTCCGTCTTGAAGCCTCATTCTTTTAATTAAAGTTAAATTAAATTCTTAATCTTTTTCAATGTAAATTTCTAGAAATGTGAAATATAATTAACTGCAATATAATTAACTGCATCTTCAGAGAGATATTATAATTTATTAATATTTAAACTCTTTTTAACCGAGATTTTAACGAAAAGATGAACTAAGTATGTTTAACGTTATTGTGTTTAACATGGATATTTGTGTTTGTGTTAATATTTTCTTATAAACATTATATTTATCTTTTGTTATCACGAAGGGATATTTAGTGACGAAGTTGGTTCGTCACATTGGTTTTTAAATTTTTAATTTTAATACAAATTTTAATAAATTTAAATTTTTCTAAATAGCAACATAAGCATTTCTCGGATTTGTCTCCCCGATGGGAGATTTCAATGAATTTACAGATATCGGACATTGACGATAGGATTTCCCGTGACCAATAAAGCGCATTTCTCTCTCTCTCTCTGAATACTCCTGTCGAAAGGAAAAATTCGTACCGCGTTGTCACGGCGGTTAGATTCACATCAGCTTCCGCTTGTGCTTAATGTACTATTAAATGTAACCATTGTGTTCACCGTCCATCGCATTCACAAATTTACTTCCTTTTTGGTCCATGGTCCGAAATCTCCCCTCTTTGCAAGGAAGAGAAAAAAACGTGGCGAGGAAAATAAAAATGAATCTACTCGTGTGTCGAACGTCCCTAAAAATAAATTCGAAAATAATGCGATTCACCCCGTCTATGTTCTTTTTCGATTCGGTCAAGTGTGTGTGTGTGTGCACTGAACTCACTTAGCAAAAAAATTATTTTTTACCTCACGGTACATTTTTTTTTCAAATCAACTATATATGTTCGACTTGTGTTAGATTTCGTAATTTCTAAAATGAAATATTAGGTGTTTCATCTACGCACTTTAACCTTTTTTTTGTCGCAACAACACTTTCAGAGAGTACACTCTCTCTCTCTCTTTGAAATGTAGATATTTTTATGTGCATAAATTTCGAAAAATATATTATATTTCACTGCGAGTGTTTACTATATGGTAGCTCTGAAATTTTGTCTACCTTTTATAGTGACTTTATACTGTCAGTTTCCTGTGTGATAACCCCGTATCAAACATTATGCGTGAAGGGCTACTCATGGAGATTTCACAATAGTTTCACAATGACTTGGACAACATTATGAATTAGGCTCGGTTACGCGTTTATTGCTGATTCCGGTACTATTGCATTGGTGTACGAACAAAAATTTTCCATCTCTTGGCAAATTGAAGAATGAAATTTTTCCCATATTCACAAACTCCGCCAATGCGGAGATGCGAAGTATTAGCATTGGTTAGCTTTATGGGGCGTTCAGTTCCGGCCCCACGCTCGCATGGCAGATCAATAAAATCTGTCTGTCTGGAAAAGTCATCCCAAATTGACTATGGCTATTTCCAAATTTGCCCGATAAATTTTCATCCTTTTATTTTTTTCTTTTTCTCAACAAATTTTACGGTAGAAAAGGATTTCGAAAAATCGTATTTCCATTATACTATATAAACATCCGTATCTTACCATATTTATGTAGTATTTTTGGCTCTCAAGATTTTATTATCTATTTTCAAAACTATATCAGACGGAGGTTGATATTTAAAATTCAATTTCTCATTATAAAAAAATTGTGTCACGCTCCGAAGAAAGGTGCCTAAGAAGCGAAAAATTTGAGGTTATGTTTTTAATTTTTTAAGTGGAAATACAGAAAGAAAATCAATTATTAATTAAAAATTATTAATCTTCAATTCTTCATTATATCCGAAATATTCATTAAAAATTTGTTTCAAATTCAAATAATTAAAAATAAACTTTTAATCAAGAGAAATCCAACACAACCTTAACCTGTAATTCGTTTGCTTCTTAGGTAACTTTCATTTTTAGCGCGTCACAATTATTTTTCTTCATTATATCACTTTTCTAGAGTTCCACATAATTTTTTTTAAAGTCTAGTATTTTTTATATCAAATGTTTGATTTGTTGCAATTTTTCCCCAAATTGTAGAATACTTTTACAAAATTTAATAAACATTTTCTTTTAGTGTAGTATTATTTTTATTTCTCAAATACTTCAAAAATATGTTTATTAACCTAAAAAAGATATTAATGTTATTATAATATTTATTATTTGCTTTGTTTCTAAAAAAGTAGCTCTTTGTAACAAATATTTTAGATAACTAACAAATGTAAATCCTACGACATATTTTCCTATTTTTAATATGAAAAACTTAATTGCTTGACAAAATTTTGACTTCTTCCCCGACCCAAAAGAATATTCAGCCTCACTTTAAAAATAATTAAATTCTCCAAAACATGTTCCATTACATTTATTTACGAATTTCTTTAATTGTAAAATTATTCGAAAACATCAATAACTTCATTTCTAAATAAATATTTAATCATTATTATTTTCCCACAGGAATCAATTATAATTGATTTCTACTAAAAATAATTATTTTTAGTAATTTCCGTAAAAAGTTCTTTGAGAATTTTAAAATCCATTTGTTTACAAATCAATTTTACGAAATTTGAATTATTCAGAAATTCTTCAAGAAGAAAGCTCTTTAAAAAATAAATACTTTAAATAATTTCGGAAAAAAATGGAATTACACTTTTTTAAAATAATTAATTCTGAAAAATTGTTACTTTTAAGTATGAAAAATACAAATTTTCAAAGAATTTGATTTGAAATCTTTTTAAAATTTAATTAATTCTTAAAATTCATGCTATAATGCTTTTAATATTCATTATTATTTAAAAGTTTAACTGAAATTCATTTTTAAATAATATTTTATTAGAGAATTCAATAATTTAAATACAAAAATAAATAATTTATTGAATAATTGCAACTTTTAAAATTGACTTCTTATAAAGAATCTTATCAAAGCGTTTTAAATATTTGATTTCTTTTAATGAATTTTTATAAAATTTAGAAGAAAAATTACATTTTTCGATGAATTCAATTAAAATTGCATTAAAAATAATTGAAACTCCGCGATGAGTATTATTTATGAAAATAATTGAATTCCTAAAAAGAATGTTATTATTTACGAAAGTAATTAAATTATTGCAAAGAAATCTATAAAAATTTTGTAAATATTTGATTTCATATGAAATTAAGGAAAAATTTTTGAAAATAATTGAAATTTTGGAGAGAATATAAAAAAATTTTTGAACATAATTGAATTTCTGCAAAGAATTTTATTACCTTTGAAAATATTCGAATTTATGGAATCAGTTATAATTTTTCCAAAATTCAATTTATTATTTGGAGGCTTAAAAATGAATTTTTGTGCAAAGTTAGCAAAACAGTTAAAATTTTTGGTCAGAAATTTTATTAATTTTTATGTTATTTGCAACAGAAATTTGTCATAACAAAGAGATTAAATCATTCGTAAAGTAAAACTGAAGTAACATTTTAAAAACCTTTACACGGTAAATCCGTTAGGTATTAAAATAACACCAAAATGGATTAAAATAACACTAAATTGGATTACTTTAATCCTTTTTGGTGTTATTTTAATACCTAACGATTTACCGTGTAATTAATTCATTTTTTGAAGGCACAAATATGAATTTTTATGCAAATAAGTTAGCAAAGCAGTGGTAAATTTTGTAAATTTCAATTTTTAACAAAATTCATTTTCCTTACTAATCGAAACAATAGACACAAGTTATATTTTGAATTAGGATACAAAAATTTTCTAGTTACTTTTCTAATTCAAAACCTTTGAAAATATTGTTTTGTGAAAAAGAAATTGTTTTTTATACACTTGCAGCATCGACGTCAACTTCAGGCACTTCGTCTTTATAGAATTAAATGTGACGCGAATACTTTAAGGTTATGTTAGTGTTACTTTTATAATGATTAATAGTTTCTTTTTACTTTTTGCAAATTAAAATAATTATTTATTAAATGTTGCAGTTATAATGAAAACTTAAATATTAATGATTCTCATTGACAGTTGGTAATTTTGTTGTATTTTTATTTAAAAGAAAGCTAACATAACCTATAATTTTTTGCTTCTAAGGTCCCTTTCTTCAGATCGCGTCACAAATATTCTGATAAATTGTATTTATTAATTGTTGTGTACACTGCTTCATTATTTAATACGTCATTGTTTTACAACATTGTGCAGAAATTCGTTTTTTTGTAAATGTTTTTCTATCTTAACGCAATCGGAGCGTAATTATTAATCTATAATGCATTAATTGTTTTCTCGACGTCGGGTTTAAGTGAGATGTTATGTTCGGTTTCTGGCAAAGTATGAACTGTAACAGTTTGGGTGTTGCACGGGAAGATAAATTACCCTTTGAGTCCTTTATAGATGTGTATTTGTGTATATACACACGAAAGGTAGCGAAGCAAAAGAGGTCAAGGGGTGTATTTTTTTGTAGTACTTTTTTTGCTCCTGAATTTTATATAGATGAGCTAATATAAAAATAAACTGCTCCTAAAGTTTTATACTCGTTTCTATTTTCCCTAATAATTTTAATATAGCGATTATTACTATTTTTTACACTTATATTTGTAACTATTCCAATTTCTTTATTTGGGAAAAAATTGGTGTAGGTATGGACTTTTGTTAATACACATAAATTTTTTTTACGTGTATTATTTTATTAAATTTTTTTTATTATATTTCTTCTTTATTGTTTGCCGAAAAGAATTTTAATTCTGTTATAAAAGCTACACAAAAAGCAAATTTTTATTCACCAAAAAAAGAAACCGGTTAAAAGATTTCACTTTGAACAGAGTAGCAGATTTTATAGGGATTTTATAACGTGCGGGTAAAAAAGTTTCTTCTTTTAGAAGACAAAAAAAAGGGTCTCTCTCGCGAAATGAGATTTAGCTGGTACTCAGTTCTCAGCCACGAAAGAGCCAAGTTAGTTTTATTTTACAATCCATCGGCTACCAAGATGCAGAGGGTGTTCCACCCCAATCTTCAATTTATTTTTCTCTCTTTTTCTTGCTCTTTCACTTGCGAAGGGAATATACTTCGGGGTTGGTTCGTTGGTTATACAGAAAAAGAGGGGGTGGTCAGACCGGCTGTCAACTACTGTTTTAAAAGTTTGCGACAGCCTACAAATTGACTCGCTCAGTTCTCTTTAAAAGCACCGTCAACCAACCATGGCTCCTTTTTTTTCACCCCTTCAATTCTCCCCGTTCTTTAATTCCAATATAGTGAACTGCATATCACGTCCGAATGTTCGAGTGTATATCTATGAATTTTGAACGATATTCGAATAGATTAGAAATTCGATAGATCGAAAAGATTTTGATATTCGAATTGAGAATAGAAGGAAGAACTCCCTTGATGAAGTACGATTTTAGTGTGATTGAAATCGACTGTTTTCTATCACACTGGCATTCCAGTGTGATCAATGAATCAAATTTGACAGTTTGAGGTTATGTATTTTGTTTTTTTTTTTGTTGTTGTGATCAATGAATAAAATTTGACAGTTTGAGGTTATGTATTTTGTTTTTTTGTTGTCAGCGCTCGGACTGTTTTGTGGCCACTTTCGAAATTACTTTTTACTCGTATTTAACTAATACAACGGGGTCGATTTTGACATTTTACATGAAATAATTTCTAAATTCGCAAGAAAATATTTAAAAATCCTAAAATATAGCATGATAATTAATATTTAAATTAATTTGTGAAAAAGAAAATACTACGAACCAGTCACATTCAGTAGAAAATAATATTGCTTAAAATTTTGAGATATTCATAATTCATAAGCAAAGTTTGAAAGCAATAATCTCACTTTATTTTGTCACATAATATTTTATTAAAACATGTTTAATTAATTGTATTCTCAGTTAATCAAGATTTTAAATTAAAAGTAGTTTATAATTATTATTTTTTCGTTGCAGTGTGTCTCCTACAACATAATTATTTAATATTTTCAGATTGGTAAACAAGAGACAAAACATAACCTTAAAACTATTCGTTTTCGATTAATCCTTACTTTTCTTGAGAAGGAAACTGTATTTTCACTTGAAATTTTAATTAAATATTTAGAGTAGATATTTTTTAACTTTTTATTCAAGTAAATAATGTTTTTCGATATGAAAACAATTCTTTTATTTTGCCAGGTGCATTTACTTATGTGATTTATTCTATACTGAATATATTAACTATTTGGAGCGTATTGCATTTTCTAATTTCTTAAAACATGCGAATAAACAAACTGAAACAATTTTTAGCCCCCCTAATTAACTTTATTCAACTTTTTATAGAAAAAATAATTAAAAAGAAGTCTGAAACTTGTGTTTTTGTTAAAATTTGACCCCGTTGTCAACCACTCAACCGCTATGTTACTGACGTCATGATTTCAGATCTCGATTTACAATAGTAAAAACTATGTTCGACTGTCGGTAAAGAAAATTCAATTTAGTTTCGGAAATTGACCACTTGAATTGTATTGTCGCGTGTTTAGGTAATTTGTCAAAAACGTCAGCAATATAAAAAACTAACCTAAAATCTGTCAGATGCTTGAGGATTAAAAATATTACAAAATGTGAGAAAAGTATATAAAGAATACAACTATATTAAATTCAGTGAATCGATTGAAAATTTCCGTAGGCGACGTTATCATTATTATAAAAACAAATCGATTCCAAATGAAATTGATGAGTTTCAATTTAGAGAGAAAATATGTTGGTCCAGATTCAAATTTGCCAAAGTTTAAAAGTATTTCGGCATAAAAGACGATCATTTCTCATGCAGGCACGCGCCGTCGAGCATGCTTTGATACACACTGTTAGACTCATCCCTCCGATTTTTTGATAAATTGGAAGATTTTACTTTACTATTTTTACAATTCTAAAAGCCAATCGTCATATACCAGAGAAAATTCTCAGCTTTTAACATGAATATCCACTTTTTTCTCAAAAAAAAAAAAAAAATCTTTATTATGCCGTTCAATATAATCCAATAAATCACAGGCAAAAGCTCATGAATTCGTTCTATTCTTTGTTAAAATATTTCAATTTTTCAAAAACTTGTTTAACTTTCTTATCTGTGTGAATAAACTTAGTATATAGAAAGGAACGAAACTGTCGAAAAGAAATAAATTACGATATTAATTTGAAAGAAAGATATTACGATATTACTTAAAATAAAGTATTCGGTTTTTTTATAGAGACGGTTTATTTTCTAATGTTTTCTAATAAGTCAGCTTGAGTCAGCTACGGACTGCAAACAAGTGGTGTTTAGAAATCTGGGGGGAAATTTGGAGAAATTATTTGTGACGCGATCTGAAGAAAGGGACCTTAGAAGCAAAAAATTGTAGGTTATGTTTGCAATTTTTGAAATGAAAATACAAAAAGAGAATCAACTGACAATATAAATTATTGATGATTAAGTTTTCATTATAACTGAAATATTTAATAAATACTGATTTTAATTTGTAAAAAGTAGAAAGAAACTTTTAATCAACAAATAGGTAAGATTAACATAACCTTAAAGTGATTTGCTTCTAAGGTCCCTTTCATCAGATCGCGTCACACTTGTGGTTGCATATAATAATAAATCCCAAAAAAATATACATAAAGAGTAATATAAATTTGTCTATCCTCTCAATAACATGTAATTTTTCTACAAACAATAAATTAGTTGTACATTATACAGTCAGTTATAAAATCTGTTTCGTCTTATTAATGAGTCTACAAAAATGATACAATTATACAATTTTTATTTAAAAGTTTGTCGTTTATATCTCTTCGTATTTTGCTGGTATCATTTCCTTTGGCAAATTCATATAGTTTTGTTCAGCTAAATATGATGGCGATTTTGGTAAATTAAAACCTTGTTCTACTTCGTGAGATCTTGTTATCGTTGAAATGTGAGTGGATCGTTGCGGATAATCAAGCCAATGTTTTCTAGCCGACCTGACGATTATTAAAAAATAAGCGCTTAACACTAGAAAAAGTAAAATTTAAAAATATTTTTAATTAGTAATAATAAAATACAGTCAGGCTTCGCACTTATCTACTAAAACCTATACTATTTACTATACTTTTTTTCGCTATGCTACTATTTGGGTACTTTTTTTAGATTTTAGCCACTAAAAGCTACTATTTCTTATTTTTTTTTAGAATTTCCACTACTTTAAATTCTCTAATACTAGAAATCAAGAAAATATTCTTAAAAAATAATCAAATTCTTTAAAACGATTTAATTATTTTCGAAAAGTATTCGAAATTCAATTATTTGTAATATTTACTGTAATTCCATGAAGTTTCGCAAAAGAATTACGTTATTTAAAAATAGTTGATAAAGTTCATTCAAATTTTCAATTATTTTCATAAATAATAAAATCCATCACAGGAATTCGATTAACTTAGAATGGTACGTTAAAAAAAATTGCGAAAAAATCAATTTAACAAAATTTCTATTTTCTAAATTCGATTAAAAAATTTGATTATTTACGTAAATAATTCTTCGAAGTAATTCAATTATGGCGATAAAAAACGAAATTATTCCTGAAAATTCAATTATTTTGAGGTATTTTAATAAAATTCTTTGCAAAATTCAATTATTGTCACAAATAACAATATTCATCACAAGAATTCAATTATTTTGAAAAGTAATAAATTTCTTCTTGGAAAATGCAATTATTTAAAAATATTGTAATAAAATCGTTCTGAAGATTTCAATTATTTTCAAAAATAACAAAATTTCTTACAGAAATTCAATTTCAATTACTATTAATACTATTATAAATTAATCAATCCAGAAATTTAATTATTTTGACAAAGTTTTAATGCAATTCTTCCTGAAAATTCAATTATTTACATAAATAATTCTTTGAATTTATTTAATTATGGCGGTAAATAACGAATTATTCCTGAAAATTCAATTATTTTGAGGCATTTTAATAAAATTTTTTGAAAAATTCAATTATTTTCATAAATAACAATAATCATTAAAAGGATTCAATTATTTTGAAAAGTAATAAATTTCTTCTTGAAAATTGCAAATATTTAAAAATATTGTAATAAAATCGTTCTGAAGAATTCAATAATTTTTAAAAATAAAAAATTTTTTCACAGAAATTCAATTCATTTAAAACATTTAAATAAAATTTTTCTTAATAATTCACTATTTTTATAAACAATAAAATTCTTCGCAGGAATTCAATTATTTTTGAAATTTTTTATAAAATTCTTAGAAACTATTTAATTATTTCCATAAATAATGACACAGAAAAAAAGAAGTGTTGTTTCAACACTAAAAGTAGTGTTAAAACAACACGCAACATTTTTAACCAAAACAAGGTGATTTTAACCTAAATTTTGTGTTAAATTAACTCCATGAGTGTGTTAAAATTAATGCACATTTTTAATGTCTGTTAAAACAACACCATCTTGAAAACTACACGCAACAAATTTAACACTTATTTTTTTGTGTGGAAACTCATCAAAAAGTTTCAATTTTGTTAAATACTATTTTAAATTAATTAATCAAAAAATTCAATTACTTTCGAAAATGACATTTTTTACAAGAATTGAATTATTTAAAATAAAATTTTTATAATATTTACTATATTTTAAAAAACTTAATTATTTAAAAATAATGTTTATAAAAATGTTTGAAAAGAATTTAATTATTTTCAAAAATAACAAAATTTTTCACCGAAATTCAATTTTTTAATAATGTTTTAATAAAATTTTTTGCAATAATTCAATTATTTTTATAAATAAATAAATAAAATTCTTCTTAGAAAATAACTTTAATAATTTTCATAAAATTCTTAGCAACTATTCTATTATTTTCGCATAAATAATAAATTTTATCGAATTTTACAGGAATTGTACTAAAAAATGTAATTATTCTGAAAAATTTAATTTCCATTTCTCGAAAAAGTCAATTATTTAAAAAAATGTTTCTTTAAAATTTTCTGAAAAAATTAAATTATTTACAAAAATATTAGAATTTTTTTCAGAGGAATTAAATTAATTTCAAATGTTCTAATAAAACTGTTTTGAAAGAAACGATTTACTTATTTTAAATATAATTTTTATTCAATTTTCCTGAAATAATGAAATTAATCTTTTAGATTTAAATAAAATTCTTTTCAAAAATTCAATTACTTCCATATAAATAATTATTTGAAGTGGTTCAATTATGGCGAAAAATAACGAATTTATTCCTGAAAATTCAATTATTTTGAAGAATTTTAATAAAATTTTTTGCAAAATTTAATTATTTTTATAAATAACAATATTCATCACAAGAATTCAATTATTTTGAAGAGTAATAAATTTCTTCTAGGAAATTCCATTATTTAAAAAAAAATTCTAATAAAATTGTTCGCAAGAATTTAATTATTTTCATATATATAATACAATGCTTTTTGGGAATTCAATTATTTTCAAAAAAATTAAATAAAATACTACACAGACATTTAATTATTGTGAAAAATTTAAATAAAATTCGTTGTTTAATTTAATTATTTTTAAAAAGTTTTTGCAATTTAATGATTTTTAATGTTTGCTATTTTAATGAAATTTCTAAACAGAATTCGACTATTTAAAAAATTTCATCTAAAAATCTTCGCGAGAATTCAATTCTTTACAAAAATAATACAAATTTCTCATGAATTCAATTCTTAATAATTAGAATTTGCATAAAATTAGTCGAAAGCAATTATTTATTTAAAAATTTCCATAAAATTCTTCGCAAGAAATAAATTATATTTATAAATATTTAAATTCTTTCACGAATAATAAAATTCGTTACATGAATTCAATTTATTTGCAAGATAAGAAAGAAGTATTTTTTATGAAAATTAGCAAAGAGACAGGAAAATAAAATATAGAATGTAACTTTTGTCAGTTTTGTGAAGTGTCTAAAATTATTTTTTTTGTCAAGATTAATTTTTCCATAGCTACTTTTTTACTACTAATTTTAGTTTGAAAGGTACTTTTTGCTACTTTTTTAAAATTAATTATCGAGTGCAAAGTCTGTAATACTAATTAGTTCTATTTACCTATTTTGATAATTTGTTATTATACATTTTTTTTCTAGATTTGATTAATTTTTTTAAAACTATTTTTTTAATATTTCAGAAATATTTGAATTTACAATGTAAAAAATATTTTAAAAAGTTTCAAATATAGTAAGAAAAAGTTCATTAGCAGAAAGTCATTAGATTATCAAAAGAATTTTTTTCTAGATTTCTGGGCTTAAATTAATTTCATAAAGTTTGAGATTTTCATTTTTTTGTTTATAGAAATAATTCAATTGATCTAAGCATCAATTTTAAGAAAATTGTAAATCAATTTAAAATTGACTTGGTTCGAATTTCAATGAATCTTAATTTTCATTACTTGAAGTATTTTTTCTTTGGAATTGTGATATATCGACAGAAGTATGAATTTCTTCTTCTAGTAGTAAAACTCTTTTACTACTTTTTTAACAAGTCTTTTTGCTTGGTAAATTTAAATAAGTTTTCTCCTGTCCTTTTAATTTATACTTACACAAGTAAGAACTAGATAATGGCATGCTCCAATCGGATTTTTTGAAAAATTTTAAATCCGAATTAAGTAAATTCATAACAATAGCAAAACTTTGGTCCATTATGCTTATTATTTGTAGGTAAATCCAAAATGTAAGGAAATTTGGTCTTTTCTGTAACAATAGTAACATTACTGAAATATCAAAAAGTGCGCACACGGAAAATCGTTAGGTATTAAAATAACACCAAAAAGGATTAAAATAATCCAATTTAGTGTTATTTTAATCCATTTTGGTGTTATTTTAATACCTAACGATTTACCGTGCATACAACATTCTTTGTTGCATTGTCATAAAAATTACATTCGTTCGACTGAACTTTATTTTAATCTATTTTCAAACAATTTGTTATCAAACGATGTCACAATTAAACAATCTTATCGAAATAAATAGTTCAAAAAATTAAATACATTAGATTATAAAAATTCAATAATTCCATATATTCTTTCTAATTTCTTATATTTTATATAATTAAAAATGTATTTTATTTTTATTTACATTTTTAGAAGATTAGGAAACTTAATAATTGAGAAAAAAATAATAAATTTAATATTTAAAATTAAATTTTATTATTAAAAATTAAAAATTAAAAATTAAAAATTAAAAATAAAACATTTAACACTTAACATTTTTTATTAATGGCCTTCGATTAATTTACTCACCGATATAGAAGCTAAACATAACATTGTGTTTGCTACAAAAGAACATCCAGCGTAAAAAAGAACACAACATAAGAGTATTTTGGCTGCAAAAAAATTTAGAATAATTTCCTTTAATATATTATTTCTTGATTTGATATATAACTAAAATTAAAATGCCAACTTTTTACCTTGATAAGTTTTATGAACATTTTTCACGAAATAAGTCCAATTCAATCCGAAAAGTGTCCAAGATTCTACGGTAAGTGAAAACTTGTCGGGCTCTTCTGCCGAGAGAAAGTCAGTCACTAATATATTTATCATCAAAATTGAAACTGTCTGTAAAGTGAAGCCAAAAGGGAGAACCAAAACAAATTTTATTTTAAGGGACAAATTTAAAATTAAAAACAAAAAAAATTATACGGTTTCAAGCACTATTTTTTAAATACTAAAAATGGGAAATAATAGCGAGTGAGAAAAACAATTAAAAAAAAATCTCTACTGTCACTTTTGAGTGGATTGCAAAACACTCACAATACTTTAGAATAAAAGCAAATATCATTTTTATTTTAATACATGAAAAAATTTTCAAATTTGTTGCATTTAAAAATATTATTTAAAAGAGAAGGTAAAATTTATTTTCCACATTTTATGGAAATTTTTGAAATCATTTTTCTACTAGTGGAGAAATTTAAACTAGTGGAGAAATTTGTTATATTAAAAATATTATTTAAAGGAGAATGTAACATTTATTTTTCACATTCTATGAAAATTTTTGAAACATTTTTTCACTTTAAAGATAAAAAAAAAATATACTCACAATTCCAAATGAGCCGACAAGTTTAGTGGCTAGAGAATAACTAATGCACAATTGATACATAATAAACTTATCAGTCAATATTTTACTTAAGAGATATTGGGGAAAATAATAATTTATATATACACTTTTAGGTACGTTTGTTGCTAAAATGTAAAATTTATTGTTATAAAACCAAGTTAGATTATCAAAATATTAATTATTATATACTTATTAAGGAATGAACACACGCGTTCAGTAAATAAATGTAAATAAATTCAGAGCTGTCACAAGTAGTTTTGTGACCCTTCTTTATAAATGTATACACACAATATTGAAATTTTCGTGTTACGTAAAATCTTTATTGAAAAACACTTGTGATAACAAAATGTAAAACTGTTCTCTTTTCTATTAATTGCAAGTGTATTATTTCATTTTATCCACTACATTCTGTGCGTAGTTACGAAAAAAAATTATGTCTGTACAAAAAAATTGGAATTTATCTTTATTTTTATAGCCCAAGCAGTTGTCTTTTCGTTGAGTCTTATTCATATTTCGCGAATGTAGGAAAAAATAATTTAAAATCGTATATTCGGAAAAAATTTCTTTCGATTTTCTTTCTAATTTAATAAATATATAAAATATTTATAAATTTTTTTTTTATAAAAATATAAAATTAAATTTATTTACATGGAGCGCGATAGTATTATTATTATTATTAAATGTATATTAAATAATATTATGTATATTAAATAATATTAATATTAAAATTTATTAAATAATATTATGTATATTAAATAATATTAATATTAAAATTTATTAAATAATATTATGTATATTAAATAATATTAATATTAAAATTTATTAAATAATATTATGTGTATTAAATAATATTAATATTAAAATATATTAAATTTTGTAAAAGTATTTAACAAATTGTTGGGAAAAAAGTGCGACAAGGCAAAATTTGGATATAAAAAATACTAAACATTACAAAAAAATTATGTGAAATTAAGGAAAGTTATATTAAAATTGAATTAAAATTCTTTATATTTGATATAATTATATACTAAATTTCGCATAAGACTTTTGAAAACTAAATTAATTTACATTTTTATTTCAAAAAACTTTGTTACATTAAAATATGTTTATTTATTTAAAATATTTACCTAAATAAAATTGAAATAATAATATAAAATATTATTATTATTATTATTATTATTATATTTTTTATTTTCTTTACTTCTTTTCAAGAATTTCTTTGAATTTTTTTAAAGTAATGGAGTTTCTTTAAAAATTAAAAAATGAAAATTTTTAATGTAATTGGATTTTATGAAGAAGAATTTTATTACAATTCCATTAAAAATAATTGAATTCAAGGAAAGAATTTTATTACTATTACTATTTAGAAATGTTGAAAATTAATACTGAAAAATTAAAATTTTATTATTTTGTAATATTTGTATTATTTTTGGAATTTTCAAAAATATTGAAAATAATTGTATTTTAAAAAATTAGAACCTATAATAATTCAGAGAATTACTATTTTCAAAACTATTTTAATATTATTTTAAAAACCTATTTTTTTTTCATTTTCAATTTTATTGAATTTACACTCGAAGATTATTCATTAAAATTTTCGAGAATTTAATATTATTTCCAAAGTTTTTAATTAAAATTCTTGAAAAGATAATTTTCAAAAATGTCAATAAAATCCTTGAAAATTTAATTTTCAAAAATGTTTAAAAAATACTTGAAAAGATGATTTAATTTGAATTAAATTTTACAAAATCTCAATGATTTCATTTCTTTTAATTTTATATTTGAAAAATTTAATTAGAAAAATTTTTCTTTCCAAATATTTTCAGTTTTAAAATTAATGTATTGAAAATCTTCGAATTATTGCACAGAATTTTATCAAAAACTTTAATAATAATAAAATTCTTTCTAAAAATGTTATTAAATTCTCTTGAAGAATCTTATTAAAATTTTTAAAAATCCTAATTAAATTCTATGGAAGAATTTCTTTGAATTTTTTTTTAACTAATAGAGTTTCATTAAAAATTTTAATTTGATAATTTTGAAAGCAGTTGGATTTTATGAAGATGAATTTTATTAAAATTGTATTAAAAATAATTGAATTGTTCTAAAGAATTTATTAAAATTTTAGAAAATAAATTCATTTTATGTTAATTTTTGAAGATTAAGATTCTTTCGAGAAATTCTATTAAAATTGTTTTGAAAATAATGAAATTTCTGCAAAGAATTTTACTATTTATAAAAATAATTGAAATGTTTCGAAGAATTTATTAAAATTTTGAAAAATAATTAAATTTTTGTGAAGAATTGTATAAAAATAATTGAAATGTTTCGAAGAATTTATTAAAATTTTGAAAAATAATTAAATTTTTGTGAAAAATTTTATAAAAATAATTGAAATGTTTCGAAGAATTTATTAAAATTTTAAAAAATAATTGAATTTTTATGAAGAATTTTATAAAAATAATTGAAAATAATGAAATTTTGTTTCATTTTTATAAATATTTTGGCAATAATTGAATTATTTTGAAAGAATTTAAAATTCTTGTTGAAATAGAATTTTATGGAAATTTTTTTAAATAATTAAATTCTTTCGGGGAATTTTTGTTTAAATTGGATTTAAAATAATTTAATTCCTCCAAAGAATTGTAGTATTTATAAAAATAATTGAATTGTTTCGAATAATTTATTAAAATTTTAGGAATTAAAGAAAATTTATCAAAATATTTTTAAATATTTAAATTCATCCGACGAATTTAATTAAAATTGTTTTGAAAATAATTGAATTCCTGAAAAGATTTTTACTATTTTTATAACATTAATTGAATTCTTGCGAAGAATTTTACTTTATTTATAAGAATAATTGAATTATTTTGAAGGGTTTATTTAAATTTCACAAAATAATTGTATTTTTTCGAAGTGTTTTTTATTTTTTTTATTTAAAAAAAATTTTTTTTTCAAATATTTCTAAAAATTGATCTCTTTGGAGGAATTCAATTAAAATTGTTTTAAAAATAATTGAATTGTTTAGAAGGATTTATTAAAATTTTAGAAAATTATTGAATTTTTACGTAAAATTTTATTAAAAGTTTTAATAATAACTAATAATTAATTAAATAACTAATTAATAATTAATTAAATAACTAATTAATAATTAATTAAATAACTAATTATTAATGAATTAATTAATAAGTAATAATTAATTTTGTACTTAAAAAGTGATTTTTTCAAATTTTGACTATAAAATTATTTTAAAAATTTATATTTGAAAAAAAAATTTTGTAATTCGCTTAACAACAATAAATTAAATAACAATTTTCACGCGCGTAACATTTGTTATAGTTAAAAAAATAAAGAAGAATTTGTTTCTTCACTTAAAATTTCAATTTGAATTTTCGAACACCAAGAACACAGGAAAGGAGCGCATGCGCAGAATCGACTTCCTCTGCGCATTGATTTCCCGCAGAGAACTTCACACACGTGTTGTAATTCTCGTTCCTTCAACATTGAAAGGTTATGTTTATATATCAAAAGTGAGTGTTGTGCTAGTGTTTCCTTGTTAATATTCAATAATTTATTCTTTCGTTTCAAGTGAATATTTCAAAAATTGTTACAAATGACTATCCCGGAAATGGATATTTGTTTAAATATAACTACAAACGTGGTGAACACTACAAACGTAAGTAACCTCAAATTATACTCCACTTTTGACAAAATACAATTTTTCATTGAAATTCTCGCTACTTTTTGCTCTAGGATAATAAAAAAAAGAAAGATACTTCTTCTCAAAAAAATGCCAAAAAGCCAAAAAGAGAAAAATTAACAAAAACAAATCGTTCATTACAACAATCAGATGGTTTGGTAAACAAACCAAAAACGAGAATTAAACAAAAATCACTTGCTGCAATTGTTGCTAAACAAGTAGGTCATAATTTAAGTAAAAAGAAAGTTAATTTTTCGCTTGACAAAAATACTCACGATAATGTTAATTCATTAAAAAACAATAAGAACGTTACCTCTCAATCAGATGACAGCAAAGAAAAATTAGATTCACGAAATATTGTACAATTTGTTAAGAATGAAAATGAAATTAAAGCCACGGTGGTAAGAAAAAGAAATGTCAATTTAAATAGTGAGAAGAAATCTCTAAGTTCTGTTTTTTCAACGAATTCAGAAAAAGTAGATAACGATGATAGTTCGATATTTAAATTTGGTAATTTATCAAAACATAACAATGACGATTTGCAAATTTCGGCTTCGAATTTTAAAGAAAAGGATTGTTGGAAAAATAAAAAGAATTTTCACGAACAGAAAGAATTAAAATTTGACTTTAAGAGAAATAGACAACAAAGTGACAGACAGAATAAAAAATTCAAGGGCAAAGACGAAAATGTAATGAACAAACCAAGTGGTAAAATTTCTTCTCTTTTTGGTAATAATCCAGAAGTACCAAATATTGGACAAAGATATGTAAAGCCAGTTCAAGAAAATGTCTTTTCTGGTATAAATTTTAGTGATCTCGACATTCATCCATATTCGGTTTGTATTTTTCCTTATTTTAATGGTAACTTTTTTAAAAAATTAATTTTTTTTTGTTTTTAATGATTACTGTTTTATTTTTAATATAAATGGTGGTTAATAAATTACGTATCACTTCAAGTAATACGAATTACCTTTTATATTCTCATCGCAATGAGAATATTTTTTCTTGATTACTTTTTATTTTTATAAAATTATTTTTATTGTTCCACATTTAACAAAATTTCAGTTTTTGAAAAAAATAATCAGTCAATTTTTGTTATAATTATAATTTTATAATTATAATTTTATAGGGTTGACACAGGTCAATGTAGAAGGATTTTGCAAAAAAAAAATTTTTTTTACTCTTGTTATTAACAATAATTTAGTTACTTTTTTAAAAGAAAATAATTAATTTCAGAAAAACTTGTTGGCCGATTTCAATGATTCAACCGACATTTTTTTTGTCTTGAATTCAACTTTCAAATAAAAATTATTTTGTCTAGAGATATTGAATTTTAATAAACAAAAAATTGTTTATTTCTAAAAAATATTTTTAAAAAAATACTTTACTCATAAAATTTTAATTCGAAAAAAATTCGACTTATTCTTTAAACCTCTTGGAATAATATTCTGAAAGGAAAAAAAATGGCAAATATTAAGGAGAAGATAAAAAAAAATTTTTTTAAATATTGCGTACGAAATAATAATTCAATTTTTTCAAAACCCTGGCGTGATGGGAGGTTTTCGTTGCCAGATTCAGATTCGACAAACCAAAAACTACCAGAAATTACTTCTCGGTCTGAGACAAGGGAAATTTTTTTTTTTTTTGCAGGCTTCGGTAATGATTTAAGGTTGCCACGAAACCTGAAAACCTGAAGAACCTAGAAATTTTAGGGAATTTCATAAAAATTGAAAAAACCTATAGATTTAAAAAGAATTTAATAACTGAAATTGAAAAAACCTATAGATTTAAAAAGAATTTAATAACTAAAATTGTTCTGAAATTATTAAAATTTTTTAATATATGTTTAATTAATTAATTTTTTGAAATAATGGATTTATAGAAGAATTTTAGTTGAAAATACGAAAACAAATTAAATTTCTCCAGTAATTTATTTATTTTTAAATGTATATGTTGAAGGATCAAGAAAAAATATTCTTGAACGCAGAGAATGTATATTATACCACTGGATTTTTACACTTTTAATTTGATTACTTGCCATGAATATTAATGATTTTTTACATTAGGTTTCCAATTTAGAGCAAAATATGCAAATAACTAAAATGACCACTGTGCAACAAAAAGGAATTCCCGTGATTCTTTCCGGCAAAGACGTGTTAATCAGATCGCAAACAGGTTCGGGAAAAACTCTCACCTATTCTTTGCCAATTATTGAATTGTTGCAAAAAATTACACCGAAAATAACAAGAAACAGTGGATTGAAGGCACTTATTGTTGTGCCAACAAGAGAACTCGCTTTACAGACTTACGAATGTTTTTTAAAACTAGTAAAAGTAAGTTGACATTTTTATAAAGTTAAGATGGTTTTTTTTTCATGATGGGTTAAAGTATTTTTTTCAAGTGGGAAAAAATAAAGTGAATTTCTTGTAAATTACAGCCTTTTATGTGGATTGTACCTGGATATTTAGTTGGGGGAGAAAAACGAAAAGCTGAAAAGGCACGATTAAGACGTGGATGTAATATTTTAGTAGCCACACCAGGACGATTATTGGATCACATTAAGCATACGGAAGCTTTAAAATTAAACGATGTCTCTTACTTTGTCCTTGATGAAGCTGATCGCATGCTCGATATGGGATACGAAAAAGATATTTCTGGGTAATTTAATAATATTATAAATTAAATTATCAGAGCTCGAAGTAGGTTCGTAAATCCTGAAAAAGTCCGTAACTTTGCTTGAAGTCCGTAAAAGTCCGTTTTTTTAAAAAAAGGCCGCAAAGTCCGTAATTTTATTCAAAAAGGATGAAAAGTTCGTAAATTGTACGATATAATTTGGAGAATTTTAGAGAAATTACAAATCATTGCAGAAATTCAATTATTTTTAAAAGTAATAAAATTCTTCGCAAAAATTCAATTATGTTCAAAAATCTTTTTAAATTCATGTCAAAATTTCAATTTTCTTTAAAAATATTAAAATTCTTCTCCGAAATTCATATATTTAAAAAAAAACTAAAAAACTGTCAACATTTCAATTATCTGTATAAATAAACAGAAAAATTCTTCAACAAAATTCAATTATTTTCAAAAATTTTATTAAAATTCATTAAAAAATTTTAATTAATTTCATAATTAACAATATTTATCACACGAATTCAATTATTTTCTAAAGTAATAAAATTCAATTATTTTCAAAAATTTTAATAAAATCCATTGAAAAATTTCAATTATTTTAAATAAAATCCATTGAAAAATTTCAATTATTTTTAAAAGTAATAATATTTTTCGCAAAAATTAAATATTGTTCAATATCTACGATTTTTATAAAATTTACCAAAAGAATTTAATTATTTTAAAAAAATGTAATAAAATTTTACAAAAATTTTTAATTATTTTCAAAAAATGGAAATTTCACAAGAATTTCATTAATAACAAATTTTTTCAATAAATTTCTTCGCAATCATTCAACTAATTTCATAATTAATAAAATTTGACATGGATTCAATTATTTTTGTAAATAATAAAATTCTTTTCAGGAATTCAATTATTTTCAAAAGAATTTAAATCGAATTCCTCGAAAAACATTCTTAAAAATTTTATTAAAATTCGTCCAAAGAATTTAATTGTTTAAAAATTTGTTGATAACATTTTTAATAGGAATTGAATTCCAAGAAACATTCAATTATTCAATAAATTATTTATTTTTGTATTTAAATAATTGAATTCTGGTACAATTTTCTCATAAACATTGTTTTGAAAATAGATTTCAGTTAAAATCTTAGATTATAATAATTGAATTCTTCATAAAAATTTCATTAAAATTTTATTAAAATTCGTCCAAAGAATTTAATTGTTTAAAAATTTGTTAATAACATTTTTAATAGGAATTGAATTTCAAGGAACATTCAATTATTCAAAAATTATTTATTTTTGTATTTAAATAATTTAATTCTTCTAGAATTTTCTAATAAATATTGATTTAAAAATAGATTTCAGTTAAAATTTTAGATTATAATAATTGAATTCTTTCGAAGAATTTCATTAAAATTTTAAAAATAATTGAATTTGGGAAATTTTTTCAAAATTGTCTTTAAAATAATAGAATTTCTACCAATAAAAGTTTGATCAAAACTTTTGAAAATGTTTAAATTTTTGCTAAAATTCTAATATTTTTTTAAAATAATTGAATTCTTGCGAAGAATTTTATTAAGACTATTGAAAATAATTGATTTCCTGCAAAGATTTTTTTTATTTTACGAAAGTAATTGAATTCTTGGGAAAATTTTTATTAAAATTTCTGGAAGTAATTAAGGATCTGCTAAGAATTTTGTTATTTTTAATTAATGCCAAGAATTTTATTAAATTTTTTAAAAATAATTGAATTCCTGTTAATTTAATACAAGAATTTAATTATTTTTGAAAATTTTAATAAAATTCTTCGCAAGAATTCAATTATTTTCATAAATAATAAAATTCAATGCAGAATTTCAATTATTTTTAATACAATTTTAATCGAATTTCTCTAAAAATGTAATTATTCTTTAAAATTTTATTAAAAATCGTTAACAGAATTTGAGTATTTGATAATTTGTTGATAACAATTTTTTATGGGAATTGATTTTTAAGAAACGTTCAATTCTTCAATAAATTATTTTATTGCGTTTTATTTTTATTTAAATAATTGAATTCTAGTAGAATATTCTAATAAAAATTGAATTTTATTTCATAAAAATGAATTTCAGTTAAAATTTTAGATAATCATTGAATATTAAAAGCAATATATAGTGAATTGAATTTTGTAATTAATTTTTTTGGAAAAGTTTAATTGTCATTTTTTAATACTATTTTAAGTTTTATTTTCTAATATTTATTTAAAAAAAGAATTTTACTAATAATTAAAATTTCATAAAATTAATTATTGTATAGAAATGAATTTGAAAATTGTCAAAGAACTTTTTCTGAAAAATATTAAAAGTAATCGATGTAAAGAAGAATTTTAGATAAAATTTGTGAAAAATAATAATTGAATTGATAATGATTTTAATTATTATAAATTATTTGTATTAACAATAAATATTATTTATTATAAAAGAGGAAGAAATTTTCTACTCGAAGTTATCCATTTCTTCATGTTTTATGGTTATGAAAAATTAAATTTTTAGTTTTAAGTAAATTGTTCTCTTACATTTGATTCGGCCTGATTCTAATTTTTTTCAGTTGGTCCGTAAATGGTCCGTAATTTTTAATTTTTGGTCCGTAAAGTCCGTATTTTTAAATACTTTCACTGCTTCGAGTCCTGAATTATTCTTACTGAATTAATTAGTTTTTTTGAATTGAATTTAATAAACGCTTTAAAAAACGAATCGATTGACCTCTATTCCACTCAAAATTTGCAGCGTTTTCATTTTTTACTACAAATGTAATTAATTAAATTTAAACTATAAAATTAATAATTTTTATTTCTAGAATCGTGAGTGCCTTAAAAATGAGTGCATCAGATCCAAAAGAAACGGGATACGATCCTCTGAAAATGTTGCGTGAAAATAATATAAAGAAATTCAGTGATGATCCGGAAGAAGCAGAAGAGAAAAATGAAGACTTAAAGAATATGGAAGATAAAGAAGAAAATGTTGAGGTTAAAAGAGTTTATAATTCTGAATCAGAAATGGATTCTGAAAATGAGGATTATATTGTAGGAAAAAATAGAAAGGCAACTAAAGAAAAGCAATCAAATTTAATGTCAAAAGATAATCGAGAAAATGTTGACGATTCGCCTGCTGATTTGAGTCAATCAACAAGACAGACAATTTTACTTTCCGCTACTTTAACGCAAGCTGTGGAAAAACTTGCTGGTCTTACTATGAAAAATCCCACTTTTGTCGACGCTGCTAAAGAAAATTTGGAATTATCGGGCGATAATTCCAGCGACATAAATGAAGATCTGATTGTTCCACAAAGTGTTGTTCAAAGTTACATTATCACTCCTCCAAAACTGCGGCTTGTCAGTTTGAGCGCTTTTATCCGGGGGAAATGTTTGGTAAATTTATTCTTTCTGGTTTAATTATTTATTAAAATAAAATTTGTACATTAGTTTTTCATTCACTTCTATTAGTATTTCATTTACTTGTATTAGTATTTCATTCACTTCTATTAGTATTTTTTTATTATGTTAAATTTTTATTGAAAAAAAATTAAATTCTTAACGAAAAAAACCATTTTTAGGCTTCTGGACAGCATAAAATACTTGTATTTATGGCTACACAAGATATGGTTGACTATCATACGGAAATTTTAAATTCAATTTTATCGAAACCAGAAGATGATGACGATGAAGACTCCGACCCACTTGTGGATGTTGAATTTTTCAAACTCCATGGAAGCATGTCTCAAAAAGAAAGAACGGAGGTGTTCAAGACGTTCAAAAAGGCAAACAGTGGCGTCCTATTTTGCACTGTAAGTAAATTTTAACTTTTTTTTTGCATTATACACGGAAAAAATGAATCTAGCTTTAAATATAAATTTAATTATTTTTAAAAATAGTAAAATTCTTTTCAGAAGTTCAATTCTTTTTATTTATTCTTCAAAGAATTAAATTATTTTCAAAAATTTGAATAAAATTCTTTTTTAACAATTTAATTTTTTTCAAAAATAATTTTAATAAAATTCTTCGTAGAAATTTAACGAATTGCAAAAAATTGGCAAAATTCATTTATTTCCAATGTTTACTATTTTAATAAAATTCCCCAAAAGAATTCAATTTAAAACGAATTTTAATAAAATTTGGCACGAGAATTCAATTATTTTCAAAAGTAATAAATTCTTCTCAAAAATCAAATTATTTTCAAAAAATTACAAAAATTTTAGTCAAAATGTCAATTATTTTTAATATTACAATTTTTAATTAAAATTCTACTTTAAATCAATAAATTTAAATTATTTTCGAAAAAGTTCTTTGACAATTTTCAAATTCATTTGTTTACAATATTAGATTTTACAAAATTTTTATTATTCGTAAATTCATTAATTAAATATATGCATGTAAATAAAAACATCTAATTTTATCTCAAATTTTAAATGAAAATTGATTTTTTAAATTAATTATTATCAGAAAATTCTACAAGAACTTAATGATTTAAATACAAAGATTATTGAATAATTCATTTTTTCTTAAAATTCAATTCTGATAAAGAAATTTGTCAACAAATTTTTTAAATAATAGAATTCTTTCGACGAACTTTAATAAAATCCCACAGAATAATTAAAATTGTATTAAAAATAATTGAAATTTTACCAAGAATTTTATTACAAATTTTCAGAAATGTTTGTCGGAGACGAATTTTATTATTTATAAAAGTAATTGAAAATTGACGAGAATTTTTGTAAATTTTTTAGAATAATTGGTTTTTTGCAATGAATTATATTACTTTTAAAAATAATTGAATTCTTGAGACAAATTTTATTAAAATTTCTTTTCAAATAATTGAATTCTTTTGTTAAAATTTTTTGAAACAGTAAACGTTGAAATTAATTTAATTTAGACAAATTGTTTAGAAATAAGATTTTTTTTCAATTAAAATTGAAGATTATATAAAATATTATTAATTAATATCAAGAAAATTTAATTCCTTGAAGAATAAATAAGAAAAAATAATTGATTTTTTGAAAATCCTAATTTCTATATGAAAAAATAATAGTGATTAAATATTTATTTAAAAATGAAGTTCGTGGTGTTTTCGAATAAGTTTCTAATTAATAATAAATGTAATTTTAAAAAGCTGGATAATAGAAATGTTTTTTCAACATTTCGATTAAAAGAAATATCGAGATAATTCTTAAAGGTATTAGTGGTCAGATAAATAGATAAATTAGTCATGGTTAGTAGATTATTTATTTATTTATTTATTATAAACGGGACATCATTCGAATTGTTTCACTGTAAAAAGAAGCATTTTAAAATATATTGTAGTCACTTTTAAGATCTTCGAAATAATTTATAAGTGACTACAATATTTTCTTGAAATAAGAAGTTTTCTTTTTACATTGTTACAGTTTTTATTGTTACATTTTTGTTAATTTAAATCATTTTCAAGTTTTTAAATTTTTTGAATTATGGTTTCAATTAATTGAATGATTTGTTTTTATTTATTTCATTGTTTGTTGATTGTTGTGTATAGGCAATACTTCTTGGTTTACGGTTTATATTCTGCAAAAATACAATGTTTTAAATAATATTACTAATTAATATTATATTTAATAGTATAATTAATATTAATGTAATTATTAACTTTTTAACTGCCATGGCAAAGATTTTGGCCGTCAAATTTCTGCCATGACTGTTAAGGAGTTAATAGTAATATAAATAACAAATTATTGAAATAATATTTTATTAATATCAATTTTATTAATATCAATTGTCCAAGTTTTTCAAGTTTCGTAGCATTAGATTTAGGTAAATATTAAAATCTTTTGAACAGAAATTTTTTAATTATATCTTTAAAAAAATGGTTTCTACATTTTTTTATTGTTATTAATTTGCAACTTACCTGTGAATTTGGTCTTGAAACATAAGATTGTCTCTCATTAGCAGTAACAAATTGTTTTTCGTACCGATAAGTAGGATTAGAATGCTGATTAGTTTCAGTATAATAATGAATTAATCCTAAACCAACCAACATAAGAATACCAAATGTTTGCGCTACTACAGCCATTTTTACTCTTTAACTAACGGCAATGTGATAAAATTTCTAAGAAAATCTTCTTTAAATACACAAAATGTCAGTTCAATTTAGAAATAAAAGGCAAACATTTGTCATGAACGTATTGGACGGGAGGTACTTAAAATATTTTGAAACAAAATTGACGAATTAGAATAAAACACGTTCCTGTACGGTAAATAATTCAATATTTAAGCAAATTAAAATTATTTACAGTGCAGAAATTTTTTTTATTTTTGTTTAGATTGAAAAGAAAGATATTTTTTATTTTAGTTTCGTGTCTTTCTGTTTCGAGAATGTCATTTAAATTTATGTTTAAACCTTTTGAAAGTCGTGAATTGATATCAAAAACTTAAAAGACTCTGCATTCCAAACTTTTTACTTTTTTAAAAAATGATAAACAACTGAGAGATAAATATTTTTTATAATTAATTCGATACGGATGTAAATGATTAAAAATCCAAAATTATTAAAAATTATTAAAAGTTATTAAAAGTTAGTAAAAATGATTAAAAGTTATTAAAAATTATTAAAAATAATTGATTTAGAAGAAGAATCTCATTTAAAAATTCTAGACAATATTTTTCGAATATAAAATAATAATTCTATCACTCCGTCATCTTTAATTGTTATAATTTGTTGAATTTGAAGAAGGTTTAAATTTAAAATTTTGAAAAATTCTTATTCCTGTGGGAAAATAATTAAATATTTATATTTAAAAAGAAGTTTTTGATGTTTTTGAATTTTTTTTTGAGTCTCTAATATTTTTTAGGGTAAATCAGAATATTGTTTAAAGTCAGGGAAAAAGTCAAAAATTTTTTGGGAAATCAGAGAAAAGGCGCGTGAAAGTAAAATAAAATTTTTTGTGGTAACCATGTTTTATTCAGAATACAATAAAATCTTTTTGTTTATATTACTTCTTCCACGAGGAAGAATTGCTGATCGTAAAAGAGAAGTAAAATGATCATCACCCATCTTGTTATTGTGATATTAGCCAATGTGTGTTAAAAAACCAAATCTGTGTATAAATTGTTGCTTAATTTTCTCCTGCAATTTTACAATTATTAAAAATGTTAATAAGTTGTTTAAATTACTTACAATTAGCAGTATACTAAATTGAATATCTTTAAATTGAAAAAAAATTCATTCCTGTTCATATTACCTTTAATGCGATACATTTATCTATTTTTTGTAATCTGTTGCTATGTTTTCTTGAAATATCTAGAATATTATTTTTCAGTTCTAAAATACTCTCTAAATAGCATTTACTATATTTAGGATCATCGTATTTACTTGGAAAATTTATAAAATATTCCTTAAATAATTGCCTGATTACTTCGAATATTTTTTTATTCGCATGCAGTTGTGGTTCACATCTTAATGGCATTAATTTTAATATTTCTGCGGATATATTTTGTGGCTTTGGACTTTTGAATAAAATATAACCTCTTTGAGATACATAATAATTATGTGCACTGTCACTAATCAAAGTTAGTACTCTTGTAAAATTTGATTCATTTGTTTCTAAATTATTGCCATTGGGGGTTTCACTGCACTCTTTGAGATTTAAAAGTTTATTGAAATATTCAAAAGCAGTTTTCAAATGATCCTTGATATTTAAATCTTGTGGATACTTCTTATCATTATTCACTTCATTTAAGTTATTATTTTCTAGAATTGTTTCAATTTTTCTTGATATTATGTTTCTTCTTTGTTTTGACTGAAATAAAATAATATTGTAAATATTACTATTTCTGTTTTTTTTAGAATTTCTACAACTTTAAATTCTGTAATACTAGAAATCAAAGAAATATTCTCAAAAGTTATAATCAAATTCTTTAAAACGATTCAATTATTTTCAAAAAGTATTCAAAATTCAATTATTTTTGAGATGTTTAGTATTTTCTTAAATTCTCAAAAAAAATGTTTAATAATTTTCAATTATTTTTGTAAATAATAAAACTCAATGGAAACATTCAATTTTATTTAATACTATTTTAAATTCTTATTAATCAAAAAATTCAATTATTTTTCACAAATAAAGTTTTTTACAAGAATTGAATTTTTTCAGATAAAAATTTTATAGTATTTACATATATTTCAAAAAAATTAATTATTTAAAATAATTTTTATAAAAAACAAAAAATAATAAAATAAAAAATAAATTTCATAGAAATTTAATTCTTTTTAAACATTTTAATTAAATTTTTCGCAATAATTTAATTATTTTCATAAATAATTAAAATTCTTCTTATTTTTAATATACAATTTAACAGGAATTCAAAAAAAAAGTTCTCAAATTCTCTAAGTGTTTAATAGAATTCTTTTTAAGATTTAACTATTATTAAAAACTTTTCGCAGTTCAATGATTTTCAATATTTACTATTTTCATAAAATTTCAAAACAGAAAAATGTAATAATTCTTAAAAATTTTATTTCTATTTCCTGAAAATATCATTTATTTCAAGAAAAGTTTTTTTTCAGTTCTTAGAAGAATTCAATTATTCACAAAAATATTAGAACTATTTACAGGAATTCAATTATTTTCAAATATTTTAATAAAATTTTTAGAATGAAATCGATTATTTTAAATACAATTTTAATAACATTTTTTTGAAAAATACAATAATTTTAGAATTTAATCAAATTTTTCCCCAGAATTCAATTATTTACATAGATAATTTTTCGAAAAAATTCAATTGTGTCAATTAATAACAAAATTTTCCAGCAAAATTCAATTATTTTGAGGCATTTTAATAAAGTACTTTGCAAAATTTAATTATTTTCAAAAAAAAGAACAATGTTTATCACAAAAATTTAATTATTTTTAAAAATATGAATTTCTTCATGAAAATTCAATTATTTTGACAAATTCTAATAAAATCGTTGGCAAGAATTGAATTCTTTTCATAAATAATAAAATGCTTTTTAGGAATTCAATTATTTACAAAAATGCAATTAATAAAATACCACACAGACATTCAATTTAGGTCAGAACTTTTAATAGAATTCTTTGTAAAATTTAATTATTTTTTAAAAACAATTTTCGCAGTTCAATGATTTTCTATATCTACTATTTTCATAAAATTTTCAAACAGAATCCAATTATTTAAGAAATTTGTTGTAAAAAGCTTCGAAGAATTCAATTCTTTTCATAAATAATAAAAATTTCTACGAAATTCAATTATTGAAATTAGAAATTGCAGAAAATTTGTCGAAATAAATAAATTATTTAAACAGTTTTATAAAATTCTTTGCAAGAATAAATTATATTATATTTATAAATAATTAAATTCTTTGATGAATAATAAAATTCGTTGCAGGAATTGATTTTATTAGCAGGATAAGAATGAAGTAAATATTTTTTATGAAAATTAGGAAATAGTCGTGAATTAAAAATTATGGAATAAAATGTTGTCAGTTTTGTGAAAAGTCTAGAACGATTTTTTTTGGTTAAGTTTAATTTTTCAAAAGCTACTTTTTACTACTTTTTTTAGTTCGCAAACTACTTTTTGCTATTTTTTTAAAATCAATTATCGAGTGCGAAGAATTTGGTACAATTTTTTTTTTAATATTTTTTTTCTATTTTTTCACCAGACTACGAAGGGATTAAAAAACTAAAATTTTTAGAAAACTTATTTTTGATGTTATTTATTTTTTTAAATAAAAATTGATTCGTATCTTTTTTTTTTTGCTTTTCAAAGATAATACAGAGTCATATGAGGAGTGTTTTTTGGTAATTCAGTTGAATGAAAATAAATTTTTTTTCAAAGTTTTGGATAATAAAAATTAATAATTCTTGAAATCTTTTTTAATTGAAAGATATTAATTTGTAATGTACCTTTTCTTGATTAAGATTCAAATTGTTGGAACGTAAAATTTCTGCTTTTGGAACTTGGCTCGGATCAACAATAACATTAGACGTCATATTTCCATTAATGTAATTAGAATTAGAATCATTAAGATAATAATTAAACATTCCCACACCTATCAATAAAATAGTACCAAAGAGTTGAATACATTTATCAATCATTTTCACAAAATATTAATCTAATAAAGAAAAAAACATGAAACTGTTATTAAGAAAAACAAGGAAACAAATTGTCTTTGTATCATAGAAAATAAAGTTCGTAAAATACTGAATTATTTAAGCCGTTAAATTTATCTACAGCGCAGAAAGTTTAAGAACTTTTGGATTTTAAAAATTGTTTTTTATTTTAATTTCATGTTTTTCGGTTTTGAGATTGTCATTAAAATAATTGATAATTAACGTTAATACGTTTTTAGGAAAAGTCAGTTATACTGATAACTAATTATTAGTTAAATTTTCTTTTATAGGTTCGGTAGAAAAATTGATGATTCACCATTTGTTTTTCTTATGCAACTGCCCAATAATGACGCCTGTTTTAATTTTGCTGCTTATAAATTGAAAGTGTATGAAAGTTTATTGAAAGTTTATGGGTATTTTGACTTATTGTATGTTTATTTTCATTCATTAGAATTTTTCGGCACAACATTGGGACAGTTGACGTGAGACGTTCTTTTTGCATCGAGGACATTTTTTCATAGCACAATACTTGCGTTCCGTGATCATAAAAATTAATAACAATATTAATAAAGAAGAAGTGAAAAAAAAGATTTAACACAGGGAGCTATAGAAAAAGAGTAAGACTGGTATATGCATCCGAGGAGAGTGGGCACGCCCAGAATTGTAAATTGGAGCGTAGCTTATTTTTTCAAGCTTGGAATTTAATATCTTTGGACCCACGCTGAGACCTAAGGTTAAAAAATAATGCGCGTATGTGGCCCGTCGTTATGCGAGTATAATTATCATAGCCATGGTCTAACCCAGTGGTTATTATCCGCTACAATGTAGTGTTCCCCATATTGCTCGACTCTTTTTTAATACATTATCATTTTATAACAAAAACGTGCTAAAAACGAGATATTTTATTTCTTTATGTATACTATGCGGTATATGGGTGAATTTTCTGAAAGTGACATTTTTTATGTCTCGATTAATTTTACAAAATCTACTCATAATTATTATAATCAATTTCCATAGTGAAAATTTAGCACTTATTTATCATTTTTAAAAGAAAATTAAATAATTTCATTCAACTTAATTTACCTAATAACTAAATTACTTTCATCTCCGAAGCCTTTTCAACGCATGTCTCCAATAGGACTTCTACAATAAAATTCAATTTTCATGGTTTTTTTCAAATTCTCAGAAATTTTTTTAAAATATTGTCAGAAAGTACAATGGTTTTTCTATCATTATGTGCATTTTAAAAATTTGTAGACCTCACTTTTATTTTTGATAAAAATGTTTAAACTTTGTCTTCAGTTTTAGGTTAAAATTAATTTACAATGATTACTGACATTTTATACTTTAAAAATATCTTAAACAAAATTTTAATGCACATTAAAATAAAGCTGAGAATCTGACGTTAAATTTTCCTACATTTTATCTATAAAAAGAAGAAAAATTATTGCTGTTATAAATAATCGAAATTTACATTTTTCTCCGAGTAAAAATTAATTTCATCTCCGAAGCCTTCCTTTTTGATAAATAACCGAATTTTGAAGTAAATTTAACGGAATATTTCGATGGTAATATAAAATGAGGGTGTGAGATTTGTATGTTTTACTAAGACATATTTTAATTGCGCCCTAATGTAAGTATACAAATATGAAAGAAAATTTATTTTTCATCTCCGAAGCTTTTCATCTCCGAAGCCTTTTCCTTGAAATATGCTAGTTTTTCTTTTGTTTTCAGTATTTACCTGCATTGCTTTGAAAAAATTAACCCAAATTACCATTAAATCAAATACTTTAAATACATTTATATTTTCATCCAATTGAATAGATTTGGTATTAAAATATACAAATTATTAATTTTTAAGCAGTGTAATTTTATTTTCGATTTCGTGAACGCAATATTAGCGTGAATTTTTAATAAAAAAGCTCGCCAATTAAATAAAATTAATTTAATGGAGCAACAATAATATTTTTCAAATGAAAAAAACTTTAATATTTTTAAGAATTAATTTTGCGCAACCTAAAAATCTTACTCTTGAGTATGAAATTAAGTAGTTTTAATAGAAAAAACCATATAATTGAAGAAAATTAATTGAAGAATTAATTGAAAAACTGAAATTCAAAAGTGTCACTTTCAGAAAATTCACCCATATTTTATTGCGTACAATAAATTGAAAGCGAATTATTGGAATTTGTAATTTTCTTACACCATTGTATAGTTGGTATAGGTGCATGCTAAATGGAAGATTATTTTTCTTTTTTCTATATACGCAATTGTTTATATTGTTGTCATTGTTAATGAGAGAGACAGAGAGAGACAGAGAGAAATAGAAACTTTGAAGCGGAACTAATAACATGAGAGTGGCAATTAACAGAATACACGATTCTGAGAATTAGAAATTACAGGTCATTCCTCATATATTCCAATTTGCAAATTGTCTCAGCGTGTTTTCAATCATCTATAAATTGCTTTATAAATGCGTTGTATTGCATTGCGGTAATAGCTTTGTAGATCGTTACAGATAAAAGTGTTTCGACATTTATCGAAATAACGGATGGAGAAAAATTATTCTGTGTGGCGATTTTTTGCCACTTTTTCCATTTTTCGTGTATGAATATTTTTAGAAATCGTTTATTTAAGGGTGGGGACAAATTTGTTTTGCACAATAAACATTGTTTTTTATTAGACTTTTTCGGTGATTTATGGAAATTTATAAACATTTTGACGATAGTTTATAAAACTGTATGTTAAATACAAACCAGAACTATAACAATTTTTACCGTCTGTATAGTTTATGGTAATCTATGGGTAATTGTTATAAAAAATACAATTATTTTCAAACATAACAAAAATTTTTCAAAGAAATTCAATTCTTTTTAAATATTTCAATAAATATCCAAATATTATATTTATTAATATTATTATTTATTATTATAAATATTTTCATAAATATTATTCTAAGGACTTGAATTGTTTTAAAAAATATCAAAGTTCATGGCAAAATTTCAATTTTATTGAAAAATTATTCTTAATTCGATAATATTCAATATTCTACTATTTTAATAAAATTTTCCAAAAGAATTCAATCATTAAAGAAAAATTTTGATAATTTTCTACAAGAACATTCTATTATTTTCTCGAAAAAAATAAAAATTTCACAAGAATTGAATTATTTAAAATAGAAGTTGCATATATTTTTTTTTGAAAAACATCAAATATTTTAAAATTTGATCTTAAGATCTGTAGCAGTAATTCGAATATTTTTATAAAAAAAATTCTTTTCAAGGATTTAATTATTTTTGTAAATAAAATCATAGTCAGAATTCTTCGTTGAAATTCAATTGTTTTCAAAAATTTTAATAAAATTGTTGGCATAAATTAAAAATAACAATTCCTGAAAGATCTTTAATTACTTTTAGAAATTTTAATAAAATTTTTCGCAAGAATTTAAATATTTTCGTAAAATAATAAAAATCTTTGCAGGGAATTAATTATTTTCAATATTCTTAATAAAATTCTTTACAAGAATTCGATTATTTAAAAAAATGTTAAAGTTTTAGAAGAAATTCAAACATTTTAAAAAGTTTTGATAAAACTTTTTTTTTGGTAGAAATTCAATTATTTTTAAGACAATTTTAAAAAAATTTCCCAAATTCAATTATTTTAAAAATTGGAATAGAGTTCTTCGAAAGAATTCAATTATTATAATCTAAAATTTTAACTAAAATCTATTTTTAAATCAATGTTTATGAGAAAATTCTATCAGAATTAAATCATTTAAATACAAAAATAAATAATTTATTGAATAATTGAATGTTTCTTGTAATTCAATTCCTATTAAAAATGTTATGTTATTCGAAAAAGTTCTTTGACAATTTTCAAATTCATTTCTTTAGAATATTTAATTTTACGAAATTTTAATTATTAGAATCAATTATTAGTTAAATTCTTTAATTAAATAAATATTAGAAAATAAAAACTTAAAATAGTATTCAAAAACTCAATTAAACTTTTTTAAAAAAATTAATTACAAATTTCAATTCACGCTAAATTGCTTTTAATATTCAATGATTATCTAAAATTTTAACTGAAATTCATTTTTATGAAATAAAATTCAATTTTTATTAGAATATTCTACTAGAATTCAATTATTTAAATAAAAATAAAACGCAATTAAATAATTTATTGAAGAATTGAACGTTTCTTAAAATTCAATGCCCATAAAAAATTGTTATCAACAAATTATCAAATACTTGAATTCTATTAACGAATTTTAATAAAATTTTTAAGAATAATTACATTTTTAGAGAAATTCGATTATAATTGTATTAAAAATAATTGAAATTCTGCATTCAATTTTATTATTTATGAAAATAATTGAATTCTTGCTAAGAATTTTATTAAAATTTTTAAAAATAATTTAATTCTTGTAAAAAATTAACAGTAATTCAATTATTTATAAAAATTTTAGTAAAATTCTTGGCATAAATTAAAAATAACAAAATTCTTAGCAGATCTTTAATTACTTTCAGAAACTTTAATAAAATTATTCACAAGAATATAAATATTTTCGTAAAATAATAAAAATCTTTGCAGGGAATCAATTATTTTCAAGTCTTAATAAAATTCTTCCCAAGAATTCAATTATTTTAAAAAATATTAGAATTTTAGCAGAAATTCAAACATTTTAAAAAGTTTTGATAAAACTTTTTTTGGTAGATTCAAATATTCTAATCTAAGATTTTAACTGAAATCTATTTTTAAATCAATGTTTATCAGAAAATTCTACCAGAATTTAATTATTTAAATACAAAAATAAATAATTTATTGAATAATTGAATGTTTCTTGGAAGTCAATTCCTATTAAAAATGTTATCAACAAATTTTTAAACAATTAAATTCTTTCGACGATTTTTAATAACATTTCAAAGAAATTTTTCGTTCAATTCGATGAAAATTCTATTAAAAATAATTGAATTCCAAAAAATAATTTTATTATCTACGAAAATAATTGAATCCCGGTAAAGTTTTATTAATTATAAAAATAGTTGAATGATTGCGAAGAAATTTATAAAAAAAATTTGTTATTAATGAAATTCTCGTGAAATTTTTATTATTTTTCAAAAATAATGCAAAGTGTTTGTAGAATTTGATTAAATTTTTATTTAAAATAATTAAATTCTTTTGGTAAATTTTATAAAAATAGTAGATATTGAACAATATTTTATTTTTGCAAAGAATATTATTACTTTTGAAAATAATTCAAGTTTTGCCTAATGGATTTTATTAAAATGTTCGAAAATAGTTGAATTTTGTTACTTTGGAAAATAATTGAATTCGTGTGATAAATATTGTTAATTAGGAAAATAATTGAAATTTTTTAAGGAATTTTAATAAAATTTTTGAAAATAATTGAATTTTGTTGATGAATTTTGCTATTTATTTATACAGATAATTGAAATGTTGACAATATTTTTTAGTTTTTTTTTGAAAATATATGTATTTTGGAGAAGAATTTTAATATTTCTAAAGATAATTGAAATTTTGACGAGAATTTAAAAAATGTTTTGAACATAATTGAATTTTTGCGAAGAATTTTATTACTTTTAGAAATAATTGATTTTCTGCAAACTTTTGTAATTTCTCTAAAATTCTCTAAATTATATCGTACAATTTACGAACTTTTCATCATTTTTGAATGAAATTACAGACTTTATGGACCTTTTTAAAAAAAACGGACTCTACGAACTTGAAGCAACGTTACGGACTTTTTCAGGATTTACAAACCTAACTTCGAGCCCTGAACTAAAGTTTTATAATTTCCAGTCTCTAAAATTTCTATTTGCCCTAAAACATTTTGTAAGGACACTGTGAGGCATGAGGCGGTTTTCCTCCTACAAATGTCTTACAAAACCGGACAGGTTTCTCGTTTTGTAATGAGTATACACGTGCCTGGCTTGTAATGATGCCCGCTGTGAACCCCGACGGCGAACGTTTGAGTTGAACTCCATCGGCTTTTGCAGTCCACATCGACTATTTTTCGCTAGTCAATGATTTAGTAGTGCAACCAGTGGGTAATACTCCACACTTGATGGTCCAGAAATCCCCAAGAACAGTGGGGGGTGGCAAAAATTTTTTTTCTCTCCAAACATTTTCGTTTTTTAAAGATTGTTTTTGCAAAATATTCATTTCATGCTTACGTCCCCCATGTATCAATGAAAACAAATTTTTCATCAGATTAATTGATTCAATTTCACGATTTCGTATTTAAAAAAATGTACTCTGTCGTGCTCTACATTCAATTTTAATTTCTTTCTTAACTATAACAATTTATTATGCATTTTAAATCTCTTTTTTTTGTATTCTTTAATTTAATTTAATTTAATGTAATATAATTTAATTTCGTTAATTTAATTGTCTTTAGTTTAATTTCGTTTATATAATTTCTTTACTTTAATTTCGTTTATTTAATTTCTTTAGTTTAATTTCGTTTATTTAATTTTTTTAGTTTAATTTCGTTTATTCAATTTCTTTAGTTTAATTTCGTTTATTTAATTTCTTTAGTTTAATTTCGTTTATTTGATTTCTTTAGTTTAATTTAGATAAACAATAATAAATTTTGAATTTAGCTTCTCGAGGTGTATTGCAAAACTAATTCCAAGAAGAAATTAAATTGCAAGACGAAAGAAAGTTGACAATGTATATTGCGATCGAGAGATTCGAATACAATTAGTCAATGCATTGAACCGGTTGCTTGCCACTGGATTTGGGTCGACGATATCCTACATTTGTGAAGGCGATTAATAGCAGCGATTAAAACAAACGATCGTTTAAGAAACGGCAAGAAAACTAGGGTTCGTGAACGGATAGCCATTCAAAACATCTCACTCGGACTATAGATCATTGAAAACGAAATTCGCCACCGCATGAACCTGCTGTGCAAAAATCCGAGCACGACTCCAACATTTCATCGAGAAAATTAATAATATCGAGATGATCCCCTTAAAAATTAGAATCGCCAACAGTTATTTACTTAAAAAAACCACTGCAAGAAAATTTAAAGTATTATTATCTCCATATATGAATGTTTAAAATAAAATGTATCAATTTAGAGAAAATGGGTCAATTTTTGAATTATTATTTCAGTACTTAAGAAAAAATATATTATAAATGAATGAATTGTATAATATTATTATGAACTATATTTTTATTAATCTAAAAAAATTAGTGTTTTACAACAAACATTTTAGATCATTAACAAACTAGCAAAATTATTTGCGCGCAAGCGCGCGGGAATGTTGTGCTACGATGTTTATTGTAAACAATTTCAAGTCATTTTAATTTAAGTAATTTTTAAAGGACTACTTATTATGACACATAACTAAAAAACTAATTAGAATTAAATTTTCAAAATATATATTATATTTTTAAACTTTAAAGTGCATAAAAAAAAGTTTAACAAATTTCGATACTAATTTCAAATTTGGCATCAGATTTTTAAAATAGAAAATAATTAAACTTTCTTGTACGAGGAAAATTGAATTTCACAAAAATTGTTATCTGATACCTAAATTAAAAAAAACTTCATTGCGAAAATTTTAATTATTCTAAAGAATAGAGAAGGTAAAAAAAATTATTAGCTATATATAGGTATTTAACTTTCCGAACAAAGAATATAAACAGTATTTTTTTAGAGAATTCCCACTACTTTTAATTTGATAATATTGAAAAAAATCAATTTCATTTAACAAAATTTTATGCAATTTATTTTTCCCAATAATTCAATTACTTTTAATAATTATAAAATTTTTCATGTAAATTCCATTTTTTCAAAAAATTTTTTGATTAAATTCTGAGTATGAATTTAATTATTTTCATAATCGTAAAATTCAGTTACTTTCACGAATAAAGTTTTTGACAAGAATTCAATTATTTAAACTAATAAAATTTTCATAACATTTAAAAATTCATTATTTAAAACAATATTTATAAAATTCTTATGAAGATTTCAATTCCTTTTAAAAGTAATAAAATTTTCAACAGAAATTCAATTCTTTTTAAACATTTTAATAAACTTTTCCGCAATAATTCAATTATTTTCAAAAATTTAATAAAATTATTCGAAAGAAATTAATTGTTTTAAATATAATTTTAATACAGTTTTTTTTAAATAATAAAAAAATTAGTCCCGAAAATTCAATTATTTTGAGGTATTTCAATAAAATTCTTTTCAAAATTCAATTATTTTCATAAATAACAATATTCATCACAATAATTCAATTATTATTAAAACTAATGAATTTCATGGAAATTGCATTATTTAAAATTGACTTTCCAAATTGTTTTAAAAATTCTTTCCAAAAATTCAATTATTTTTTTAATTTAAAAAAAATTCTTTGCAAAAATTCAATTATTTTTATAAAAATAGAAAAATATTCCAAAAAAATTTAACTATTTTCTTAAATTATGAAATTCTTCAAAAAAAGTCAATTTTTCCTAAAATTGACTTTCCAAATTGTTTTAAAAATTCTTTTCAAAAATTCAATTATTTTTTTAATTTAAAAAAAATTCTTCACAAGAATTCAATTATTTTTAAAAAAATAAAAAAATATTTCAAAAAAATTTAACTATTTTTATAAATAATGAAATTCTTCAAAAAAGTCAATTTTTCCTAAAATTGACTTTCCAAATTGTTTTAAAAATTCATTTCAAAAATTCAATTATTTTTTTAATTTAAAAAAAAATTCTTCACAAGAATTCAATTATTTTTAAAAAAATAGAAAAATATTTCAAAAAAATTAAACTATTTTTATAAATAATGAAATTCTTCAAAAAAGTCAATTTTTCCTAAAATTGACTTTCCAAATTGTTTTAAAAATTCTTTTCAAAAATTCAATTATTTTTCTAATTTAAAAAAAAATTCTTCGCAAAAATTCAATTATTTTTATAAAAATAAAAAAATATTTCAAAAAAATTTAACTATTTTCTTAAATTATGAAATTCTTCAAAAAAAGTCAATTTTTCCTAAAATTGACTTTCCAAATTGTTTTAAAAATTCTTTCCAAAAATTCAATTATTTTTTTAATTTAAAAAAAATTCTTCACAAGAATTCAATTATTTTTACAAAAATAAAAAAATATTCCAAAAAAATTTAACTATTTTCTTAAATTATGATATTCTTCAAAAAAAGTCAATTTTTTCTAAAATTGACTTTTCAAATTGTTTTAAAAATTCTTTTCAAAAATTCAATTATTTTTTTAATTTAATAAAAAATTCTTCACAAGAATTCAATTATTTTTATAAAAATAGAAAAAATTTTCAAAAAATTTAACTATTTTTATAAATTATGAAATTCTTCAAAAAAAGTCAATTTTTCTTAAAATTTATAAAATTCTTCAGAAAATTTCAATTATTTTCAAAATTTTTTTAAAAATTCTTCGCAAGAATTTAATTATTTTAATAAATATTAAAATATTTCAAGAAAACTTAATTATTTTCATAAATAACAAAATTTGCCTAAAGAAATCAATTATTTTTTGTAAATAATAAAATTCTTCTGAAAAATTCAATTATTTTTATAAATAATAACATTTTTCATTGAAAATTCAATTATTTTCAAATATTTTTTTAAATTCTTCGCAATAATTAAATTATTTAAAATTCTTTCACAAATAATAAAATTCGTAGCATAAATTCAATTTATTAGCAGGATAAGAAAAAAGTAAATATTTTTGATGAAAATTAGGAAAAAGTCAGGAAAATAAAAAATACGGAATGGAATTTTTGTCAATTTTGAGAAGTGAATAAAACTAGTTTTTTTGTTTCTTTTTGACATTAAAAAAATGACAATAACCCTCAAAAATGAATTTAAAAAAAAAAACAAATGAATACAGATAATTTGCTAACGGAAAAGAAACTTGCGTATAATATATATGTGTATATTTTTATTTTCTATCAAAACGTATAAAAAACAAAAGAATAACTGTAACTAACTTCAATCTGCGGAGAGAATGAATGAACGAAATACTACGATGATTATTATAGTTAATAATGTAAATCTTGCTAAATACAAATTAACAATTTAATTAAAAAGCAAATTTAAGTGAAATTTAATTTAACAAGCACCTGTTTGAAGCTCAGTGTCTATTATATTGTTTTTCAGGGGATCCAAATTTTTTGTCAAAGTCCTAACATGAATTATTTATTTCCAGGATGTTGCGGCACGTGGGCTCGACTTGCCAAAGGTGGACAGCGTTGTTCAGTACACAGGACCATTATCAGCTAGAGATTACGTCCACCGAATTGGCCGAACAGCGCGAGCCGGTTCATCGGGAACGGCGACGATATTTCTCACACCACCAGAAATTGAATTTGTCCGTATGCTGGAATCACGACGCATCAGAATCAAACAGGACGATATGAATGATGTACTGGCTAAATTAATGGGTCATCTATCAAAATATCGTTCACAAGAGGCGGCGGCCATTGCGCTTCAAAATGAATTTGAAAATCTCGTTCTGGAGGACAAAAGATTACATGAAAAGGCCTGCAAGGGTGAGTCGTTTGTTCTTGATTCATTCCTTCTTTTTAACGTTCATCATTTTCATAATTGAATTTGGATAAATTTTTTTCTTTTTTTTGAGACATTTAATAGCCCTGTTCGATGAAAGACAACAAACTTGATTTAGTTGGAGAGAAATGGGTGGGGCCTGACTTTGAGGAAGACTAAACCAATTCGAATGGCACCCTAGTAGCATATAAAGTCACCCCATACGGTGTGTTATAGGCTTTCACCACTCTTTTCTTGTCTGTCTCTCTCTCTCTCTCTCTCTCTCTCTTTCTCGCATTCATTTTTATTCATCAGTTTTACTCTCTTTTTAGTTTCCTTCACTCTAGTAGTCGCGTATTTACATAGTCTATGGAGAAGGAGGGATGATCTTGTTTGCCATGCTATGGTTACTCTATTAGGGTCGTTATGGGGAAGAATTTATTTTCAACAATAATAAATCCATTATGATGCGACGACTCGTACTTGCTTCATTGGGGTGTTATTGCGCCCCTTCTGAGATTTCTCCTCCTTCCCTTATACGTCATCAATAGCCAGTGCCTTCTATAAAAAAAAAATTCCAGCATTTATCTATTTTTATTGGCACTAATGTATAGGAAACGTTTTATTGAAAGTATATTACAGTAATTTCCTCTTTGATTTTAATGTTTTACAGTTATTTTCCTTCTTTTTCTTTTCTATTTTTTTTTATTTCATTCTAAATTACTGAAAATTAAATTAATTAAGGTCCCCTTTTCAAGCAAATACATTCAATAATAAAATTTTTAAAAATACAAATTTTAAACATTTTTTATGCTTTTTTGGATCAAATTTTTTCTAAAATAAGTTGTTTGTTTCATACACTGAAAAAAAATTTATTTGATTCAAATAACCGATTATTTGTCTATAATCAAATAAATATTTACTTGAATCAAATAATTTTTATTTGAATCAAAAAATTCAGTATTTATATAAAAATTAAAATAAATATTTTATTTTTAAAAATAAATATTTACTTGAATCAAATAATTTTTATTTGAATCAAATAAATTGTATTTGAATCAAAAAATTCAGTATTTATATAAAAATTAAAATAAATATTTTATTTTTAAAAATAAATATTTACTTGAATCAAATAATTTTTATTTGAATCAAATAAATTGTATTTGAATCAAAAAATTCAGTATTTGATTCAAATACAATTTATTTGATTCAAGTAAATATTTATTTGATTATAGACAAATAATCGGTTATTTGAATCAAATAAATTTTTTTTCAGTGTACTCACTTAATTTCCTCAATATGACATCAGACTTCGCACTCGATAATTAATTTTAAAAATGTTGTAAAAAGTAGCTTTCAAACAAAAATTAGTAGTAAAAAAGTAGCTATCGAAAAAATTAATCTTGCCAAAAGAAATAATTTTAGACACTTCACAAGACTGACAAAAATTACTTTCTATGTTTTATTTTTCTCGTCTTTTTCCTAATTTTCATAAAAAATGTTCACTTCTTTCTTATCTTGCTAATAAATTGAATTCATGTAACGAATTTTATTAGTCGTGAAAGAAATTAAATATTTATAAATATGATTTAATTCTTGCGAAGAATTTTAGAAGAGTTTTTAAATAATTGATTGGTTTCGACTAATTTTATGCAAATTCTAAGTATAAATAATTGAATTCCTGATAAATTTCTATTATTTATTCATCTAAAGAATTCAATTCTCACGAAGATTTTTAGATACAATTTTTTAAGTAGTCGAATTCTGTTTGGAAATTTTTTTAAAGTAGTAGATATGGAAAATCATTGAATGGCAAAAAGTTTTTAAAAATAATTAAATTTAACAAAGAATTCTATTAAAATGTTTATCGATAATCAAATTCTGTGTAGTATTTTATATAATTTTTATTAAGTAACTGAATTTTCAAGAAGAAATTAAATACTTTTATAAGTAATTGAATTCTTATGATGAATATTGTTATTTATAAAAATAATTGAATTTTGCAAAGAATTTTATTAAAATGCCTCAAAATAATTGAATTTTCAGGAATAATTTCGTTATTTATCGCCATAATTGAATTACTTCGAAAAATTATTTATGTAAATAATTGAATTTTTGAAAAGAATTTTATTCAAATCCAAAAGATTAATTTAATTATTTCAGAAAAATTTAATTAAAATTCTATTTAAAATAATTGGTTTATTTCGAATAGTTTTATTAAAATATTTGAAATTAATTTAATTCCTGTGGAAAATTCTAATATTTTTGTGAATAATTTAATGTTTTCAATGAATTTTAAAAAAACTGTTTTTTAATTGAATAACTTTTTTGAGGAATGAAATTAAATTTTTCAGAATAATTACATTTTTTGATCAATTCTTGAAAAATTGGATTAAACGTAATTTAAATCCTCTGATGAATTTTATTATTTATGAGAATAATAGAATAGTTGCTAAGAATTTTATTAAAATTTTCAAAAATAATTGAATTCCTGAGTAGAATTTTATTATTTATAAAAATAATTAAATTATTAAGAAAAATTTTGTTGTTTTTGAAAATAATTGAATTTTTAAGAACGATTTTATTACAATATTTTTAAATAATTGTATTTTAGAAGAAAAATTGTAATACTTTTAAAAATAATTGAATTCTTGTGAAGACTATTGTTATTTATGAAAATTATTGTATTTTGTAAAAAAAAATTTATTGAAATGCTTCAAAATAATTGAATTTTCTGGAATAAATTCTTTATTTATCATCATAATTGAATTACTTCGAAGAATTATTTATGTAAATAATTTGAATTTGTAGGAAGAATTTCCTTAAAACTTTATTTGTCAAAATAATTTTATTTTTGAATTAATTAATTTAAAATAGTATTAAAAAAAATTGAAATTCTTCGAAAAGTTTTATTATTATCTACTACTTTAGTAAAATTTCCCAAGAGAGTTTAAATATTTGAATAATTTTTTAAAATTCAATTAGTTTCAGAAATTGTAATAAAATTTTTTGCAAAATTCAATTATTTTCAGGCGTTTTGATAAAATTCTTTGTAGAATTCAATTTTCAGAAATTTTAATATAAGGCTTTTCAAAATTCAATAATTTTCAGAAATTTTAATAAAATGCTTTTCAAAATTCAATAATTTTCAAGAATTTTTATAAAATTCTTCAAAAAATTCAATTATTTTTAAGAATTTTCTTAAGATTCTTTGCCAAATTCAATTATTTCCAGGAATTTAAAAAAAATGCTTTAGAAAATTCAATTATTTTCAGGAATTTTAATAAAATGCTTTAAAGAAATTCAATTATTTTTAATACAATTTTAAACAATTAATTAAACTTCTTGAAAAATGAAATTATAGTCTTAAAAAATTCTATTAAAATTTGTTAAAAGGAGTCAATTTAGTATTTAAAAATTTATTGATACAATTCTTTATGAGAATTCAATTTTAAGAAATATTCAATTGTTTAATATAATTTTTGTTGTTTAAATAATTGAATTTTTGAAGATTTTTCTAAATATTGATTTAAAAATAAATTTCAGGTTAAATTTAGATTATATCGTCGAATATTGAAAGCAATATAGAATAAATTTTTAGAATTAATTGAATTTTAAAAAGGTTTCAAATTAAAATCTTTGAAAATTTAAATTTTTCATATTTTTAATTAACAATTCTGAAGAATTTTTTCAGAAAGTTTTTTTGGATTTTCTTTCAATTATTATTAGTTTTGTTATTTAAATACATATCTAGTTGAAGAATTTTCTGCAAATCGAAATTTCACATAAAATTGAATTGTAAACAAATTAACTTGATAATTCTGAAAAAAACATTTTTTGAAAAATTATTTAAAAAACATTGATTTAAAGATGTATTTTAGTTGAAAATTTTAGAAATGAATAACTGAATAAAAAATGTCAAAGTTTTGAATGAAAATCAGGGAGTTGTTTAATTTCGTAAAATATAAATGTTGTTTTAAAAAGTTGAAAAAATTCCGTTTTTTAACCTTGGAAAATCTGGAAAATTCAGGGATTTTGAAAGGAGTAAAAGTATGGCAACCCTGTTGAATTCTGGGGAATAATCATGCGCCCCTATTTAATTAGTTTGTATTTTTGGAAATTCTCATTTCAATTTTAACCTAAAAGTAGAAAGAACGATTAAATTAAACGATTAATTAATTAAATTAAATTAACGATTTTAAATCTATAATGTAAAAGATTAAATATTTTTACGTATAAAAAAATGAAAATATTGATACCAAATTATTTTTTTATTCTACTTATTACTTTTGAATAAGATGTTTTTTTCTACACATTATGATCCAGGAAACAAATTTTTTTATTTTTTGAAACCATCACATTGGGAATTTATAAAATCATAAAATCATATAATCATGTTTAGCAACAAACGGAGCTTGTACGTTAAAAACAAATTTTATGTTTTCACTTAAAAACAGAGCTCGAAACTCGAGTTTGGGAGAAAATTTGAGAATTGAAAAAGGCGTTTAATTAAATACTACGTGAAAATTTATTAAATATCTATATTGAAACTAAATTGTTAAGTCTCAAAGTTTGAAAGTTAGAACGAGAAGAGTATTAACGACACTCGGTATTTGGGAATGTGTGTGTGTGTATTCGAAACAGAGTGGATGAATCCCTTACTTAGTGGAGAGAGTTTGGAGAGTCTGAGGGGTCGTTTTATATGAAGTCGTATTCGCTATTGAGGGCTGTTCAGCTCTATTAGGGTGATAATGTTACGAATTAGTGAGATTTCCACTTCTACTTGCAATTCACCGCTCTTTCCCTTCCTTGGTCACGAATTAAATAAATTTCTGCGGTAGCCAACGAATGGAAACCGTTATTCCCGTATATATCTCCATCACGTGCTTCGCATCTGACCTTTTTGATCTTTTCCAAATTCTCTCCTGTAAAACCACCTGGTTCACTACATAAAAAGAATCGCATCTTCAAAATGGGGGATGAAAGTCACTTTAAAAGTTAAACTAGACTGTCACTCCAACAATGAATCCAATGTTCAAAATGCGTGTTTTTCATTTTAAACATAAACGAACAAATATTTCATTCAAGAAAATTGTATTTATAGTCTTCTTGATTTCATTTAACCCACTTGGGAACAGAAGTGAGATTCTGGACCTGGAAACAATTCTTATGTGAATAAATTCCCAGAGGAACCAAAAATACAACAATTAACTAGCAAAATTATCCGCGCGGAAATGTTATGCTACAATGTTTATTGTAAACAATTTCAAGTCATTTTAATTTAAGTAATTTTTAAAGAAATACTTATTATGGCACATAATTAAAAAAATAATTAGAATTAAATTTTCAAAATATATATTACATTTTTAAACTTTAAAGTATATAAAAAAAACTTTAACAAATTTCGATACTAATTTCAAATTTGGCATCAAGTTTTCAAAATTGAAAATAATTAAACTTTCTTGTACGAGGAAAATTTAATTTCACAAAAATTGTTATCTGATACCTAAATTAAAAAAACTACATTGCGAAAATTTTAATTATTTTAAAGAATAGAGAAGGTAAAAAAATTATTAGCTATATATAGGTATTTAACTTTCCGAACAAAGAATATAAACAATATTTTTTTAGAGAATTTCCACTACTTTTAATTCGCTAATATTGAAAAAAATCAATTTCATTTAACAAAATTTTATGCAATTTATTTTTCCCAATAATTCAATTACTTTTGATAATTATAAAATTTTTCATGTAAATTCCATTTTTTCAAAAAAATTTTTGATTAAATTCTAAGTATGAATTTAATTATTTTCATAATCGTAAAATTCAGTTACTTTCACAAATAAAGTTTTTGACAAAAATTCAATTATTTAAACTAATAAAATTTTCATAACATTTAAAAATTCATTATTTAAAACAATGTTTATAAAATTCTTATAAAGATTTCAATTCCTTTCAAAAGAAATAAAATTTTCAACAGAAATTCAATTCTTTTTAAACATTTTAATAAACTTTTCCGTAATAATTCAATTATTTTCAAAAATTTAATAAAATTATTCGAAAGAAATTAATTGTTTTAAATATAATTTTAATACAATTTTTTTTAAATGATAAAAAAATTACACTCGAAAATCCAATTATTTTGAGGTATTTCAATAAAATTGTTTTTAAAATTCAATTATTTTCATTAATAACAATGTTCATCACAATAATTTAATTATTATTAAAAGTAATAAATTTCTTGAAAATTACATTATTTTAAAAAATTCTAATAAATCGTTTGCAAGAAATCAATTATTTTCATAAATAATAAAAGGTTTTTTTAGAAAATCCAATTATTTTCAAAAAAAATTTAATAAATTTCCCCACCGACATTCAATTATTGCCAAATTTTTTAATAGAATTCTTTGTAAAATTTAATTATCTTTAAAAACTTTTCACATTTCAATTTTTTTTTAATATCTACTATTTTTATATAAAATAACCAATTCTAGGAGAAAATTCAATTATTTTCATCAATTTTGATAAAATTCGCAGCAAGAATTTAATCATTTACCTAATTAATAAAATTCATTGAAAGAATTAAATGATTTTTTCAACAATTATTCATAAAATTTCTCGAAAGAATTCAATTATTTTCATAAATTACAAAATCTTTAGAAAAAATGTAATTCTTCAAAAAATTCAATTTTCCTCAAAATATATAAAATTTTTCAGAAAAATTTAATTATTTTCCAAATTTTTTTTAAAATTCTTTCCAAGAATTCAATTATTTTCCAAATTTAAAAAAAAATTCATCTCAAGAATTTAATTATTTTTATAAAAATAGTAAAATATTCCAAAGAAATTTAACTATTTTCTTAAATTATGAAATTCTCCAAAAAAGTCAATTTTTCCTAAAATTAACTTTCCAAATTGTTTTTAAAATTCTTTCCATAAATTCAATTATTTTTCAAATTTAAAAAAAAATTCTTCGCAAGAATTCAATTATTTTTATAAAAATAGAAAAATATTTCAAAAAAATTTACCTATTTTCATAAATTATTAAATTCTTCAAAAAAAGTCAATTTTTCTTAAATTTTATAAAATTCTTCAGAAAATTTTAATTATTTTCAAAATTTTTTTAAAAATTCTTCGCAAGAATTTAATTATTTTAATAAATAATAAAATATTTCAAGAAAACTCAATTATTTTTATAAATAACAAAATTTGCCTAAAGAAATCAATTATTTTTGTAAATAATAAAATTCTTCTGAAAAATTCAATTATTTTTATAAATAATAACATTTTTTATTGAAAATTCAATTATTTTCAAATATTTTTTTAAAATTCTTTGCAAGAATTAAATTATTTAAAATCGTTTCATGATCGTTTCATTTATTAGCAGGATAAGAAACAAGTAAATATTTTTGATGAAAATTAGGAAAAAGTCAGGACAATAAAAAATACGGAATGGAATTTTTGTCAATTTTGTGAAGTGAATAAGACGAGTTTTTTTTGGTTTCTTTTTGACATTAAAAAAATGACAATAACCCACAAAAATGAATTTTAAAAAAAACAAATGAATACAGATAATTTGCTAACGGAAAGGAAACTTGCGTATAATATATATGTGTATATTTTTATTTTCTATCAAAACGTATGAAAAACATAAGAATAACTGTAACTAACTTCAATCTGCGGACAGAATGAGTGAACGAAATACTACGAAGATTATTATAGTTAATTGCTAGTGCAATCTTTAATTTCGGTTTTTGTGGAAATGAGAGTTTTTGCGCATATTCTAAACTTGGAAATTTTGTAACGCAGCGAATTTTCGCAAAGAATTCGCTCAATAGAGCTAAAATAAACCCTTTTCACGTGGACGTCGAAATGTATATAAAGTAAAATTTTTTACAGTTTTAATTTAATAATCGTCCTTTTATAATTGCAATGCACCTTGACATTAAGAAATAGAAGACGCATAAATCTACACTAAATCAATCTATTTTGGATTTTAAGTGAAAATTTGCCACGGTAAATAAATTCTATTGATCGAAAATGGACATGAATAGAGGACCATGACAAATGGCTTGAACGTAAAGATTTTTCGAAGGGTCCGAAATTGCATTGGTGCGACAATTAATCTATCAATCACTTCAATGAAGGTGTGGTCAAGTGGTTAGTTGTGTATAGCGTCACTCAAAAATGCTTAATTGTTACAAAGAAAATTGACGCTAATCCCTCGACAAGAATCCAAATTTTCAATAGATCAATAGTCACTGCTGAAATAATCAAAATCGTCTAATTCAATAACTTATTAATTCTAACTTTCAGTGCTAACTAATTAATTATATTCCATTATATTTTATACAATTTTCAACTAAAGTTCATATTTTAATCAATGAATTTAAATAATTTTTCGAGAATCATTCATGGAAATTGTGTTAAATGCGATAATTCTCATAAATTACTATTCTCTTAAACTACTAATTACTATTCTACTATTACTATTCTCTTAAACTACTAATTACTATTCTACTATTACTATTCTCTTAAACTACTAATTACTATTCTACTATTACTATTCTCATAAACTACTATTACTATAAATCTGCTAATGCAAAAATTCGAGTAAATTTAAATTCGAACAAAAATTCGAAAAGAAGGTAATTCTGTTAAGAGAAAATTCTAGTAAATGAAATTTAATCATTTAAAACTTCTGTCTAATAATTTCTATAGCTTAATCATGCGTTTCTAAATGTTTATTGTCATTTGGATGAAAACAGAGATATCGAGAAAATATTATTATTGCAGTGATTGTGTTATTTCAGTTTGTATTTTTAGAATCTGCGCTTTTCGGTAAATTTTTTACAGAAATAATTTTTCTAAAAGGTATAATAATCGTGAGTTAGTTGCTCGTTGAGGGTGTGTGCTCACACGCCTTTTCTGAAAGAGGGAGGTCATGGGGGATGATACAATCCAGCCACTGAATGTGGCTTCCGCCAAAACCACTTACGCTTTGTGGGGAGAGACTCTTAACAATACGATACAGGATACAAATACAATAAGACGCAGTTACATCACTTAGGAACAATGCCACCCTGCGTGGGACGTTATTTTCTCTCTTTCTCTCTCTCTCTCTTTTTCATTCTTCTTAATACTCACCCTCAATATAGTATATGTGCGAGTACGAGCAACACACCAGCCTCTCAATGGATTTATGTGTTAAATGGAGAAAAACATTTCTTCCCTTTTTTCTCCAGTGGCATTAGCTTCGTCCACGTCGACATCGCGAGTTTAAGAAAGATCGTTAGCTTGTTTTCTTCCTCGAGAAAGAGCCGGAAATGCGCAAAAGAATTGACTAAAGTTGAGGTTGTTTCCAGACGCGCTCTGTATAAAGGCTTTTCTCATTTCCACCAACTTGGAAAGAGATGGTAGTCTGCAAAGTGTAGAGATTCCAACATGAATTGCTTCCGAATGGTGTTGAAAGTCCAATGGAAATTCCGAATCGGAATTCAGAGGTGTTCTTCCGAATTTTTTCAAGTGCCAGGGCTCGAAGTCGGTCCGTAAATTATGAAAAAGTCCGTAACTTTGGTTCAAGTCCGTAAAAGTCTGTTTTTTTGAAAAAAGGTCCGTAAAGTCCGTAATTTCATTCAAAACGGATGAAAGGTTCGTAAATTGTACGATATAATTTGGAGAATTTTAGAAAAATTACGAATCATTGCAGAAAGTCAATTATTTTTAAAAGTAATAAAATTCTTCGCAAAAATTCAATTATATTCAAAAAATTTTTTAAATTCTCGACAAAATTTCAATTATCTTTAGAAATATTAAAATTCTTCCCCGAAGTTCAAATATTTTCAAAAAAAACTAAAAAACATTGTTAACATTACAATTATCTGTATAAATAAACAGAAAAATTCTTCAACAAAATTCAATTATTTTAAAAAATTATATTAAAATTCATTAAAAAATTTCAATTATTTTCATAATTAACAATATTTGTCGAACGAATTCAATTATTTTCTAAAGTAATAAAATTCAATTATTTTCAAAAATATTAATAAAACCCATTGCAAAATTTCAATTATTTTCAAAAGTAATAATATTCTTCGCAAAAATTAAATATTTTTCAGTATCTACTATTTTTATAAAATTTACCAAAAGCATTTAAAAATTAAAAAAAAATGTAATAAAATTTTACCAAAGCTTTTAATTATTTTCAAAAAATAATAAAAATTTCACAAGAATTTCATTAATAACAAATTTTTTTTATAAATTTTTTGGCAATCATTCAACTATTTTCATAATTAATAAAATCTTACCGGGATTCAATTATCTTCGTAAATAATAAAATTCTTTTTAGGAATTCAATTATTTTCAATAGAATTTTAATCGAATTTCTTGAAAAAATTATTAAAAATTTTATTAAAATAATCGAATTTCTTGAAAAAATTATTAAAAATTTTATTAAAATTCGTCAAAAGAATTTAATTGTTTAAAAATTTATTGATAACATTTTTAATAGGAATTGAGTTCCAAGAAACATTCAATTATTCAATTAATTATTTATTTTTCTATTTAAATAATTGAATTCTGGTTCAATTTTCTCATAAACATTGTTTTAAAAATTGATTTCAGTTAAAATCTTAGCTTATAATAAATGAATTCTTCATAAAAATTTCATTAAAATTTTATTGAAATTCGTCCAAAGAATTTAATTGTTTAAAATTTTGTTAATAACATTTTTAATAGGAATTGAATTTCAAGGAACATTCAATTATTCAAAAATTATTTATTTTTGTATTTAAATAATTTAATTCTTCTAGAATTTTCTAATAAATATTGATTTAAAAATAGATTTCATTAAAAATCTTAGATTATACATAATAATTAAATTCTTTCGAAGAATTTCATTAAGATTTGAAAAATAATTTAATTTGGGAAATTTTTTTAAAAATTGTCTTAAAAATAATTGAATTTCTAACAAAAAAAAGTTTTATCAAAACTTTTTAAAATATTTAAATTTCTGCTAAAATTCTAATATTTTTTAAAATAATTGAATTCTTGCGAAGAATTTTATTAAGACTATTGAAAATAATTGATTTCCTGCAAAGATTTTTATTATTTTATACGAAAGTATTTAAATTCTTGCGAATAATTTTATTAAAATTTCTAAAAGTAATTAATGATCAGCTAAGAATTTTGTTAATTTTAATTTATCCCAAGAATTTTATTAAAATTTTTAAAAAATAATTAAATTCCCCTTAATTTTTTACAAGAATTTAATTATTTTTGAAAATTTTAATAAAACTCTTCGCAAGAATTCAATTATTTTCATTAATAATTTTTCGAAGTAATTCAATTAAGGCGATAAATAACGAAATTATTCCTCAAAATTTAATTATTTTTGAGGCATTTTAATAAAATTCTTTACAAAATTCAATTATTTTTATAAATAACAATATGCATCACAAGAATTTCATAAAGAATTTTATCAACAAATGTTTAAATAATAAATTGACTTCTCCTGACAAATTTGAATAAAAATTTTTAAAAATAATTTCACTTCGTCGAAAAATTTAATTAATTGTATAAAATTGCATTAAAAATAATTGAATTTCTTTAAAGAATTTTATTAAAATTCCTGAAAATAATTGAATTTTGTAAAGCATTTCATTAAAACTTCTGGAATTAATTGAATTTTGCAAAGAATCTTATGAAAATGCTTCAAAATAATGGAATTTTTTGAAGAATTTTATAAAAGTTCTTGAAAATTATTAAATTTTGAAAAGCCTTTTTTACAATTTCTGAAAATTGAATTCTACAAAGAATTTTATCAAAACGCCTGAAAATAATTGAATTTGGAAAAAAAATTTATTACAATTTTTGAAAGTAATTGAATTTTAAAAAATTATTTAAATAATTAAATTCTTTTGGGAAATTTTATCGAAGTAGTAGATAATAATAAAACTTTTGGAAGAATTTCAATTGTTTTTAATACAATTTTAATCGAATTTCTCTAAAAATGTAATTATTCTCAAAAATTTTAATAAAATTCGTTAATAGAATTCAAGTATTTGATAATTTGTTGATAACAATTTTTTATAGGAATTGAATTTTAAGAAACGTTCAATTTTTCACTAAATTATTTAATTGCGTTTTATTTTTATTTAAATCATTGAATTCTAGTAGAATATTCTAATAAAAATTGAATTTTATTTCATAAAAATGAATTCTCGTTAAAATTTTTAGATAATCATTGAATATTAAAAGCAATATAGCGTGAATTGAATTTTTTAATTAATTTTTTTGAAAAAGTTTAATTGAATTTTTTAATACTATTTTGAGTTTCTATTTTCTAATATTTATTTAATCAAAGAATTTAACTCATAACTGAAATTTCGTAAAATGAAATATTGCAATGAAATGAATTTGAAAATTGTCAAAGAACTTTTTCTAAAATTATTTATTTTTATTTATTTATTAATACACTCGTCTTTTGCCTTAATACTAGCGTTACAAGTGTTCCCCAAAAATTATTAAAAATAATCGATATAAAGAAGAATTTTAGATAAAAATTGTGAAAAATAATAATTGAATTGATAATGATTTTACTTATTATAAATTATTTTTATTAACAATTAATATTATTTATTATGAAACAGGAAGAAATCTTCTATACTCGAAGTTATCCATTTCTTCATGTTTTATAGTTATGAAAAATTAAATTTTTAGTTTTAAGTAAATTGTTCTCTTACATTTGATTCGGCCTGATTCTAATTTTTTTCAGTTGGTCCGTAAATGGTCCGTAATTTTTAATTTTCGGTCCATAAAGTCCTAATTTTTAAATACTTTCACTGCTTCGAGCCCTGAAGTGCGCGACGAAAAAGGCGATTTAAAAATTGAAAAGCATGATATGGGGTGAAACATTTTCTAGACGATTTACTTTATTTTCAACTCTAAGTACTATAGGCAATAATTAATGATGCGCTTCGAAATTTGTTGATCGATTGACATCAATCGGGATCACACACGTATTTATGTATGTGTCCCGCCTCTTGAAAGAATTACCACATTATATTCGCAGTTTGCGTCCGATTATCATTATTCTTTATAGGGAATCAAGATGCGTGAAGGGTAATTTTTTGAAATCTTAAACGAAAGAAAAATAGAGGTGAAAGAAATGCGATACATGTTTTTCGTGAAGAGTGATTACATTGAAAAAGCACATGTTGAGTTCTCTCAGAACCATGAAACTCTCGACTTTCTCACCCGTACGGAAATCGAGGGTTAGTATTAGCCGCAGCACTTGACTCGACCCCTATAGCCTAATGCCCTTTAATAGAGCACTACAGGATACCCCATAGAAATTTGTTCCTACCCACCGAGGTACCTAATGGAACTGCGATTAATAAAAGCGGACACGTATCTCAAAATGATTATTTATGATCATTTGAATCACGTGACCTTTAACATGTATTTGTATATAAATGAGCCGTTTGATCATAATTTTCGTGTGTTTCAAAAGAAATTTTAATTACAGGCCAGCCACAAGTGAGGGAAGTCAGGGAATTCAGGAAAATGTCAGAGAAATTAAAATTTATCAGGAAAGACAGGGAAAAATCAAATTTCTCGAAAAATGAATAGAACATTGTATATTTAATTCTTTTTTTTATAATTTACCGCTAGAATTCTGTTATTGAATAAATTATTGTTTTTGCATTTAAATAATTATGAATTCTTGGAAAACTTTCCAATAAAAATTGATTCGAAAATAAATTCAACTTAAAATTTTAAATTACAGTTTGTTAGTTGTCTTTTCTCAAAACTCGATTCTTTATTTTTTTTCAGCATACATTTCCTGGATACGCTTTTACGCGAGTTATCCACGTGAAATGAGGGAAATTTTCGATCGTAAGGAACTTCATTTGGGACATTATGCGAAGAGTTTTGCTCTGAGGGATCCACCACAAAAAATCAGTGGAATTGGAAAAACTATTCGCGAAAAGGAAGGCATAAAGAAACAACACAACAACAGACTGGCGAATGAAAGGTAAATTCTTTACGTTTTCACACTTGCATTTAAATATATATATCATCGATTGTACGGGAAAACAATTTTAAAAGCCATTGTTGCATATTACATGGTGCACAATATCATTAGTCAAAAAGTCTTTGGGGAATATCATCAGATCCTTTACGAATTGAAAGGAAACTTTATTTTATTGTATTATTCTTTTATTTTTCGTCCTTCTATTCAATATACGAGTGAAAAAGAATTTAATCTCATCGCGAACAAAAACGTTGAGATTTCTTTTCAACTCTCTCTCTCGAAACAACTGTTTTCGATTTTCTAAAAGATTCTTTTTCTAAGTGTCGGTGTTTTTTGTCTGAAAAGTTAAACTTCAATTGCAATATTCAACAGATTTAGATTTAATTTAATTTAAATCACTAGCAAAATTATCCGCGTGCAAGCGCGCGGGAATGTTGTGCTACAATGTTTATTGTAAACAATTTCAAGTCATTTTAATTTAAGTAATTTTTAAAGGACTACTTATTATGACACATAACTAAAAAAATAATTAGAATTAAATTTTCAAAATATATATTATATTTTTAAACTTTAAAGTATATTAAAAAAACTTTAACAAATTTCGATACTAATTTCAAATTTGGCATCAGATTTTCAAAATTGAAAATAATTAAACTTTCTTGTACGAGGAAAATTGAATTTCACAAAAATTGTTATCTGATACCTAATTTTAAAAAAAAACTTCATTACGAAAATTTTAATAATTCTAAAGAATAGAGAATGTAAAAAAAATTATTAGCTTATATAGATATTCAACTTTCCGAACAAAGAATATAAACAATATTTTTTTAGAGAATTTCCACTACTTTTAATTCGCTAATATTGTAAAAAATCAATTTCATTTAACAAAATTTTATGCAATTTATTTTTCCCAATAATTCAATTACTTTTAATAATTATAAAATTTTTCATGTAAATTCCATTTTTTCAAAAAATTTTTTGATTAAATTCTAAGCATGAATTTAATTATTTTCATAATCGTAAAATTCAGTTATTTTCACAAATAAAGTTTTTGACAAGAATTCAATTATTTAAACTAATAAAATTTTCATAACATTTAAAAATTCATTATTTAAAACAATGTTCATAAAATTCTTACAAAGATTCCAATTCCTTTTAAAAGTAATAAAATTTTCAACAGAAATTCAATTCTTTTTAAACATTTTAATAAACTTTTCTGCAATAATTCAATTATTTTCAAAAATTTAATAAAATTATTCGAAAGAAATTGTTTTAAATATAATTTTGATAAAAATTTTTCTTAAATAATAAATAAATTTTTTAAATAATTTTTTTATTTATCGACATAATTATGTCGATAAATAATAAAATTACTCCCGAGAATTCAATTATTTTGAGGTATTTCAATTAAATTCTTTTCAAAATTCAATTATTTTCATAAATAACAATATTCATCACAATAATTCAATTATTATTAAAAGTAATAAATTTCTTCTTAGAAATTACATTATTTTAAAAAATCCTAATAAATCGTTCGCAAGAATTCAATTATTTTCATAAATAATAAAAGGTTTTTTTGGAAAATCCAATTATTTTCAAAAAAATTTAATAAAATTTCCTACCGACATTAAATTATTGCCAAATTTTTTAATAGAATTCTTTGTAAAATTTAATTATCTTTAAAAACTTTTCACATTTCAATGATTTTCAATATCTACTATTTTTATAAAATAACCAATTCTAGGAAAAAATTCAATTATTTTCATCAATTTTATTAAAATTCGCCGCAAGAATTTAATCATTTACCTAATTAATAAAATTCTTTGAAAGAATTAAATTAATTTTATAAATAATAAAATTCTTCGAAAGTAATTAAATTATTTTTTCAACAATTATTAATAAAATTTCTTGAAAGAATTCAGTTATTTTCATAAATTACAAAATCCTTAGAAAAAATGTAATTCTTCAAAAAATTCAATTTTTCTCAAAATTTATAAAATTTTTCAGAAAAATTCAAATATTTTCCTAATTTTTGTTTTAAATTCTTCCTAAGAATTCAATTTTTTCCAAATTTAAGAAACAATTCTTCGCAAGAATTCAATTATTTTTATAAAAATAGAAAAATATTCCAAAAAAATTTAACTATTTTCTTAAATTACAAAATTTAAAAAAAAATCAATTTTTCATAAAATTGACTTTCCAAATTGTTTTAAAATTACTTTCCAAAAATTCAATTATTTTTCAAATTAAGATAAAAATTCTTCGCAAGAATTCAACTATTTTTTTAAAAATAGAAAAATATTCAAAAAAAATTTAACTATTTTCATAAATTATGAAATTCTTTTAAAAAAGTCCATTTTTCTTAAAATTTATAAAATTCTTCAGAAAATTTCAATTATTTTCAAAATTTTTTTTAAAAATTTTTCGCAAGAATTTAATTATTTTAATAAATAATAAAATATTTCAAGAAAATTCAATTATTTTCATAAATAACAAAATTTGCCTAAAGAAATCAATTATTTTTGTAAATAATAAAATTCTTCTAAAAAATTCAATTATTTTCATAAATAATAACATTTTTCATTGAAAATTCAATTATTTTTAAATATTTTTTTTAAATTCTTCCCAAGAATTAAATTACTTTAAATTGTTTCATGAATAATAAAATTCGTAGCATAAATTCAATTTATTAGCAGGATAAGAAAAAAGTAAATATTTTTGATGAAAATTGGGAAAAAGTCAGGAAAATAAAAAATACGGAATGGAATTTTTGTCAATTTTGTGAAGTGAATAAAACGAGTTATTTTTTTGGTTTCTTTTTGACATTAAAAAAATGACAATAACTCACAAAAATGAATTTAAAAAAAAACAAATGAATACAGATAATTTGCTAACGGAAAGGAAACTTACGATCATTATAATAATGTATATTTATATTTTCTATCAAAACGTAACAAAAACAAAAAAATCTTATGTTTTCTTTTCATTAATTATAATTTAAGAAATATATATTTTTAATCATGAATCCTAAAAACCCCCGAGTACCAAGTTTCAAGTAAATTAATTCATTTTTTAAAATAGCCGACGTATTGAATATGATTCTTTAATTTTGAGGAATTTTATGAAATGCTATTTAATTTAACTGGAAATATATTAAAACATCACTTAATTTTTTTTACCACGAGGCCTCAGTCACAAATTTAACTTTCGTGTGGTTTTTTTCAATTTATATATTTTATAATTCAGTTGCTTATTAATTGTTTATGTAACTCTAATACATAGACTAACCATTAACTGTTTCGAATTACAAACTATTATCTCTAATTACAAATTTATATTTACCATTCCGTTTACCTGAATCAACATGTGTAGATAAAAAAAATCTTCCCGATACTTGGAAAAAATTATTATAAAATACATCCGATGGATTATTAAAAATAAATACAAATTGTATTTCTTTTTTTTTCTTTTATTAAAATGCGAAATATACCAACGTTACTTATAAAACGTGAGAATAGAAAATATACGCATATTCCATACGCCTCGGAAAGATAATTATCGAAAATTATTACCGATTGTCTCTACACGAGAAAACCTATTCTTCTAACAAATCTTGACTTGACTTAAGTGATTGTTTCTTTTTATATTCTTAGGAGATAAATTTTTATATTCAATTTGCAAACACAATTGCTTCTAAATTTACTAGTTCACTGTTTTCTCCTTATAATTATGTATATACTATATATTTATATAGCTATATATACTGCTCGAGATTTATTGAGTGACTTTTATGTTTGTTTTATGACAGAAAGGATTAAAGTATTTAATGTTATTTGTTCATTTAATCCCTCTTCGTTTATTCTTTCATTTATTATTATTTTAATGAAACTCGACTTTTTTTATTGTTTGTCTTATTATAATTGCAAAATTTCCTAATTTCATGGCTTTAAATTTAATAACATAAATAGAAACTGATTATAATATTCATTAAATTTTAAAAATATAACCCTTCGGAAAATTCAGTTATTTTCTACAATTTTTAATTAAACTTCACCTCTAAATGACTTACCTATATTAATTTTTGGAAACTTCTTCGAAAATTCATGGTTTAAACTTTAAATACAAAAATACAAAATACAAAAAATTCAATTTTTTGGAATAATTGAAACAGTCTATTTTTCTTTCTAAAGCTATTGAGGTGGAATATTTTTAAAAATTTTAATAAGGAAATTCGTAAAATTCACTTCTGAAAAATATTTCTAAATAATTTTTTGAAATTCAATAGTTTTACAATTAAATATATTTTAAAAATTGTCCAAAAAATTGAAATTTGGTAAAATCTATTAAAATATAATTTAAATTTAGTAAAATCTTTAAAAAATAGTTGAAATTTGATAAAATTTTTGAAAAATAATTAAGTTTTTAAAAGATATAAAAAGAAATATTCAAATTTTTAAAGAATTTTAATTATAAATAATTTCACAAAAATTCTAAAATAATAAATCAAAAATTTTAATTTATTTTGTCCGTAGATAATTGAATTTTAAAAATTGATGATAAATCAATTGTAAGAATTTATTTTTTTTTATAAATATTGTAATGTTTTTTTCGAAAATAATTGAAAAATTGTAGAATTTAAAAAAAATAATTTTTTGAAGAATTTTAATAAAAAATATTAAATATAATTCTAATAAGTTTTAATCTTTTTATTTTGTGTATGTATTTGAATTTTTGGAAATATTGAAAGTTTTGAAAAAAATTGAATTTTAAAAAACTAGAACAATATCAGAGAATTACTATTTTTAAAACTATTTTAATATTTATTTTAGAACCCAGTCTTCATTAATTTTCAATTTTATTAAATTTGCGCTTGAAGATTTTATTTATTAAAATTTTCCAAAATTGAATTATTTCCAAAGTTTACAATTAAAATTCTTTAAAAGTTATTCTTGAAAAATTGTAATAAAATACTTAAAAAGATGATTTGTTTTCAATTAAATTATACAAAATTTCAATTATTCAAAATTGTTTTTATTGTATATATACTGAAAATTAACGCAAACATTCGATTATTTTCATAAGTAATAAAAAATTTTACTGAAATTCAATTATTTACAAATTTTTGTATAAATTTTTTCGCAATAATTCAATTATTTTATCATAAATAATAACATTTCTACAGGGATTCAATTATTTTTATAAATAATAAAATTCTTTTAGGAATTCAATTATTTTCATAAATAATAAAACTTATTGCAGAATTTCAATTATTTTTAATTAAATTTTAATCAAATTCCTCGAAAAATGTAATTATTCTCAAAAATCTTATTAAAATTCGTCCAAAGAATTTAATGATTTAAAAAATTTGTTGATAACATTTTTTATGAGAATTTAATTTCAAAAAATCGTGAAATTAATAAATTATTTATTTTTGTATTTAAAAAATTGAATTCTCGTAGAATTTACTAATAAAAATGGGTTTAAAAATGAATTTCAGTTAAAATGTTAGATTATAGTATTAAAAACATTATAACGTGGATTTTTAGAAATAATTAAATTTTCAAAAAGTCTCAAACTAAAATCATTGTAATTCTTCATTTTTCATATTTTTGACCAACAATTCTGTAGAATTAATTCTTTTTCAAAGTTAAATTGAATTTTTATTGGAATTATTTCAAGTTTTTATTTTTCAATATATATTTAATTGAAGAATTTCCGAATAATTGAAATTTTGTAAAATTGAATTGTAAACGAATAAATTTGAAAATTACAAAACTCATCGCAGCGTTTTAATTATTTTTCATACAATTATAATTGTATTCCTTGAAAAAAGTAATTATGTTCATTGCAAGTTTTAACAAAATTCGACAAAAGAATTGAATTATTAAAAAATTTGTTATTAAAATTCTTTATAAGAATTGAATTTTGAGAAACATTCGATTATTCACTAAATTATTTACTTTTGCATTTAAATAATTAAATTCTTGTAAAAATTTTTTAATAAAAATTGATTTTCATTTCATAAAAATGAATTTTAGTTAACATTTTAGATTGTAATTGAATATTAAAAGAAATATAGAGTGAATTTTTTGGAAATAATTGAATTTTGAAATTAAAATTTTTGAAAAAGCTGAATTGAATTTTTTAAATATTATTTGGAGTTTTTATTTTCTAATATGCATTTAATTAAAGAATTTAGAAATAATTGAAGTTTCGTGAAATTGATTAATTAATTAATTATTAAAAATAATAGATATAAAGTAAAATTGTAGTTAAAATTTTTTGAAAATAATAATTGATTTGAAATAATGAAAATAATTTTGAAGAAGTATTCTTATAATATAATATGATGATTTTAGTACTTGGTCATCTTTAATTATTATAAAATCTGAAGAAATCGATATCTTCATGTTTTATAGTTATAAAAAAATTTAAGAAACTAAAATTTCATTCATTGTAAAAAATAACACAAAAATTGATTGTTTTAATCTTTTCTGGTATCAATTTAATCTGCAACACTTTTTAATACCTCACGATTTACTGTCATAAAATTATCAGTAATAATCAGTATGTAATATTAACCTAAAACTAAAGGCAAAGTTTGAACATATTTATCAAAAATAAAAGTGAGATCTAAAAGTTAAGAAAAAAATTACTAAGAGTTCTAAAAAAATCTTAAAAATTTAGTTTTCTAGAAGTTCTATTGACAACAAAAAAGATATGACAAAAAGGCTTCGAAAATGATACTATTTTAGTTATTGGACAAATTCAGTTGAATAAAAGTGTTTCATTTTTTTTAATGATACCTAACTTCTAATTTTCTACTGTGGTAATTGGTTATAATTATTACATAATAGATTTTGTAGAAATAATCAAGACATGAAAAATGTCACTTTCGGAAGAATTTGAAACTCAGAAATGATTTCAAATATACAATATTGACAATATTGACCCAATGAAAAGCAAAATTGAGAATCTGTTTAAAGAAATTGGTATTAATGATATTTAATTCATCATGATTGATGACGAAATCGAGTGGATTATTTTAGAATTATTCGCGAGTATTTGAGGCAACAGAACGAGACCAAATAGACCAATTTGCAACCGTTACTTTCCGCAGACTAGATATGATTTGTCTATTAATCCCGTATATATGGTAAATTGCCGTGCGACTGCTGCGTGATATATACATTTGTGCGTTCCAATTAGCGAAGCGCATTATTTATTTGCGACCATACCGAGACCGATCATCAGATTGGTTATTTTCTTTTTTTAACAGTTTGTAGGTATTCATCAGATCTTCATTTTAACATTCTTAATATTCTTTCTGTTTGCTGGTTCCATTCGAAGTCTCGAATCTTCTTCGTCGACATTAGTTTGACAATATTAAATTCTAAATCGTTTCAATTACACTGTCAAAAATCTGATCCTAACTTTACACCGAGAAGATTGAAATGCTGTTATAATCTTGCATCTATATGCTGTTCAATCTTGCAAAGTGCGAACTTGAAAAAGTACATACACAAAGTGTAACATGTGTATGCATTTTACTGATTTATTAAAATTTTTAGTGATTCCAATCAAGTGCAACGCAGTGTAACATATGTTTGCATTTTATTGGTTTATTAAAGTTGTTAGTGATTTCAATCAAATGCAACACAAAGTGTAACATGTGTTTGCATTTTATTGGTTTATTAAAGATTTTAGTGATTCCAATCAAGTGCAACATAGTGTAACATGTGTATGCATTTTATTGGTTTATTAAAGTTGTTAGTGATTCCAATCAAATGCAACACAAAGTGTAACATTTGTATGCCATTTATTGGTTTATTAAAGTTGTTAGTGATTCCAATCAAATGCAACACAAAGTGTAACATGTGTATGCCATTTATTGGTTTATTAAAGTTTTTAGTGATTCCAATCAAATGCAACACAAAGTGTAACATGTGTTTGCATTTTATTGGTTTATTAAAGTTGTTAGTGATTCCAATCAAGTGCAACCATTCACTCTGTTTGAGATTGAAAGTTTATGATTTTCAATCATTAGGTGTAAACCTGGAGTTCGATTTTTAATTCAATGACTGCAGCGAGCACTTTACCGTGAAATCTTTCGAGGGACTAAAATGGACTATTTGAAAAGAGCCTAGGGAGGTAAAAAGTGACGTTCTGTGCTCAATAACGGATTCACGCTTTGTTTCTTGCGGTAACAATTTTTCGGAATAAAAAAATGATACACTGCAAGTGGCGTAATTTGGATCATGTTATAGTACTTGCACACTTTAGACGAAGGCACTGGCATTCAAATGAACATTGAAATGATGAATGTCATAGGAGAAGGAATAGGTCGTGAGGGGAAATGAATTTCATTGTGAGATGAATCATTTTATGTGTTACGTCAGTGGAGAGAAATTAACTGACTCACGTTATGGGCCCAACGTCAAAACTGTCATCCAATGTCATTCGTCACATGGGACGGAACGGAGTGGACATGTCCACGGTGCATAGTCGTCGGCCATGAGCAATACGGTTCATATCTACTCGCCTCTCTCTCTATCCCACCTTTACCTTCCCTGGGCTCCATCCATCCATCCACCTCCTCTTCGCTCCCACTCTGTTTCTGATTCCCTCTCGCCATCTCTCTTTGGACCTCACGGTTTACATTTCACATGTGCGGCATTCGCGAAACATATACTGACATTCCCCTTCTGGTTCCTCGCTATTGTTCATAATTATACAATACGGCTATTAAACAGACTGATGCGACCGCCACTTCCGGCCACTTACGGAAGCTAGCACGAGTCCTGAAACTGACGTTGAGTCAGGTCCACCTTTCTGATTATGGCTGAACTCAATATATATATATATATGCGTCGTCGTCGTCGGCCCCTTTCGGGCTCATGCTCAAACACGCACCAGAACAAACTCGGGCCACGAGGTCAAGGGTGTCGCGTGTGCGATTTCCAGTCAAAAGGGTGGAAATAATACGATTGGTAACACAATAGACGTGGGGATAGATTAAAAATGATGAAAAGTTGCCTTTTGTGGTGAGAAACAGTCACGGGTTGAATAAAAGTTGATTTTTTGAGTTTTTTTTGCGTTTTGTGTGTAAATGTGAAGGAAGGCTTTTGTTTCGACATGACAAATTCGTCCTGGATCTGATTGTTATCCGATTTCGTGATTGTAGTTTTTACTTCTTTCTTTTTTGGCTATATCTTTTTGGTTTTTAAGGCACTATAAGGGACGTTCGGATGATTATTATTTTTCCATAGCACGAAATTCTATTATTTACTCGATTGCAAAGTGAAGTGTCATTTAGCTGGCTTTTATACAATGAATCCGTACAGGGTGTAGTAGATTGTTTTATGGTTCCCAAAGGTAGACACATCATTTATCAGGGTTTCCACAGGTCAGGGAAGTCAGGGGATTCAGGGAAAAGTCAGAGAAAGTAAAATTGGTCAGGGAAGTTAGAGAAAAGTCAGGAATTTTAACTAACAGTACTGGGAAAAATTGCATTTTTAAAATTCATGAGAAAACTACATTTTTTTCTTTTTGCCTCGTAAACTATGAAATTACCACAAATTTTAATACAAAACCTTCAATTTTTTCTATTTCTGACAATAATTTCTTTTTAAATAACTTCAATTTTCAAAAAATATCGTAAAATTTATAATTAATGGTAAATAATAAATAAATAATAATAATAAATAATAATTAAATAAAATTAATAATAACTATCATAAATTATGACTTATAAATTATTTTATAAATAATTTTTACAATTTTCATAAATACTAGATTGGTAAAAGAATTTTAGTTAAAAATACTAAAAAAATATTAAATTTTGGAAAAGTTACAAATGATTACAGAAATTCAATTATTTTCAAAAGTTACAAAAATTCTTCGCAGAATTTCAATTATGTTCAAAAATTTAAAAACATTCTCGTCAAAATTACAATTATTTTTATAAATAATAAAATACTGAATTAAAATTCAATTATTTTCATAAGTAGTAATAACATTTTTCACAGGAATTCAATTATTTAAAATACAAAATTTAATACAATTTTTCGAAAAATATCAATTATATAAAAATGTTTTTATAAATAATAAAATTCTTCACCGAAATTCAATTACTTTTAAAAAATTGAATAAAATTCGTTGTAAGAATTCAAATATTTGTATAAACTTGAATAAAATTCATTGGAGGAATAAATTATTTTCAAAATTAATAAAATTCTTCGCAAAAATTCAATTATTCTAAAAAATTTTAAAAAAAATATTTTCAAAATTTCAATTGTATTTATAAATAAAAAAATTCTTCATCTAAATTGAATTATATTTAAAAATTTTTATAAAATTTTTGGCAAAATTTTGTAGGAATTTAATTTTAAAGAATTAATTCAAAATAATTCTTTTTTTTACATAAGTAATAAAATTTTCACAGGAATTCAATTATTTAAAATACAAAATTTCATAAAATATTTCAAAAAATGTAAATTATTTAAAAAATTCTTCACCGAAATTCAATTATTTATAAAATAATAAAATTTTTTACATAAATACAGTTATTTTTATGAATAAAATTCATTGGAAGAATTAAATTATTTTCAAAATTAATAAAATTCTTCGCAAAAATTCAATTATTCTCAAAAATTAAAAAAAAATATTTTCAAAATTTTAATTATATTTATAAATATAAAAAAGTCATCATCCAAATTCAATTATATTTTAAAATTTTAATAAAATTCTTGTCAAAATTTTGTAGGAATTCAATTTTAATGAATTAATTCAAAATAATTCCATTATTTTCATAAGTAATAAAATTTTCACAGGAATTCAATTATTTAAAATACAAAGTTTTATAAAATTTTTCGAAAAATATCAATTATTTAAAAAATTCTTCACCGAAATTTTATTATTTTTATAAACTAGAATAAAATTCTTTGTAAGAATTCAATTATTTAAATAAATAATAAAATTCTTCACATAAATACAGTTATTTTTATAAATTTGAATAAAATTCGTTGGAAGAATTTAATTATTTTTAAAATGTAATAAAATTCTTCGCAGAAATCCAATTGTGTTTGAAAATTAAAAACAAAAAATTCTTGTTTAAATTCCAAGTAACTTTCTAAATAATAAAATTCTTCTCCAAAATTCAATTATTTTATGGATATTTTAAGAAAATTTAAATTATTTTCATAAGTAATAAAACTCATTGCAGAATTTTAATGATTTTTTATACAATATATATTTTAATCAAATTCCTCGAAAAATGTAATTATTCTTAAAAATTTTATTAAAATTTGTCAAATAAAATTCATATATTTAAAAATTTATTGATAAAATTCTTTATGAGAATTAAATTTTAACAAAGAACATTGTATTATTCAACAAATTATTTTTTTTTAAATTTAAATATTTGAATTTTTCTAGATTTTTCTAATAAAAATTGATTTAAAACTGAATTAACGGATAATCGATTTATTATTATTTATGAAAGTAATTGAATTATTGCCACGAATTTTATTACATTTTTTAAAAATAATTTAATTTTTTTGAGAAATTTTACTGCTTGTAAAAATAATTGAATTCTTGCGAAGGATTTTTATAGGATTTTTGTAAATAATTAACCTATTCTGGAAAATGTTATGGTAATTTAAATTATTACAAAACATGAAGAAGACGATCACCTTCTTCATGTTTTGTAATAATATTCCTATAAGTTGTTCAATTTAAAAAGGTTCGAATTTGAATGTTTTGAAGAATTTGAATTTCTACAGAAAAATAATAATGATTAAATATTTATTTAAAAAAGAAGTTATTGACGTTTTTGAATAATTTTACAATTATAATGAAGTTTGTAAATAAATGTAATAGAACATTTTTTCTTGATTATCTAATAATTTTTAGAGTGAATCAGAATATTCTTTAGGTTCAGGAAAAAGGGAAAATTTTGTCTGTCAATCAGGGAAATGTCAGCAAAAAAATAAAATTAAATATTTGTGGCAACCCTGTTTATACCCAAAATTAAACTTTGTTAATCTTATAATTCCGTCAGCTTAAAAGGTTAACTTCATTCGGTCTTTAAAGTAATTCTTTCTTTAATGTCTTGGAACTTTTATTTATCGTAAACTGAATCATACATTTTTTAAATTTAGAAGACTTAAGGTAACGGAAGATGAAATTAAGAAGTCCTTTATGAGCGATATTGTGAGCCTAAAATTTCTTCTAACTTTGACTCCAAGATAGATAAACTATGCGAAATATAAATTGCACACCCGAGTCAAAATTGAAACCTCCTTTTGACCCTTTTTTTTAAAACTCAACAAATTTTAAGACGTTTAGAAGACGCATGTTTAGTGTCAGTATTAAAATTTCTACAGTAACTGCCAAAATTCACAAATTTAAAGTCCTCTCTTCGCACTGATGACCAAACTCCCAAAATTTCCAGTTCAGCTTCGCAGATGATTATACTTTTTATAACGCAAAAAAAATGTCTCGTGCGTGAGGATGCAGCATTTAAAGAAGTAGAAAAAGAAGAAAATGTATAAGGGTCCGAGTAAGTTTTAATGGGTGAACGGCGGGCGCAGTGTATATAGATCCAATAAATTGAGAGTAGAGACCTCTGAAACATGTGAACCTGTTATACATCTTTGTCTGCGTCGGTGCGTAAGCTCGTACCTTTATATTACGTCTGCGTGCACGTGCTTGCAGTTTTTTAGGGTGTGATTTCAGTTTCTGTTGCATGGCAGCTGACAATACAGGTGCATTATTATTATTGATACTCCTCTTATAACAAAATAAATTCATAACATAAATTCCACTCGATAATATACTTCAACTGATTCAATTCAGGAAACATATTATACTTTTGTGCTTTTGAAATATAGCTGAAAAGGTGCATTATTTTTCAAAAATAAGTGATAAGGATTAAGGAGAAATTGAATATTCCTCAAATAGCAATTTAATATTTCAACACTGACCTTTTATGGAATATTCGCACATATTATTCCAAAACAACATTTATGTCGGATTTTTAAAAATTCCTAAAATATAGGAATATAAATAATATTCGCTAATATTTTCATATTAGCGATGAAGTATTTTAAAAATTGTGAGTGAAATATTTCTTGTTTGTATGATCCTAAAATTTACAAAATATATTAAATAAACATTTCTATCTTCGACTTTTTATTAATTTCTAATTAATTTTTTTAATTAAATTAAATTAAAATATGTTTTTTAGTAAAACATACAAATTTCACACCCTCATTTTATATTACCATCGAAATATTCTGTTAAATTTACTTCAAAATTCGGTTATTTATCAAAAAGGAAGGCTTCGGAGATGAAATTAATTTTCACTCGGATAAAAATGTAAATTTCGATTATTTATAACAGCAATAATTTTTCACCTTTTTGTAGATAAAATAAAGGAAAATTTAACGTCAGATTCTCAGCTTTATTTTAATGTGCATTAAAATTTTGTTTAAGATATTTTTAAAGTATAAAATGTCAGTGATCATTGTAAAGTAATTTTAACCTAAGACTGAAGACAAAGTTTAAACATTTTTATCAAAAATAAAAGTGAGGTCTACAAATTTTTAAAATGCACATAATGATAAAAAAAACATTGTACTTTCTGACAATATAAAAAATTTCTAAGAATAAAAAAAACATGAAAATTTAATTTTATTGTAGAAGTCCTATTGGAGACATATGTTGAAAAGGCTTCGGAGATGAAAGTAATTTAGTTATTAGGTAAATTAAGTTGAATAAAATTATTTAATTTTCTTTTAAAAATGATAAATAAGTGCTAAATTTTCACTATGGAAGTTGATTATAATTATTAAAGAGTAGGTTTTGTAAAATTAATCGAGACATCAAAAATGTCACTTTCAGAAAATTCACCCAAATACGATTCAAGAATATAAAAAGTAGATAATATTGAGATTGAGAAATAATTTTTCAGAAAAAAAAAAGAAAAAATTACATATGGCAATAAAGAATTCGGCACGCCAGTTGGTAGTCTCGGAGTGATATTTTACTCTAATCGGGACTATTTGCAGTGAATCATTTCTTTTTTTGTCAAATTTTAATTATCATGTCTTCGCATGTTACTGGCCACATGTCGTTTGCGAGAAATTACCAAAAATTGCGGGTTACCTTAATGCGATGATTAAGTAACGTTTTTTTGCCTTTCAGGCCTGCAAGGATGCCGCAAAAGAAGCAAACTGGAGGAATTGGTACTAAAACTGGATCCTTGAAGAAAGTCCGAATGCTCAATACATCCGAATTCGACAGCGGACTGCCACCTGCTAAGAAATCAAGAAAATCTTAAATTTAGTGCATCAAATTTTCTGGGTACATATTTTCATATATTTATACACTAAAAGAAGTCTACTTTTGTTCATCTCAATGAAAATTGTAGAAAATCGGAAAAATTTATTTCTACTACAAATAATGAAAAACGATTTCTATTCTACAATTTTACTTTTTTTTTATTTGTAAAATTAAACGAATCATTGATTTATGTGTACATAAATTGAGTATGTAATATTCCTCTATATTGATGGAGAGAAAATAAATATATTTATAAAGAGAAAGAGTCAACAAACGGAAGAATTTTATTACAATGGTTTATATATAATTTTTGAAGAATTAGAAATTGCTCTCTAAACGAAATGGCTTTTACGATTAGCTTCACATTCATGGGACAATGGAAAATAGCTAATTGTATTTTTTTAACTACTTTTCCTAGTTCACAGATAATTTTTCAATTATTTCGAGAAAATTTTCACAATATTATTGTTACCGTTATTTCTAAACAATAAAGTTGGGAGCAGAGATCTCGATTTTGATTAAAATGCGTTTTTTAGTTCTAGATTAATTGGATTTGATTTCTTTAAATTATAAAGAATGACATGAAAAAAGTTATATTTTTATAAAACTAAAATTTTTTTGTTAATATTTTTATTTAGTCATTTTATGAAAACTGCAAAACCTAGTGAAACATATCCAATCAGAAAAATATTTAAAACCCTTAAAATTATGATTTACTAGATTTTGGAAATGGTGGAAATATAAAAATTTTTAGGCAGCTGTTTGGTTCTTAAAAGTTTTTTTTAAATGATTCGATTTGTCTAGGCTTTGGACTTTAAAGCCGATTTTGTTAAAATGACGTAGGTAGGGTTCGAAGTAGTTCCGTAATTCATGAAAAAGTCCGTAAAAGTCCGTTTTTTGAAAAAAGATCCGTAAAGTCCGTAATTTGATTCAAAAAGGATGAAAAGTTCGTAAATTGTATGATATGATTTGGAGAATTTCAGAGAAATTATAAATAATTGCAGAAATTCAATCATTTTTGAAAGTAATAAAATTCTTCGCAAAAATTCAATTATGTTCAAAAATTTTTTTTAAATTCTCGTCAAAATTTCAATTATCTTTAGAAATATTAAAATTCTTCTCCGAAATTCATATATTTTCAAAAAAACTAAAAAAACATTGTCAACATTTCAATTATCTGTATAAATGAATAACAAAATTCAATTATTTTCAAAAATTTTATTAAAATTCATTAAAAAATTTCAATTATTTTCATAATTAACAATATTTATCACACGAATTCAATTATTTTCTAAAGTAATAGAATTCAATTCTTTTCAAAAGTATTAATAAAATTTACTGCAAAATTTGAATTATTTTCAAAAGTAATAATATTTTTCGCAAAAATTAAATATTGTTCAATATCTACTATTTTTATAAAATTTACCAAAAAAGTTTAATTATTTAAAAAAAAAATTAATAAAATTCTACAAAAACTTTTAATTATTTTCAAAAAATAATAAAATTTTCACAAGAATTTCATTAATAACAAATTTCTTTTATAAATTTCTTCGTAATGATTCAACTAATTTCATAATTAATAAAATTTTACCGGGATACAATTATTTTCGTAAATAATAAAATTCTTTTTAGGAATTTAATTATTTTTAATAGAATTTTAATGGAATTCCTCGAAAAATTTCTTAAAAATTTTATTAAAATTCGTCCAAAGACTTTAATTGTTTAAAAATGAAAAATTCTAATATTTTATTAAATAATTGATTTCTTGCGAAGAATTTTATTAAGACTATGGGAAATAATTGATTTCATGCAAAAAGATTTTTATTATTTTAGGAAAATATTTAAATTCTTGCGAATGATTTTAGTAAAATTTCTGAAAGTAATTAAAGATCTGCTAAGAATTTTGTTATTTTTAATTTATGCCAAGCATTTTATTAAAATTTTAAAAAATAATTGAATTCCAATAATTTTTTGACTAGAATTTAATTATTTTAGAAAATTTTATTTATTTAATTATTTTTATAAATAACAATATTCATCACAAGACTTTCATAAAGAATTTTATCAATAAATTTTTAAGTAATAAATTGACTTCTCTTGACAAATTTTGAATAAAAATTTTTAAGAATAATTTCATTTCGTCGTGAAATTTAGTTAATTGTATAAAATTGCATTAAAAATAATTTAATTTCTTTTACGAATTTTATTAAAATTCTTGAAAATAATTGAATTTTGTAAAACATGTTATTAAAACATCTGGAAATAATTGAATTTTGCAAAGAATCTTATGAAAATGCTTAAAAATAGTGGAATTTTTTTAAGGATTTTTATGAAAGTTCTTGAAAATTATTAAATTTTGAAAAGCCTTTTTTTACAATTTTTGGAAATTGAATTCTACAAAGAATTTTATCAAGCCGCCTGAAAATAATTGAATTTCGCAAAAACAATTTTATTACAATTTCTGAAAGTAATTGAATTTTAAAAAAATTATTTAAATAATTAAATTCTTTTCGAAAATTTTATTAAAGTAGAAGATAATAATAAAACTTTTAGAAGAATTGCAATTGTTTTTAATACATTTTTAATCAAATTTCTCTAAAAATGTAAATATTCTCAAAAATTTTATTAAAATTCGTTAATAGAATTCAAGTATATGATAATTTGTTGATAACAATTTTTTATGGGAATTGAATTTTAAGAAACGTTCAATTTTTCAATAAATTATTTAATTGCGTTTTATTTTTATTTAAATAATTGAATTCTAGTAGAATATTCTATTAAAAATTGAATTCTATTTCATAAAAATGAATTTCAGTTAAAATTTTAGATAATCATTGAATATTAAAAGCAATATAGCGTGAATTGAATTTTTTAATTAATTTTTTTGAAAAAGTTTAATTGATTTTTTTAATACTATTTTGAGTTTCTATTTACTAATATTTATTTAATCAAAGAATTTAACTAATAATTGAAATTTCGTAAAATTAAATATTGTAAAGAAATGAATTTGAAAATTATCAAAGAACTTTTTCGAAAATTATTAAAAATAATCGATATAAAGAAGAATTTTAGATGAAAATTGTGAAAAATAATAATTAAATTGATAATGATTTTAATTATTATAAATTATTTTTATTAACAATTAATATTAATTATTATAAAACATAAAGAAATCGATGGCTTCATGTTATCGATTTCTTCATGTTTTATAGTTATGAAAAATTGAATTCTAGTTGTCAGTAAAATGTTCTCTTATATTTGATTCGGCCTGATTCTATTTTTGTCAGTTGGTCCATAAATGGTCCGTAATTTTTAATTTTTGGTCCTTTAAGTCCGTATTTTTAAATACTTTCACTGCTTCGAGCCCTTCGTAGCACGGTAAATCGTTAGGTATTAAAATAACACCAAAAATGATTAAAATAATCCAATTTAGTGTTATTTTAATCCATTTTGGTGTTATTTTAATACCTAACGATTTACCGTGAGGTAATTATAGTCGAAACATAGAAATGTTTATTATTTGTATCATGACTTATGCATTTTATTTCAAATAATATTTTTTATAGAAAAAATTGTACTTTTGTCGAAAATTATAGGTCATTGTATAGTTAATTTAAATTTTCTTCATATACTTCACATATCCCTGAAGATTATCAAAATGCTTTTATAAGAGACTTAATTTTAAGCAACTATGCAAAATGACTCTATGCGAGGTAATTACTTGCGGTCATGCACATATGCGCGTGCATATATTTACTCCCGTAATGCAAAATATTGTGGTATTAAAGAGAGAAAGAGAGAGAGAGAGAGAAAGAAAGAGAGGGGGTTTGCCATGAGCGTCAGTCAAGGGTGCCAAGGAATATGATTAATAACTGGACATTATTTTTAATTTTTTTTTCCTTTTTTCTTCCATTCGCGCGAATTACTTGCAAATAAAGCCGGAGCAACTCTTGAGGATGAATTGCAGTCAATGTTCCCCCAAGTTCTCCCCACCCTCTTGTTCCACCTTATACTCTCGAGAGGTTTAATCTAATTTAATTATGCCTTCTTTCTCCATCACACGCTCAAGAGATAGATGACGTGCACAGCAAGTGCCCTTGGAATCGTTCATGCTGTGGAACTGAAATATTCGACTTAATGTTTCTCTATAATGTACTCGTCAAAATTCGACAAAGATTTTTTCCCCATGCGAATATTGTATTTTAAAAAAAAAAAATTTTGACTTGTAGACTGGAAAATTTTATTTATTTCTTTTTGAAAATGATAATAATTATAGTGAAATAGGTTTGTTTTAATCAACCTTTACTAATTGGGAAAAATTTATTTAATTTATTCAAAAAAGGTGAATATTATTTTAGTAATTTTTACTAGTCAAACGAAATATCCTCAGTTTTTGCATAAATTCAGTAATTTTCGTACCAACTTTTTTGTAAAAAAGACCTTATTACCTTGTGATGCTTGATTATCTAATTTTTTGAAGTTGATCGTCATTTGATAAAATCAAGTGTTTTTATTGTTATTGAAAGCAAAGGTGATAATTGAGTGGAACCTCTTTTCTAATGGGCATTCATTTTTTATATTAATGTGCTTCTTTTTCTCTCCCTCGGAAGAAAGGTTTTTCTTGTTTTCTAGACATCTTATATAAAAACATGGTCAGTTATAAAGAGGAGTCAATTATTCTCGGCGATTACCGATTTCCAAGCAGTTAACGACTTTTTCGATCGTTTACACTTTTATTCTCTTAATATAAATGTGTTATATGAGAAACACCGCACAGAGTTTTATATATATGCTTTGCGTTTTGAGCGCCTCATTACGTCTTATGTCTATAACAGAGTTGCTTTCTGATTTCACGCTCGAAAATTAGCATCGATCTTCTTGAAAAAGGAGATGAAAAAATTGACGTGAAAAATCTATTGTAATTGTGGTCCTTTAACTTTTTATGCCCTCCTTTCTAAATATCTCTTTTTAAGTTCCGTTCAGTCTATTACTCTATTGTGATTTATTTTCCATCTTTACTTATAAACTGTAAGTGGAAATTTTTATCTTTCTTCTCTATATTTTTCCAATTCACATATTTTTCAAGTGCTCTTGCATTGGAGCCAGTTTTTTTTACTCCAATTCGAATGATAGAAATATAATTTTACTAGCAAAGTTATCCGCGCGCAAGCGCGCGAGAATGTTGTGCTGCAATGTTTATTGTAAGCAATTTCAAGTCATTTAAATTTAAGTAATTTTTAAAGAAATACTTATTATGCCACATAACTGAAAAACTACTTAGAATTAAATTTTCAAAATAAATTATATTTTTAAACTTTAAAGTATATAAAAAACTTTAACAAATTTCGATACTAATTTCAAATTTGGCATCAGATTTTCAAGATTGAAAATAATTAAACTTTCTTGTACGAGGAAAATTGAATTTCTCAAAAATTGTTATCTGATACCTAAATTAAAAAAAACTTCATTACGAAAATTTTAATTATTCTAAAGAATAGAGAAGGTAAAAAAATTATTAGCTATATATAGGTATTTAACTTTTCGAACAAAGAATATAAACAATATTTTTTAAGAGAATTTCCACTACTTTTAATTCGCTAATTTTGAAAAAAATCCATTTTATTAAACAAAATTTTATGCAATTTATTTCTCCTAATAATTCAATTACTTTTAATAATTATAAAATTTTTCATGTAAATTCCATTTTTTCTAAAAATTTTTTGATTAAATTCTGAGGATGAATTTAATTATTTTCATAATCGTAAAATCCAGTTACTTTCAGAAATAAAGTTTTTGACAAGAATTCAATTATTTGAACTAATAAAATTTTCATAACATTTAAAAATTCATTATTTAAAATAATGTTCATAAAATTCTTATGGAGATTTCAATTCCTTTTAAAATTAATTGAAGCGTTGGGTGCAAGAAGGGCGTATAACAAAAAACGATAAACGGAGATATTTCAAGTTAAAGTTTTAAACTTTAATTGCCCAAAAACTGTACATTCAAATCAAAAAAACTTTCTTTTAATTAATTAGTCTTTTATTAAGCTATCAAATGCAATTTTAAAATTAAGAGAAAGTTGCAATTAACTATTTAATAATAATGTTTTTCAAAACTAATTTATACGCCCTTTTTGCACCCAGCCACTCGCCTAACCACACAATGTTTTAGGCGTTAGTGAAATTTGAATTTTAAACTCACGATAACTTTAACTTATAAATGTTTCTAGATATAATTTGTGATTTTCTTTATTTTTAAAAAATAATTAAGCCTTAAATCATTTCTAATTCTAAAAAATGGACATTTTTAATGAAAATTTTTTTAACCAAATTTTTTTAATGAAGTGTCGATTTTCACTTGTTTTTACATGCAAATTCTATTTAAAAACATTTTAAATTACAAAATTATGTGACATTCACGCAGATTTTTATTCATAACATCGTCAAGAAGTCTCATATCGAAATAAATTTTTGGTGATATGAACTAGATGATATTGTAATAATTCTCATTCAATAATATCAAAACGGGCGTTATCCGCCTAACGCCCTTCTTGCACCCAACGCTTCAATTGCCAAATTTTTAAATAGAATTCTTTGTAAAATTTAATTATCTTTAAAAACTTTTCACATTTCAATGATTTTCAATATCTACTATTTTTATCAAATAACCAATTCTAGGGAAAAATTCAATTATTTTCATCAATTTTAATAAAATTCGCCGGAAAAATTTAATCATTTACCTAATTAATAAAATTCTTTGAAAGAATTAAATTATTTTTATAAATAATAAAATTCTTCGAAAGTAATTAAATTATTTTTTCAACAATTATTAATAAAATTTCTCAGAGGAATTCAATTATTTTCATAAATTACAAAATCCTTAGAAGAAATGTAATTCTTAAACATTCAATTTTTTCAAAATTTATAAAATCTTTCAGAAAAATTCAATTATTTTCCAAATTTTTTAAAAAATTCTTTCCAAGAATTCAATTACTTTCCAAATATAAAAAAAAAATCTTCGCAAGAATTCAATTATTTTTCTAAAAATAGAAAAATATTCCAAAAAAATTTAACTATTTTTATAAATTATGAAATTCTTCAAAAAAAGTCAATTTTTCTTAAAATTTATAAAATTCTTCAGAAAATTTCAATTATTTTCAAAATTTTTTTAAAAATTCTTCGCAAGAATTTAATTTTTTTAAGAAATAATAAAATATTTCTAGAAAATTCAATTATTTTCATAAATAACAAAATTTACCTAAAGAAATCAATTATTTTTGTAAATAATAAAATTCTTCTGCAAAATTCAATTATTTTTATAAATAATAACATTTTTCATTGAAAATTCAATTATGTTCAAATATTTTTTTTAAAATTCTTCGCAAGAATTAAATTTTTTTAAATTGTTGCATGAATAATAAAATTCGTAGCATAAATTCAATTTATTAGCAGGATAAGAAAAAAGTAAATATTTTTGATGAAAATTAGAAAAAAGTCAGGAAAATAAAAAATATAGAATGGAATTTTTGTCAATTTTTGTGAAGTGAATAAAACTAGTTTTTTGTTTCTTTTTGATAATTTGCTAACGGAACGGAAACTTACAATCATTATAAATAATAATCATTATAAATTATAAAACGTATAAAAAATAAAAGAATAACTATAACTGATTCCAATCTGCGGACAAAATGAATGAACGAAATACTACGAAAAATATTATTGTTAATTTCTATTAATATCTACATATGGGTGAATTTTCTGAAAGTGGCATTTTTTATGTCTCGATTAATTTTACAAAATCTACTCTTTAATAATTACTAGCGATGAATTCCGCGCTCGCTAACGCTCGCTCGGATACTATTGTACTGTTAATTTTTTAATTACTAATATATGTTGTATAGCACTATACTTTTAGGAAATTATTAATTTTAATTAATGAATTTTTTTTTATTAATTTTATTAAAATTATTAATTTATATATTTAAGTTTTATAAAACAAAAAATAATAATAATACATTAAAATAGAATTGATATATATTATAAATACGTAATTATTGTCTTTTCAAATTGTCATTTACAAAAAATATTAAATTGTTCATTTATTAAATGAAATTAAAAAATGTTGTTTTTCATTTCTTATTGAAAAAATTGATATCAAGAATTTTTAAATTTTTAATGTGATAACATAATTTTATAATTAATAATTTAAAAAAGAATAATTTGAAAGTGTTATAAGTAGAAATTGTTTTGTACAATTTAGAAACAAAGTTGATTAGATTTGAAGAATTTAAAATACATATTAAATTATGAAACATTTATTTGAATAATAATCCTTTTGTTACTGTTAGGACATTAAACAGTTTCTATAGTTGTTTTAAAGAATAAATATTTTTATTTATTTTAATAATATATAATACCCAAATAGTACGTAATTATAAATTTTTTTTAACTTATTTTTTAATTATAATTTTTTTATTTATAGTAAATTTTTATTTTATTATTTTATTTCTGCAAAGTATAAAAACATTGTAGTATCCATTATATTAAAGTCTTTGAATGTCGAACTAATGAGTAAGTAGCTGAGCAGTATTTTGTTTTGAAAAGTTTTTTCGAAATAAAGTGAACTTGAAAAGATAAAAATGATAAATTATTATCAATTTCCATAGTGAAAATTTAGCACTTATTTATCATTTTTAAAAGAAAATTGAATACTTTTATTCAACTTAATTTACGTAATAACTAAATTACTTTCATCTCCGAAGCCTTTTCAACATGTCTCCAATAGGACTTCTACAATAAAATTAAATTTTCATGGTTTTTTTTCAAATTCTCAGAAATTTTTAAAAAATATTGTCAGAAAGTACAATGTTTTTTCTATCATTATGTGCATTTTAAAAATTTGTAGACCTCACTTTTATTTTTGATAAAAATGTTTAATCTTTGTCTTCAGTTTTAGGTTAAAATTACTTTACAATGATCACTGACATTTTATACTTTAAAAATATCTTAAACAAAATTTTAATGCACATTAAAATAAAGCTGAGAATCTGACGTTAAATTTTCCTATATTTTATCTACAAAAAGGAGAAAAATTATTGCTGTTATAAATAATCGAAATTTACATTTTTCTCCGAGTAAAAATTAATTTCATCTCCGAAGCCTTCCTTTTTAATAAATAACTGAATGTAGAAGTAAATTTAACGGAATATTTCGATGGTAATATAAAATGAGGGTGTGAAGATTTGTATGTTTTACTAAAAAACATATTTTAATTGCGCCCTAGTGTATACAAATATGAAAGAAAATTTATTTTTCATCTCCGAAGTCTTTTCCTTGAAATATGCTAGTTTTTCTTTTGTTTTTAGTATTTACCTGCATTGCTTTGAAAAAATTAACCCAAATTACCATTAAATTAAATACTTTAAATACATTTATATTTTCATCTTATTGAATATATTTGGTATTAAAATATACAAATTATTAATTTTTAAGCAGTGTAATTTTATTTTCGATTTCGTGAACGCGATATTAGCGTGAATTTTTAATAGAAAAGCTCGCCAATTAAATAAAATTAATTTAATGGAGCGACAATAATATTTTTCAAATGAAAAAAACTTTAATATTTTTAAGAATTAATTTTGCACAACCTAAAAATCTTACTCTTGAGTATCAAATTAAGTAGTTTTAATAGAAAAAACCATATAATTGAAGAAAATTAATTGAAGAATTAATTGAAAAACTGAAATTTAAAAGTGTCACTTTCAGAAAATTCACCCACATATAGAAATGTCTAATTATAAATTAAAATTTCTTCTATTTCCAAATGGTAGAAATACGAGAATTGTTTGTCATTTTCGCAATAAGTCGGGTCGTCACATTTACCTTGAGCCACATGGGTCTTGAACAAATTAACATAAATCGAGAAAGCAAAATCGTAGAAAAGAAAAACGGCCGCTTTTTTACTCGAAAATAAAACACTTCACTAATTGTCCACTTGATTTACTTCTGGGAAACAATTGCAAGTGAAAAATAAATAGTTTTAGGGTGAAAAGGATGAGGTTAGGGTTTAAAAATTGCTTTTCACGTTCAACGCTATATAATTGAGTTTGGAAGTGGTGGAAGGGGGACAAGGGGTGGTTTGAAGAAAAGAAGAGAAGTTTATCCCCTAATGAGTGTGAGTTAGGCGCCGACGTTCTTTACCCGGAAGACACGCGCGAGCGGAAATATTTTCGCGAGAGATATCTGAGTGAAATCCATTTTGGAAACGCGTTAAAATCCAGGGGAATTAGCATTTTACAAGTGCGATGGTATTATTGTATCTGAAGGAAACATTTTATTGGCCTGTCGTGCGAAGAAGCCATAGAATCACCGGGCAGACCTTGCACGCGGCATAGTCGTTGTTCACATGGCGTGGAGCTTCGCTCGTTATTTCTTCTAACGCACCTTTTGCATTAATACATATATACACTGTGAAATAGACTTTACAACAAGCACACTATATAATAATCACCACCATTGGTTACTTAACATCGTACTTAAGCTCTAGACGTGTTAATCCCACAGCACAAGGGACAATTGTTATCGATTCCGAGTTGTTGCGCATATTATGGAAACAATCTTTATAAACTGCCTCTGCACTACCGTATAGAGCGTATAAACTTTTTTTTCACATCACGAAAAATGGTTTCGAAATCATTTTATGTAAAACATAAAAAAACATAACATGTTTTGTATGGGTGAATTTTCTGAAAGTGACACTTTTAAATTTCAGTTTTTCAATTAATTTTTTTCTTCAAGCAATAATTTTTCTCCTTTTTGTAGATAAAATACAGGAAAATTTAACGTCAGATTCTCAGCTTTATTTTAATGTGCATGAAAATTTTGTTTAAGATATTTTTAAAGTATAAAATGTCAGTGATCATTGTAAAGTAATTTTAACCTAAAACTGAAGACAAAGTTTAAGCATTTTTATCAAAAATAAAAGTGAGGTCTACAAATTTTAAAAATGCACATAATGATAGATACATTGTACTTTCTGACAATATTTAAAAAAAATTTCTGAGAATTTGAAAAAAACCATGAAAATTAAATTTTATTGTAGAAGTCCTATTGGAGACATGTTGAAAAGGCTTCGGAGATGAAAGTAATTTAGTTATTAGGTAAATTAAGTTGAATAAAATTATTTAATTTTCTTTTAAAAATGATAAATAAGTGCTAAATTTTCACTATGGAAATTGAGAATAATTATTAAAGAGTAGATTTTGTAAAATTAATCAAGACATCAAAAATGTCACTTTCAGAAAATTCACCCATATATATTATAATAATCGTAAGTTTCCTTTCCATTAGCAAATTATCTGTATTCGTTTGTTTTTGTTTTTTTTTGAAAATTTATTTTTGTGGGTTATTGTCAATTTTTTAATGTCAAAAAGAAACCAAAAAAAACTCGTCTTATTTACTTCACAAAATTGCCAAAAATTCCATTCCATATTTTTTATTTTCCTGACTTTTTCCTAATTTTCATCAAAAATATTTACTTTTTTCTTATACTGCTAATAAATTGAATTTATGCTACGAATTTTATTATTCATGAAACAATTAAAAGTAATTTAATTCTTGCGAAGAATTTAAAAAAAATACTTGAAAATAATTGAATTTTCAATGAAAAATGTTATTATTTATAAAAATAATTGAATTTTTCAGAAGAATTTTATTATTTACAAAAATAATTGATTTCCTTAGACAAATTTTGTTATTTATGAAAATAATTGAATTTTCTTGAAATATTTTATTATTTATTAAAATAATTAAATTCTTGCGAAGAATTTTTAAAAAAATTTTGAAAATAATTGAAATTTTCTGAAGAATTTTATAAATTTTAAGAAAAATTGACTTTTTTTGAAGAATTTCATAATTTATAAAAATAGTTAAATTTTTTGGAATATTTTTCTATTTTTATAAAAATAATTGAATTCTTGCGAAGAATTTTTTTTGAAATTTGGAAAATAATTGAATTTTTGGAAAGAATTTTTAAAATAATTTGGAAAGTCAATTTTAGGAAAAATTGACTTTTTTCGAAGAATTTCATATAATTTAAGAAAATAGTTAAATTTTTTTGGAATATTTTACTATTTTTATAAAAATAATTGAATTCTTGGGAAGAATTTAAAAAGAAATTTGGAAAATAATTGAATTTTTCTGAAAAATTTCATATATTTTGAGGAAAATTGAATTTTTTGAAGAATTACATTTTTTCTAAGGATTTTGTAATTTATGAAAATAATTGAATTCTTTCGAGAAATTTTATTAATAATTGTTGAAAAAATAATTTAATTACTTTCGAAGAATTTTATTATTTATAAAAATAATTTAATTCTTTCAAAGAATTTTATTACTTAGGTAAATGATTAAATTCTTGCGGCGAATTTTAATAAAATTGATGAAAATAATTGCATTTTTTCCTAGAATTGGTTATTTTATAAAAATAGTAGATATTGAAAATCAGTAAAATGTAAAAAGTTTTTAAAAATAATTAAATTTTACAAAGAATTCTATTTAAAAATTTGGCAATAATTGAATGTCGGTGGGAAATTTTATTAAATTTTTTTGAAAATAATTGGATTTTCCAAAAAAATCTTTTATTATATATTTATGAAAATAAATCAATTCTTTCAAACGATTTATTAGAATTTTTTAAAACAATGGAATTTTCAAAAAGAAATTTATTACTTTTAATAATAATTGAATTATTGTGATGAATATTGTTATTAATGAAAATAATTGAAATTTGAAAAGAATTTTATTGAAATACCTCGAAATAATTGAATTTTCGGGAGTAATTTTTTTATTATTTAAAAAAAAATTTTATTAAAATTATATTTATAACTAGTAATTTCTTTCGAATAATTTTATTAAATTTTTGAAAATAATTGAATTATTGCGGAAAAGTTTATTAAAATGTTTAAAAAGAATTGAATTTCTGTTGAAAATTTTATTACTTTTGAAAGGAATTGAAATCTTTGTAAGAATTTTATGAACATTGTTTTAAATAATGAATTTTTAAATGTTATGAAAATTTTATTAGTTTAAATAATTGAATTGAATAATTGAATAACCACCAAAGAATGAAAATAATATACATTCAAGTTGAATACTTTTGTTTTGAGAGGAAAACGTGAGAGGATATTAGAGGAGGATTTTTCCTCTAACTTTATGATTACTGTTTTTAGGGTGAATAAGGGGTGGATTGACAATCTTGGCCGGAACTGTAAATAAAATTACATAACACATAGAGGAAATTTGCTCTTAAACGAAAAGAGCCTTCACGAAATAATAAATCCTGTGAATTATTTCGTTCACACGTGAGAATAATTCTCTTTCGTTGTAAATTTTCTCTATGAAGTTAATTTGCGATGTTAGAAGCAGGCGAAAGAGGGAGAGAATTTAGTCACATGTACAGAGACAGATTCTCGGAGAGGAATGAGAAATCCATTGCACCCATACACACGTACATTTGTGAACAATTAACCGATGCAATTAAGACATCTAAATTAATTCGTTATGAATGAGCCGTCGTGTATTGCGATCTGAATACAGTATGGCGGATAATTGCTCGAGTTCTCACAAGTCGAGCATCAGACCTCACACTTATTGTTTTAATAAGAGGCCGTGTTATACACCTGCACACGCTTCTTTAACACATACGGATATACGCGAATATATAATGCCTTCGAGGTAATGGCAACAATTACTTTATTTAACCATCTCGGTTCTCAACTCGAGAGCGTCCGTCCCCTCCCCCTCTCTCTCTCTCTCTCACAACAAATTTCATTTCCTAGCGTGTGTGTGTCATAATCTCTCGATCTTGCACCGCTTTTAAGAAATCTTCACTTTCTTTTTCTTCGTAAGACTCTAGGCGCGCAACAGTTTTACAATCTCCGATTGACGCTTTCCGCGTTCTATATAAATTGCACACTTCAATTCTAATTACTCCTGTTATGGAAAAAATTTTTTTTACTGTAAACATTCAATTTGATCATTCTTTTTTTTCTTTTTTTTTCTTTTTTTTGTGGTGGAAAATTTAATTTAAAAGTTTATTTAAATTACGTATATAAATGTGAGAAATTAATGACTAAAATTTTTTAATGGACAAAGTTTTATCTAGAATTCTTAATTAACATATGCGTAAAAAGGAAAAGTAGATACGCGGTGTTAGAGTTTTTGATTAATAACTTGAGCGAACATTGGTCACGCTACTAATAAAGAAGCGTTCACACATATTAAAGTTCCTGCCTCTGCACGTTTGCGATCACAAATTTCAAGTTCCTCTCTCGCTCTCTTTCCTTCTCTCATCAATATAACGAGGGAATGGCGTGTCTCGGCACTTGATTGAACTGAACAGCAACAATCCAATCGCTCTCAATCATTTGAATTTCATCTTCAGTGCCGCAGACGAGCCATTTTATAAACCGTTTCACATACCTGCGAAAAATTTCTTCTGTCTCTTCTTTAATACCGGGCTCGAAGTATAGGTCCGTAAATCCTGAAAAAGTCCGTAACTTTGATTCAAGTCCGTAAAAGTCCATAAAATCCGAAATTTCATTAAAAAAGGATGAAAAGTTCGTAAATTGTACGATATAATTTGGAGAATTTTAGAGAAACTACAAATGATTGTAGAAAATCAATTATTTTTAAAAGTAATAAAATTCTTCGCAAAAATTGAATTATGTTCAAAATTTTTTTTAAATTCTCGTCAAAATTACAATTATCTTTAGAAATATTAAAATTCTTCTTCAAAATTAATATGTTTTCAAAAAAAAATAAAAAAGATTGTCAACATTTCAATTATCTGTATAAATAAAAAGCAAAATTCTTCAACAAAATTGAATTATTTTCAAAAATTTTATTAAAATTCATTAAGAAATTTCAATTATTTTCATAATTAACAATATTTTTCACATGAATCCAATTATTATCTAAATTATTAAAATTCAATTATTTTCAAAAATTTTAATAAAATCCATTAAAAAAATTCAATTATTTTCAAAAATTTATTAAAAATCATTAAAAAATTTCAATTATTTTCACAATTAACAATATTTTTCACACGAATTCAATTATTTTCTAAAGTAATAATATTCAATTATTTTCAAAAATTTTATTACAATCCATTGAAAAAATTCATTTATTTTCAAAAATTTTATTAAAATTCATTAAAAAATTTCAATTATTTTCACAATTAACAATATTTTTCACACGAATCCAATTATTTTCTAAATTATTAAAATTCAATTATTTTCAAAAATTTTAATAAAATCCATTAAAAAATTCAATTATTTTCAAAAATTTTATTAAAATTCATTAAAAAATTTCAATTATTTTCACAATTAACAATATTTATCACACGAATTCAATTATTTTCTAAAGTAATAAAATTCAATTATTTTCAACAATTTATCACAATATTTCACAATTAACAATATTTATCACACGATTTCAATTATTTTCTAAAGTAATAAAATTCAATTATTTTCAAAAATTTTAATAAAATCCATTGCAAAATTTGAATTATTTTCAAAAGTAATAATATTCTTTGCAAAAATTAAATATTGTTCAAAATCTACTATTTTTATAAAATTTACCAAAGAATTTAATTATTAAAAAAAAAAATTAATAAAATTCTACAAAAACTTTTAATTATTTTCAAAAAATAATAAAATTTTCTCAAGAATTTCATTAATAACAAATTTTTTTATAAATTTTTTCGCAATCATTCAACTATTTTCATAATTATTAAACTTTACCGGGATTCAATTGTTTTCGTAAATAATAAAATTCTTTTTAGGAATTCAATTATTTTTAATAGAATTTTAATCGAATTCCTCAAAAAAATTCCTAAAAAATCTATTTAAATTCGTGCAAAGAATTTAATTGTTTAAAAATTTTTTGATTACATTTTTAATAGGAATTGAATTCCAAGAAACATTTAATTATTCAATATATTAATTATTTTTGTATTTAAATAATTGAATTTTGGTATATTTTTCTGATAAATATTGATTTAAAAATAGATTTTACTTAAAATCTTAGATTATAATAATTGAATTCTTTCGAAGAATTTCATTAAAATTTGAAAAATAATTGAATTAGGGAAATTTATTTTAAAATTGTCTTAAAAATAATTAAATTTCCACCTAAAAAAGTTTTATCAAAACTTTTTAAAATGTTTGAATTTCTGCTAAAATTCTAATATTTTTTAAAATAATTGAATTCTTGCGAAAAATTTTATTAAGACTATTGAAAATAATCGATTTCCTGCAAAGATTTTTATTATTTTACGAAAATATTTACATTGCTTGCGAATAATTTTATTAAAATTTCTGAAAGTAATTAAAGATCTGCTAAGAAATTTGTTATTTTTAATTTATGCCAAGAATTTTATTAAAATTTAAAAAAATAATTAAATTTCTGTTAATTTTTTACAAAAATTTAATTATTTTCATTAATAATAAAATTCTTCGCAAGAATTCAATTAATTACTTTCATGAATAATAAAATTCAATTTAGAATTTCAATTATTTTTAATACAATTTTAATCGAATTTCTCTAAAAATGTAATTATTCTTAAAAATTTTATTAAAATTCGTTAACAGAATTCAAGTATTTGATAATTTGTTGACAACAATTTTTTATGGGAATGGAATTTTAAGAAAGTTTTTAATTCTTTAATAAATTATTTAATTATGTTTTATTTTTATTTAAATAATGGAATTATAGTAGAATATTCTAATAAAAATTGAATTTTATTTCATAAAAATGAATGTCAGTTAAAATTTTAGATAATCATTGAATATTAAAAGCAATATAGCGTGAATTGAATTTTGTAATTAATTTTTTTTGAAAAAGTTTAATTGAGTTTTTTTAATACTATTTTCAGTTTCTATTTTCTCATATTTATTTAATAAAATAATTTAACTAATAATTGAAATTTCGTAAAATTAAATATTGTAAAGAAGTGAATTTGAAAATTGTCAAAGAACTTTTTCGAAAATTATTAAAAATAATCGATGTGAAGAAGAATTTTTGATAAAAATTCTGAAAAATAGTAATTGAATGGATAATGATTTTAATTTTTATAAATTGTTGTTATTAATAATTAATATTAATTATTATAAAACATGAAGAAATCGATGACTTCGAAGTTATCGATTTCTTCATGTTTTATAGTTATAAAAAATTAAATTTCTAGTTTGAAGAAAAATTTTCTCTTATATTGGTTCGGTCTGATTCTATTTTTGTCAGTTGATCCGTAAATGGTCCGTAATTTTTAATTTTTGGTCCATAAACTCCGTATCTTTAAATTCCTTCACTGTTTCGAGCCCTATTAATATTTTAAAATTATTTTAATATATTGATATCGTTTCCATACATGTAAAAATTGGTCTGAATAGAATCTGAATTTTCTTCAGGGTCAGGGAAAAATTCAAATTTTTGTCTTTAGATTCGGATTAAGAAAAAAAACTTTGACTTTCGTCAAAGTCCCTGCTTTCTGATCAACTTCGAATGTGAAGTAAATAAAGAATTTTTCGAAAAACTTGAAACCTAATTTTATTATTATTTTCAGTTCAAATTAAACTTCTCACAGCGTAATTTCAACATAAAAACTTTCCTCCCATCTAATTCTAATCGAATTAGATTAACAATAAGAAAAAAGTCTTTCTTCTATAAATATAACAAAGGAGAAAAAAAAAGTTTTTTGGTTATTACAATTATTCAACCGAAACAAACAAATTGATCGATTCGTGAACAAAAGAGGGAGAGAGAGAGAGAGAATTATAAAAAAATACCCTATCCGTATCTAATGAATAAAAAGTAAAATATATATAGATTCTCTTTTTAAATTCCTTTTAACGTGGGACAATAGAAAAGTTATCGGGTAAGAAAGTATCGATAATTAATGGCACCGCTCGAAGAATAAAGGAAGTAAATTATATTTCACCACAAAACAAGGAGAAGAGAAAGAAGTTTAACGAAACGATTTTATAATAGAAGTGCGCGAGTAAAATGTATGTCATTTTCCTTTATATTCGAGCAAAAATTAATAATTTTGAAACTCACGGGACTAATTGATAAATGGTCTATTTGGTATTAGAAGTGGCGAAAGTTAACATTCAAGTGGAATTTCTTCAATGTCGGTGTCACCGTCACACTTCCTTTGACATCAAGCGGTAATTAATTAAGTTTGACTTGCCGCGTGAATTACAACTGGGGAGACTTAGGAGTCGATTAATTAATTGTAAACTTCAAGCAGACCACCTCAAGGAGAAATCGTTCATTGAGGGGGATTTTGTCACCTTTTAAAAGCTCTCCCACAAAAGCAGGCTTTTGCAAGCTCCAAAACTTTTTACACCGCAATTGAAAAAAAGAACAAAGAAATGGAGATTTCGGAAAAAAAACAGTTTTCGTTAAAGTATATTTTTAAAATAAACTATTTTGTGAACCCATAAAAATAGTTTTCACTTGTATTAATGTTAATGTTAATTATTAAAAACTAGCCAAATTATCCGCGCGCAAGCGCGCGGGAATGTTGTGCTGCAATGTTTTTTGTAAATTATAAAATTTTTCATGTAAATTCAATTTTTTTCAAAAAAATTTTTGATTAAATTCTAAGCATGAATTTAATTATTTTCATAATCGTAAAATTCATTTACTTTCACAAATACAGTTTTTGACAAGAATTCAATTATTTAAACTAATAAAATTTTCATAACATTTAAAAATTCATTATTTAACACAATATTCATAAAATTCTTATGGAGATTTCAATTCCTTTCAAAAGTAATAAAATTGTCAACAGAAATTCAATTTTTTAAAAACATTTTAATAAACTTTTCCGCAATAATTCAATTATTTTCAAAAATTTAATAAAATTATTCAAAAGAAATTAATTGTTTTAAATATAATTTTAATACAATTTTTTTTAAATGATAAAAAAATTACTCCCGAAAATTCAATTATTTTGAGGTATTTCAATAAAATTCTTTTCAAAATTCAATTATTTTCATTAATAACAATATTCATCACAATAATTCAATTATTATTAAAAGTAATAAATTTCTTTTTGGAAATTCCATTATTTTAAAAAATTCTAATAAATCGTTTGCAAGAATTGATTTATTTTCATAAATATATAATAAAAGATTTTTTTGGAAAATCCAATTATTTTCAAAAAAATTTAATAAAATTTCCCACCGACATTCAATTATTGCCAAATTTTTAAATAGAATTCTTTGTAAAATTTAATTATTTTTAAAAACTTTTTACATTTTAATGATTTTCAATATCTCTACTATTTTTTATAAAATAACCAATTCTAGGAAAAAATGCAATTATTTTCATCAATTTTATTAAAATTCGCCGCAAGAATTTAATCATTTACCTAATTAATAAAATTCTTTGAAAGAATTAAATTATTTTTATAAATAATAAAATTCTTCGAAAGTAATTAAATTATTTTTTCAACAATTATTAATAAAATTTCTCGAAAGAATTCAATTATTTTCATAAATTACAAAATCCTTAGAAAAAATGTAATTCTTCAAAAAATTCAATTTTCCTCAAAATATATGAAATTTTTCAGAAAAATTCAATTATTTTCCAAATTTTTTTTTTAATTCTTCCCAATAATTCAATTATTTTCTAAATTTAAAAAGAAATTCTTCGCAAGAATTCAATTATTTTTATAAAAATAGTAAAATAGTCCAAAAAATTTAACTATTTTCTTAAATTATGAAATTCTTCAAAAAAAGTCAATTTTTCTTAAAATTTATAAAATTCTTCAGAAAATTTCAATTATTTTCAAAATTTTTTAAAAAATTCTTCGCAAGAATTTAATTATTTTAATAAATAATAAAATATTACAAGAAAACTTAATTATTTTCAAAAATAACAAAATTTGCCTAAAGAAATCAATTATTTTTGTAAATAATAAAATTCTTCCGAAAAATTCAATTATTTTTATAAATAATAACATTTTTCGTTGAAAATTCAATTATTTTCAAAATATTTTTTTATAATTCTTCGCAAAAATGAAATTTTTTAAAATTCTTTCACGAATAATAAAATTCGTAGCATAAATTCAATTTATTAGCAGGATTAGAAAAAAGTAAATTTTTTTGATGAAAATTAGGAAAAAGTCAGGAAAATAAAAAATATGGAATGGAATTTTTGGCAATTTTGTGAAGTAAATAAGACGAGTTTTTTTGGTTTCTTTTTGACATTAAAAAATTGACAATAACCCACAAAAATGAATTTCCAAAAAAAAACCATATGGGTGGATTTTCTGAAAGTGACATTTTTTATGTCTCGATTAATTTTACAAAATCTACTCTTTAATAATTATTATCAATTTCCATAGTGAAAATTTAGCACTTATTTATCATTTAAAAAAAAAAAATTAAATAATTTTATTCAACTTAATTTACGTAATAACTAAATTACTTTCATCTCCAAAGCCTTTTCAACATGTCTCCAATAAGACTTCTACAATAAAATTAAATTTTCATGGTTTTTTTCAAATTCTCATAAATTTTTTTAAAATATTGTCAAAAAGTACAATGTTTTTTCTATCATTATGTGCATTTTAAAAATTTGTAGACCTCACTTTTATTTTTGATAAAAATGTTTAAACTTTGTCTTCAGTTTTAGGTTAAAATTAATTTACAATGATTACTGACATTTTATACTTTAAAAATATCTTAAACAAAATTTTAATGCACATTAAAATAAAGCTGAGAATCTGACGTTAAATTTTCCTATATTTTATCTACAAAAAGGAGAAAAATTATTGCTGTTATAAATAATCGAAATTTACATTTTTCTCCGAGTAAAAATTAATTTCATCTCCGAAGCCTTCCTTTTTGATAAATAACTGAATGAAGAAGTAAATTTAACGGAATATTTCGATGGTAATATAAAATGAGGGTGTGAGATTTGTGTTTTACTAAAAAAACGTATTTCAATTGCGCCCTAATGTATACAAATATGAAAGAAAATTTATTTTTCGTCTCCGAAGCTTTTCATCTCCGAAGCCTTTTCCTTGAAATATGCTAGTTTTTCTTTTGTTTTTAGTATTTACCTGCATTGCTTTGAAAAAATTAACCCAAATTACCATTAAATCAAATACTTTATATACATTTATATTTTCATCCAATTGAATATATTTGGTATTAAAATATACAAATTATTAATTTTTAAGCAGTGTGCGGACAGAATGAATGAAAGAAATACTACGAAGATTATTATATAGTTAATTGTATAAACTTTTTGAATTTAAGATTTGGGTGAATCTTTCCTGCAGCGGTTAGTAACAAAAAGTAAATTAAAGAGGATAAATATGCCAAAAATGCAAGAAATAGAAAACATTTAAAGAACATCGTTTGTAGAAAAATAAAAGTGGAGTTCGTTTTTGTCTTGCAATGTATATATTTTCGCCTAGGGACGGAAAAAAATGCATTCTTTTTTTTGCATTTGGATGTTATGGAAAGAAGAGATAATGGCGAAGAGAAAAAAGAGAGAAAGCGCGGGAATAAAAGAAAGGAGAAATAAAAAGGGGAAGCAGTTAAATTCGTTGCATGTGTGCACGAGAGAGGATCTCCACTCGTCCAATCCTTTGTTTCAACGTTAGCTAAGCTTTTGTTTCGGTTATACGAGCGAGAATAGAGCGGCCGCTCTAATAAAACGAAAAACGGCCTCAAGCCACTTTACAATGCCTTGCATTTACATAATTTCGCGTAATCTCCGCCATTTTGGGTCTCGCGATTCGTTGCCACCCCACCTGTCCCACCGACACACGTCTCCTTCTTTTACTCTTGCACTCACGCTCCTTGCAAAATTAATTTACGACCCACTGGCCTTTCTCTCCCTCCTCGAATTTATATATTTATGCATCTTACACGAAATTTAAATTAGAAGCACAAACAAACATTAATTAACAATTTTGGTTTATTTTTCTATAATTGGCGAAAAATTTATTTTCACATTTCCAATACGAAAATTTTTCATTGGGATGTTTACTTCAAGTTATGTAATTAAATTAAAAAATAATAATTATAGAAATGGTTCATAATGAGGGGATTAGATAGTTAGACAATTAAAAGTAGGTGATGATAATTGAAAAGAATGCAGTAAACAAGAAAGGTGTAATTTTCTTCCATTCGTGTCACATGCGGTTGGCATAATTAATGATCACCGAAGGACAATTATATATATTCGGTGCAAAGAAGACAAAAGAAAATTGGATGCAATCGTTTTTGGGGTCGACGAGCGCACAAAAGACCGCCATGAGAGTTGAAAGGCAAAGATGAAAATTAGAACATGGAGGCGTAACTCGTTTCCCACACTTGTTAAAAAAAAGGAGCTCCAGCCGTTAATGATGAATACTTTGATCATCGCAAAGAATCGACGTACACTTGTATTTTATAACGATATATAGACCCAAGCGTAAGCAGGTTTCCACCTTTTTAATTAATCAATATTATCGCATCCGACAATGCCCATCATCCTCCGGCCATTGTTACAGTTTACTACCGCTACATATATATTTTTTTTAAACTCTTTTCTTTGCGAGATCGAAGGCTATTATGCTTTTTAATTGCATCGTTTAATTATGCCTCGCCGACACCAATAAGAGAGCCGTAACATATCGACGGGGAACCCCGTTGTGATCTGTCAAGTGGATTAAAAAATTACTCCTCTACATTTTCCGTCTACCTACAAGTTTATGATTTTTGGAAAATTTAACTGGTGGAAACTAACGGGGAGTTTCTTTCACACGCTGATAATAACATTTCTTTTTTAAGGAAAAATAAAAAAATCCTATCGAGACACTTCTTAAAAAAGTAAATTAACATTTGAATTCTGAACTGCTCTATAGGGCTGGAAGTAGGTCCGTAAATTCTAAAAAAGTCCGTAACTTTGCTTCAAGTCCGTAAAAGTCCGTTTTTTTGAAAAAAGATCCGTAAAGTCCGAAATTTCATTCAAAAAGGACGAAAAATTCGTAAATTGTACGATATAATTTGGAGAATTTTAGAGAAATTAGAAATCATTGCAGAAATTCAATTATTTTTAAAATTAATAAAATTCTTCGCAAAAATTCAATTATGTTCAAAAATCTTTTTAAATTCTCGTCAGAATTTCAAATATCTTTAAAAATATTAAAATTCTCCGAAATTCATATATTTTCAAAAAAACTAAAAAACATTGTCAACATTTCAATTATCTGTATAAATGAATAACAAAATTCAATTATTTTCAAAAATTTTATTAAAATTCATTAAAAAATTTCAATTATTTTCATAATTAACAATATTTATCACACGAATTCAATTATTTTCTAAAGTAATAGAATTCAATTCTTTTCAAAAGTATTAATAAAATTTACTGCAAAATTTGAATTATTTTCAAAAGTAATAATATTTTTCGCAAAAATTAAATATTTTTTAATATCTACTATTTTTATAAAATTTACCAAAAGAGTTTAATTATTTAAAAAAAAAAATTAATAAAATTCTACAAAAACTTTTAATTACTTTCAAAAAATAAGAATTTCACAAGAATTTCATTAATAACAAATTTATTTTTATTAATTTCTTCGCAACCATTCAACTATTTTCATAATTAATAAAATTTTACGGTGGATTCAATTATTTTCGTAAATAATAAAATTCTTTTTAGGAATTAAATTATTTTTAATAGAATTTTAATCGAATTCCTCAAAAAAATTCTTAAAAAATTTATTAAAATTCGTGCAAAAAATTTAATTGTTTAAAAATTTTTTGATTACATTTTTAATAGGAATAGAATTCCAAGAAACATTTAATCATTCAATAAATTAATTATTTTTGTATTTAAATAATTGAATTTTGGTATAATTTCCTGATAAATATTGATTTAAAAATAGATTTTAGTTAAAATCTTAGATTATAATAATTGAATTCTTTCGAAGAATTTTATTGCAATTTTAAAAATAATTGAATAAGGGAAATTTATTATTAATTTATTTATATCTTAAAAATAATGGAATTTCCACCAAAAAAAGTTTTATCAAAACTTTTTAAAATGTTTGAATTCCTGATTGTTCTCCTTAACAATTTAAAAAAAATAGAATTTTTAAGTTTAGTTGATGCAGCAGAAAAAATTTTTTAACCAAAATTTTCTTTAGCTGAATTTAGTCTTAACTATTTTCTATTGAACCGAATTTTTCAATGGGTCAAATACGAAAAGAAAAACAGCATACAATTGTGATTTTTTACTACATATAGGTATTCCTAGAAATTAGAAAATATAACAAATTCACGAATGAAATATGCTTATTATGTAATTGAGAAAAAGTAGAAGATGCATTAAAAAACAATATTGTGTTAAAACACAATTATTCACAATTTCACAAAACAGCGGGGATTTTTCACGTTTTGACACTTTATGCCGGAGAAATTAGAGGTTATGTTTCAATCTAACGGAATCCACTCGCTCCATGGATGGCGCTAGATGACTAAAATTTCCAGGGGTGGAGCGAGGATGGATACAAACTTCCACTATTAATTTCTACACGGGAAAAATTAGAAATGTTACACAGGTTATTCCAAAATCACAGACATTTTTTCATTTTAAAAATTAAATTTCAAAATAAAAAAATGTTAGTGATTTTGAGAAAACCTTTGTTATTAGGAAAAATGTCAAAAACCCTTGAAAAATAAACTGGCAAAAAGTTACCGAAAATTGAAGATTCAAAATGAAAAAATGTCTTTGGTTTTGGAAAAACCGTTGTAACTTTTTTAATTTTGGTCCTAGAAAAATGCGTCTAAAGAAGAAGTTGCATGGTTTTGTTCCAGTTATTCGGAAAAATGTCAAAAACCCTTCAAAAATAAACTGGCAAAAAGTTACCGAAAATTGAACTTTCAAAATGAAAAAATGTCTTTGATTTCGGAAAAACCGTTGTAACTTTTTTAATTTTGGTCCTAGAAAAATGCGTCTAAAGAAGAAGTTGCATGGTTTTGTTCCAGTTATTAGGAAAAATGTCAAAAACCCTTCAAAAATAAACTGGCAAAAAGTTACCGAAAATTGAAGATTCAAAATGAAAAAATGTCTTTGATTTCGGAAAAACCGTTGTAACTTTTTTAATTTTGGTCCTAGAAAAATACGTCTAAAGAAGAAGTTGCATGGTTTTGTTCCAGTTATTAGGAAAAATGTCAAAAACCCTTCAAAAATAAACTGGCAAAAAGTTACCGAAAATTGAAGATTCAATTTGAAAAAATGTCTCTGGTTTTGGAAAAACCTTTGTAACTTTTTTAATTTTGGTCCTAGAAAAATGCGTCCAAAGAAGAAGTTGCATGGTTTTGTTCCAGTTATTAGGAAAAATGTCAAAAACCCTTCAAAAATAAACTGGCAAAAAGTTACCGAAAATTGAACTTTCAAAATGAAAAAATGTCTTTGATTTCGGAAAAACCGTTGTAACTTTTTTAATTTTGGTCCTAGAAAAATGCGTCTAAAGAAGAAGTTGCATGGTTTTGTTCCAGTTATTAGGAAAAATGTCAAAAACCCTTCAAAAATAAACTGGCAAAAAGTTACCGAAAATTGAAGATTCAAAATGAAAAAATGTCTTTGATTTCGGAAAAACCGTTGTAACTTTTTTAATTTTGGTCCTAGAAAAATGCGTCTAAAGAAGTTGCATGGTTTGTTCCAGTTATTCGGAAAAATGTCAAAAACCCTTCAAAAATAAACTGGCAAAAAGTTACCGAAAATTGAATTTTTAAAATGAAAAAATGTCTTTGATTTCGGAAAAACCTGTGTAACTTTTTTAATTTTGGTCCTAGAAAAATGCGTCTAAAGAAGAAGTTGCATGGTTTTGTTCCAGTTATTAGAAAAAATGTCAAAAACCCTTCAAAAATAAACTGGCAAAAAGTTACCGAAAATTGAACTTTCAAAATGAAAAAATGTCTTTGGTTTTGGAAAACCGATGTAACTTTTTTAATTTTGGTCCTAGAAAAATGCGTCTAAAGAAGAAGTTGCATGGTTTTGTTCCAGTTATTAGGAAAAATGTCAAAAACCCTTCAAAAATAAACTGGCAAAAAGTTACCGAAAATTGAACTTTCAAAATGAAAAAATGTCTTTGATTTCGGAAAAACCTGTGTAACTTTTTTAATTTTGGTCCTAGAAAAATGCGTCTAAAGAAGAAGTTGCATGGTTTTGTTTTAGTTATTCGGAAAAATGTCAAAAACCCTTCAAAAATAAACTGGCAAAAAGTTACCGAAAATTGAAGTTTCAAAATGAAAAAATGTCTTTGATTTCGGAAAAACCTGTGTAACTTTTTTAATTTTGGTCCTAGAAAAATGCGTCTAAAGAAGAAGTTGCATGGTTTTGTTCCAGTTATTAGGAAAAATGTCAAAAACCCTTCAAAAATAAACTGGCAAAAAGTTACCGAAAATTGAAGTTTCAAAATGAAAAAATGTCTTTGGTTTTGAAAAAACCGATGTAACTTTTTTAATTTTGGTCCTAGAAAAATGCGTCTAAAGAAGAAGTTGCATGGTTTTGTTCCAGTTATTAGGAAAAATGTCAAAAACCCTTCAAAAATAAACTGGCAAAAAGTTACCGAAAATTGAAGTTTCAAAATGAAAAATGTCGTTGATTTCGGAAAAAACCTGTGTAACTTTTTTAATTTTGGTCCTAGAAAAATGCGTCTAAAGAAGAAGTTGCATGGTTTTGTTCCAGTTATTAGGAAAAAATGTCAAAAACCCTTCAAAATAAACTGGCAAAAAGTTACCGAAAATTGAAGTTTCAAAATGAAAAAATGTCTTTGGTTTTGGAAAAACCGTTGTAACTTTTTTAATTTTGGTCCTAGAAAAATGCGTCTAAAGAAGAAGTTGCATGGTTTTGTTCCAGTTATTAGGAAAAATGTCAAAAACCCTTCAAAAATAAACTGGCAAAAAGTTACCGAAAATTGAACTTTCAAAATGAAAAAATGTCTTTGATTTCGGAAAAACCTGTGTAACTTTTTTAATTTTGGTCCTAGAAAAATGCGTCTAAAGAAGAAGTTGCATGGTTTTGTTCCAGTTATTAGGAAAAATGTCAAAAACCCTTCAAAAATAAACTGTCAAAAAGTTACGGAAAATTGAAGATTCAATTTGAAAAAATGTCTTTGATTTCGGAAAAACCTGTGTAACTTTTTTAATTTTGGTCCTAGAAAAATGCGTCTAAAGAAGAAGTTGCATGGTTTTGTTCCAGTTATTAGAAAAAATGTCAAAAACCCTTCAAAAATAAACTGGCAAAAAGTTACCGAAAATTGAAGTTTCAAAATGAAAAAATGTCTTTGGTTTTGGAAAAACCGATGTAACTTTTTTAATTTTGGTCCTAGAAAAATGCGTCTAAAGAAGAAGTTGCATGGTTTTGTTCCAGTTATTAGGAAAAATGTCAAAAACCCTTCAAAAATAAACTGGCAAAAAGGTACCGAAAATTGAACTTTCAAAATGAAAAAATGTCTTTGATTTCGGAAAAACCTGTGTAACTTTTTTAATTTTGGTCCTAGAAAAATGCGTCTAAAGAAGAAGTTGCATGGTTTTGTTTTAGTTATTCGGAAAAATGTCAAAAACCCTTCAAAAATAAACTGGCAAAAAGTTACCGAAAATTGAAGTTTCAAAATGAAAAAATGTCTTTGATTTCGGAAAAACCTGTGTAACTTTTTTAATTTTGGTCCTAGAAAAATGCGTCTAAAGAAGAAGTTGCATGGTTTGTTCCAGTTATTCGGAAAAATGTCAAAAACCCTTCAAAAATAAACTGGCAAAAAGTTACCGAAAATTGAATTTTTAAAATGAAAAAATGTCTTTGATTTCGGAAAAACCTGTGTAACTTTTTTAATTTTGGTCCTAGAAAAATGCGTCTAAAGAAGAAGTTGCATGGTTTTGTTTTAGTTATTCGGAAAAATGTCAAAAACCCTTCAAAAATAAACTGGCAAAAAGTTACCGAAAATTGAAGTTTCAAAATGAAAAAATGTCTTTGGTTTTGGAAAAACCGATGTAACTTTTTTAATTTTGGTCCTAGAAAAATGCGTCTAAAGAAGAAGTTGCATGGTTTTGTTCCAGTTATTAGGAAAAATGTCAAAAACCCTTCAAAAATAAACTGGCAAAAAGTTACCGAAAATTGAACTTTCAAAATGAAAAAATGTCTTTGATTTCGGAAAAACCTGTGTAACTTTTTTAATTTTGGTCCTAGAAAAATGCGTCTAAAGAAGAAGTTGCATGGTTTTGTTCCAGTTATTAGAAAAAATGTCAAAAACCCTTTAAAAATAAACTGGCAAAAAGGTACCGAAAATTGAACTTTCAAAATGAAAAAATGTCTTTTGTTTTGGAAAAACCGATGTAACTTTTTTAATTTTGGTCCTAGAAAAATGCTTCTAAAGAAGAAGTTGCATGGTTTTGTTCCAATTATTAGGAAAAATGTCAAAAACCCTTCAAAAATAAACTGGCAAAAAGTTACCGAAAATTGAAGTTTCAAAATGAAAAAATGTCTTTGATTTCGGAAAAACCTGTGTAACTTTTTTAATTTTGGTCCTAGAAAAATGCGTCTAAAGAAGAAGTTGCATGGTTTTGTTTTAGTTATTCGGAAAAATGTCAAAAACCCTTCAAAAATAAACTGGCAAAAAGTTACCGAAAATTGAAGTTTCAAAATGAAAAAATGTCTTTGATTTCGGAAAAACCTGTGTAACTTTTTTAATTTTGGTCCTAGAAAAATGCATCTAAAGAAGAAGTTGCATGGTTTGTTCCAGTTATTCGGAAAAATGTCAAAAACCCTTCAAAAATAAACTGGCAAAAAGTTACCGAAAATTGAATTTTTAAAATGAAAAAATGTCTTTGATTTCGGAAAAACCTGTGTAACTTTTTTAATTTTGGTCCTAGAAAAATGCGTCTAAAGAAGAAGTTGCATGGTTTTGTTCCAGTTATTAGGAAAAATGTCAAAAACCCTTCAAAAATAAACTGGCAAAAAGTTACCGAAAATTGAACTTTCAAAATGAAAAAATGTCTTTGATTTCGGAAAAACCTGTGTAACTTTTTTAATTTTGGTCCTAGAAAAATACGTCTAAAGAAGAAGTTGCATGGTTTTGTTCCAGTTATTAGGAAAAATGTCAAAAACCCTTCAAAAATAAACTGGCAAAAAGTTACCGAAAATTGAAGATTCAATTTGAAAAAATGTCTCTGGTTTTGGAAAAAACTTTGTAACTTTTTTAATTTTGGTCCTAGAAAAATGCGTCTAAAGAAGAAGTTGCATGGTTTTGTTCCAGTTATTAGGAAAAATGTCAAAAACCCTTCAAAAATAAACTGGCAAAAAGTTACCGAAAATTGAAGATTCAATTTGAAAAAATGTCTCTGGTTTTGGAAAAAACTTTGTAACTTTTTTAATTTTGGTCCTAGAAAAATGCGTCTAAAGAAGAAGTTGCATGGTTTTGTTCCAGTTATTAGGAAAAATGTCAAAAACCCTTCAAAAATAAACTGGCAAAAAGTTACCGAAAATTGAAGATTCAATTTGAAAAAATGTCTCTGGTTTTGGAAAAAACTTTGTAACTTTTTTAATTTTGGTCCTAGAAAAATGCGTCTAAAGAAGAAGTTGCATGGTTTTGTTCCAGTTATTAGGAAAAATGTCAAAAACCCTTCAAAAATAAACTGTCAAAAAGTTACGGAAAATTGAAGATTCAATTTGAAAAAATGTCTTTGATTTCGGAAAAACCTGTGTAACTTTTTTAATTTTGGTCCTAGAAAAATGCGTCTAAAGAAGAAGTTGCATGGTTTTGTTCCAGTTATTAGGAAAAATGTCAAAAACCCTTCAAAAATAAACTGGCAAAAAGTTACCGAAAATTGAACTTTCAAAATGAAAAAATGTCTTTGATTTCGGAAAAACCTGTGTAACTTTTTTAATTTTGGTCCTAGAAAAATACGTCTAAAGAAGAAGTTGCATGGTTTTGTTCCAGTTATTAGGAAAAATGTCAAAAACCCTTTAAAAATAAACTGGCAGAAAGTTACCGAAAATTGAAGTTTCAAAATGAAAAAATGTCTTTGGTTTTGGAAAAACCGTTGTAACTTTTTTAATTTTGGTCCTAGAAAAATGCGTCTAAAGAAGAAGTTGCATGGTTTTGTTCCAGTTATTAGGAAAAATGTCAAAAACCCTTCAAAAATAAACTGGCAAAAAGTTACCGAAAATTGAAGTTTCAAAATGAAAAAATGTCTTTGATTTCGGAAAAACCTGTGTAACTTTTTTAATTTTGGTCCTAGAAAAATGCATCTAAAGAAGAAGTTGCATGGTTTGTTCCAGTTATTCGGAAAAATGTCAAAAACCCTTCAAAAATAAACTGGCAAAAAGTTACCGAAAATTGAAGTTTCAAAATGAAAAAATGTCTTTGATTTCGGAAAAACCTGTGTAACTTTTTTAATTTTGGTCCTAGAAAAATACGTCTAAAGAAGAAGTTGCATGGTTTTGTTCCAGTTATTAGGAAAAATGTCAAAAACCCTTCAAAAATAAACTGTCAAAAAGTTACCGAAAATTGAAGTTTCAAAATGAAAAAATGTCTTTGATTTCGGAAAAACCTGTGTAACTTTTTTAATTTTGGTCCTAGAAAAATACGTCTAAAGAAGAAGTTGCATGGTTTTGTTCCAGTTATTAGGAAAAATGTCAAAAACCCTTCAAAAATAAACTGGCAAAAAGTTACCGAAAATTGAACTTTCAAAATGAAAAAATGTCTTTGATTTCGGAAAAACCTGTGTAACTTTTTTAATTTTGGTCCTAGAAAAATGCGTCTAAAGAAGAAGTTGCATGGTTTTGTTCCAGTTATTAGGAAAAATGTCAAAAACCCTTCAAAAATAAACTGTCAAAAAGTTACCGAAAATTGAAGTTTCAAAATGAAAAAATGTCTTTGATTTCGGAAAAACCTGTGTAACTTTTTTAATTTTGGTCCTAGAAAAATACGTCTAAAGAAGAAGTTGCATGGTTTTGTTCCAGTTATTAGGAAAAATGTCAAAAACCCTTCAAAAATAAACTGGCAAAAAGTTACCGAAAATTGAACTTTCAAAATGAAAAAATGTCTTTGATTTCGGAAAAACCTGTGTAACTTTTTTAATTTTGGTCCTAGAAAAATGCGTCTAAAGAAGAAGTTGCATGGTTTTGTTCCAGTTATTAGGAAAAATGTCAAAAACCCTTCAAAAATAAACTGTCAAAAAGTTACCGAAAATTGAAGATTCAATTTGAAAAAATGTCTTTGATTTCGGAAAAACCTGTGTAACTTTTTTAATTTTGGTCCTAGAAAAATGCGTCTAAAGAAGAAGTTGCATGGTTTTGTTCCAGTTATTAGGAAAAATGTCAAAAACCCTTCAAAAATAAACTGTCAAAAAGTTACGGAAAATTGAAGATTCAATTTGAAAAAATGTCTTTGATTTCGGAAAAACCTGTGTAACTTTTTTAATTTTGGTCCTAGAAAAATGCGTCTAAAGAAGAAGTTGCATGGTTTTGTTCCAGTTATTAGGAAAAATGTCAAAAACCCTTCAAAAATAAACTGGCAAAAAGTTACCGAAAATTGAAGTTTCAAAATGAAAAAATGTCTTTGATTTCGGAAAAACCTGTGTAACTTTTTTAATTTTGGTCCTAGAAAAATGCGTCTAAAGAAGAAGTTGCATGGTTTTGTTCCAGTTATTCGGAAAAATGTCAAAAACCCTTCAAAAATAATCTGGCAAAAAGTTACCGAAAATTGAAGTTTCAAAATGAAAAAATTTCTTTGGTTTTGGAAAAACCGTTGTAACTTTTTTAATTTTGGTCCTAGAAAAATGCGTCTAAAGAAGAAGTTGCATGGTTTTGTTCCAGTTATTAGGAAAAATTGTCAAAAACCCTTCAAAAATAAACTGGCAAAAAGTTACCGAAAATTGAACTTTCAAAATGAAAAAATGTCTTTGATTTCGGAAAAACCTGTGTAACTTTTTTAATTTTGGTCCTAGAAAAATGCGTCTAAAGAAGAAGTTGCATGGTTTGTTCCAGTTATTCGGAAAAATGTCAAAAACCCTTCAAAAATAAACTGGCAAAAAGTTACCGAAAATTGAACTTTCAAAATGAAAAAATGTCTTTGATTTCGGAAAAACCTTTGTAACTTTTTTAATTTTGGTCCTAGAAAAATGCGTCTAAAGAAGAAGTTGCATGGTTTTGTTCCAGTTATTAGGAAAAATGTCAAAAACCCTTCAAAAATAAACTGTCAAAAAGTTACCGAAAATTGAAGATTCAATTTGAAAAAATGTCTTTGATTTCGGAAAAACCTGTGTAACTTTTTTAATTTTGGTCCTAGAAAAATGCGTCTAAAGAAGAAGTTGCATGGTTTTGTTCCAGTTATTAGGAAAAATGTCAAAAACCCTTCAAAAATAAACTGTCAAAAAGTTACGGAAAATTGAAGATTCAATTTGAAAAAATGTCTTTGATTTCGGAAAAACCTGTGTAACTTTTTTAATTTTGGTCCTAGAAAAATGCGTCTAAAGAAGAAGTTGCATGGTTTTGTTCCAGTTATTAGGAAAAATGTCAAAAACCCTTCAAAAATAAACTGGCAAAAAGTTACCGAAAATTGAAGTTTCAAAATGAAAAAATGTCTTTGATTTCGGAAAAACCTGTGTAACTTTTTTAATTTTGGTCCTAGAAAAATGCGTCTAAAGAAGAAGTTGCATGGTTTTGTTCCAGTTATTAGGAAAAATGTCAAAAACCCTTCAAAAATAAACTGGCAAAAAGTTACCGAAAATTGAAGTTTCAAAATGAAAAAATGTCTTTGGTTTTGGAAAAACCGTTGTAACTTTTTTAATTTTGGTCCTAGAAAAATGCGTCTAAAGAAGAAGTTGCATGGTTTTGTTCCAGTTATTCGGAAAAATGTCAAAAACCCTTCAAAAATAAACTGGCAAAAAGTTACCGAAAATTGAACTTTCAAAATGAAAAAATGTCTTTGATTTCGGAAAAACCTGTGTAACTTTTTTAATTTTGGTCCTAGAAAAATACGTCTAAAGAAGAAGTTGCATGGTTTTGTTCCAGTTATTAGGAAAAATGTCAAAAACCCTTCAAAAATAAACTGTCAAAAAGTTACCGAAAATTGAAGTTTCAAAATGAAAAAATGTCTTTGATTTCGGAAAAACCTGTGTAACTTTTTTAATTTTGGTCCTAGAAAAATACGTCTAAAGAAGAAGTTGCATGGTTTTGTTCCAGTTATTAGGAAAAATGTCAAAAACCCTTCAAAAATAAACTGGCAAAAAGTTACCGAAAATTGAACTTTCAAAATGAAAAAATGTCTTTGATTTCGGAAAAACCTGTGTAACTTTTTTAATTTTGGTCCTAGAAAAATGCGTCTAAAGAAGAAGTTGCATGGTTTTGTTCCAGTTATTAGGAAAAATGTCAAAAACCCTTCAAAAATAAACTGTCAAAAAGTTACCGAAAATTGAAGATTCAATTTGAAAAAATGTCTTTGATTTCGGAAAAACCTGTGTAACTTTTTTAATTTTGGTCCTAGAAAAATGCGTCTAAAGAAGAAGTTGCATGGTTTTGTTCCAGTTATTAGGAAAAATGTCAAAAACCCTTCAAAAATAAACTGTCAAAAAGTTACGGAAAATTGAAGATTCAATTTGAAAAAATGTCTTTGATTTCGGAAAAACCTGTGTAACTTTTTTAATTTTGGTCCTAGAAAAATGCGTCTAAAGAAGAAGTTGCATGGTTTTGTTCCAGTTATTAGGAAAAATGTCAAAAACCCTTCAAAAATAAACTGGCAAAAAGTTACCGAAAATTGAAGTTTCAAAATGAAAAAATGTCTTTGATTTCGGAAAAACCTGTGTAACTTTTTTAATTTTGGTCCTAGAAAAATGCGTCTAAAGAAGAAGTTGCATGGTTTTGTTCCAGTTATTCGGAAAAATGTCAAAAACCCTTCAAAAATAATCTGGCAAAAAGTTACCGAAAATTGAAGTTTCAAAATGAAAAAATTTCTTTGGTTTTGGAAAAACCGTTGTAACTTTTTTAATTTTGGTCCTAGAAAAATGCGTCTAAAGAAGAAGTTGCATGGTTTTGTTCCAGTTATTAGGAAAAATTGTCAAAAACCCTTCAAAAATAAACTGGCAAAAAGTTACCGAAAATTGAACTTTCAAAATGAAAAAATGTCTTTGATTTCGGAAAAACCTGTGTAACTTTTTTAATTTTGGTCCTAGAAAAATGCGTCTAAAGAAGAAGTTGCATGGTTTTGTTCCAGTTATTCGGAAAAATGTCAAAAACCCTTCAAAAATAAACTGGCAAAAAGTTACCGAAAATTGAACTTTCAAAATGAAAAAATGTCTTTGATTTCGGAAAAACCTTTGTAACTTTTTTAATTTTGGTCCTAGAAAAATGCGTCTAAAGAAGAAGTTGCATGGTTTTGTTCCAGTTATTAGGAAAAATGTCAAAAACCCTTCAAAAATAAACTGTCAAAAAGTTACCGAAAATTGAAGATTCAATTTGAAAAAATGTCTTTGATTTCGGAAAAACCTGTGTAACTTTTTTAATTTTGGTCCTAGAAAAATGCGTCTAAAGAAGAAGTTGCATGGTTTTGTTCCAGTTATTAGGAAAAATGTCAAAAACCCTTCAAAAATAAACTGTCAAAAAGTTACGGAAAATTGAAGATTCAATTTGAAAAAATGTCTTTGATTTCGGAAAAACCTGTGTAACTTTTTTAATTTTGGTCCTAGAAAAATGCGTCTAAAGAAGAAGTTGCATGGTTTTGTTCCAGTTATTAGGAAAAATGTCAAAAACCCTTCAAAAATAAACTGGCAAAAAGTTACCGAAAATTGAAGTTTCAAAATGAAAAAATGTCTTTGATTTAGGAAAAACCTGTGTAACTTTTTTAATTTTGGTCCTAGAAAAATGCGTCTAAAGAAGAAGTTGCATGGTTTTGTTCCAGTTATTAGGAAAAATGTCAAAAACCCTTTAAAAATAAACTGGCAGAAAGTTACCGAAAATTGAAGTTTCAAAATGAAAAAATGTCTTTGGTTTTGGAAAAACCGTTGTAACTTTTTTAATTTTGGTCCTAGAAAAATGCGTCTAAAGAAGAAGTTGCATGGTTTTGTTCCAGTTATTAGGAAAAATGTCAAAAACCCTTCAAAAATAAACTGTCAAAAAGTTACGGAAAATTGAAGATTCAATTTGAAAAAATGTCTTTGATTTCGGAAAAACCTGTGTAACTTTTTTAATTTTGGTCCTAGAAAAATGCGTCTAAAGAAGAAGTTGCATGGTTTTGTTCCAGTTATTAGGAAAAATGTCAAAAACCCTTCAAAAATAAACTGGCAAAAAGTTACCGAAAATTGAACTTTCAAAATGAAAAAATGTCTTTGATTTCGGAAAAACCGTTGTAACTTTTTTAATTTTGGTCCTAGAAAAATGCGTCTAAAGAAGAAGTTGCATGGTTTTGTTCCAGTTATTAGGAAAAATGTCAAAAACCCATCAAAAATAAACTGGCAAAAAGTTACCGAAAATTGAAGTTTCAAAATGAAAAAATGTCTCTGGTTTTGGAAAAAACTTTGTAACTTTTTTAATTTTGGTCCTAGAAAAATGCGTCTAAAGAAGAAGTTGCATGGTTTTGTTCCAGTTATTAGGAAAAATGTCAAAAACCCTTCAAAAATAAACTGGCAAAAAGTTACCGAAAATTGAAGTTTCAAAATGAAAAATTGTCTTTGATTTCGGAAAAACCTGTGTAACTTTTTTAATTTTGGTCCTAGAAAAATGCGTCTAAAGAAGAAGTTGCATGGTTTGTTCCAGTTATTCGGAAAAATGTCAAAAACCCTTCAAAAATAAACTGGCAAAAAGTTACCGAAAATTGAATTTTTAAAATGAAAAAATGTCTTTGATTTCGGAAAAACCTGTGTAACTTTTTTAATTTTGGTCCTAGAAAAATGCGTCTAAAGAAGAAGTTGCATGGTTTTGTTTTAGTTATTCGGAAAAATGTCAAAAACCCTTCAAAAATAAACTGGCAAAAAGTTACCGAAAATTGAAGTTTCAAAATGAAAAAATGTCTTTGGTTTTGGAAAAACCGATGTAACTTTTTTAATTTTGGTCCTAGAAAAATGCGTCTAAAGAAGAAGTTGCATGGTTTTGTTCCAGTTATTAGGAAAAATGTCAAAAACCCTTCAAAAATAAACTGGCAAAAAGTTACCGAAAATTGAACTTTCAAAATGAAAAAATGTCTTTGATTTCGGAAAAACCTGTGTAACTTTTTTAATTTTGGTCCTAGAAAAATGCGTCTAAAGAAGAAGTTGCATGGTTTTGTTCCAGTTATTAGAAAAAATGTCAAAAACCCTTTAAAAATAAACTGGCAAAAAGGTACCGAAAATTGAACTTTCAAAATGAAAAAATGTCTTTTGTTTTGGAAAAACCGATGTAACTTTTTTAATTTTGGTCCTAGAAAAATGCTTCTAAAGAAGAAGTTGCATGGTTTTGTTCCAATTATTAGGAAAAATGTCAAAAACCCTTCAAAAATAAACTGGCAAAAAGTTACCGAAAATTGAAGTTTCAAAATGAAAAAATGTCTTTGATTTCGGAAAAACCTGTGTAACTTTTTTAATTTTGGTCCTAGAAAAATGCGTCTAAAGAAGAAGTTGCATGGTTTTGTTTTAGTTATTCGGAAAAATGTCAAAAACCCTTCAAAAATAAACTGGCAAAAAGTTACCGAAAATTGAAGTTTCAAAATGAAAAAATGTCTTTGATTTCGGAAAAACCTGTGTAACTTTTTTAATTTTGGTCCTAGAAAAATGCGTCTAAAGAAGAAGTTGCATGGTTTTGTTCCAGTTATTAGGAAAAATGTCAAAAACCCTTCAAAAATAAACTGGCAAAAAGTTACCGAAAATTGAAGTTTCAAAATGAAAAAATGTCTTTGATTTCGGAAAAACCTGTGTAACTTTTTTAATTTTGGTCCTAGAAAAATGCGTCTAAAGAAGAAGTTGCATGGTTTGTTCCAGTTATTCGGAAAAATGTCAAAAACCCTTCAAAAATAAACTGGCAAAAAGTTACCGAAAATTGAATTTTTAAAATGAAAAAATGTCTTTGATTTCGGAAAAACCTGTGTAACTTTTTTAATTTTGGTCCTAGAAAAATGCGTCTAAAGAAGAAGTTGCATGGTTTTGTTTTAGTTATTCGGAAAAATGTCAAAAACCCTTCAAAAATAAACTGGCAAAAAGTTACCGAAAATTGAAGTTTCAAAATGAAAAAATGTCTTTGGTTTTGGAAAAACCGATGTAACTTTTTTAATTTTGGTCCTAGAAAAATGCGTCTAAAGAAGAAGTTGCATGGTTTTGTTCCAGTTATTAGGAAAAATGTCAAAAACCCTTCAAAAATAAACTGGCAAAAAGTTACCGAAAATTGAACTTTCAAAATGAAAAAATGTCTTTGATTTCGGAAAAACCTGTGTAACTTTTTTAATTTTGGTCCTAGAAAAATGCGTCTAAAGAAGAAGTTGCATGGTTTTGTTCCAGTTATTAGAAAAAATGTCAAAAACCCTTTAAAAATAAACTGGCAAAAAGGTACCGAAAATTGAACTTTCAAAATGAAAAAATGTCTTTTGTTTTGGAAAAACCGATGTAACTTTTTTAATTTTGGTCCTAGAAAAATGCTTCTAAAGAAGAAGTTGCATGGTTTTGTTCCAATTATTAGGAAAAATGTCAAAAACCCTTCAAAAATAAACTGGCAAAAAGTTACCGAAAATTGAAGTTTCAAAATGAAAAAATGTCTTTGATTTCGGAAAAACCTGTGTAACTTTTTTAATTTTGGTCCTAGAAAAATGCGTCTAAAGAAGAAGTTGCATGGTTTTGTTTTAGTTATTCGGAAAAATGTCAAAAACCCTTCAAAAATAAACTGGCAAAAAGTTACCGAAAATTGAAGTTTCAAAATGAAAAAATGTCTTTGATTTCGGAAAAACCTGTGTAACTTTTTTAATTTTGGTCCTAGAAAAATGCGTCTAAAGAAGAAGTTGCATGGTTTTGTTCCAGTTATTCGGAAAAATGTCAAAAACCCTTCAAAAATAAACTGGCAAAAAGTTACCGAAAATTGAATTTTTAAAATGAAAAAATGTCTTTGATTTCGGAAAAACCTGTGTAACTTTTTTAATTTTGGTCCTAGAAAAATGCGTCTAAAGAAGAAGTTGCATGGTTTTGTTCCAGTTATTAGGAAAAATGTCAAAAACCCTTCAAAAATAAACTGGCAAAAAGTTACCGAAAATTGAACTTTCAAAATGAAAAAATGTCTTTGATTTCGGAAAAACCTGTGTAACTTTTTTAATTTTGGTCCTAGAAAAATACGTCTAAAGAAGAAGTTGCATGGTTTTGTTCCAGTTATTAGGAAAAATGTCAAAAACCCTTCAAAAATAAACTGGCAAAAAGTTACCGAAAATTGAAGATTCAATTTGAAAAAATGTCTCTGGTTTTGGAAAAAACTTTGTAACTTTTTTAATTTTGGTCCTAGAAAAATGCGTCTAAAGAAGAAGTTGCATGGTTTTGTTCCAGTTATTAGGAAAAATGTCAAAAACCCTTCAAAAATAAACTGGCAAAAAGTTACCGAAAATTGAAGATTCAATTTGAAAAAATGTCTCTGGTTTTGGAAAAAACTTTGTAACTTTTTTAATTTTGGTCCTAGAAAAATGCGTCTAAAGAAGAAGTTGCATGGTTTTGTTCCAGTTATTAGGAAAAATGTCAAAAACCCTTCAAAAATAAACTGGCAAAAAGTTACCGAAAATTGAACTTTCAAAATGAAAAAATGTCTTTGATTTCGGAAAAACCAGTGTAACTTTTTTAATTTTGGTCCTAGAAAAATACGTCTAAAGAAGAAGTTGCATGGTTTTGTTCCAGTTATTAGGAAAAATGTCAAAAACCCTTCAAAAATAAACTGGCAAAAAGTTACCGAAAATTGAAGTTTCAAAATGAAAAAATGTCTTTGGTTTTGGAAAAACCGTTGTAACTTTTTTAATTTTGGTCCTAGAAAAATGCGTCTAAAGAAGAAGTTGCATGGTTTTGTTCCAGTTATTAGGAAAAATGTCAAAAACCCTTCAAAAATAAACTGGCAAAAAGTTACCGAAAATTGAACTTTCAAAATGAAAAAATGTCTTTGATTTCGGAAAAACCTGTGTAACTTTTTTAATTTTGGTCCTAGAAAAATGCGTCTAAAGAAGAAGTTGCATGGTTTTGTTCCAGTTATTCGGAAAAATGTCAAAAACCCTTCAAAAATAAACTGGCAAAAAGTTACCGAAAATTGAAGTTTCAAAATGAAAAAATTTCTTTGGTTTTGGAAAAACCGTTGTAACTTTTTTAATTTTGGTCCTAGAAAAATACGTCTAAAGAAGAAGTTGCATGGTTTTGTTCCAGTTATTAGGAAAAATGTCAAAAACCCTTCAAAAATAAACTGGCAAAAAGTTACCGAAAATTGAAGTTTCAAAATGAAAAAATGTCTTTGGTTTCGGAAAAACCTGTGTAACTTTTTTAATTTTGGTCCTAGAAAAATGCGTCTAAAGAAGAAGTTGCATGGTTTTGTTTTAGTTATTCGGAAAAATGTCAAAAACCCTTCAAAAATAAACTGGCAAAAAGTTACCGAAAATTGAAGTTTCAAAATGAAAAAATGTCTTTGATTTCGGAAAAACCTGTGTAACTTTTTTAATTTTGGTCCTAGAAAAATGCGTCTAAAGAAGAAGTTGCATGGTTTTGTTCCAGTTATTAGGAAAAATGTCAAAAACCCTTCAAAAATAAACTGGCAAAAAGTTACCGAAAATTGAAGTTTCAAAATGAAAAAATGTCTTTGGTTTTGGAAAAACCGTTGTAACTTTTTTAATTTTGGTCCTAGAAAAATGCGTCTAAAGAAGAAGTTGCATGGTTTTGTTCCAGTTATTAGAAAAAATGTCAAAAACCCTTCAAAAATAAACTGGCAAAAAGTTACCGAAAATTGAAGTTTCAAAATGAAAAAATTTCTTTGGTTTTGGAAAAACCGTTGTAACTTTTTTAATTTTGGTCCTAGAAAAATGCGTCTAAAGAAGAAGTTGCATGGTTTTGTTCCAGTTATTAGGAAAAATGTCAAAAACCCTTCAAAAATAAACTGGCAAAAAGTTACCGAAAATTGAAGTTTCAAAATGAAAAAATGTCTTTGGTTTTGGAAAAACCGTTGTAACTTTTTTAATTTTGGTCCTAGAAAAATGCGTCTAAAGAAGAAGTTGCATGGTTTTGTTCCAGTTATTAGAAAAAATGTCAAAAACCCTTCAAAAATAAACTGGCAAAAAGTTACCGAAAATTGAAGTTTCAAAATGAAAAAATGTCTTTGATTTCGGAAAAACCTGTGTAACTTTTTTAATTTTGGTCCTAGAAAAATACGTCTAAAGAAGAAGTTGCATGGTTTTGTTCCAGTTATTAGGAAAAATGTCAAAAACCCTTCAAAAATAAACTGGCAAAAAGTTACCGAAAATTGAACTTTCAAAATGAAAAAATGTCTTTGATTTCGGAAAAACCTGTGTAACTTTTTTAATTTTGGTCCTAGAAAAATGCGTCTAAAGAAGAAGTTGCATGGTTTTGTTCCAGTTATTAAAAAAAAAGGCCAAAAACCCTTCAAAAATAAACTGTCAAAAAGTTACCGAAAATTGAAGATTCAATTTGAAAAAATGTCTTTGATTTCGGAAAAACCTGTGTAACTTTTTTAATTTTGGTCCTAGAAAAATGCGTCTAAAGAAGAAGTTGCATGGTTTTGTTCCAGTTATTAGGAAAAATGTCAAAAACCCTTCAAAAATAAACTGTCAAAAAGTTACGGAAAATTGAAGATTCAATTTGAAAAAATGTCTTTGATTTCGGAAAAACCTGTGTAACTTTTTTAATTTTGGTCCTAGAAAAATGCGTCTAAAGAAGAAGTTGCATGGTTTTGTTCCAGTTATTAGGAAAAATGTCAAAAACCCTTCAAAAATAAACTGGCAAAAAGTTACCGAAAATTGAAGTTTCAAAATGAAAAAATGTCTTTGATTTCGGAAAAACCTGTGTAACTTTTTTAATTTTGGTCCTAGAAAAATGCGTCTAAAGAAGAAGTTGCATGGTTTGTTCCAGTTATTCGGAAAAATGTCAAAAACCCTTCAAAAATAAACTGGCAAAAAGTTACCGAAAATTGAAGTTTCAAAATGAAAAAATGTCTTTGGTTTTGGAAAAACCGTTGTAACTTTTTTAATTTTGGTCCTAGAAAAATGCGTCTAAAGAAGAAGTTGCATGGTTTTGTTCCAGTTATTAGAAAAAATGTCAAAAACCCTTCAAAAATAAACTGGCAAAAAGTTACCGAAAATTGAAGTTTCAAAATGAAAAAATGTCTTTGGTTTTGGAAAAACCGATGTAACTTTTTTAATTTTGGTCCTAGAAAAATGCGTCTAAAGAAGAAGTTGCATGGTTTTGTTCCAGTTATTAGGAAAAATGTCAAAAACCCTTCAAAAATAAACTGGCAAAAAGTTACCGAAAATTGAACTTTCAAAATGAAAAAATGTCTTTGATTTCGGAAAAACCGTTGTAACTTTTTTAATTTTGGTCCTAGAAAAATGCGTCTAAAGAAGAAGTTGCATGGTTTTGTCCCAGTTATTATGAAATATGTCAAAAACCCTTCAAAAATAAACTGGCAAAAAGTTACCGAAAATTGAACTTTCAAAATGAAAAAATGTCTTTGATTTCGGAAAAACCTGTGTAACTTTTTTAATTTTGGTCCTAGAAAAATGCGTCTAAAGAAGAAGTTGCATGGTTTTGTTCCAGTTATTCGGAAAAATGTCAAAAACCCTTCAAAAATAAACTGGCAAAAAGTTACCGAAAATTGAATTTTTAAAATGAAAAAATGTCTTTGATTTCGGAAAAACCTGTGTAACTTTTTTAATTTTGGTCCTAGAAAAATGCGTCTAAAGAAGAAGTTGCATGGTTTTGTTCCAGTTATTAGGAAAAATGTCAAAAACCCTTCAAAAATAAACTGGCAAAAAGTTACCGAAAATTGACCTTTAAAAATTAAAAAATGTCTTTGATTTCGGAAAAACCGTTGTAACTTTTTTAATTTTGGTCCTAGAAAAATGCGTCTAAAGAAGAAGTTGCATGGTTTTGTTCCAGTTATTAGAAAAAATGTCAAAAACCCTTCAAAAATAAACTGGCAAAAAGTTACCGAAAATTGAAGTTTCAAAATGAAAAAATGTCTTTGGTTTTGGAAAAACCGATGTAACTTTTTTAATTTTGGTCCTAGAAAAATGCGTCTAAAGAAGAAGTTGCATGGTTTTGTTCCAGTTATTAGGAAAAATGTCAAAAACCCTTCAAAAATAAACTGGCAAAAAGTTACCGAAAATTGAACTTTCAAAATGAAAAAATGTCTTTGATTTCGGAAAAACCTGTGTAACTTTTTTAATTTTGGTCCTAGAAAAATGCGTCTAAAGAAGAAGTTGCATGGTTTTGTTCCAGTTATTAGAAAAAATGTCAAAAACCCTTTAAAAATAAACTGGCAAAAAGGTACCGAAAATTGAACTTTCAAAATGAAAAAATGTCTTTTGTTTTGGAAAAACCGATGTAACTTTTTTAATTTTGGTCCTAGAAAAATGCGTCTAAAGAAGAAGTTGCATGGTTTTGTTCCAGTTATTAGGAAAAATGTCAAAAACCCTTCAAAAATAAACTGGCAAAAAGTTACCGAAAATTGAAGTTTCAAAATGAAAAAATGTCTTTGATTTCGGAAAAACCTGTGTAACTTTTTTAATTTTGGTCCTAGAAAAATGCGTCTAAAGAAGAAGTTGCATGGTTTTGTTTTAGTTATTCGGAAAAATGTCAAAAACCCTTCAAAAATAAACTGGCAAAAAGTTACCGAAAATTGAAGTTTCAAAATGAAAAAATGTCTTTGATTTCGGAAAAACCTGTGTAACTTTTTTAATTTTGGTCCTAGAAAAATGCGTCTAAAGAAGAAGTTGCATGGTTTTGTTCCAGTTATTAGGAAAAATGTCAAAAACCCTTCAAAAATAAACTGGCAAAAAGGTACCGAAAATTGAACTTTCAAAATGAAAAAATGTCTTTGATTTCGGAAAAACCTGTGTAACTTTTTTAATTTTGGTCCTAGAAAAATGCGTCTAAAGAAGAAGTTGCATGGTTTTGTTTTAGTTATTCGGAAAAATGTCAAAAACCCTTCAAAAATAAACTGGCAAAAAGTTACCGAAAATTGAAGTTTCAAAATGAAAAAATGTCTTTGATTTCGGAAAAACCTGTGTAACTTTTTTAATTTTGGTCCTAGAAAAATGCGTCTAAAGAAGAAGTTGCATGGTTTTGTTCCAGTTATTAGGAAAAATGTCAAAAACCCTTTAAAAATAAACTGGCAAAAAGTTACCGAAAATTGAACTTTCAAAATGAAAAAATGTCTTTGATTTCGGAAAAACCTGTGTAACTTTTTTAATTTTGGTCCTAGAAAAATGCGTCTAAAGAAGAAGTTGCATGGTTTTGTTCCAGTTATTAGGAAAAATGTCAAAAACCCTTCAAAAATAAACTGGCAAAAAGTTACCGAAAATTGAACTTTCAAAATGAAAAAATGTCTTTGATTTCGGAAAAACCTGTGTAACTTTTTTAATTTTGGTCCTAGAAAAATACGTCTAAAGAAGAAGTTGCATGGTTTTGTTCCAGTTATTAGGAAAAATGTCAAAAACCCTTCAAAAATAAACTGGCAAAAAGTTACCGAAAATTGAAGTTTCAAAATGAAAAAATGTCTTTGGTTTTGGAAAAACCGTTGTAACTTTTTTAATTTTGGTCCTAGAAAAATGCGTCTAAAGAAGAAGTTGCATGGTTTTGTTCCAGTTATTAGGAAAAATGTCAAAAACCCTTCAAAAATAAACTGGCAAAAAGTTACCGAAAATTGAACTTTCAAAATGAAAAAATGTCTTTGATTTCGGAAAAACCGTTGTAACTTTTTTAATTTTGGTCCTAGAAAAATGCGTCTAAAGAAGAAGTTGCATGGTTTTGTCCCAGTTATTAGGAAAAATGTCAAAAACCCTTCAAAAATAAACTGGCAAAAAGTTACCGAAAATTGAATTTTTAAAATGAAAAAATGTCTTTGATTTCGGAAAAACCTGTGTAACTTTTTTAATTTTGGTCCTAGAAAAATGCGTCTAAAGAAGAAGTTGCATGGTTTTGTTCCAGTTATTAGAAAAAATGTCAAAAACCCTTTAAAAATAAACTGGCAAAAAGGTACCGAAAATTGAACTTTCAAAATGAAAAAATGTCTTTTGTTTTGGAAAAACCGATGTAACTTTTTTAATTTTGGTCCTAGAAAAATGCGTCTAAAGAAGAAGTTGCATGGTTTTGTTCCAGTTATTAGGAAAAATGTCAAAAACCCTTCAAAAATAAACTGGCAAAAAGTTACCGAAAATTGAACTTTCAAAATGAAAAAATGTCTTTGATTTCGGAAAAACCTGTGTAACTTTTTTAATTTTGGTCCTAGAAAAATGCGTCTAAAGAAGAAGTTGCATGGTTTTGTTCCAGTTATTCGGAAAAATGTCAAAAACCCTTCAAAAATAAACTGGCAAAAAGTTACCGAAAATTGAAGTTTCAAAATGAAAAAATGTCTTTGATTTCGGAAAAACCTGTGTAACTTTTTTAATTTTGGTCCTAGAAAAATGCGTCTAAAGAAGAAGTTGCATGGTTTTGTTCCAGTTATTAGGAAAAATGTCAAAAACCCTTCAAAAATAAACTGGCAAAAAGTTACCGAAAATTGAAGTTTCAAAATGAAAAAATGTCTTTGATTTCGGAAAAACCGTTGTAACTTTTTTAATTTTGGTCCTAGAAAAATGCGTCTAAAGAAGAAGTTGCATGGTTTTGTTCCAGTTATTAGGAAAAATGTCAAAAACCCTTCAAAAATAAACTGGCAAAAAGTTACCGAAAATTGAATTTTTAAAATGAAAAAATGTCTTTGATTTCGGAAAAACCTGTGTAACTTTTTTAATTTTGGTCCTAGAAAAATGCGTCTAAAGAAGAAGTTGCATGGTTTTGTTCCAGTTATTAGAAAAAATGTCAAAAACCCTTCAAAAATAAACTGGCAAAAAGTTACCGAAAATTGAAGTTTCAAAATGAAAAAATGTCTTTGATTTCGGAAAAACCTGTGTAACTTTTTTAATTTTGGTCCTAGAAAAATGCGTCTAAAGAAGAAGTTGCATGGTTTTGTTCCAGTTATTAGAAAAAATGTCAAAAACCCTTCAAAAATAAACTGGCAAAAAGTTACCGAAAATTGAAGTTTCAAAATGAAAAAATGTCTTTGATTTCGGAAAAACCTGTGTAACTTTTTTAATTTTGGTCCTAGAAAAATGCGTCTAAAGAAGAAGTTGCATGGTTTTGTTCCAGTCAAAAGAAAAAATGTCAAAAACCCTTCAAAAATAAACTGGCAAAAAGTTACCGAAAATTGAACTTTCAAAATGAAAAAATGTCTTTGATTTCGGAAAAACCTGTGTAACTTTTTTAATTTTGGTCCTAGAAAAATGCGTCTAAAGAAGAAGTTGCATGGTTTTGTTCCAGTTATTAGGAAAAATGTCAAAAACCCAAATAAAATAATCTGGCAAAAAGTTACCGAAAATGGAAGATTCAAAATGAAAAAATGTCTTTGATTTCGGAAAAACCTGTGTAACTTTTTTAATTTTGGTCCTAGAAAAATGCGTCTAAAGAAGAAGTTGCATGGTTTTGTTCCAGTTATTAGGAAAAATGTCAAAAACCCTTCAAAAATAAACTGGCAAAAAGTTACCGAAAATTGAAGTTTCAAAATGAAAAAATGTCTTTGATTTCGGAAAAACCTGTGTAACTTTTTTAATTTTGGTCCTAGAAAAATGCGTCTAAAGAAGAAGTTGCATGGTTTTGTTCCAGTTATTAGGAAAAATGTCAAAAACCCTTCAAAAATAAACTGGCAAAAAGTTACCGAAAATTGAAGTTTCAAAATGAAAAAATGTCTTTGATTTCGGAAAAACCTGTGTAACTTTTTTAATTTTGGTCCTAGAAAAATGCGTCTAAAGAAGAAGTTGCATGGTTTTGTTCCAGTTATTAGGAAAAATGTCAAAAACCCTTCAAAAATAAACTGGCAAAAAGTTACCGAAAATTGAAGTTTCAAAATGAAAAAATGTCTCTGGTTTTGGAAAAACCGTTGTAACTTTTTTAATTTTGGTCCTAGAAAAATGCGTCTAAAGAAGAAGTTGCATGGTTTTGTTCCAGTTATTAGGAAAAATGTCAAAAACCCTTCAAAAATAAACTGGCAAAAAGTTACCGAAAATTGAAGTTTCAAAATGAAAAAATGTCTTTGATTTCGGAAAAACCTGTGTAACTTTTTTAATTTTGGTCCTAGAAAAATGCGTCTAAAGAAGAAGTTGCATGGTTTTGTTCCAGTTATTAGGAAAAATGTCAAAAACCCTTCAAAAATAAACTGGCAAAAAGTTACCGAAAATTGAACTTTCAAAATGAAAAAATGTCTTTGATTTCGGAAAAACCTGTGTAACTTTTTTAATTTTGGTCCTAGAAAAATGCGTCTAAAGAAGAAGTTGCATGGTTTTGTTCCAGTTATTAGGAAAAATGTCAAAAACCCTTCAAAAATAAACTGGCAAAAAGTTACCGAAAATTGAACTTTCAAAATGAAAAAATGTCTTTGATTTCGGAAAAACCTGTGTAACTTTTTTAATTTTGGTCCTAGAAAAATGCGTCTAAAGAAGAAGTTGCATGGTTTTGTTCCAGTTATTCGGAAAAATGTCAAAAACCCTTCAAAAATAAACTGGCAAAAAGTTACCGAAAATTGAAGTTTCAAAATGAAAAAATGTCTTTGATTTCGGAAAAACCTGTGTAACTTTTTTAATTTTGGTCCTAGAAAAATGCGTCTAAAGAAGAAGTTGCATGGTTTTGTTCCAGTTATTAGGAAAAATGTCAAAAACCCTTCAAAAATAAACTGGCAAAAAGTTACCGAAAATTGAAGTTTCAAAATGAAAAAATGTCTTTGATTTCGGAAAAACCGTTGTAACTTTTTTAATTTTGGTCCTAGAAAAATGCGTCTAAAGAAGAAGTTGCATGGTTTTGTTCCAGTTATTAGGAAAAATGTCAAAAACCCTTCAAAAATAAACTGGCAAAAAGTTACCGAAAATTGAAGTTTCAAAATGAAAAAATGTCTTTGGTTTTGGAAAAACCGATGTAACTTTTTTAATTTTGGTCCTAGAAAAATGCGTCTAAAGAAGAAGTTGCATGGTTTTGTTCCAGTTATTAGGAAAAATGTCAAAAACCCTTCAAAAATAAACTGGCAAAAAGTTACCGAAAATTGAACTTTCAAAATGAAAAAATGTCTTTGATTTCGGAAAAACCTGTGTAACTTTTTTAATTTTGGTCCTAGAAAAATGCGTCTAAAGAAGAAGTTGCATGGTTTTGTTCCAGTTATTAGGAAAAATGTCAAAAACCCTTCAAAAATAAACTGGCAAAAAGTTACCGAAAATTGAACTTTCAAAATGAAAAAATGTCTGTGATTTTGGAAAAAACCGATGTAACTTTTTTAATTTTGGTCCTAGAAAAATGCGTCTAAAGAAGAAGTTGCATGGTTTTGTTCCAGTTATTAGGAAAAATGTCAAAAACCCTTCAAAAATAAACTGGCAAAAAGTTACCGAAAATTGAAGTTTCAAAATGAAAAAATGTATTTGATTTTGGAAAAAACTTTGTAACTTTTTTAATTTTGGTCCTAGAAAAATGCGTCTAAAGAAGAAGTTGCATGGTTTTGTTCCAGTTATTAGGAAAAATGTCAAAAACCCTTCAAAAATAAACTGGCAAAAAGTTACCGAAAATTGAAGTTTCAAAATGAAAAAATGTCTTTGATTTCGGAAAAACCTGTGTAACTTTTTTAATTTTGGTCCTAGAAAAATGCGTCTAAAGAAGAAGTTGCATGGTTTTGTTCCAGTTATTAGGAAAAATGTCAAAAACCCTTCAAAAATAAACTGGCAAAAAGTTACCGAAAATTGAAGTTTCAAAATGAAAAAATGTCTTTGATTTCGGAAAAACCTGTGTAACTTTTTTAATTTTGGTCCTAGAAAAATGCGTCTAAAGAAGAAGTTGCATGGTTTTGTTCCAGTTATTAGGAAAAATGTCAAAAACCCTTCAAAAATAAACTGGCAAAAAGTTACCGAAAATTGAAGTTTCAAAATGAAAAAATGTCTTTGATTTCGGAAAAACCTGTGTAACTTTTTTAATTTTGGTCCTAGAAAAATGCGTCTAAAGAAGAAGTTGCATGGTTTTGTTCCAGTTATTAGGAAAAATGTCAAAAACCCTTCAAAAATAAACTGGCAAAAAGTTACCGAAAATTGAACTTTCAAAATGAAAAAATGTCTTTGATTTCGGAAAAACCTGTGTAACTTTTTTAATTTTGGTCCTAGAAAAATGCGTCTAAAGAAGAAGTTGCATGGTTTTGTTCCAGTTATTAGGAAAAATGTCAAAAACCCTTCAAAAATAAACTGGCAAAAAGTTACCGAAAATTGAACTTTCAAAATGAAAAAATGTCTTTGATTTCGGAAAAACCTGTGTAACTTTTTTAATTTTGGTCCTAGAAAAATGCGTCTAAAGAAGAAGTTGCATGGTTTTGTTCCAGTTATTAGGAAAAATGTCAAAAACCCTTCAAAAATAAACTGGCAAAAAGTTACCGAAAATTGAAGTTTCAAAATGAAAAAATGTCTTTGATTTCGGAAAAACCTGTGTAACTTTTTTAATTTTGGTCCTAGAAAAATGCGTCTAAAGAAGAAGTTGCATGGTTTTGTTCCAGTTATTAGGAAAAATGTCAAAAACCCTTCAAAAATAAACTGGCAAAAAGTTACCGAAAATTGAACTTTCAAAATGAAAAAATGTCTTTGATTTCGGAAAAACCTGTGTAACTTTTTTAATTTTGGTCCTAGAAAAATGCGTCTAAAGAAGAAGTTGCATGGTTTTGTTCCAGTTATTAGGAAAAATGTCAAAAACCCTTCAAAAATAAACTGGCAAAAAGTTACCGAAAATTGAAGTTTCAAAATGAAAAAATGTCTTTGATTTCGGAAAAACCTGTGTAACTTTTTTAATTTTGGTCCTAGAAAAATGCGTCTAAAGAAGAAGTTGCATGGTTTTGTTCCAGTTATTAGGAAAAATGTCAAAAACCCTTCAAAAATAAACTGGCAAAAAGTTACCGAAAATTGAACTTTCAAAATGAAAAAATGTCTTTGATTTCGGAAAAACCTGTGTAACTTTTTTAATTTTGGTCCTAGAAAAATGCGTCTAAAGAAGAAGTTGCATGGTTTTGTTCCAGTTATTAGGAAAAAATGTCAAAAACCCTTCAAAAATAAACTGGCAAAAAGTTACCGAAAATTGAAGTTTCAAAATGAAAAAATGTCTTTGATTTCGGAAAAACCTGTGTAACTTTTTTAATTTTGGTGCTAGAAAAATGCGTCTAAAGAAGAAGTTGCATGGTTTTGTTCCAGTTATTAGAAAAATGTCCAAAACCTTTAAAAAAATAAACTGGCAAAAAGTTACCAAAAATTGGATTTTCAAAATGAAAAAATGTCTGTGATTTTGGAAAAACCTCTGTAACTTTTTTAATTTTGGTCCTAGAAAAATGCGTCTAAAGAAGAAGTTGCATGGTTTTGTTCCAGTTATTAGGAAAAATGTCAAAAACCCTTCAAAAATAAACTGGCAAAAAGTTACCGAAAATTGAACTTTCAAAATGAAAAAATGTCTTTGATTTCGGAAAAACCGTTGTAACTTTTTTAATTTTGGTCCTAGAAAAATGCGTCTAAAGAAGAAGTTGCATGGTTTTGTTCCAGTTATTAGGAAAAATGTCAAAAACCCTTCAAAAATAAACTGGCAAAAAGTTACCGAAAATTGAACTTTCAAAATGAAAAAATGTCTTTGATTTCGGAAAAACCTGTGTAACTTTTTTAATTTTGGTCCTAGAAAAATGCGTCTAAAGAAGAAGTTGCATGGTTTTGTTCCAGTTATTAGGAAAAATGTCAAAAACCCTTCAAAAATAAACTGGCAAAAAGTTACCGAAAATTGAAGTTTCAAAATGAAAAAATGTCTTTGATTTCGGAAAAACCTGTGTAACTTTTTTAATTTTGGTCCTAGAAAAATGCGTCTAAAGAAGAAGTTGCATGGTTTTGTTCCAGTTATTAGGAAAAATGTCAAAAACCCTTCAAAAATAAACTGGCAAAAAGTTACCGAAAATTGAAGTTTCAAAATGAAAAAATGTCTCTTGTTTTGGAAAAACCTGTGTAACTTTTTTAATTTTGGTCCTAGAAAAATGCGTCTAAAGAAGAAGTTGCATGGTTTTGTTCCAGTTATTAGGAAAAATGTCAAAAACCCTTCAAAAATAAACTGGCAAAAAGTTACCGAAAATTGAACTTTCAAAATGAAAAAATGTCTTTGATTTCGGAAAAACCTGTGTAACTTTTTTAATTTTGGTCCTAGAAAAATGCGTCTAAAGAAGAAGTTGCATGGTTTTGTTCCAGTTATTAGGAAAAATGTCAAAAACCCTTCAAAAATAAACTGGCAAAAAGTTACCGAAAATTGAAGTTTCAAAATGAAAAAATGTCTTTGATTTCGGAAAAACCTGTGTAACTTTTTTAATTTTGGTCCTAGAAAAATGCGTCTAAAGAAGAAGTTGCATGGTTTTGTTCCAGTTATTAGGAAAAATGTCAAAAACCCTTCAAAAATAAACTGGCAAAAAGTTACCGAAAATTGAAGTTTCAAAATGAAAAAATGTCTTTGATTTCGGAAAAACCGTTGTAACTTTTTTAATTTTGGTCCTAGAAAAATGCGTCTAAAGAAGAAGTTGCATGGTTTTGTTCCAGTTATTAGGAAAAATGTCAAAAACCCTTCAAAAATAAACTGGCAAAAAGTTACCGAAAATTGAAGTTTCAAAATGAAAAAATGTCTTTGATTTCGGAAAAACCTGTGTAACTTTTTTAATTTTGGTCCTAGAAAAATGCGTCTAAAGAAGAAGTTGCATGGTTTTGTTCCAGTTATTAGGAAAAATGTCAAAAACCCTTCAAAAATAAACTGGCAAAAAGTTACCGAAAATTGAACTTTCAAAATGAAAAAATGTCTTTGGTTTTGGAAAAACCGTTGTAACTTTTTTAATTTTGGTCCTAGAAAAATGCGTCTAAAGAAGAAGTTGCATGGTTTTGTTCCAGTTATTAGGAAAAATGTCAAAAACCCTTCAAAAATAAACTGGCAAAAAGTTACCGAAAATTGAACTTTCAAAATGAAAAAATGTCTTTGATTTCGGAAAAACCGTTGTAACTTTTTTAATTTTGGTCCTAGAAAAATGCGTCTAAAGAAGAAGTTGCATGGTTTTGTTCCAGTTATTAGGAAAAATGTCAAAAACCCTTCAAAAATAAACTGGCAAAAAGTTACCGAAAATTGAAGTTTCAAAATGAAAAAATGTCTTTGATTTCGGAAAAACCTGTGTAACTTTTTTAATTTTGGTCCTAGAAAAATGCGTCTAAAGAAGAAGTTGCATGGTTTTGTTCCAGTTATTAGGAAAAATGTCAAAAACCCTTCAAAAATAAACTGGCAAAAAGTTACCGAAAATTGAAGTTTCAAAATGAAAAAATGTCTTTGATTTCGGAAAAACCGTTGTAACTTTTTTAATTTTGGTCCTAGAAAAATGCGTCTAAAGAAGAAGTTGCATGGTTTTGTTCCAGTTATTAGAAAAAATGTCAAAAACCCTTCAAAAATAAACTGGCAAAAAGTTACCGAAAATTGAAGTTTCAAAATGAAAAAATGTCTTTGATTTCGGAAAAACCTGTGTAACTTTTTTAATTTTGGTCCTAGAAAAATGCGTCTAAAGAAGAAGTTGCATGGTTTTGTTCCAGTTATTCGGAAAAATGTCAAAAACCCTTCAAAAATAAACTGGCAAAAAGTTACCGAAAATTGAAGTTTCAAAATGAAAAAATGTCTTTGATTTCGGAAAAACCTGTGTAACTTTTTTAATTTTGGTCCTAGAAAAATGCGTCTAAAGAAGAAGTTGCATGGTTTTGTTCCAGTTATTAGGAAAAATGTCAAAAACCCTTCAAAAATAAACTGGCAAAAAGTTACCGAAAATTGAAGTTTCAAAATGAAAAAATGTCTTTGATTTCGGAAAAACCTGTGTAACTTTTTTAATTTTGGTCCTAGAAAAATGCGTCTAAAGAAGAAGTTGCATGGTTTTGTTCCAGTTATTAGGAAAAATGTCAAAAACCCTTCAAAAATAAACTGGCAAAAAGTTACCGAAAATTGAAGATTCAAAATGAAAAAATGTCTCTGGTTTTGGAAAAACCTTTGTAACTTTTTTAATTTTGGTCCTAGAAAAATGCGTCTAAAGAAGAAGTTGCATGGTTTTGTTCCAGTTATTAGGAAAAATGTCAAAAACCCTTCAAAAATAAACTGGCAAAAAGTTACCGAAAATTGAACTTTCAAAATGAAAAAATGTCTTTGGTTTTGCGTCTAAAGAAGAAGTTGCATGGTTTTGTTCCAGTTATTAGGAAAAATGTCAAAAACCCTTCAAAAATAAACTGGCAAAAAGTTACCGAAAATTGAACTTTCAAAATGAAAAAATGTCTTTGATTTCGGAAAAACCTGTGTAACTTTTTTAATTTTGGTCCTAGAAAAATGCGTCTAAAGAAGAAGTTGCATGGTTTTGTTCCAGTTATTAGGAAAAATGTCAAAAACCCTTCAAAAATAAACTGGCAAAAAGTTACCGAAAATTGAAGATTCAATTTGAAAAAATGTCTCTGGTTTTGGAAAAACCTGTGTAACTTTTTTAATTTTGGTCCTAGAAAAATGCGTCTAAAGAAGAAGTTGCATGGTTTTGTTCCAGTTATTAGGAAAAATGTCAAAAACCCTTCAAAAATAAACTGGCAAAAAGTTACCGAAAATTGAACTTTCAAAATGAAAAAATGTCTTTGATTTCGGAAAAACCTGTGTAACTTTTTTAATTTTGGTCCTAGAAAAATGCGTCTAAAGAAGAAGTTGCATGGTTTTGTTCCAGTTATTAGGAAAAATGTCAAAAACCCTTCAAAAATAAACTGGCAAAAAGTTACCGAAAATTGAACTTTCAAAATGAAAAAATGTCTTTGATTTCGGAAAAACCTGTGTAACTTTTTTAATTTTGGTCCTAGAAAAATGCGTCTAAAGAAGAAGTTGCATGGTTTTGTTCCAGTTATTAGGAAAAATGTCAAAAACCCTTCAAAAATAAACTGGCAAAAAGTTACCGAAAATTGAAGTTTCAAAATGAAAAAATGTCTTTGGTTTTGGAAAAACCGTTGTAACTTTTTTAATTTTGGTCCTAGAAAAATGCGTCTAAAGAAGAAGTTGCATGGTTTTGTTCCAGTTATTAGGAAAAATGTCAAAAACCCTTCAAAAATAAACTGGCAAAAAGTTACCGAAAATTGAAGTTTCAAAATGAAAAAATGTCTTTGATTTCGGAAAAACCTGTGTAACTTTTTTAATTTTGGTCCTAGAAAAATGCGTCTAAAGAAGAAGTTGCATGGTTTTGTTCCAGTTATTAGGAAAAATGTCAAAAACCCTTCAAAAATAAACTGGCAAAAAGTTACCGAAAATTGAAGTTTCAAAATGAAAAAATGTCTTTGATTTGGAAAAACCTGTGTAACTTTTTTAATTTTGGTCCTAGAAAAATGCGTCTAAAGAAGAAGTTGCATGGTTTTGTTCCAGTTATTAGGAAAAATGTCAAAAACCCTTCAAAAATAAACTGGCAAAAAGTTACCGAAAATTGAACTTTCAAAATGAAAAAATGTCTTTGATTTCGGAAAAACCTGTGTAACTTTTTTAATTTTGGTCCTAGAAAAATGCGTCTAAAGAAGAAGTTGCATGGTTTTGTTCCAGTTATTCGGAAAAATGTCAAAAACCCTTCAAAAATAAACTGGCAAAAAGTTACCGAAAATTGAAGTTTCAAAATGAAAAAATGTCTTTGATTTCGGAAAAACCTGTGTAACTTTTTTAATTTTGGTCCTAGAAAAATGCGTCTAAAGAAGAAGTTGCATGGTTTTGTTCCAGTTATTAGGAAAAATGTCAAAAACCCTTCAAAAATAAACTGGCAAAAAGTTACCGAAAATTGAAGTTTCAAAATGAAAAAATGTCTTTGGTTTTGGAAAAACCGTTGTAACTTTTTTAATTTTGGTCCTAGAAAAATGCGTCTAAAGAAGAAGTTGCATGGTTTTGTTCCAGTTATTAGGAAAAATGTCAAAAACCCTTCAAAAATAAACTGGCAAAAAGTTACCGAAAATTGAAGTTTCAAAATGAAAAAATTTCTTTGGTTTTGGAAAAAACTTTGTAACTTTTTTAATTTTGGTCCTAGAAAAATGCGTCTAAAGAAGAAGTTGCATGGTTTTGTTCCAGTTATTAGGAAAAATGTCAAAAACCCTTCAAAAATAAACTGGCAAAAAGTTACCGAAAATTGAAGTTTCAAAATGAAAAAATGTCTTTGATTTCGGAAAAACCTGTGTAACTTTTTTAATTTTGGTCCTAGAAAAATGCGTCTAAAGAAGAAGTTGCATGGTTTTGTTCCAGTTATTCGGAAAAATGTCAAAAACCCTTCAAAAATAAACTGGCAAAAAGTTACCGAAAATTGAATTTTTAAAATGAAAAAATGTCTTTGATTTCGGAAAAACCTGTGTAACTTTTTTAATTTTGGTCCTAGAAAAATGCGTCTAAAGAAGAAGTTGCATGGTTTTGTTCCAGTTATTAGGAAAAATGTCAAAAACCCTTCAAAAATAAACTGGCAAAAAGTTACCGAAAATTGAAGTTTCAAAATGAAAAAATGTCTTTGATTTCGGAAAAACCTGTGTAACTTTTTTAATTTTGGTCCTAGAAAAATGCGTCTAAAGAAGAAGTTGCATGGTTTTGTTCCAGTTATTAGGAAAAATGTCAAAAACCCTTCAAAAATAAACTGGCAAAAAGTTACCGAAAATTGAAGTTTCAAAATGAAAAAATGTCTTTGATTTCGGAAAAACCTGTGTAACTTTTTTAATTTTGGTCCTAGAAAAATGCGTCTAAAGAAGAAGTTGCATGGTTTTGTTCCAGTTATTAGGAAAAATTTCAAAAACCCTTCAAAAATAAACTGGCAAAAAGTTACCGTAAATTGAAGTTTCAAAATGAAAAAATGTCTTTGATTTCGGAAAAACCTGTGTAACTTTTTTAATTTTGGTCCTAGAAAAATGCGTCTAAAGAAGAAGTTGCATGGTTTTGTTCCAGTTATTAGGAAAAATGTCAAAAACCCTTCAAAAATAAACTGGCAAAAAGTTACCGAAAATTGAAGTTTCAAAATGAAAAAATGTCTCTGGTTTTGGAAAAACCTGTGTAACTTTTTTAATTTTGGTCCTAGAAAAATGCGTCTAAAGAAGAAGTTGCATGGTTTTGTTCCAGTTATTAGGAAAAATGTCAAAAACCCTTCAAAAATAAACTGGCAAAAAGTTACCGAAAATTGAACTTTCAAAATGAAAAAATGTCTTTGGTTTTGGAAAAACCGTTGTAACTTTTTTAATTTTGGTCCTAGAAAAATGCGTCTAAAGAAGAAGTTGCATGGTTTTGTTCCAGTTATTAGGAAAAATGTCAAAAACCCTTCAAAAATAAACTGGCAAAAAGTTACCGAAAATTGAAGATTCAAAATGAAAAAATGTCTTTGATTTCGGAAAAACCTGTGTAACTTTTTTAATTTTGGTCCTAGAAAAATGCGTCTAAAGAAGAAGTTGCATGGTTTTGTTCCAGTTATTAGGAAAAATGTCAAAAACCCTTCAAAAATAAACTGGCAAAAAGTTACCGAAAATTGAACTTTCAAAATGAAAAAATGTCTTTGATTTCGGAAAAACCTGTGTAACTTTTTTAATTTTGGTCCTAGAAAAATGCGTCTAAAGAAGAAGTTGCATGGTTTTGTTCCAGTTATTAGGAAAAATGTAAAAAACCCTTCAAAAATAAACTGGCAAAAAGTTACCGAAAATTGAAGTTTCAAAATGAAAAAATGTCTGTGATTTTGGAAAAACCTGTGTAACTTTTTTAATTTTGGTCCTAGAAAAATGCGTCTAAAGAAGAAGTTGCATGGTTTTGTTCCAGTTATTAGGAAAAATGTCAAAAACCCTTCAAAAATAAACTGGCAAAAAGTTACCGAAAATTGAAGATTCAATTTGAAAAAATGTCTCTGGTTTTGGAAAAAACTTTGTAACTTTTTTAATTTTGGTCCTAGAAAAATGCGTCTAAAGAAGAAGTTGCATGGTTTTGTTCCAGTTATTAGGAAAAATGTCAAAAACCCTTCAAAAATAAACTGGCAAAAAGTTACCGAAAATTGAAGTTTCAAAATGAAAAAATGTCTCTGGTTTTGGAAAAACCTGTGTAACTTTTTTAATTTTGGTCCTAGAAAAATGCGTCTAAAGAAGAAGTTGCATGGTTTTGTTCCAGTTATTAGGAAAAATGTCAAAAACCCTTCAAAAATAAACTGGCAAAAAGTTACCGAAAATTGAAGATTCAAAATGAAAAAATGTCTTTGATTTCGGAAAAACCTGTGTAACTTTTTTAATTTTGGTCCTAGAAAAATGCGTCTAAAGAAGAAGTTGCATGGTTTTGTTCCAGTTATTAGGAAAAATGTCAAAAACCCTTCAAAAATAAACTGGCAAAAAGTTACCGAAAATTGAAGTTTCAAAATGAAAAAATGTCTTTGATTTCGGAAAAACCTGTGTAACTTTTTTAATTTTGGTCCTAGAAAAATGCGTCTAAAGAAGAAGTTGCATGGTTTTGTTCCAGTTATTAGGAAAAATGTCAAAAACCCTTCAAAAATAAACTGGCAAAAAGTTACCGAAAATTGAAGTTTCAAAATGAAAAAATGTCTTTGGTTTTGGAAAAACCGTTGTAACTTTTTTAATTTTGGTCCTAGAAAAATGCGTCTAAAGAAGAAGTTGCATGGTTTTGTTCCAGTTATTAGGAAAAATGTCAAAAACCCTTCAAAAATAAACTGGCAAAAAGTTACCGAAAATTGAACTTTCAAAATGAAAAAATGTCTTTGATTTCGGAAAAACCTGTGTAACTTTTTTAATTTTGGTCCTAGAAAAATGCGTCTAAAGAAGAAGTTGCATGGTTTTGTTCCAGTTATTAGGAAAAATGTCAAAAACCCTTCAAAAATAAACTGGCAAAAAGTTACCGAAAATTGAAGATTCAATTTGAAAAAATGTCTCTGGTTTTGGAAAAACCTGTGTAACTTTTTTAATTTTGGTCCTAGAAAAATGCGTCTAAAGAAGAAGTTGCATGGTTTTGTTCCAGTTATTCGGAAAAATGTCAAAAACCCTTCAAAAATAAACTGGCAAAAAGTTACCGAAAATTGAAGTTTCAAAATGAAAAAATGTCTTTGATTTCGGAAAAACCTGTGTAACTTTTTTAATTTTGGTCCTAGAAAAATGCGTCTAAAGAAGAAGTTGCATGGTTTTGTTCCAGTTATTAGGAAAAATGTCAAAAACCCTTCAAAAATAAACTGGCAAAAAGTTACCGAAAATTGAAGTTTCAAAATGAAAAAATGTCTTTGGTTTCGGAAAAACCTGTGTAACTTTTTTAATTTTGGTCCTAGAAAAATGCGTCTAAAGAAGAAGTTGCATGGTTTTGTTCCAGTTATTAGGAAAAATGTCAAAAACCCTTCAAAAATAAACTGGCAAAAAGTTACCGAAAATTGAAGTTTCAAAATGAAAAAATGTCTTTGGTTTTGGAAAAACCGTTGTAACTTTTTTAATTTTGGTCCTAGAAAAATGCGTCTAAAGAAGAAGTTGCATGGTTTTGTTCCAGTTATTAGGAAAAATGTCAAAAACCCTTCAAAAATAAACTGGCAAAAAGTTACCGAAAATTGAAGTTTCAAAATGAAAAAATGTCTCTGGTTTTGGAAAAACCTGTGTAACTTTTTTAATTTTGGTCCTAGAAAAATGCGTCTAAAGAAGAAGTTGCATGGTTTTGTTCCAGTTATTAGGAAAAATGTCAAAAACCCTTCAAAAATAAACTGGCAAAAAGTTACCGAAAATTGAAGTTTCAAAATGAAAAAATGTCTCTGGTTTTGGAAAAACCTGTGTAACTTTTTTAATTTTGGTCCTAGAAAAATGCGTCTAAAGAAGAAGTTGCATGGTTTTGTTCCAGTTATTAGGAAAAATGTCAAAAACCCTTCAAAAATAAACTGGCAAAAAGTTACCGAAAATTGAAGTTTCAAAATGAAAAAATGTCTTTGGTTTTGGAAAAACCGTTGTAACTTTTTTAATTTTGGTCCTAGAAAAATGCGTCTAAAGAAGAAGTTGCATGGTTTTGTTCCAGTTATTAGGAAAAATGTCAAAAACCCTTCAAAAATAAACTGGCAAAAAGTTACCGAAAATTGAACTTTCAAAATGAAAAAATGTCTTTGATTTCGGAAAAACCTGTGTAACTTTTTTAATTTTGGTCCTAGAAAAATGCGTCTAAAGAAGAAGTTGCATGGTTTTGTTCCAGTTATTAGGAAAAATGTCAAAAACCCTTCAAAAATAAACTGGCAAAAAGTTACCGAAAATTGAACTTTCAAAATGAAAAAATGTCTTTGATTTCGGAAAAACCTGTGTAACTTTTTTAATTTTGGTCCTAGAAAAATGCGTCTAAAGAAGAAGTTGCATGGTTTTGTTCCAGTTATTAGGAAAAATGTCAAAAACCCTTCAAAAATAAACTGGCAAAAAGTTACCGAAAATTGAAGTTTCAAAATGAAAAAATGTCTTTGATTTCGGAAAAACCTGTGTAACTTTTTTAATTTTGGTCCTAGAAAAATGCGTCTAAAGAAGAAGTTGCATGGTTTTGTTCCATTTATAAGGAAAAATGTCAAAAACCCTTCAAAAATAAACTAGCAAAAAGTTACCGAAAATTGAAGATTCAAAATGAAAAATGTCTTTGATTTCGGAAAAACCTGTGTAACTTTTTTAATTTTGGTCCTAGAAAAATGCGTCTAAAGAAGAAGTTGCATGGTTTTGTTCCAGTTATTAGGAAAAATGTCAAAAACCCTTCAAAAATAAACTGGCAAAAAGTTACCGAAAATTGAAGTTTCAAAATGAAAAAATGTCTTTGATTTCGGAAAAACCTGTGTAACTTTTTTAATTTTGGTCCTAGAAAAATGCGTCTAAAGAAGAAGTTGCATGGTTTTGTTCCAGTTATTAGGAAAAATGTCAAAAACCCTTCAAAAATAAACTGGCAAAAAGTTACCGAAAATTGAACTTTCAAAATGAAAAAATGTCTTTGGTTTTGGAAAAACCTGTGTAACTTTTTTAATTTTGGTCCTAGAAAAATGCGTCTAAAGAAGAAGTTGCATGGTTTTGTTCCAGTTATTAGGAAAAATGTCAAAAACCCTTCAAAAATAAACTGGCAAAAAGTTACCGAAAATTGAAGTTTCAAAATGAAAAAATGTCTTTGATTTCGGAAAAACCTGTGTAACTTTTTTAATTTTGGTCCTAGAAAAATGCGTCTAAAGAAGAAGTTGCATGGTTTTGTTCCAGTTATTAGGAAAAATGTCAAAAACCCTTCAAAAATAAACTGGCAAAAAGTTACCGAAAATTGAAGTTTCAAAATGAAAAAATGTCTTTGGTTTTGGAAAAACCTGTGTAACTTTTTTAATTTTGGTCCTAGAAAAATGCGTCTAAAGAAGAAGTTGCATGGTTTTGTTCCAGTTATTAGGAAAAATGTCAAAAACCCTTCAAAAATAAACTGGCAAAAAGTTACCGAAAATTGAACTTTCAAAATGAAAAAATGTCTTTGATTTCGGAAAAACCTGTGTAACTTTTTTAATTTTGGTCCTAGAAAAATGCGTCTAAAGAAGAAGTTGCATGGTTTTGTTCCAGTTATTAGGAAAAATGTCAAAAACCCTTCAAAAATAAACTGGCAAAAAGTTACCGAAAATTGAAGATTCAATTTGAAAAAATGTCTCTGGTTTTGGAAAAAACTTTGTAACTTTTTTAATTTTGGTCCTAGAAAAATGCGTCTAAAGAAGAAGTTGCATGGTTTTGTTCCAGTTATTAGGAAAAATGTCAAAAAACCTTCAAAAATAAACTGGCAAAAAGTTACCGAAAATTGAAGTTTCAAAATGAAAAAATGTCTTTGGTTTTGGAAAAACCGTTGTAACTTTTTTAATTTTGGTCCTAGAAAAATGCGTCTAAAGAAGAAGTTGCATGGTTTTGTTCCAGTTATTAGGAAAAATGTCAAAAACCCTTCAAAAATAAACTGGCAAAAAGTTACCGAAAATTGAAGTTTCAAAATGAAAAAATGTCTGTGATTTTGGAAAAACCTTTGTAACTTTTTTAATTTTGGTCCTAGAAAAATGCGTCTAAAGAAGAAGTTGCATGGTTTTGTTCCAGTTATTAGGAAAAATGTCAAAAACCCTTCAAAAATAAACTGGCAAAAAGTTACCGAAAATTGAAGTTTCAAAATGAAAAAATGTCTTTGGTTTTGGAAAAACCGTTGTAACTTTTTTAATTTTGGTCCTAGAAAAATGCGTCTAAAGAAGAAGTTGCATGGTTTTGTTCCAGTTATTAGGAAAAATGTCAAAAACCCTTCAAAAATAAACTGGCAAAAAGTTACCGAAAATTGAAGATTCAAAATGAAAAAATGTCTTTGATTTCGGAAAAACCTGTGTAACTTTTTTAATTTTGGTCCTAGAAAAATGCGTCTAAAGAAGAAGTTGCATGGTTTTGTTCCAGTTATTAGGAAAAATGTCAAAAACCCTTCAAAAATAAACTGGCAAAAAGTTACCGAAAATTGAAGTTTCAAAATGAAAAAATGTCTTTGGTTTTGGAAAAACCGTTGTAACTTTTTTAATTTTGGTCCTAGAAAAATGCGTCTAAAGAAGAAGTTGCATGGTTTTGTTCCAGTTATTAGGAAAAATGTCAAAAACCCTTCAAAAATAAACTGGCAAAAAGTTACCGAAAATTGAAGATTCAAAATGAAAAAATGTCTTTGATTTCGGAAAAACCTGTGTAACTTTTTTAATTTTGGTCCTAGAAAAATGCGTCTAAAGAAGAAGTTGCATGGTTTTGTTCCAGTTATTAGGAAAAATGTCAAAAACCCTTCAAAAATAAACTGGCAAAAAGTTACCGAAAATTGAAGTTTCAAAATGAAAAAATGTCTTTGGTTTTGGAAAAACCGTTGTAACTTTTTTAATTTTGGTCCTAGAAAAATGCGTCTAAAGAAGAAGTTGCATGGTTTTGTTCCAGTTATTAGGAAAAATGTCAAAAACCCTTCAAAAATAAACTGGCAAAAAGTTACCGAAAATTGAAGATTCAAAATGAAAAAATGTCTTTGATTTCGGAAAAAACTGTGTAACTTTTATTATTTTGGTCCTAGAAAAATGCGTCTAAAGAAGAAGTTGCATGGTTTTGTTCCAGTTATTAGGAAAAATGTCAAAAACCCTTCAAAAATAAACTGGCAAAAAGTTACCGAAAATTGAAGTTTCAAAATGAAAAAATGTCTCTGGTTTTGGAAAAACCTGTGTAACTTTTTTAATTTTGGTCCTAGAAAAATGCGTCTAAAGAAGAAGTTGCATGGTTTTGTTCCAGTTATTAGGAAAAATGTCAAAAACCCTTCAAAAATAAACTGGCAAAAAGTTACCGAAAATTGAAGATTCAAAATGAAAAAATGTCTTTGGTTTTGGAAAAACCGTTGTAACTTTTTTAATTTTGGTCCTAGAAAAATGCGTCTAAAGAAGAAGTTGCATGGTTTTGTTCCAGTTATTAGGAAAAATGTCAAAAACCCTTCAAAAATAAACTGGCAAAAAGTTACCGAAAATTGAAGTTTCAAAATGAAAAAATGTCTTTGGTTTTGGAAAAACCGTTGTAACTTTTTTAATTTTGGTCCTAGAAAAATGCGTCTAAAGAAGAAGTTGCATGGTTTTGTTCCAGTTATTAGGAAAAATGTCAAAAACCCTTCAAAAATAAACTGGCAAAAAGTTACCGAAAATTGAAGATTCAAAATGAAAAAATGTCTTTGATTTCGGAAAAACCTGTGTAACTTTTTTAATTTTGGTCCTAGAAAAATGCGTCTAAAGAAGAAGTTGCATGGTTTTGTTCCAGTTATTAGGAAAAATGTCAAAAACCCTTCAAAAATAAACTGGCAAAAAGTTACCGAAAATTGAAGTTTCAAAATGAAAAAATGTCTTTGATTTCGGAAAAACCGTTGTAACTTTTTTAATTTTGGTCCTAGAAAAATGCGTCTAAAGAAGAAGTTGCATGGTTTTGTTCCAGTTATTAGGAAAAATGTCAAAAACCCTTCAAAAATAAACTGGCAAAAAGTTACCGAAAATTGAAGTTTCAAAATGAAAAAATTTCTTTGGTTTTGGAAAAAACTTTGTAACTTTTTTAATTTTGGTCCTAGAAAAATGCGTCTAAAGAAGAAGTTGCATGGTTTTGTTCCAGTTATTAGGAAAAATGTCAAAAACCCTTCAAAAATAAACTGGCAAAAAGTTACCGAAAATTGAAGTTTCAAAATGAAAAAATGTCTCTGGTTTTGGAAAAACCTGTGTAACTTTTTTAATTTTGGTCCTAGAAAAATGCGTCTAAAGAAGAAGTTGCATGGTTTTGTTCCAATTATTAAAAAAAATGTCAAAAACCCTTCAAAAATAAACTGGCAAAAAGTTACCGAAAATTGAAGATTCAAAATGAAAAAATGTCTTTGGTTTTGGAAAAACCTGTGTAACTTTTTTAATTTTGGTCCTAGAAAAATGCGTCTAAAGAAGAAGTTGCATGGTTTTGTTCCAGTTATTAGGAAAAATGTCAAAAACCCTTCAAAAATAAACTGGCAAAAAGTTACCGAAAATTGAAGTTTCAAAATGAAAAAATGTCTTTGGTTTTGGAAAAACCGTTGTAACTTTTTTAATTTTGGTCCTAGAAAAATGCGTCTAAAGAAGAAGTTGCATGGTTTTGTTCCAGTTATTAGGAAAAATGTCAAAAACCCTTCAAAAATAAACTGGCAAAAAGTTACCGAAAATTGAAGTTTCAAAATGAAAAAATGTCTTTGGTTTTGGAAAAACCGTTGTAACTTTTTTAATTTTGGTCCTAGAAAAATGCGTCTAAAGAAGAAGTTGCATGGTTTTGTTCCAGTTATTAGGAAAAATGTCAAAAACCCTTCAAAAATAAACTGGCAAAAAGTTACCGAAAATTGAAGTTTCAAAATGAAAAAATGTCTTTGGTTTTGGAAAAACCGTTGTAACTTTTTTAATTTTGGTCCTAGAAAAATGCGTCTAAAGAAGAAGTTGCATGGTTTTGTTCCAGTTATTAGGAAAAATGTCAAAAACCCTTCAAAAATAAACTGGCAAAAAGTTACCGAAAATTGAAGTTTCAAAATGAAAAAATGTCTTTGGTTTTGGAAAAACCGTTGTAACTTTTTTAATTTTGGTCCTAGAAAAATGCGTCTAAAGAAGAAGTTGCATGGTTTTGTTCCAGTTATTAGGAAAAATGTCAAAAACCCTTCAAAAATAAACTGGCAAAAAGTTACCGAAAATTGAAGATTCAAAATGAAAAAATGTCTCTGGTTTTGGAAAAACCTTTGTAACTTTTTTAATTTTGGTCCTAGAAAAATGCGTCTAAAGAAGAAGTTGCATGGTTTTGTTCCAGTTATTAGGAAAAATGTCAAAAACCCTTCAAAAATAAACTGGCAAAAAGTTACCGAAAATTGAAGATTCAAAATGAAAAAATGTCTTTGATTTCGGAAAAACCTGTGTAACTTTTTTAATTTTGGTCCTAGAAAAATGCGTCTAAAGAAGAAGTTGCATGGTTTTGTTCCAGTTATTAGGAAAAATGTCAAAAACCCTTCAAAAATAAACTGGCAAAAAGTTACCGAAAATTGAAGATTCAAAATGAAAAAATGTCTTTGATTTCGGAAAAACCTGTGTAACTTTTTTAATTTTGGTCCTAGAAAAATGCGTCTAAAGAAGAAGTTGCATGGTTTTGTTCCAGTTATTAGGAAAAATGTCAAAAACCCTTCAAAAATAAACTGGCAAAAAGTTACCGAAAATTGAAGTTTCAAAATGAAAAAATGTCTTTGGTTTTGGAAAAACCGTTGTAACTTTTTTAATTTTGGTCCTAGAAAAATGCGTCTAAAGAAGAAGTTGCATGGTTTTGTTCCAGTTATTAGGAAAAATGTCAAAAACCCTTCAAAAATAAACTGGCAAAAAGTTACCGAAAATTGAAGTTTCAAAATGAAAAAATGTCTTTGGTTTTGGAAAAACCGTTGTAACTTTTTTAATTTTGGTCCTAGAAAAATGCGTCTAAAGAAGAAGTTGCATGGTTTTGTTCCAGTTATTAGGAAAAATGTCAAAAACCCTTCAAAAATAAACTGGCAAAAAGTTACCGAAAATTGAAGTTTCAAAATGAAAAAATGTCTTTGGTTTTGGAAAAACCGTTGTAACTTTTTTAATTTTGGTCCTAGAAAAATGCGTCTAAAGAAGAAGTTGCATGGTTTTGTTCCAGTTATTAGGAAAAATGTCAAAAACCCTTCAAAAATAAACTGGCAAAAAGTTACCGAAAATTGAAGTTTCAAAATGAAAAAATGTCTTTGGTTTTGGAAAAACCGTTGTAACTTTTTTAATTTTGGTCCTAGAAAAATGCGTCTAAAGAAGAAGTTGCATGGTTTTGTTCCAGTTATTAGGAAAAATGTCAAAAACCCTTCAAAAATAAACTGGCAAAAAGTTACCGAAAATTGAAGATTCAAAATGAAAATTTTTTCATTTTCATTTTGATTTTGGAAAAACCTGTGTAACTTTTTTAATTTTGGTCCTAGAAAAATGCGTCTAAAGAAGAAGTTGCATGGTTTTGTTCCAGTTATTAGGAAAAATGTCAAAAACCCTTCAAAAATAAACTGGCAAAAAGTTACCGAAAATTGAAGATTCAAAATGAAAAAATGTCTCTGATTTTGGAAAAACCTGTGTAACTTTTTTAATTTTGGTCCTAGAAAAATGCGTCTAAAGAAGAAGTTGCATGGTTTTGTTCCAGTTATTAGGAAAAATGTCAAAAACCCTTCAAAAATAAACTGGCAAAAAGTTACCGAAAATTGAAGATTCAAAATGAAAAAATGTCTTTGGTTTTGGAAAAACCTTTGTAACTTTTTTAATTTTGGTCCTAGAAAAATGCGTCTAAAGAAGAAGTTGCATGGTTTTGTTCCAGTTATTAGGAAAAATGTCAAAAACCCTTCAAAAATAAACTGGCAAAAAGTTACCGAAAATTGAAGATTCAAAATGAAAAAATGTCTTTGATTTTGGAAAAACCTGTGTAACTTTTTTAATTTTGGTCCTAGAAAAATGCGTCTAAAGAAGAAGTTGCATGGTTTTGTTCCAGTTATTAGAAAAAATGTCAAAAACCCTTCAAAAATAAACTGGCAAAAAGTTACCGAAAATTGAAGATTCAAAATGAAAAAATGTCTTTGGTTTTGGAAAAACCGATGTAACTTTTTTAATTTTGGTCCTAGAAAAATGCGTCTAAAGAAGAAGTTGCATGGTTTTGTTCCAGTTATTAGGAAAAATGTCAAAAACCCTTCAAAAATAAACTGGCAAAAAGTTACCGAAAATTGAAGTTTCAAAATGAAAAAATGTCTTTGGTTTTGGAAAAACCGTTGTAACTTTTTTAATTTTGGTCCTAGAAAAATGCGTCTAAAGAAGAAGTTGCATGGTTTTGTTCCAGTTATTAGGAAAAATGTCAAAAACCCTTCAAAAATAAACTGGCAAAAAGTTACCGAAAATTGAAGTTTCAAAATGAAAAAATGTCTTTGTTTTCGGAAAAACCTTTGTAACTTTTTTAATTTTGGTCCTAGAAAAATGCGTCTAAAGAAGAAGTTGCATGGTTTTGTTCCAGTTATTAGGAAAAATGTCAAAAACCCTTCAAAAATAAACTGGCAAAAAGTTACCGAAAATTGAAGTTTCAAAATGAAAAAATGTCTTTGGTTTTGGAAAAACCGTTGTAACTTTTTTAATTTTGGTCCTAGAAAAATGCGTCTAAAGAAGAAGTTGCATGGTTTTGTTCCAGTTATTAGGAAAAATGTCAAAAACCCTTCAAAAATAAACTGGCAAAAAGTTACCGAAAATTGAAGATTCAAAATGAAAAAATGTCTTTGATTTCGGAAAAACCTGTGTAACTTTTTTAATTTTGGTCCTAGAAAAATGCGTCTAAAGAAGAAGTTGCATGGTTTTGTTCCAGTTATTAGGAAAAATGTCAAAAACCCTTCAAAAATAAACTGGCAAAAAGTTACCGAAAATTGAAGTTTCAAAATGAAAAAATGTCTTTGGTTTTGGAAAAACCGTTGTAACTTTTTTAATTTTGGTCCTAGAAAAATGCGTCTAAAGAAGAAGTTGCATGGTTTTGTTCCAGTTATTAGGAAAAATGTCAAAAACCCTTCAAAAATAAACTGGCAAAAAGTTACCGAAAATTGAACTTTCAAAATGAAAAAATGTCTTTGATTTCGGAAAAACCTGTGTAACTTTTTTAATTTTGGTCCTAGAAAAATGCGTCTAAAGAAGAAGTTGCATGGTTTTGTTCCAGTTATTAGGAAAAATGTCAAAAACCCTTCAAAAATAAACTGGCAAAAAGTTACCGAAAATTGAAGTTTCAAAATGACAAAAATGTATGTGATTTTGGAAAAACCTTTGTAACTTTTTTAATTTTGGTCCTAGAAAAATGCGTCTAAAGAAGAAGTTGCATGGTTTTGTTCCAGTTATTAGGAAAAAATGTCAAAAACCCTTCAAAAATAAACTGGCAAAAAGTTACCGAAAATTGAAGTTTCAAAATGAAAAAATGTCTTTGGTTTTGGAAAAACCGTTGTAACTTTTTTAATTTTGGTCCTAGAAAAATGCGTCTAAAGAAGAAGTTGCATGGTTTTGTTCCAGTTATTAGGAAAAATGTCAAAAACCCTTCAAAAATAAACTGGCAAAAAGTTACCGAAAATTGAAGATTCAAAATGAAAAAATGTCTTTGATTTTGGAAAAACCTGTGTAACTTTTTTAATTTTGGTCCTAGAAAAATGCGTCTAAAGAAGAAGTTGCATGGTTTTGTTCCAGTTATTAGGAAAAATGTCAAAAACCCTTCAAAAATAAACTGGCAAAAAGTTACCGAAAATTGAAGTTTCAAAATGAAAAAATGTCTTTGGTTTTGGAAAAACCGTTGTAACTTTTTTAATTTTGGTCCTAGAAAAATGCGTCTAAAGAAGAAGTTGCATGGTTTTGTTCCAGTTATTAGGAAAAATGTCAAAAACCCTTCAAAAATAAACTGGCAAAAAGTTACCGAAAATTGAAGATTCAATTTGAAAAAATGTCTTTGATTTCGGAAAAACCTGTGTAACTTTTTTAATTTTGGTCCTAGAAAAATGCGTCTAAAGAAGAAGTTGCATGGTTTTGTTCCAGTTATTAGAAAAAATGTCAAAAACCCATCAAAAATAAACTGGCAAAAAGTTACCGAAAATTGAAGTTTCAAAATGAAAAAATTTCTTTGGTTTTGGAAAAACCGTTGTAACTTTTTTAATTTTGGTCCTAGAAAAATGCGTCTAAAGAAGAAGTTGCATGGTTTTGTTCCAGTTATTAGGAAAAATGTCAAAAACCCTTTAAAAATAAACTGGCAAAAAGTTACCGAAAATTGAACTTTCAAAATGAAAAAATGTCTTTGATTTCGGAAAAACCTGTGTAACTTTTTTAATTTTGGTCCTAGAAAAATGCGTCTAAAGAAGAAGTTGCATGGTTTTGTTCCAGTTATAAGGAAAAATCTCAAAAACTTTTCAAAAATAAACTGGCAAAAAGTTACCGAAAATTGAAGATTCAATTTGAAAAAATGTCTCTGGTTTTGGAAAAAACTTTGTAACTTTTTTAATTTTGGTCCTAGAAAAATGCGTCTAAAGAAGAAGTTGCATGGTTTTGTTCCAGTTATTAGGAAAAATGTCAAAAACCCTTCAAAAATAAACTGGCAAAAAGTTACCGAAAATTGAAGATTCAATTTGAAAAAATGTCTCTGGTTTTGGAAAAAACTTTGTAACTTTTTTAATTTTGGTCCTAGAAAAATGCGTCTAAAGAAGAAGTTGCATGGTTTTGTTCCAGTTATTAGGAAAAATGTCAAAAACCCTTCAAAAATAAACTGGCAAAAAGTTACCGAAAATTGAAGTTTCAAAATGAAAAAATGTCTTTGGTTTTGGAAAAACCGTTGTAACTTTTTTAATTTTGGTCCTAGAAAAATGCGTCTAAAGAAGAAGTTGCATGGTTTTGTTCCAGTTATTAGGAAAAATGTCAAAAACCCTTCAAAAATAAACTGGCAAAAAGTTACCGAAAATTGAAGATTCAATTTGAAAAAATGTCTTTGATTTCGGAAAAACCTGTGTAACTTTTTTAATTTTGGTCCTAGAAAAATGCGTCTAAAGAAGAAGTTGCATGGTTTTGTTCCAGTTATTCGGAAAAATGTCAAAAACCCTTCAAAAATAAACTGGCAAAAAGTTACCGAAAATTGAAGATTCAATTTGAAAAAATGTCTTTGATTTCGGAAAAACCTGTGTAACTTTTTTAATTTTGGTCCTAGAAAAATGCGTCTAAAAAAGAAGTTGCATGGTTTTGTTCCAGTTATTAGAAAAAATGTCAAAAACCCATCAAAAATAAACTGGCAAAAAGTTACCGAAAATTGAAGTTTCAAAATGAAAAAATGTCTTTGGTTTTGGAAAAACCGATGTAACTTTTTTAATTTTGGTCCTAGAAAAATGCGTCTAAAGAAGAAGTTGCATGGTTTTGTTCCAGTTATTAGGAAAAATGTCAAAAACCCTTCAAAAATAAACTGGCAAAAAGTTACCGAAAATTGAAGTTTCAAAATGAAAAAATGTCTTTGGTTTTGGAAAAACCGTTGTAACTTTTTTAATTTTGGTCCTAGAAAAATGCGTCTAAAGAAGAAGTTGCATGGTTTTGTTCCAGTTATTAGGAAAAATGTCAAAAACCCTTCAAAAATAAACTGGCAAAAAGTTACCGAAAATTGAAGTTTCAAAATGAAAAAATTTCTTTGGTTTTGGAAAAACCGTTGTAACTTTTTTAATTTTGGTCCTAGAAAAATGCGTCTAAAGAAGAAGTTGCATGGTTTTGTTCCAGTTATTAGGAAAAATGTCAAAAACCCTTTAAAAATAAACTGGCAAAAAGTTACCGAAAATTGAACTTTCAAAATGAAAAAATGTCTTTGGTTTTGGAAAAACCGTTGTAACTTTTTAATTTTGGTCCTAGAAAAATGCGTCTAAAGAAGAAGTTGCATGGTTTTGTTCCAGTTATTAGGAAAAATGTCAAAAACCCTTCAAAAATAAACTGGCAAAAAGTTACCGAAAATTGAAGATTCAATTTGAAAAAATGTCTTTGATTTCGGAAAAACCTGTGTAACTTTTTTAATTTTGGTCCTAGAAAAATGCGTCTAAAGAAGAAGTTGCATGGTTTTGTTCCAGTTATTCGGAAAAATGTCAAAAACCCTTCAAAAATAAACTGGCAAAAAGTTACCGAAAATTGAAGATTCAATTTGAAAAAATGTCTTTGATTTCGGAAAAACCTGTTTAACTTTTTTAATTTTGGTCCTAGAAAAATGCGTCTAAAAAAGAAGTTGCATGGTTTTGTTCCAGTTATTAGAAAAAATGTCAAAAACCCATCAAAAATAAACTGGCAAAAAGTTACCGAAAATTGAAGTTTCAAAATGAAAAAATGTCTTTGGTTTTGGAAAAACCGATGTAACTTTTTTAATTTTGGTCCTAGAAAAATGCGTCTAAAGAAGAAGTTGCATGGTTTTGTTCCAGTTATTAGGAAAAATGTCAAAAACCCTTCAAAAATAAACTGGCAAAAAGTTACCGAAAATTGAAGTTTCAAAATGAAAAAATGTCTTTGGTTTTGGAAAAACCGTTGTAACTTTTTTAATTTTGGTCCTAGAAAAATGCGTCTAAAGAAGAAGTTGCATGGTTTTGTTCCAGTTATTAGGAAAAATGTCAAAAACCCTTCAAAAATAAACTGGCAAAAAGTTACCGAAAATTGAAGTTTCAAAATGAAAAAATTTCTTTGGTTTTGGAAAAACCGTTGTAACTTTTTTAATTTTGGTCCTAGAAAAATGCGTCTAAAGAAGAAGTTGCATGGTTTTGTTCCAGTTATTAGGAAAAATGTCAAAAACCCTTTAAAAATAAACTGGCAAAAAGTTACCGAAAATTGAACTTTCAAAATGAAAAAATGTCTTTGATTTCGGAAAAACCTGTGTAACTTTTTTAATTTTGGTCCTAGAAAAATGCGTCTAAAGAAGAAGTTGCATGGTTTTGTTCCAGTTATAAGGAAAAATCTCAAAAACCCTTCAAAAATAAACTAGCAAAAAGTTACCGAAAATGGAAGATTCAAAATGAAAAATGTCTTTGATTTCGGAAAAACCTGTGTAACTTTTTTAATTTTGGTCCTAGAAAAATGCGTCTAAAGAAGAAGTTGCATGGTTTTGTTCCAGTTATTAGGAAAAATGTCAAAAACCCTTCAAAAATAAACTGGCAAAAAGTTACCGAAAATTGAACTTTCAAAATGAAAAAATTTCTTTGGTTTTGGAAAAACCGTTGTAACTTTTTTAATTTTGGTCCTAGAAAAATGCGTCTAAAGAAGAAGTTGCATGGTTTTGTTCCAGTTATTAGGAAAAATGTCAAAAACCCTTCAAAAATAAACTGGCAAAAAGTTACCGAAAATTGAAGATTCAAAATGAAAAAATGTCTTTGATTTCGGAAAAACCTGTGTAACTTTTTTAATTTTGGTCCTAGAAAAATGCGTCTAAAGAAGAAGTTGCATGGTTTTGTTCCAGTTATTAGGAAAAATGTCAAAAACCCTTCAAAAATAAACTGGCAAAAAGTTACCGAAAATTGAAGTTTCAAAATGAAAAAATGTCTTTGGTTTTGGAAAAACCGTTGTAACTTTTTTAATTTTGTCCTAGAAAAATGCGTCTAAAGAAGAAGTTGCATGGTTTTGTTCCAGTTATTAGGAAAAATGTCAAAAACCCTTCAAAAATAAACTGGCAAAAAGTTACCGAAAATTGAAATTTCAAAATGAAAAATTGTCTTTGATTTTGGAAAAACTTTTGTAACTTTTTTAATTTTGGTCCTAGAAAACACTTTTAATGTGTCAATTTTTTGTAAATTTACTACGCTGACAGTAGGTAATATTTTTGTCTTTTTATTTTCTACTTTCAGCGTAGTAAATTTACAGAAAATCGTAAAATGGACACATTAAAAGTATTAATTTTACAGACGGACTTTTAAATTCACTTCTTTTAAAGACTTTATTTTACAAGTTGCTATAAAATTCTAAATAAAACTGTAAATCTACAGAAAATAACAATTTTTTATGGGAATTGATTTTTAAGAAACGTTCAATTCTTCAATAAATTATTTAATTGCGTTTTATTTTTATTTAAATTATTGAATTCTAGTAGAATATTCTAATAAAAATTAAATTTTATTTTATAAAAATGAATTTCAGTTAAAATTTTAGATAATCATTGAATATTAAAAGCAATGTAGCGTGAATTGAATTTTTTAATTAATTTTTTTGAAAAAGTTTAATTGAGTTTTTAATACTATTTTGAGTTTTTATTTTCTAATATTTATTTAATAAAAGAATTTAACTAATAATTGAAATTTCTTTAAATGAAATATTGCAATGAAATGAATTTAAAAGTTGTCAAAGAACTTTTTCGAAAATTATTAAAAATTATCGATATATAAAGAAGAATTTTAGATAAAAATTCTGAAAAATAATAACTGAATTGATAATGATTTTAATTATTATAAATTATTGTTATTAACAATTAATATTATTTATTATAAAACATGAAGAAATCTTCGACTCGAAGTCATCGATTTCTTCATGTTTTATAGTTATGAAAAATTGAATTTCTAGTTTTAAGTAAAATGTTCTCATATATTTGATTCGCTCTGATTCTATTTTTGTCAGTTGGTCTGTGAATGGTCAGTAATTTTTAATTTTTGGTCTGTAAAGTCCGTATTTTTAAATACTTTTACTGCTTCCAGCCCTGCTTCTACTAACCAAAGTGCCGTTTTACCGTATAAGTCTATAATAATAAAATCTTATTACCTACTACGCTGTTTTCTTTTTAGACTATTAAGTGAAATAAAACAAAAACAAAATCTGTTTACGCACCTGGATGGTGTCAGAAAACAATATAGACAATTTAAAGTGAATTGCTTGAACAACACGTTTAGTTGGCTCGAAGGGAATATATGGCACAATTCCATCAACTGTTGGAAATGTTTATAATGATTTTATTGACCGATTTTTTTTTATGTCTTTTGAACACTTTTGCGCGCTCTTTTAAAAGTGAGTGAAAAAGAGAGAGAGAGAGAGAGAGAGAGAGAGAGAGAGAGAGAGAGAGAGAGAGAGAGAGAGAGAGAGAGAGAGAGAGAGAGAGAGAGAGAGAGAGAGAGAGAGCAGCTTACCGGAACGTGTAATAAACGAATTACGAAGAGGCGTTTGGCAGACAAAAAATTTGTTTACAATGCCGTTGACACGCGGTTCATGTTTTGCCGGCATGTGCTGCATTGTTCCACGCATAATTACCATAATTAACTTCTGACGATTATACCAAAAGCGTTAAAAAAAAAAATGTTTCCCTTTCCGGACATATGAGTGTCTCTCTCAACTTTCAAACAATTTTGTGGTTTATTGCTTATTTTTTTTATATTTCTTCGGCATTTAAGTCTCATAAAGAAACTGTCATGTTAGACAAAAGGTAATTTTTCCAAAAGAACGATATTACTAAGAAGATTTTTTTTTAAAACCTAATAATTATTGTCTTCTGTTATAGTTTTTTCTTCTCCGCTGACCTTTTTTTTATAAAAGATGTATACAGATAAATATTACATATATAAAAGTAAATAATTGTTATTTTCGAGTGTAATTTATTTCACTCGACGACTCTTGAGGCTTTTTTCCTAATAGTATTAACGACAAGTGTCACCCTAACGACACTCCTGGGGTTTAATCCATCAGACAAAGAGTGCATACATTTTTATGCACATTATACCGCTTGCAATCCCCTTAAGTTTAATTTACATCAAGTGCGAACTAAATTTGCAAATAAATTTATGTAAATTTTTTAAATTTTACTTAAATTGTTTCTAAACTTGAACAATTTGAATTTTTTAAACTATTAATAAATACAATTTTTAAATAAAAAAATGTTTTTCAATTGAAAATCAAATGAATAACAAGATGAAAAAAATGAAATTTCGGAAATTCTTTCTTCTTTTTTCTTTAGAATTTCCACTACTTTGAATTCACTAATAATTGAAATCAAGAAACTTTTCTCAAAAAATAAAATCAAATTCTTTAAAACGATTTAATTATTTTAAAAAAGTATTCGAAATACAATTATTTTCATTATCTATATTGTAATTTCATGAAATTTCGCAAAAGAAGTCCATTATTTAAAACAGTTGATAAAATTCATCCTTTCCAATAATTTTCATAAATAATAAAACTTTTCGAAAAATTTCAATTATTTTTAATACTATTTTAAATTAGTTAATTCGGAAATTTAATTATTTTGACAAATAAAGTTTTAATGAAATTTTTCCTAGAAAATCAATTATTAACATAAATAATTCTTCAAGGGAATTTTATTATGTCGATAAATAACGAAATTATTCCTGAAAATTCAATAATTTTGGGGTATTTTCATAAAATTCTTTGCAAAATTCAATTATTTGTATAAATAACATAATATTCATCAGAAAAATTGAATTATTTTAAAAAGTAATAAATTTCTTATTATAAAATGCAATTATTAAAAAATATTGTTGTAAAATCGTTCTTAAGAATTCAATTTTTTTAAAAATAAATTTTTTCACAGAAATTCAACTCTTTAAAACATTTAAATAAAATTTTCCTTAATAATTTAATTATTTTTAAAAATTATAAAATTCTTCTCAGGAATTCAAATTATTTATGAAGAATTTTAAAAAAATTGTTAGCAACTATTCTATTATTTTCATAAATAATCAAATTCATCGAAGGATTTTAATTATTTTTAATCCAATTTTACAGGAATTGGTGAAAATTTTAATTATTTTTAAAAATTTAATTTCCATTCCTCAAAAAAGTCAATCATTTAAAAAAATGTTTTTTTAAAATTCTTTGAAAAAATCAAATTCTTTGCAAAAATATTAGAATTTTTCACAGGAATTAAATTAATTTTAAATGTTTTAATAAAACTGTTCGAAAGAAACCAAATTATTTTAAATACAATTTTTATTAAATTTCTCTTAAATAATTAAATTCATGTTTTAGATTTGAATAAAATTCTTTTCAAAAATTCAATTATATTTAAATAAATAATTTTTCGAAGTAATTCAATTCTGGCGATAAATAACGAAATTGTTCCTGAAAATTCAATTATTTTGAGGGATTTTAATAAAGTTCTTTGCAAAATTCAATTATTTTCAAAAAATAACAATATTTATCACAAGAATATAATTATTTTTTAAAGTTATGAATTTCTTCTTGGAAATTCAATTATTTTGACAAATTCTAATAAAATCGTTGTCAAGAATTTAATTATTTTCATAAATAATAAAATGTTTTTTAGAAATTCAATTATTTTCAAAAAAAATTTAATAAAATACTATACAGACATTGAATTATCCTCAAAAATTTTAATAGAATTCTTTGTAAAATTTAATTACTTTAAAAAACTTTTCGTAGTTCAATGATTATCAATATCTACTATTGTCATAAAATTTCCAAACAAAATTCAATTATTTAAGAAATTCCTTATAAAAATCTTCGGGGAATTCAATTTTTTTCATGAATAATAAAAATTTCTTAGGTATTCAATTATTTAAATTATAATTTGCATAAAATTAGTCGAAAGAAATAAATTATTTAAACACTTTTATAAAATTCTTCGCAAGAATAAATAAAATTATTTTAATAAATATTTAAATTCTTTTACGAATAACAAAATTCGTTATATGAATTCAATTTTTTAGCAAGATAAGAAGGAAGTAAATAATTTTTTAAAAAATTAGGAAAAAGGCAGGAAAATAAAATATAGAATGTAATTTTTATCAGTTTTGTGAAGTGTCTAAAATATTTTTTTTATCAAGATCAATTTTTTGGTCTAAAGTTTCAAAAAATCAATTTTTCAAGTAAAGTCAATTATTTACTTAAATAATTTATCATTTTAAAAAATATATAATATTTGGGTGAATTTTCTGAAACTAACACTTTTAAATTTCAGTTTTTTTATTAATTTTTTTCCTCAATTATATGGTTTTTTCTATTAAAACTACTTAATTTCATACTCAAGAGTAAGATTTTTAGGTTGCGCAAAATTAATTCTTAAAAATATTAAAGTTTTTTTCATTTGAAAAATATTATTGTTGCTCCATTAAATTAATTTTATTTAATTGGCGAGCTTTTCTATTAAAAATTCACGCTAATATCGCATTCACGAAATCGAAAATAAAATTACACTGCTTAAAAATTCATAATTTGTATATTTTAATACCAAATCTATTCAATTGGATGAAAATATAAATGTATTTAAAGTATTTGATTTAATGGTAATTTGGGTTAATTTTTTCGAAGCAATGCAGGTAAATACTAAGAACAAAAGAAAAACTAGCATATTTCAAGGAAAAGGCTTCGGAGATGAAAAGCTTCGGAGATGAAAAATAAATTTTCTTTCATATTTGTATACACTAGGGCGCAATTAAAATATGTTTTTTAGTAAAACACAAATCTCACACCCTCATTTTATATTACCATCGAAATATTCCGTTAAATTTACTTCTACATTCAGTTATTTATCAAAAAAGAAGGCTTCGGAGATGAAATTAATTTTTACTCGGAGAAAAATGTAAATTTCGATTATTTATAACAGCAATAATTTTTCTCCTTTTTGTAGATAAAATATAGGAAAATTTAACGTCAGATTCTCAGCTTTATTTTAATGTGCATTAAAATTTTGTTTAAGATATTTTTAAAGTATAAAATGTCAGTAATCATTGTAAAGTAATTTTAACCTAAAACTGAAGACAAAGTTTAAACATTTTTATCAAAAATAAAAGTGAGGTCTACAAATTTTTAAAATGCACACAATGATAGAAAAAACATTGTACTTTCTGACAATATTTTAAAAAAATTTCTGAGAATTTGAAAAAAACCATGAAAATTTAATTGAGGAGCAAGTTTTCAAAATCTGATAAATCCAAATTTTGTCATTTCGAGAAATTGAAACAAATGACAATTCTCACACAACCATTAAAAATAATTTTAATGTAGAAAAAATGTAATAAATTCTTTATTTTTAAATATTTTTCTATTTAAAAAGCTTTGTTTTTAATTAAAATTTATTTTAATAAAGGAATTTCAAGGTTTTGGTAATTTTTTCTTATAAAAAATTAAAATTAAAATTTATCAAGGTTAGGCAAAAATATATTTTAAATTGAAAATTCTTTGGTAACAAATTTTTTTTCTTAAATTGAACAGTGATCAATCGATTTCTAAAGATTTTAAAATTCTAAATATGTGTTTATCTCAATTTTTTTGAAAAATGGATTTATCAACTTTTGAAAAATTGCTCCTCAATTTTATTGTAGAAGTCCTATTGGAGACATATTGAAAAGGCTTCGGAGATGAAAGTAATTTAGTTATTATGTAAATTAAGTTGAATAAAATTATTTAATTTTCTTTTAAAAATGATAAATAAGTGCTAAATTTTCACTATGGAAATTGATAATAATTATTAAAGAGTAGATTTTGTAAAATTAGTCGAGACATAAAAAATGGCACTTTCAGAAAATTCACCCATATATAATATATGGTATTTATTATTGAAGTTACAACAATTGCTCAACATTTTTTAAATAGCCATATCTTTTAAACGGTCCAAGATAAGTGAGTTTAGTTTTTTTCTAAAAATTGATAAGAGGAGAAGCTTTAAATTTGTTATTATCATTATTTTCTTATTTTTGTTAATTAAAAAAGTTATTTAAACAAATAAATGTAACTTTCGAGTTGTAACTCAAAATCAAATGACTTACGAACCAAAAAATTTCTCCTTTGGCACACTTTTATATTCCGAAGATGAAAAGTTGTTATGGTTTTTCAATCACTTAATATTTAAACAATGATTCGTTTGTTTACAATTATTTCCCACCTTAATTTGAAATGAACATAGAATTCAAATGTGGCAAGAATATTTTTGCAGTAATTCAAAGAGGATAGTTGTAAAAAACAAAAATCGATTGTGAGATTTAAAAGAATTGGCAGGAAATCAGCAACGTCGATTGCGTTATATTAAGAGGTAGAAAAAGAAATTAAGAGATATACTCAGCGTGTAATGTAGGTCGTATATGTACGTTGGAATCAGTCATTTCAATTATAACTTTTTTCTTTGGATAATCGCTTTAATAGTCGCGGGAAGTAACAAGAAAAGTAAGGAGTGCCTGAATGGTTCCCTCTCTCTATCTCTCTGTTTTTTTTTTCTCCTTCACTATCATTTTATCAATCTTGGAGAGAAGGAGAAACATGGACAACATATTGTTGTCAGAGAAAAGAGAGAGAAAACGTGCACATTAATTGAAATAACAACAATAAAGCAGTCTTGGATTCCAGAGGGGCAGAGAAGCAGTTTTACTGGTGAGGCCTGCAATTCAGATAATATACCCCACAATGGGAAGTATCAGACTGGTCCACTATTTTCTACTATTTCTCTTTCTTCTTTCGCAGTGGGGCAAAATCGTGTACCTTTTCGAAATTGGCACTTTACAGCAGATAGAGAACGAAACGAATAAAACGATTCAACTGACCATTAGAATTCTTCTTCGTACACCTAGTTTTGAGGAAAGTATGATAGTAGTGAATTCTTCGTACACTTAGTTTTTAGGAAATTTTGAAAATTTTGAAAATTTCGGCCTTTAGAAGATTGTAAGAAACGTAAGATCGCCTCTTGAAAAGTTTGCCATCTATCTTCTAGGTACAGAACATCAGGAATGTTTTTAGAACGTTTTTAAAACATTTAGTGTCTGGTAAGGGACATGAAACGTTCTAAAAACGTTTTAGGAACGTTCTTAAAACGTAAGAAAACGTAAGGCGATTTTTGTGTCCACTAGTAGGTTGTTTTTCTACATAAGATAACTATTGCAGTGATACTAGTTGGGACCAATTAAGGAATAAACGATAAAAGAAGAAATAGAAACAATAGTCATGATAACAATGGATACATAACTGCGGAAGAAAGTAAACATAAAAGAATATAAATAGATACGCGCGTACGCATTCAACGAATAATCAAGTTAATTTGATTAAAGAATTTAATTTGCGCCATGAGGGAAAGAGAGGTGTGATTATTATAGGATCCACCCATGCTTACAACTTCTTTCTTTAGGATGGCCTTAAGAGCTCTCTCTCTGAGAAACGTTGAGGATCATTATTGTCATTACGTGCCGCTCGCTATGTGTAATATTACTGCATCGCATTCTGCATTGACTCGAAGCATTACAAGCAAAAGTCGAGTAAATCCGAGCCGGGTAATCCCCGCATATACAGCTGAGTAACCAAGTGCCCACACTAGAGAGCTACTGACAATAATTTATTGCCCTTATACAATATATATGATTTGACAATTACTTCCAACCTGTTCCATTATCTTAATGATCGATATTTCTTTAAGCCTCAACAGACAAAAAGGATAATAGAATTTCAAATTATAATTGGGGACCTGAAGATGATTATTTCATCCTTTTACAATATTTTTTAATCGATTTGCGCGTTTTTTTTATCTAAATTAAAGGGAATGCAGAACACAAGAATTTGGTTATTAAACAAATATGAAAAAGGGTATTTTATTTTTTTCGATATATATTTAACTGAATTTTAAGGGTCATGTAGATAAATCTCAGTTGCGGAATTGATATGGCAGGGCTCGAAGTTGGTCCGTAAATCCTAAAAAAAGTCCGTAACTTTGCTTCAAGTCCGTAAAAGTCCGTTTTTTTTAAAAAGGTCCGTAAAGTCCGTAATTTCATTAAAAAAAGATGAAAAGTTCGTAAATTGTACGATATAATTAGGCGAATTTTAGAGAAATTACAAATGATTGCAGAACAATTATTTTTAAGAGTAATTAAATTCTTCGCAAAAATTCAATTATATTCGAAAAGTTTTTTACATTCTCGTCAAAATTTCTATTACCTTTAGAAATACAGTATACTCTCGATAAATTGAACTTCAAGGGACCGTAAATGCAATTCAAATTATCAAGAGTTTTATTTATCGCATGTTTTAATTACTGAGTGGGAGTATGAGAAAATTCAAAATAACAAGAGTATTAGCAATTTAATTAATATGTATATGTATTTTAAGAATACATTCTTTACTATTGTGATAAAATAAAGTCTGTAATTTTTTTTTGTTTCATTGCACTCAAACGTGCAGTGTCTAGATTGTTTTCAATTGTCACTAGAGCTGCAAAAAAGTCTTCTCCAATATCTGTGCGAAGTGCATATGAGCGCAAAGCACACAACGATGATCTCGCTTCTTTTAGTGTGACATAGGGAACTTCATCATCATCTTCACCAGAATCATCATTATCATCTCCTATATTATCATCACGGTTACGGTCACTTATTGAATTTAGAATTTCATCGTCCGAGAGAATCCCATGTACTCCAAGGCCATCGTCAAAATTTCTACCACTTCAATAAGTTTTTTCTTTTCGGAAATGGATAAACATTTATTACTTCTGGGAAACATTTTAAACGATATCAACCGAGGCAAATATCAAACTGAATTAAGAAATTACTGAGCTCTGTGAGCTCTCTTTGTCATCAGGTAATTAGGTATTTTGACAAGTGGAACAATACAATAGCGTTTATTAAGAAGAAAATATTTTCAAAATATGTATACATCAAGAAAAGTTCAAATTATAGAGAGTTTGGTTCGGATAAATTCAATTTATAGAGAGAGAATAGACAAATTTGACCAAAAGCTACTTTTAATTATCGAGAGTATATAAAACCATTGTTTTCTTTCAATTTACCGAAAGTTTTTCAAGGGACCAGCATCTTACTTCAATTTATCGAAAGATTCAATTTATCAAGAGTGTAATTATCGAGAGTATACTGTATTAAAATTCTTCTCCGAAATTCATATATTAAAAAAATACTAAAAAAACATTGTCAACATTTCAATTATCTATATAAATAAATAGCACAATTCATCAACAAAATTCAATTATTTTCAAAAATTTTATTAAAATTCATTAAAAAATTTCGATTATTTTCATCATTAACAAAATGTTTGTCACATGAATTCAATTATTTTCTAAAGTAATAAAATTCAATTATTTTCAAAAATTTTAATAAAATCCATTGCAAAATTTGTATTATTTTCAAAAGTAATAATATTCTTCGCAAAAATTAAATATTGTTCAATATCAACTATTTTTATAAAATTTACCAAGAGAATTTAATTATTAAAAAAAATTTAATAAAATTTTACAAAAACTTTTAACTATTTTCAAAAAATAATAAAAATTCTACTAGAATTTCATTAATAACAAATTTTTCTTATAAATTTATTCGTAATCATTCATATTTTTTCATAATTAATAAAACTTTACCGGGATTCAATTATTTTCGTAAATAATAAAATTCTTTTTAGGAATTTAATTATTTTTAATAGAATTTTAATCAAATTCCTCGAAAAAATTTTTAAAAATTTTATTAAAATTCGTCCAAAGAATGTAATTGTTTAAAAATTTGTTGATAACATTTTTAATAGGAATTGAATTCCAAGAAACATTCAATTATTCAATAAATTATTTATTTTTGTATTTAAATAATTTAATTCTGGTAGAATTTTCTGGTAAAAATTGATTTAAAAACAGATTTTAGTTAAAATCTTATAGATTATAATAATTGAATTTGGGAAATTTTGTTAAAATTGTTTTAAAAATAATTGAATTTATACCAAAAAAAGTTTTATCAGAACTTTAAAATGTTTAAATTTCTGCTAAAATGCTAGTATTTTTTAAAATAATTGAATTCTTGCGAAAAATTTTATTACAATTTCTGAAAATAATTAAAGATCTGCTAAGAATTTTATTAAAATTTAAACAAATAATTGAATTCCTGTTAATTTTTTTACAAGAATTTAATTATTTTTGAATTTTTTAATAAAATTCTTTGCAAGAATTTAATTAATTAATTTCATAAATAATAAAATTCATTTTAGAATTTTAATTATCTTTAATACCATTTTAATCAAATTTTTCTAAAAATGTAATTACATTTTAAAAAAATAATTAATTAATTAATTAATTAATAATTACATTACATTTTATTAGTGATTACAATTTTTTTACATTCTTAAAAATTTTTAAAGTTCAAGTATTTGATAATTTGTTGATAACATTTTTAATAAAAATTGAATTTCAAGAAACATTCAATTATATGTATAAAACTCGTCCAAAGAATTTAATTGTTTAAAAATTTGTTAATACCATTTTTATTAGGAATTGAATTCCAAGAAACATTTAATTATTCAATAAATTATTTATTTCTGTATTGAAATAATTTAATTCTAGTAGAATTTTTTGATAAACATTGATTTAAAAACAGATTTTAGTTAAAATTTTCAGGTTATAATAATTGAATTCTTCCGAAGAATTTCATTAAAATTTTAAAAATAATTGAATTTGGGAAAGTTTTTTAAAATCGTCTAAAAAATATCTGAATTTCTATCAAAATTCTAATATTTTTTTTTAAATAATTGAATTCTTGTGAAAAATTTTATTAATATTTCTAAAAGTAATTAAAGATCTGCTAAGAATTTTGTTGCTTTTAACTTATGCCAAGAATTTAAAAAAATTTTTTTAAATAATTGAATTCCTGTTAATTTTATCGAAGAATTTAATTATTTTTGAAAGTTTTTATAAAATTCTTCACAAGAATTCAATGATTTTTATAAATAATAAAATTCTTCACAAGAATTCAATGATTTTTATAAATAATAAAATTCAATGCAGAATTTCAATTATTTTTAATACAATTTTAATCGAATTTCTCTAAAAATGTAATTATTCTTAAAAATTTTATTAAAATTCGTTAATAGAATTCAAGTATTTGATAATTTGTTGATAACAATTTTTTATGGGAAATGAATTTTTAGAATCGATCAATTCTTCAATAAATTATTTAACTGCGTTTTATTTTTATTTAAATAAATGAACTCTAGTAGAATATTCTAATAAAAATTGAATTTTATTTCATAAAAATGAATTTCAGTTAAAGTTTTAGATAATCATTGAATATTAAAAGCAATGTAGCGTGAATTGAATTTTTTAATTAATTTTTTTGAAAAAGTTTAATTGTCATTTTTTAATACTATTTTCAGTTTCTATTTTCTAATATTTATTAACTAAATGAATTTAACTAATTATTAAAATTTCGTAAAATTAAATATTGTAAAGAAATGAATTTGAAAATTGTCATAGAACTTTTTCGAAAATTATTAAAAATAATCGATATAAAGAAGAATTTTAGATAAAAAATGTGAAAAATAATAATTAAATTGATAATGATTTTAATTATTATAAATTATTTGTATTAACAATTAATATTATTTATTATAAAACAGGAAGAAATCTTCTACTCGAAGTTATCCATTTCTTCATGTTTTATGGTTGTGAAAAATTAAATTTTTAGTTTTAAGTAAATTGTTCTCTTACATTTGATTCGGCCTGATTTTATTTTTGTCAGTTGGTCCGTATAAATGGTCCGTAATTTTAAATGTTTGGTCCGTAAAGTCCGTATTTCTAAATACTTTCACTGCTTCGAGCCCTGATATGGAAATGTTATTAGTAATTCTATCCGTCGAGAAGGGGAAGGTTTTCAAGGTGTAAAAAGTGATTGGAAAAAGGGTCATGTCAGTTTGATAATGGTGTGTATGCAAGTTGTGAGACGAGATACTTTTTGCAATCGATCGTCAACGATTGGCGTTTCTTACGCAATTGGCCAATAACACGATTGTCAAGAATAATGTGCAACAGTATCAGGAATCATAATTGCTACTTGACACCATCATTGCCTACAATGTATTTTGTCCCTCTTGTTCCTCATTCTCTATTTCTCACTGATATTCTATTCCCTCCTTTAACCTTCTCATCTCAGCAAAAATACGCCAGTTATGTTGTCATTCGATATATGTGACAAATATGATGAGAAGGCTTTTGACCCCATTTTATACACGATACATAATCCATGATACGTGTATTTCCATTTTCTCGAAAACAAATTCGAATGCTTGTTTAATTTCAAACACTTAAATAGTTTTCAACTACCAGCAAATAATGTTAGTTTTTTTTTACTAAAAGTTATTTTATTACTAATTTAAAATAGTAATCGAATCATCGTAATCGAATGACTAATTTAGAGAATATTCTTATGAGCTGTAATTTTTGTTTCACTTTCTTATTTCCTTTGGACTTTAGACTCAATATTTAATTTTATAATCGCATTTTTATACTCGACTTTTAGTCTCATTTGCTTTTTGCAGGTTCCTTCGTTTCACCCTTTGTGGCTTCGGCGTACCGGCTTCTAACCACAGAGCTAAAGTTCCCATATGTATCATATGTTGTTCGTCTTGTCCCGCATCAACTGACAAACACGCATATTTTCATCGACAGTGCTGATAGTTTTCAATTCAATTATCAAGTTAAACAGATGAAGTCTGATTTACGATTAATCACTAACAAAAATTAATCATTAAATAATTTCCAGATTCTAAATCTGTGAGAATGTTTAGGTTCCTCTGAAAAGGGATTAACAGGAAATTTCAACTCTTTTTGCTTCACTTTCACTTTTGGTTTATGTAGATATAGGTTCTTTTTAATTTTAAGATTTAGGATACCATTTTTCTGTTTTGACCCTTTTATTAAAACAAAAATGGTATCCTATCATGAAAGGAAATGTTTTCTATAGTATATGATGTTTCTGGAACAGTTAAAATTTATAATTTACTAAAGATTGAAAATCCTTAAGGCGTTGTCAAAGTCGATGCGATTTTCCCATTGAAGCCCAATGCAAAAATTTAATCGACTTTGACACCGCCTTAAGAAGATAATTGGAACTCGGAGTGATTCTTGAAAGAGCAGGTGAGAGAATAGTTATTTCAACTTCATGTAATTGTAAATTAACGAATAATTAGGAATGCGGTAAACTGATGCATTTGTGGATTTTGATATTAAAATATAAATTTTTTGCAACCACTGCGCGCACCTATATAACAGGAAACCACTGACAAGGTGCGCTTTTAAACTGCTACAGAACATGTTGCGGTTGCACGGCGTTATATTCGTTTACCTTGCGTTAATCATGGCGTTTTATGGTAATTCAATCGCGTCCTTCCCGGGACAGTTGATTCTGCAATCGATCCCAACATTGATACCGATTCCTGGCAAAATATATCCTGCACGTAATTTGATCGATCGATCAGTTGTCGCCATGACTCGACACGAACTGTTGAATCAACAACCATCGCTTCCCTGTGTGTGTATGTATACATAAATACAAACTTTTTTTTTACGTATAAAGATGTTTCGTTCAATGGGATATGGAATACACTTCTTCCTTTTTGCATCGTATCATTGAAACCATTCAAGAAAAATATACATGGAAGGAAAAATCTTTCTCTACTATACTACAGGAATGGATTTTTAACAGATTTAACAGATTTTTAACAGTGTATATACAGGGTTGTCACAGGTCAGGAAAGTGAGGGAATTCAAGGGAAAGTCAGGGAAAGTAAAATTGGTCAGGGAAAAGTCAGGGATTTTACTAAAAGTTCTGGAAAAAATTGAATTTTTAAAATTCATGAGAAAACGGAATTTTTTTTCTTTTTGCCTCGTAAACTATGAAATTACCACAAATTTTAATACAAAACCTTCAATTTTTTCTATTTCTGGCAATAATTTCTTTTTAAATAACTTAAATTTTCAAAAACTATCATAAAATTAATAATTAATAATAAATAATAAATAAATAATAATTAAATAATAATTAAATAAAATAAACAATAACTATCATAAATTATGACTTATAAATTATTTTATGAATAATTTTTACAATTTTCATAAAAACTAGATTGATAAAAGAATTTTAGTTAAAAATACTAAAAAAATTAGATTTTGGAAAAGTTACAAATAATTACAGAAATCCAATTATTTTCAAAAGTTACAAAAATTCTTCGCAGAATTTCAATTATGTTCAAAAATTTAAAAACATTTCTCGTCAAAATTACAATTATTTTTATAAATAATAAAATACTTCATTAAAATTCAATTATTTTTAAAAGTTTTAATAAAATTCTGGACAAAATTCCACAAGAATTCAATTATTCAATTTTTAATAAATTTCTTCAAAATAATTCAATTATTTTCATAAGTAGTAATAAATTTTTTCACAGGAATTCAATTATTGAAAATACAAAATTTAATAAAATTTTTCGAAAAATATCAATTATACAAAAATATTTTAATAAATAATAAAATTCTTCGCCGAAATTCAAGTACTTTTATAAACTTGAATAAAATTCGTTGTGAGACTTCAATTATTTATATAAACTTGAATAAAATTCATTGGAAGAAGTAAATTATTTACAAAATTAATAAAATTCTTCGCAAAAATTCAATTATTCACAAAAATTAAAAAAATACATTTTCAAAATTTCAATTATATTTATAAATAAAAAAATTCTTCATCTTATTTCAATTATATTTAAAAATTTTAATAGAATTCTTGGCAAAATTTTGTAGGAATTCAATTTTAATGAATTAATTCAAAATCATTCCATTATTTTCATAAGTAATAAAATTTTCACAGGAATTCAATTATTTAAAATACAAAATTTCGTAAAATTTTTGAAAAATATCAATTGTATAAAAATATTTGTATAAATAATAAAATTCTTCACCGAAAATCAATTACTTTTATAAACTTGAATAAAATTCGTTGTAAGAATTCAGTTATTTATATAAACTTGAATAAAATTCATTGGAAGAATTAAATTATTTTCAAAATTAATTTAATTCTTCGCAAAAATACAATTATTCTTAGAAATTAAAAAAAAATATTTTCAAATTTCAATTATGTTTATAAATAAAAAAATTCTTCATCTAAATTCAATTATATTTAAAAATTTTAATAAAATTCTTCGCAAAATTTTGTAGGATTTCAATTTAAATGAAGTATTTCAAAATAATTCCATTATTTTCATAAGTAATAAAATTTTCACAGGAATTCAATTATTTAAAATACAAAATTTCATAAAATTTTTCGAAAAATAAAAAATGATTTAAAAAATTCTTCACCGAAATTTAATTATTTATAAAATAATAAAATTTTTTACATAAATACAGTTATTTTTATGGATAAAATTCGTTGGAAGAATTAAATTATTTTCCAAATTAATTTAATTCTTTGCAAAAATTCAATTATTCTCAAAAATTAAAAAAAACATTTTTAAAATATCAATTATATTTATAAATAAAAAAATTCTTCATCCAAATTCAATTATATTTAAAAATTTTAATAAAATTTTTGTCAAAATTTTGTAGGATTTCAATTTTAATGAATTAATTCAAAATAATTCCATTATTTTCATAAGTAATAAAATTTTCACAGGAATTCAATTGTTTAAAATACAAAATTTAATAAAATTTTTCGAAAAATATAAATTATTTAAAAAATTTTTCACCGGAATTCAATTATTTTTATAAACTGTAATAAAATTCTTTATAAGAATTCAATTATTTATATAAATAATAAAATTCTTCACATAAATACAGTTATTTTTATAAATTTGAATAAAATTCGTTGGAAGAATTAAATTATTTTGAAAATGTAATAAAATTCTGCGCAGAAATTCAATTGTGTTCGAAAATTAAAAAGAAATTCTTGTTAAAATTCCAAGTGACTTTATAAATAATAAAATTCTTCTCCAAAATTCAATTATTTTATGGAAATTTTAAGAAAATTTAAATTATTTTCATAAGTAATAAAACTCATCGCAGAATTTTAATGATTTTTTATACAATATATATTTTAATGAAATTCCTCGAAAAATGCAATTATTTTTAAAAATTTTATTAAAATTTGTCAAATTAAATTCATATATTTAAAAATTTATTGATAAAATTTTTTATGAGAATTAAATTTTAACAAAGAAAATTCTATTATTCAATAAATTATTTATTTTTTAATTTAAATAATTGAATTTTTCTAGAATTTTCTAATAAAAATTGATTTAAAAATGAATTAACGGATAATCGATTTATTATTATTTATGAAAGTAATTGAATTATTGCCACGAATTTTATTACATTTTTTAAAATAATTTAATTTTTTTCAGAAATTTTACTGCTTGTTAAAATAATTGAATTCTTGCGAAGGTTTTTTTTTTAGAATATTTTTTAATAATTAACCTATTCTGAAAAATTTTATGGTAATTTAAATTATTATAAAACATGAAGAAGACGATTGCCTTCTTCATGTTTTGTAATAATATTCCTATAAGTTGTTCAATTTAAAAAGGTTTGAATTTGAATGTTTTAAAGAATTTGAATTCAAACAGAAAAATAATAATGATGAAATATTTATTTAAAAAAGAAGTTATTGATGTTTTTGAATAATTTTACAATTAATGAAATTTGTAAATAAATGTAATAGAACATTTTTTCTTGATTATCCAATAATTTTTAGAGTGAATCAGAATATTATTTAGGATCAGGGAAAAAGTGAAAATTTTGTCTGGAAATCAGGGAAAAGTCAGGAAAAAATAAAATTAAATATTTGTAACAACCCTGATATAGTAATACACTGTTAAAAATCTGATTCTAAGTTTACACCGAAATGATAAAAATGCTGTTATTTCAATCTCGCAAAATCCGAACGCTTGCATTTCATTAATTTCAAGTTTTTAGCGATGCCAATCAAATGGATTTACACTGTTTGAGATTCAAAGTCGAACTCCAACTTTACACCGAAAGATTGAAAATTTTGTAAAGTTGGAGTTCGATTTTCAACAGTGCATGAATTCCTACTTTCCTTTTAGATAATCTGCATAAAGAAAGTACACATTGAAGAAACAACTAACAAAAAAACAACCAGAGGGAAGAAAAACACTCGAACAAACCATTTATTGATATTCCACCGCAAAGAAAATATAATTCAATAAGGTCAATGCCACAAAGGATACACATTGCCATCATTGGAGAATATTGAAGAGTAATAAATGATATTTTTGTGGTTATAATGTAGAGTCAGAGGAAAGGTATGAAGCCAGAGAGAAAATGTTGGTTGGCCGCAATCTTTGGTCAATTTCAAAATAAAGGGGCAATCTTGCTGAGCAAACACAAAAAACGGTATCATAGAAAGAAAAAAAAAAGTGAAATGCGAGGGTGATATGGTCTGTGTTTGCCCTTCACATTTCAGTAGCAATTGCATCTCGATAATATATAATACACTCTTAACCATCGCCAGTGGTCGGACATGTAACAAAATATAAATAAGATTTATACACGATGGGAAAGAAGTGGAAAGAATAGCGGTACGTGATCATCTTCGTCAATCCAACGGAAGCATGAAAGACAATTTTGCAAAAATAACCTTTTGATCTGATCACTGCGAGAAATATTTGTGAAAGAGAGATAATATACATATTTGAATTGTATGTATATATGTCTATGTAAAATTGAGAAATATGATTGACTACTGCGCGCAATCATATTATTTGCAGTGAAATTTTATAATGCGGCAATTTCGCTAATCCGGAAGTTATAGAAATGCTGTTGAATGTTTCTATGGGTATTTTTTTGAACGTCAAAACTGATTAGGTTTTTATGATATGTACAAGTATAATATCTCGTAATTTCTAGTTTGACTATTTTTTACAAGCTAAAATCATCATTTTTTCTTTATTTTTTCCGTTTGATTTTCGAAAAAATAAAAATCTTTTCCATATGTGGCAAAATTTGAGAAGTGTGCCATCGTTTTTCGATGGGCGAGTATTTTTTCATGATTATAACATTTTTGTGTTCTATATGCTGTTGAAAAAAATACAAGTAACGTAGTTATGCGAAATTTTTGTTTTTAATAGTTATTGTTAATAACATTTTTTCGTATGAATTTTGAAATTATTTTCTACTGTTCTTTAAGAGGAATCGAGTTGATTTTTGGTATGAATAATAAGAAATCATACCACTTTGGATTAATATTTTTTATACAAATTTTATTAAATTGTTATAAAAGTATAAATAATTTATTTCAACAATTATTTTTAATATACAAAACTTTCAACAAATTTCTAGAAAAATGAAATTATTGTTTTTTTTTTTTAAATTTGTTTCTTGACAATAAATAATAATAGTCTTAATAATAAGTAGAATAATAATAACAATAGTAATACTATGATTAATAATAAACAACAAAATAATTAAATTTTGATAAAATTCTTTATGAAAATTCAATTTTAAGAAACATTCTATTATTATTTAATAAATTGTTAACTTTTATAGTTAAATAATTGATTACAAAAATTTTTTAAAATTAAATTATTTCAAATGTTTGCTATTTTAATAAATTTTTACAAAAGAATTCAATTATTGAAAATGAAATTTTAATAAAATTAGTCTGAAGAATTCAATTATTTTCAAAAGAATTCAAATTTTCAAATTTATAATTCTTTGCAAAAATTCGTTTATTTTTGAAATTTTACAAAAATTCTTGTCAAAATTAAAATTTTCTTTATAAATGATAACATTTTTCTTCAAAATTCAATTATTTAAAAAATTTTTTAATAATATTCTTGTCCGACTTTCAAATATTTTTAATATTCAAGATTTTCATCGAATTTCTCGAAAAATGGAATTATTGTTACACATTTTTTTTTAATTTTTTAAATAATAATATAGTTATATTTCATAATAAAAAACATAGGTAATAATAAAACTTTTATAAAATTCTTTATAAAAATTCAATTTTAAGAAACACTCAATTTTTAATAATAAAGTGTTTATTTTTAAAGTTCAATAATTGATATCTTGTAGAATTTTCTTATAAATGTTGATTTAAAAATTAATTTCAGTTAAAATTCTTTTTTTTTCTTTTTTTTTCAATTATTCGTAATTAAATCAGAAGTAATATTCATTTACAAAATTCTAAAAATTTTTTAGAGAACATGAAAATGTTTTTAATTGTTTAAATAAATTATTTATATTTTTATAACAATTAAAAAAATTTTTTATAATGACAAATATTTATGAAAAGTGATATTATTTCTTATTACTGATACCAGAAATAAATTCGATTCCTCCTAAAGAACAGTAGAAAATAATTATAATTTCAAAATTCATACGAAAAAATGTTATAGACAATAACTATTAAAAAAAAATCATTTTTCAATAAATATTTAATAATTATTAATTTTTCATATAGAAATTAAGATTTTCAAAAATTCAATTTTTTTATCATTTATTACTTATTCCTCAAAGAATTGAATTATTTTCAAAAATTTTTCTTTATAAATAATACAATTTTTCTCCGAAATTAAATTATTATTTTCAATAATTTTAATAAAATTCTTCTCAGAATTTGAAGTATTTTTAATATACAAAATTTTCATTTATCAAAAAATGCAATTATGTATTTAAAAATTTGTTGATAAAGTTAAATTATTTAATAAAATGTTTATTTTTAGAGTTAAATGAATGGATTCTCGTAGAATTTTCTAATTAATATTTTTGAATATGATATTCAATTACAATCCAATATTTTAATTGAAATTTATTTTTTATTCAATATTTATTTGAAAATTCTACAAGAAATCAATTGTTTAACTATGAAAATAAAGAATTTATTAAATAATTAAATGTTTCTTAAACATTAATTTTCATATAAAATTTTATCAAAATTTAATTATTACCTATGTTTTTTATTACAAGGCTCAAACTAGGTCCGTAAATCCCGTAAAAGTCCGTAACTTTGATTGAAGTCCGTAAAAGTCCGTTTTTTTAAAAAAAGGTCCGTAAAGTCCGTAATTCGATTGAAAAAGATCCGTAAAGTACGTAAATTATACGATATAATTTAGATAATTTTAGAGAAATCACAAATGATTGAAAGAATTCAATTATTTTCAAAAGTAATAAAATTCTTCACAAAAATTCAATTATGTTCAAAATTTTTTGAAAATTCTCGTCAAAATTTCAATTATTTTTAGAAATAATTAAATTATTCTTCGAAATATCAATTATTTTCAAAAATTTTAATAAAATACTTGGAAAAATTTCAATTATTTTCAAAATTTTTCCTGAATTCAATGATTTTTAATAGGTATCCATACTATTCTAATAAAATTTTCCAAAAGAATTCAATTATTTAAAAAAAATCTACTAAAATTCTACACAAACCTTTAAATATTTTCAAAAAATGATAACAATTTTACAGGAATTTCATTATTTACAAATTTTTTTTATAAATTTCTTCGCAATATTCAATTATTTTCATAAATAATCAAATTTTTACAGGCATTTAATTTTTTTTGTCAAATAATAAAATTCTTATTAGGAATGCAATTATTTTGATAAGTAATAAAGCTAATTGTAGAATTTCAATTATTTTTAATACAATTTTAATCCAATTCCTTGAAAAATGTAATTATTCTTAAAAATTTTATTCAAATTTATCAAAGAGATTTAATTATTTTAATAACCTTTGCTACAATTTATTTTTTAGAATTTAAATATTATTTTTAATAAATTTTTGATTAAATTTCTTTAAAGAATAAAATTATTGCTTTCAAAATTTTTAATGCAATTCTTTGCGTAAATTATCAATCATCTTTATAAATAATAAAATTCTTCTCTAAAATTGAATTATTTTCAAAAAATTTAATAAATTTCTTGGAAAAATTTCAATTATTTTCAAAAATTTTCCTTAATTTAATTATTTTTAATATCTATGTTAATAAAATTTTGCAAAAGAATTCAAATTATTTAAAAATTGATTGATACAATTCTTTAAAAGAATTAAATTTTAAGAAACTTATGTAATTATTCAATAAATTTTTTTTTGTATTCAAATAACGAAATTCTCATAGAATTTTCTCATAAAAATTGATTAAAAAATGTATTTCAGTTAAAATTTTAGATTGTTATTAAATATTAAAAGTATTAGAGCGCAAAGTTTTAGAAATAATTAAATTTTGAAATGGTTTCAGATTCAAATCTTTGAAAATTTGAATTTTTCATATTTTTAACTAAGTAACAATTCTGTGGAATTAATTATTTTGAGAAATTTTAATTGCGATTTTTTTTTATATTATTTGAAGTTTTTATTTTCTAATACATATTTAATTGAAGAATTTACAAATAATTGAGAAATTGAATATTGTAAAGAAATGGATTTGAAAATTGCCAAAGAACTTTTTCGAAAATTATTAGAAATAATCGATTTTAAGAAGAATTTTAGTTAAAAATTCTTGAAAATAATAATTGAATTGATATTATCACTCTATCTTTAATGAAGTAATCGATCGCTTCGAGTCGAAGACTCGGAATTATCGATATCTTATTATCTTGTTTTTTTAGTTATGAAAAATCTAATTTATTAATTTATAGTTTTAAGTAAAATGTTCTCTTAAATATTTTTGCCAGTAATTAGTCCATAAATGGTCCGTAAAGTCCGTATTGTCAAATACTTTCAATGGTTCGAGCCTTGTTATTACTAAACATAACTATTATTATTATTATTATTTATTGTCGAGAGATAAATTATAAAAAAGTATGAACAAGAATTTAGTTAAAATTTTTGAAAATAATTGAATTTCCAAAGAAAAATTGTATTACATTTATAAAGAGAATTAAAAATTTTTATGAAAATTAGAAATTTTGACAAGAATTTTGTATGTTTTTAAACATAAATGGATTTTTGCGTAGAATTGTATTACTTTGGAAATTTCTCTTTCTATTCCTATTCCTATTGAAAATAAATATTTATACAATTATTTATATTATTTATAATTTAAAATAATATTAATTTTTTTAATATTAATTTTTATAATGATATTATTTTTTATTAATAATAATTTTATTATTATAATTAATTATTTTTTATTTTTAACTTGTTTTTTAATATTAATTTTTAATATAATTAATATTAATTTTCATTATATATGAATAATATCATATTATTTATAAGATATTTATAATATTGAGTCATTTTTCTAGATAATTTATAACATATTGACATCGAAACTAATGAATTGTGAAAAAAAGAACGAGTGTATGAATAAAAAAGAGATGATCTCGTGCAGTTATAAATTCTCCTCATGTGTATAGTCGGTATGAGATAAAGAAGAGGTTAAGACGTCGGGCAATAGGGGCCTCAGGTTCGACGGAAAACAAATGAGCTTTTGACGGGCGAGGTTGAATGCGGCCCTTTTGAGGGTCTTCTGACTTGAGCTGCCGGGGGTCAGGACTTGCCCGTTCACGGTAGCTCTTTACCTTCTTCGAACTCTTTCTCTCTCTCACTCTCTCACACCATTTTTTCCGTTCGTCATTCCGCACCCGTTAAATTATAATAATAATAATAATAATATAATAATAATGAAGAATAAGATGGGACAATGGTCTCGTATGATGGGCGCTCAACTTCCGAAGGTAGAAGAGTTAAATAATGAACTGTCCGATTGATCATAATTATCCTTTACCTGGTGTTAGATAGAGAAATACTTTTTATTGTTCACGCTGATAGGGTTTGTAATTGCCTCTGTTTACAAATCAAAAAATTACGCAAGGAAAAAAATTATATAGAAACTAAAAGATCAATTTTTTTTAATTTCTTTATTTCTGTACAACATTACAAGTTTGATTTTATTTTTCCCTGATTTCCAAACAAAATTTTCACTTTTTCCCTGACCTTGAAGGAATATCAATATAAATTCTTATTTAAATAAATATTTAATCATTATTATTATTATTTAAATATTATTATTATTATTATTATTTTATTATTATTATATTTTCATATTATTATTATTATTATTATTTAATTATTATTTTTCGATAAGAATTAAGATTCTCAAATTCAATAACTTATAACAAATTCAAGATGAAAGAGTGATAAATTATTTTACATTACAATCAGAATATATTAAAACTATAAATTTTCAAAGATTTTAATTTAAACCATTTTTAAAAATTAATTATTACGAAAAATTCACATAGTATGCTTTTTATATTCAACTGATATTTAAACTTTTTAAGTGAAATTCATTTCTTAATCAATTTTTATTAGGAAATTTTTCAATTATTTAAATACAAAAACAATCATTTATTCAATAATAATTGAGTTCTTTTGTCAAATAATATAAAGAAAATTTAAGACTAAAATGCAATTTTCTATCATTTAATTTAAAATTGTATAAAAAATATTTGAAATTCTGTGATTTTATAATAAATTTTTTCTTCGAAATTCAATTATTTTGGAAAATTTTAATAATATTCTTGTCAGAATTTCAATTACTTTTCATATGAAAAATTTTCATCAAATTTCTCAAAAAATGCAATTATTTTCAATAATGTTATTAAAATTTCTTAACAGTATTCATATATTTGAAAATTTGTTGATAAAGTTCAATTATTTAATAAAATGTTTATTTTTAGAGTTCAGTAAATGAATTCTCGTAGAATTTTCTAATAAATATTTTTTATATTCAATTGAATTGCGAATTTCGAAAAGGGCTCAACTCTAAAAACTATAAGTGTCATTTTTACATAACAAATGACAGTGAAAATGACTCTTACGATTTTTAGAGTTGAGCCCTTTTCGAAAATAGCAATTCAATTATAATCCAAAAATTTAACAGAAATTAATTTTTAATCAATATTTATTAGAAAATTTGACAAGAAAACAATTATTTAACTATAAAAATAAACAATTCATTTAGTAATAATTAAATGTTTCTTAAAATTGAATTTTCATAAAGAATTTTATCAAAATTTAATTATTACCTATGTTTTTATTATCAAACATAACTATTATTATTATTATTATTATTATTTTTTTTATTATCTAGAGATAAATTTAAAAAAACTTTAACAATAATTATTTCATTTTTCGTGAAATTTGATGAAAACTTTGTATATAAAAAATAATTGAATTTTGAAGAAAAATTTTATTATTTATACAGACAATTTAAATTTTGAAAAGAATGTTCTTAAAATTTCAAACATAATTAATTTTTGCACAGAATTATACTACTTTTGAAAGTAATCTAATTCCTCAGACTAATTTCATTAAAATTTCGTTTTCGATAATTCAAGTCTTTTGTAAAATTTTATGAAAATAGCAAACATTTAAAATTATTTAATTTTTAAAAATGTTTGAAATCAATTATTCAACTATAAAAATAAACAATTTATTAAATAATAATTGAATGTTTCTTAAAATTGAATTTTCATAAAGAATTTTATAAAAATTTAATTTTTTTGTTTTTTATTATTAATTATAACTAATATTATTATTATTATTGTTATTATTATTATTATTATTATTATTTATTGTCAAGAGACAAATTAAAAAAAATATTGACAATATTATATCATTTTTCGAGAAATTTGATGAAAGTTTTGTATATTAAAAATAAGTGAAATTATGCTAAGAATTTTATTAGATTTTTTGAAATTAATTAAATTTTGGAGAAAAATTGTATTATTTACAAAGACAATTTAAATTTTAAATGAAAATTTCTAATTTTGACAAGAATTTTTGGGAAATTTTCAAACATATTTGGATTTTTGCGAAGAATTATGTTATTTTTGAAAATAATTGAATTTATGGGGAAAATTTTATTGTTTATAAAGATAATTGAAATTTTGACGAGAATTCTTTTAAATTTTTGAACATAATTGAATTTACGTGAAGAAGTTCGTCACTTCTGTAAATAATTGAAATTCTAGAATCAGTTGTTTTTAAAATTGCTATTTAAATTAATTAAAAATTGATATTGTCTAAAATTTCAAATTGAAATCTTTGAAGTTCATCTATTTATGAAAATTGTAAACGCAACTCGTTTGACATCAAATTAATTAAAAAAAAATTAAGTAAAATTAATCATTAAATAATTTCTAAGTAATAATTTTAAGATATAGTTCTTGAAGAATTAATTAATTAAGTTAACAAAATAAGTTAACTTATTTAATAAAAAAATTAAATTTTCTTAAATTAAGTAAATTATTAACTTATTTTAATAAGAAAATTAAATTTTTTTAAATTAGTAAGTTATTAAGTAAATTATTATGTTATTTAATAAGAAATTATTGTCATAGAATAAATTGAAGGGGCTTGTATTAGAATTAATTCGTAGTACTTTCACAATTTATGAGGCAAACAATAATAATACGAAAATTTTCTTCTAAATTCTGAAAATTTAATTTTTTGCCCTGAACATTTAATCGTTAATTTACACGAAAAAATTTGAGAAGAAAATCCTATTGATGTGTGTACTTGTTTGCTTGCTATAAAGATATAACTGTTTCTCGTTAAAGGAATCATCGACATAATTTTCTTTTGATAAAATATAAGTTGAACGAGGGTTGCTAGCAAAAAAATTATTCTGATGCCGTGATGAAAGAACTCATCTCAATTGCGACCTGTGTCAAAGGAACCAATTTAAAAAAAAGGAATTTCCCTTCCAAGATTATCGCAGCGACTCTCGCTCTATACAGAAAGTGAACGAACGCAAATGAAAAATAAAGACTACGAAAAATTCCGAATTGCACTTCGACAGTTATATATATAGTTTGTCTCCGTCAGATGACGGAACGCTTTTTTATAATTTATGATTTATATTTTAAGTAACAAATAATAAACAATTTATTTAATAATAAACATTGACTTAAGCAAAGTTTTAAATTTGTGATTTCTTTCGATTAAAATTTCCTGCCTTTTTTCTAGTTTCCGAAGTTTTTTCCCGTTTCTAGCCACCCTATAATATCAAGGATTGTCTGTAAATTAAGGAAATGAGAGATTATAAAAATTTGACAGTTTGTTTTCTTTAGACTATTTTAGAAACAAGATTTTTTTCAGAATTTTTAATATTTTTTTCTTAAAAAAAATAAAATAAGTTTGCAATTTTAATCGGCTTTTATGGAAACTTTGATAAATCTTAGAAAAAAAGTATGAAGGAAATGAGAGAAAATCTGTGATTTTGTGACCGGATACAAAATGTCAAAAAGTTAAAACTAGCAAAGTTTAGAGAAAGTTTACCACAGATTTAATGAATAAATAATTATTTTAATTTTTGTTTTCAAAGCAATAATAAAAACAGGTGAAAATGTGGCAACATCGCAACAACACATAACCTCAAAAAATACGAATTTCATCCGTATACTTGAAATTAACAATATTCCTTATTAGTAAGTTAATAATTTTCATGTTTCTTTTGTATCATAAATATATTTTACATTTTATCGATAATTTTCGTGTTCTCAAAACTAAAAAATTTGAGGTTAACGTCTGACGATGTACTAATATACCAGTCGTACCAACTGAAGTCGAGAATGAATTGTCATTATTTTTAACACAATTTCAGGAAATTAATTATATTTTTTAATATATGGGTATTAGACAAATTTTAGCATTAATTTTCACATCTTTTTTTCATGTTTTTTTCCTTTAAAAAAATAAATATGGTTTCTTGATTAAAATTATAAAATTGAAATTTTTTTTTGAGGTTGCAAACATGCAAGAATTTACATTGGAATAATGCGGGAACAATCCTTAAGGGTATATATTTTTAAACAAAAATTTTAAAGCAGTAAAAACTGTATCAAATAAAATAGAATTTTTAAATACTTTTAAACTCGACATACATACAGCAGAAAGAAATTTAATAACCAAAAATGTGATAAGTTATTTATCTATTTATTATGCAATACAAATATGTGCAATTTTAAATGCAGCCTACACTGCAGTCAATATTCTTTTAATTCGTCTATTGTGCGCAAATTTATTAAAACTGCATCAGGTAAATTTACTTTTATTATTTTATAATTTTTCAAATTGCTTTTGGTGAAAAATACACTGTTTTAAAAAAAGATACAGGTTAACAGGACTATCCAATAGAAAAATAAAGAAACAAGAATTTAATTAATTTTTATAATTATAGAATTCGAAAAAAATTGTTTTAATCCAAAGAAAAAATTTGGAAACGTTTTTTTTTATAGAAATTCTCGAAAAAGGTCAAGGATTTTTTATAAACCTAGTAGCGAAAAAAAGTTGATGAATAGATACAAATATTTAAAAATTACAATTAATAATTTTACTCTAATTAAAATTTAATTAAAATTATTTATACAAAATTAAACACTTTTATATAATTTTATTAGAGTTTTCGTAAATTTATTAAATTAAATGCTTTTGAAGAATTTCTTTGAGTTTTTTTTTAATATTTAGTTTTTGGAATAACTTTAAGAAATATTTTGAAAACAATATTGATTTCAACAAAAAAATATTTTTTCAATAAAAATTGAAAAAATTGAATTCTTTCATAATATTAAATGTAATTAAATAATTACATAATTATTATTATTATTATTAATTATTTAATAATTAATGTAATTAAATGTATTTAAAATAATTGACTTACTTATAAGAATAAAAAATTAATTCTTACGTGAAACTTTATTAAAAATTTATTGGAAATAATTAAATTTTTGTAAACAATTTGCCAATTTAAGAAAATAATTTAATTCCTCCAAAGAATGTTATTATTTTTAAAAAAATAATTGAATTCTTGAGAAAAATTATTTAAAAATTTTTTTAAATTGTGAAAAAACACAAATTCTTCTATTTGAATCAATAATTTATATTAGTAAATTATTACAAAAAAAAAATTTCACTTCTTCTTATCCTAACGCTAATAAATTGAATTCCATCAACGAATTTTATTATTCATGAAAGAATTTAAATATTTATAAAAATCATTTAATTTAGAAAAGTTTTTTAAAAAAATAAATTTTACAAAGAATTGTATTAAAATATTTCACAATAATTGAATTTTTGTGTGGTATTTTATTAAATTTTAATAAGAAAAATTCCATTCCTAAGAAGCTTTTTATGATTTACAAAAATAATTGAATTCTTGAGAAAGGTTTTATTAGAATTTTTCAAAATAATTGAATTAACAAGAAGAAATTTAATACTTTTCATAAATAATTGAATTTTTGTGATGAATATTGTTGTTTATGAAAATAATTGAATTTTGCTAAAGAATTTACTTAAATGACTCAAAATAATTGAAATTTCGGGAAGAAATTTGTTATTTATGTTTAATAATTGAATTGTTTTGAAGAATTATTTATTCGTAAATAATTGAATTTAGGGAAAGAATATTATTAAAATCTAAGAAAATAATTGAATTATTTCATGAAAATTTAATTGAAAATGTGTGTTTAAAAAAAAATTGCTTTCGAACAATTTTATTAAAATATTTCAAAAAAATGGAATTCTGAAAATAATAATTAAATTTTGCCGAAGAATTTTGCATTAATAAAGATAATTGAAATGTTTACAATTCTTTTTACATTTTTTAAAAATAATCGAATTTTTACGAAGAATTTTACCAATGATTTAATTTACAAAACGCATTAAATCCTTGAAAAGAATTTTAAAATTTATAAAAATAATCGAATTACTGCTAAGAATTTAGTGGAAAATTTTAAAACATTTGATGTCTTCCATAAAAATGTATGCAAATTCTATTTTAAATAATTCAATTATTCCTGTGAAATTTTTATTTTTATCGGGAAAATAATTGAATGTTCGTGTAGAATATTATCAAAATTTAATAATAATAATAATAATAATTTTAATAATTGAAATCTTTTTGGAAAATTATATTAAAATAGTCGAGTATTGAAAATTATTGAATTAAAAATAATTTTTTAATAAAATTGAAATTTTACCAGGAATTTTATTAATATTTTTTTGAAATAATTGAACTCCTGAGAAGAATATTATTATTCATGAAAATAATTTAATTATTGTGATAAATTTTATTAAAATATTTAAAAACAATTGAATTTGTGTGAAAAATTTTTTGTTATTACAGCAATAAAAAATACCTCTATAGGAAATATTATTGTTTGATTTTGACAAAAATGTTGAGTTTGAAACATTTTTGGCTTATATTCTCTTTTGTCATCTACCTGGTAAATGGCGGTAAAAAACATGTGAGTTTAATTAAATAATTATTTTACAAATCGGAAATTTTAGGGAAATAACTTTTCAAACTAGAGTAAATGTAGCAATTATGGCGCGATTTTTGTTTCATCGCTTTCGAAATAAAAAAATCGACAATATCTTAAGTTATTAAAATTTATTAATTAATTAGCTCCAATTACTGCGACTTTGCAAAAAAATGCACTTATTCATTATTTTAGAATAACAATAACTTAAGTTAATAATTCATAACTTAATTAATAATTAATTTAATATCCTAATAATTAATTTAACTATTAATTAAGTTATTAATTATTAACTTCAGTTATTGTTATTCGAAAATAATGAATAAGTGCATTTTTACGCAAAGTCGCAGTAATTGGAGAACCTACCACAATTCGAACACTTTTAACCTATACTTTCGAAAAAATTTCTATATTTAATTTTACAAATAATATTAATAATAATATTTTAATAATATTTTTTTATAAATAATAAATATAATTTAATGAACTTTTTTAAATAATTTATAATAATGAATAATAATTTTAATTTTAATTTTAATAATAATAATAATTTGTTTTATTATTATTAATAATATTAAATAATTTTTTATTATTATTAATAATATTAAATAATTTTTTATTTTACTATATTTATTATCTATTATATTTTTTTAATCTTTTTATTTTTTTACAATGATAAATAATAATATTTTTTTTTTAATAATAATTTTATAAATAACCCGATTACATTTAGGATAAAGCGGAAAAATCAAATGAAAATTCACTATTAATACCAAAGACAGTGATAAAATACGTAGAGGAAATTGAACGTCGTGGAATGAAAACTAAAAACTTGTACAAATTAATTGGCGATCAAGATGAAGTAAGAGGACTAATAAGCGAAGTGGCCAAAAATAAAGCTGCAGACATTTCGGATTATAACATTCAAGCAATTACCACAGCACTAAAAAAATATTTGAGGTAAATTAGAAACCCTTAAAGAGGACCTATTTCAGAAAATCTTTTCAACTGAAAATAATTTATTTTTTGTAACCCTTTCGTGCCCTGGGAAACCCGACCAATGAATCTTATTAAATCAATGTTACTCGTTTTATCGAGCAGAAATGTTTTTGCCTCACATTTCAACTTGATAAAATAATTATTTTTTTAAAGAAGAAGAATTAAAAATTAAAGAATTTTTTTATTTGCTATTTTTTTCAAAAAGTTGAAACTTCAACATAGAACATTTCACATAAAATTACTCATATTATATGTGCCAGAGACGCGAAAAGTTTAAAAAATATTTAAAAATATTTTAAAATATTTTAAAATATTAAAATAATAATATAATAATATAATATTTAAAATTTAGTAAACACTTTCATGGAGAACTTGTGAATGAAGAAAAGTCAAGTCAATTGGCAAATGCTCTGCTAACAGAAGATCAAGAAGACATGGAAAATGAAATGAAGAAAATAATTTCTAAAATTCGTCAAAAAAATCGACAGACTCTTGCTTATATGATTATACATTTACAAAAAGTACTAAATGAAGAAAATAATGTAATGAGTGCTTTGGACATTGCTAAGGAACTGTCGCCAGTTTTAATTCGCGAATTACCTCCCAGTATAAATCTAATGGAAGAATTATTACAAAAAAAAGAGATAAACCATTTTTTCAATCAGACAACTCAGGTGATTATTATTATCGGGTTTTAAAAATTGAAAATTTAATTTTTAAGCATAGAATAAAATAGGAACGTGTCTTATTTCTTTTTTGTAGATTGTCAGAAAGTTGCTACTTATACCGGCTGATTTTTGGGAAAGTTTAATACCTAATTCAACTGTGAGTATATAATGTGAAAAATAGTTAAATCTTCAATATTGCTTTTGAGATGAATTTATTTTGAAAATATTTATTATGAAAAATTATGATTTTGTGATTTAAATTTTACAATTACGCCTGTTGTTGAAATTGAATGAATGACTAAAATTCGATGAAATAATAATAATAATAATAATAATAATAATAATATAATAATAATAATTATTATTATAATAATTAATAATTTTCTTCTTTTAGAATGATGAATCTGTCGTATCAAATTCAGAGGAAGAAGGTAAAGGCGAAGAAAAAGAAGAAGGTGAAGAAAATGAAGAAGGTGAAGAAAATAAAGAAGGTGAAGAAAATAAAGAAGGTGAAGAAAATAAAGAAAGTGAAGAAAATAAAGAAGGTGAAGAAGAAGTTGAAATTTCGGAGAAAGAAAATAACTAGTATTTGTAACAAAAGCGTCCCTTTAGAAAATCTCTCAAAATTTTGAAAGTAAATCTCGTCAGAATTCTTACAATAGTAATCGGAAATTCAAATTAAATCAGAAATTCCATCATAATTCCGACTGAAAATATAGTTTGTTGCTTGTTTCCAAATACGCTATTCTGCTTTAATAAAAAAGTTAATTATGTTTTCAAATTTGAGATTTTTTTTAATACTTGAATTCATTTATTGTTAACATTGCCCTAAACATACTTAACTTGTACACTTTTCGAAACTCTCTTCAAGAATTGAAAACATCCATCTAATAACTCACGGGGCAGAAAATAATTTTAAAAAAATTTGCAGTAAAAAATAAAAAATTTGCAGTATCATTGTGAAATTTGACTGAAAATATGTAACTAAGTTTGTTAAAGAATTTTATTAGAAACTTTTTAACAAATAGAATTTTTAAAGTATAGTAAATGCCAAAATATTTCCAACAACTTGAATTAAAATTCAAAAGTTATTTCAATAAAAATTGGCAAAATTTGCAATTGATTCAATTTTTTAAAATTATTTTCAGAAGTAGAAGTACTTGTAAAAAATTTTTGTTTCATTTTTTCAAGAAAGAATTTTACGAAATTTCTGAATTAAATTTTTTTAAAACTTTAATACTTTTTGAAGAAAGTTTTTTTCACCTTTAATTTTAATACTTTTTATTAAACAAAAATTTTAAAACTTATTCATTTTCATTATTCTCCTGATATTGAAATTTCAAATAATTGAAATGAAAAATCTTATGAAGTATAATTACTTCTAAAATTTGCAATTTGTAATTAATCTAATATTAAATTATTTTTTTTAGAATTTTCGAATAAAATTGTTGAAAATTTTTAATAATTTTTTAACGAAAAATAATATTATTAATTGTTTAAAATAAAAATTTAAATATTTCTAAACTTTCGTTTCCTTTAAATTTTCAAAGAATATAATTTAAAACCTTTTAAAATTTAATTAATTCCTAAAAACCCTGTTATTACGGTTTAAATATTCAATCATTTTTTATAATTTTAACGGAAATTTTTCGTAAATCAATTTTTATCAAAATTCAACTAAGAGAATAGAATTGTTTTAATAGAATAGTGTTTGTAAATTCATAAAATGATATAATTTCAAAAATTTAATTATATTTATAGACCATTTTCGAAAAGAAAAAAAAATTCTTTAAAATATAAATTTTTAAATAATTTCCAATTGTTTCAATTTTTTAACATTATTATTGAGAATTCAAGTATCTTTTTCTTTAAAAAATTTTAATTAGGTACTATTTTTCAAACACCTAATTTTTTAAAAAATTCCAAATTAAACTTTTCAAATGTTAATAACTATTGTAAAATAAATATTCAACTAATTATTGTTTTTTATTTGCTTAAAATATCAAAATATTTGAACTGCAAGACTTCCAAAATGAAGTAAATTTTCTAGAATTTTTGAGCAATATTATTCAAAATTTAATTTTTAAGAAAGGTAACAAATAAATGATATTTATTTATTTCTTCTTTTATTTTTTTTTCAAACTATTATTATTATTACTTATTAACTAAATAATTAATTATTACTGCTTATTATTGTCAGAAAATTTTAATAAAACTCTTTACAAGAATTAAATTTTTTTATAAATAATAGCATTCTTTGAAAGTATTAAATTATTTTTATAAACAGTAAAATTCTTTGCCGAAATTCAATTGTTATCAATAGAATTTTAATAAACTTAAAAAATCAAATTTTTAATTATAATCATAAAGAGACAAGCTTATTTTTAAAAAATTGAAAAAATTATCCAAATTATCAATTTAAATTATTAAAAAAAACATTATTTTCAAAAAATGTAAAAATTTATAATATTTATGTTTGAAATAAAAAATTTCAAATTTGATGAGAAAATAAAAGCGGGAAATAAATAAGGGCATAACCGGGAATTTTGTTAAACGAAAATAGTAGACACCTTGATAACACTTTTTACATCTAAGTTTTTAAAAATTTCCTAATTAAATTATTTAAACAGTAAAATTTTATAAAATTTCAAATTAAACCTTTTTTTGGAATTCATTTATTTATTCATTTATTTATTTATATAATAAATTCAACTATTTTTACAATTTAAATAATTAGAAAAAATATTTAAGTCAAATTTTAATTAAATATTTTTTAAGTAATAATTTTATGATAGTTAATGTTCAAGAATTAATTCGGAAATTAAATTAATCCTGTGTTGAAACTTATATGAAATTCTAAGTCACTATTTTTGCATTAAACATATTATTCATAAAGATTTCTAAATATTTTTTATTACATGTACGAAAATTTGACAGTTTGCGGTTACGTATCTTGTTTTTTTTATTAACAGCGCTCGGACTATTCTGTGACCAGTTACGAAATTATTTTTTATTCGTATTTTACTCGATTTAAAATAAAAAACTAAGTTCGATGGTCGGTAAAGAAAATTCAATACTTAGACGATTCTGAAAATGACCGCACATGAATTTTATTTTCGCGTGTTTAGGCAATTTGTCAACAATATAAAAAACTAACCTAAACCTGAAAATTGCTTGAAGATTAAAAATATTACTAGAATAAAATGTGAGAAAAGTAAACAATACAACTAAATTCTTAAAATAAATTTACTTTTTACTTTGTTTATTAAAGTATAATGAATACATTGTATTAGATAGTAATTTCAACCGCGAAGAGATTAATTAAGAAACAGGAGTTTGCACCGAAGAGAATATGGATAATGGATTTTTGATTATCAAGTCCTGTGAGGGTGAATATCTCGTCTCAAAATCATCAGTTTGCAATATTCTCGGTTCGTTATTTGAAAAATATTAACAAAAGTAAAGACACTTACAATGTTATCTCGGAGCAGCAGAATAATTCTTCTATATGAAAAAGTTTTATCCCAAGGGCGTGTATTATAAGGAGTTGAAAATTGGTAAATCCTGTATGGGTTTGCAAAAAAATTTACCTCGCGGGATTAATTTTTCATTCCCTTCCTTTCGGTCTATTTGGTCGCAGAGGTTGTCTGAGGCACTCGCTACCACCTTCCTGCCTCCAACGCAGATTATAAATCACACATCACTCGGTTTTGTAATACCCTTGAAAGATCATAAAAACTTAATTACCTTCGTTAATCGATGGCTACCGAGATGATTTTTACTCGTTCATTTCACCCTCCAGCTATTTTTGTTGTTGTTAATTTCCCTATTTTTTCGCACATCTTACTTTGAAGGATCTTAAAAAAATATGCATTATTTTTCGTAAAATTTATGGTATTTGGTGTTTATTTATTTATGACATATACGGGTAACAATTAAGACCCTTCAAGATAACAAGTAACTTAACCAAAATTACAGAGCCATAGATGCATATCAAACACTTTCAGTATAAAGCAATGAACGCAATTTGGTCACAAAAGATGGGACATTATTATGAAAGAAATCCAAATCATCCGAATATAAGTTACCCTCAAAACAAAGTCTACTAAAAACAGAATTATTTCCATAGTTCGTTCTATGAAATGAATTGAAAAATGGAGTCACATATCGCAAACGTCGCACAGGAGCAGAGAAATTGATAAGTGACAATACTGAGGGACACGTGATAAAACCATTAATTACCTTAAAAAGAAAAAAATAGGTCAACAAACAAAAATCTAGATTTAATTTTGGAAATTTTAAACTGAGTTCTTCAAGTTATATAATCATGTGTATAAAAATCAAAGGGAACAGAACATTAAGTTGTTTGGCTAAAAAACGCAGAAAACGATTCTGTACTCGTTCAAGTCTTAGAATGTGAACACTAGCAAATGGGAACCAAATTAACGAACAAAATTCAATAACAGACCGAATTAAGGAAAAATAGAGTACTCTTAGCGTAGATAACTTATGGAAATTTCTGGAATTACGCATAACAAAACCCATTATTCTCAGTGATTTACTAACAACATAGGAAATGTGTGCGTCAAATGTTAAATCATAAGATAAGACAACACCAAGATCACGCACTTGATACACTCTAGATAGTAAATTATTATTAATTATATATTTTTTGTGTTTTTTTAGAAAAAGAAATAAAATGCCATTTATTGATATTCAAAGACATTCCATTCAGTTCGCACCATATGAGGAGGAAAAGTTAACTATTCTTAATTTTTAGTACAAATTGAAGATCCCAACTTTAAATAAGGCTTTGAAAATAATAAACGATGAAGGTCCTAGATTTTTGCCTTGAAGCTTGAAATGAAGTCAATTTTATGGTTTTTATGCCTCGCGAGATCTGCTATTATAATATATGACTAACGTTAACAAGTTCAACGGTTTCATCATTATTTTTAACGAATAGCCTCGTTTAAAGGCTTCCAGGATGCAATAATAATAAAGGTAATTACGATAAAGAGAATTTTCTCGTTGGTCTTGTATTATTATTGTTATTATTATTATAATAGTTAGTGGGTATGTTTATGCAGGGTGATTATCGCAATCGTTAAATGAGAGCAAAGGACTATAACAAAGGTGATGCCAGGCGTTGCTTGAACTCACCTCGGAATTAAAACGAGCATGAATTCTCATAGATAGACATGCATATGAGTAATCGGCGTTTTCCTCTTTGCACCTGCAATGAGAATACCTCCCCTCCCATACATTGTATATTCAAATCTCAAAAGATTAAAGTATTATTAATCATATCTATATGGAAATCGCTGAAAAGTCGGTAGAACGTCTTTTAGATTTGTCGCGATAGTGGAAGACACATAAAAATAATTGATAAAATACTTTAAAAATAGCAAAATTTGTTAGTAACATATATGAAATCGACCGGTTCTGTGGCTTTGCCCATTTCTCTTGAGTTGTGTAAAGATTAAATTTTTGTCCAATTCAAGCATGAATATTATGAATTCAAAAGGAGATTGGGTAAGTTCTTTGATATGGGTGACTCGCATTATGGTAATATTCTAATCGTTTGAGACGCCTCGACACCTCATTCACTTTTTTTTGTCTTATTTCTTTCCTCTTTTTGAATACACATATATAATAATAGCAAAGGCCGAGAGTGTGCGCCGGATCATCGTTCGAGACAATCTGAAATCTCGATTTCACACATTATTTATTTATAGATATGTATATGTGTGGTTCGATCGCGCACATCAGATCACGGGGGCTCGTGTTTCGAAGCACACAGGGATCAGTCTTTTCCAGTTTGTTCGATCAGATTTCTCGCCTGATCGCATCTGAATTCGTCCAACACTATATATATATATACATATATATATATATACATATATATATATATATATATATATATACACGTATGCTGTATATACCTGAGCATCGTCATAACACCCGGCATATATAGACCCAATTCCACTGTTCATCCTCGTTAAGGATTCTCATGTTCAACGACACGTGAAAACGCGAACGAGTGTACAGAAATTTATAATCGGACCTCACACCATCCAATTATCAATAGCAGTTGCGAAAGACATTTCTTTCCTGTATTCTATATTAATTGAAATTATTCCTAAATGTTACAATTCCATTTATCACAATTTTTCTAGAACCATTTGACTTACGAACTTTTTTGCAAAAGTCAATTTCATATCTAGTGTATAACTCATTAAAATCGTATATTATAATACGATAAAACATCATATTTTATATGTGACTTTGAATCTAATGTACCAACCAAATAATGCATATTACTCAATTAGTTCAACAAACTTAGCGGAAGAATTAATAGTTTAAAACTTCTAATTAATTCTTCCCACGATGGATAAAGGCACACAAATTATTCCATCAAACATTACCAATAAAGATTTAAAAATAATATCAATAAATGTAAACTCGATTATTAGAAATGAAAGAAGAAATAACCTCTTAAATTTTTTAAAAAGACATAATCCAGATATAGTAATATTAGGTGGAAGTGAACTCCACCCAATCCACAAAATGGATTTTCAAAAATATAATATAGTGTGTTAACTGACAGACTTGAAACTTTACAATATGACGGTGACCAAAATGCAATTCTTTTAAATGTAACTTACGATACACGAACTGATTTTATTCTAGAAGAAGCAACACAGAATCATAAATTTGATTAGAGACAAGCTGACTCGGAAAATTTTTAAAATACATTAGACCAATATTATGACATTGAAATATCTAATGAATGATGAAATTGGTAGATACATAAATGAATGTCATTTGCTATGAACACCACATTGCCCAAAATTAAAAGCAAAAACTCAATGGAAATTTACCATACACCTCTTATTAAAAACATTTCTAAAGCAGAAAGTAAATTAATAACACAAATAAACAAAATTAGAATTTTTCAAACATACAATACCAGAGATGTAAATTTTCTTGAAGACAAATTAATTACAGTAAAAGCCCCGCTCAAGCAAGTGTACATTAATTCTATTAACAATTATTGGAGAGAAAAAAATAAAAAGCAACCCCGCCAATGATCCAAAAATAGGTTTCCCCAAGTGAATAGCAAATTTAGAACAAAAGGTAAAATTTCAATTTACCGCAAGTTCAAATTAATCATTAAAATGAACCGCTCTTGCAAGAATCCGAAGTACCTACATAATCCCTACCTACTAACAACATCAATAAATTTATAATTTCCAACAATGAAGATAAAGTCAAAATAATAGGAACCGATTTTAAAAACACACTAATACAAAATTACAAACAGGACTAGATAAAATACTTGGTAATAAAATTGTAACACTTGAACAAGAAACTGAAAATGATAGGATAAACAATAACACAATAGTAAACATCAGTAATATTTAACACTCAAATGACACTCACTTATTGGAGGAAATAGTTCCAACTACTTTACCTCAGGGTATAAATTAATTGGAGGTAACAGTTCCAACTACTTCACCTTAGGATATAAATTAATAAAAGCCTTTAAGAGCTTAAATAATAAAAAGTCCACGGGTATTGATGAAATTCCCAACATAAATTTATCAAACAAAGTAATAAAGGATATTACTGCATCGTTTTTAACAATATTCTGAACAAAAGTCATTGTTGTTCCAAAAAAATAATAGAAAAGTATTCCTATCCCCAAAAAAGGAAAAAATAGCGTAACACAAGCAAGTTATTTTAAACGAATTAGTCTTCTCCCAAAAATTAGTAAAATATTTGAAAAAGTAGTTTAAAATATCATTAACTTAAATTTGCGACATTAAGGTTTCTCAGGTTTCTGTTCCAAAGTAGAATAGTCTTTCACTTTCCCAAAATTAATTCAGATTTTCGGATAACAAAAAAGAATTATTTATTAAAACAAAAGTAAGTGTTTTTTTCAACAGAATTACAAAGATTCTTTTAAAATGCTCAACTAAATAATAGCAATGTGCATACATTTTTTTTTAAATAAAGATTAGAATTGATAATTTATAAGAATATTTAAACACGCAGCGTGGAAATTATCCGTAAAATAAAGTTCTACATTTTAACCGTATTTATTTCCATTTTCTAGCAACATTGAAAGCTCACGAAATGAGATTACAGAAACCCCAGAAATCTCAATAAGATTGCAAATCCATCGATTACCCGATTGCTAATCTGTCACGGAAAAAAGGAAACATCGTTTCGTATGATGAATTTTTACAACATCGCAAGTCTTGAAATAACGTCGAGGTAGATTAGGATTTACATCAAATATAATGACTTTGCTTTTGATTCTTCACTTAATCCTTGCGAGCAGGTTCATAACGGTTGAAATTCGAAACATAATATTTTTAAACCAATCAACCGAAAAATTCGATTACTCTTTCATACAGTCCGTAATCCACTTGATGAAAGCCTCATTTTTCCTTTTCAAGTCAAAACCTCAATTATTAATAAATTACAAATAGGAACAATTTTTAAAGATGTTTTTCGTCCTGAAAGATTGTGTGTACATTAGAATGGTGGGAATTGTGGTTTTAACATTATTTTTGAATAATTTTTTTCTGTTAACAGTTACTTTCATTGTGTTGTGAAAATAATGAGGCGCAAAATTGTTTGCAAAATTGAGAATGGAAGCCTCTTATGAAGTGCCACATGATCATCCTATCGGAAGAGATCCTTTCGACCGCCCACGTTGGAAACTTGATCCTGAGAGAAACCGGGGGTGACGATCTCGAACTCTAATTGACCGTGTTCGTTCTGTGATGATCTTAAAACGCAAAGGATCATAATAATTTAGGACGGCGAACCCCGGTATCATAATATATAGTTTATTAACACTGATCCTTATCTTGAAAATATCAAATTTTTACAGTGATTCCGATTTTCGTGACAGATTCCTTTTCAAATTTTTTGACTATATAGATTGTGGCGACTGTAGTTTACGAACATCCTGTTTTAACAATCAAAAGTAATCACATATAATTTTCACATTTATACACCTTATGGAATACAGTACATGAAATATTGTTTGTTATATCAGATTCTTGGTTGTGCTCACAATCAGATTAATTATTAATATAATTTCTAAATTCTAATGTTTTCTAAATGCAAATTTAGTTTTCCTTTAAGTACGAAACCTTCATTCCCTTTACGGTCAACGGATAGACCCAAAATGTACAGGCTGATACTTGCAATCTATTCTTTTTTCCACTCTTTACCAGTTTTTCATCTTCTTCTAACATTTTTCCTTCTTCCATTTAACGTGTGTTAAACAAAATTGTTACTGACTGCAATCTGTTTTTTAATTTTCTAAATTTTAATAAATTGCAATGAAGGGTAAAATACATTTTATGTTGTCTAGGTCTTCTTCCGTTCTTTTGAGTTTGAATTTTATTCTGATATTTCAGGGATTGGGGGATTTTTACTTTTAAAACAGGAATAAAGATCTCACAAATTGAACAAGGTCTTCCAAACCTTGTCAGCTTGGTGCCTCCGCATGTCGAATTAAGGACCACCTTAAAAGCACAAATTTATAAATAAATTAATTCTGATGTTTGACAGTAAAATGTAAAAACCATTCGAAAGAATACGGCAACAAGAATTTTTTTTCCAAATTCAATATACCAATTTCGCAAAGAAAAGCAATAAGCTTATGCACAGTTGATGTTGAGGAAATGTTTATTGCAATTTAGCGAGATTGACGCGGCAACGGTAGCTGAAGTCGATAACACCTCAAATTTCTATAGCAATCATTTGTAAATTACCCGAATGATTGGATCGTTTATGCTGATCCTTTGATCTCATCCCTTTTTCCAAGCCCTTTACTCACTTCTAGACGGAATTTATCATTGGCCAAATAAGGCGAGGAATAAAATAAAGGCGCCTATATAATCCATTCGTATGGACCATAGCTTCTGCGGTCAGGGACAATCAGCAGTTGAATTACCAATATGATTGCTACTGAAATATTCCTCAGCCGACAAAGCCGTGACCATATTGCCTTACCATCATCAAGATGCATTAGTCGCAAAGTATTTATTTTTTTTCATTGTGTTTGCATAGTCCATCGATATATATGAGAAGACGATTCTGAAATATTTTCTTTCTCATCAGGTAGGCTGAATGATTTTTCATAAAAATATTGATGCACCTATATTAAATATACGATTTTGTTATTGGTATTTTCAAAATAAAAAATTTCTAAAGAAAGTCTTATTTATAAATTTTTTTTAATAAAATTAGTGGTAGTACTTTTGACTTTTTTAACATGATTTAATTAGAAATACAAAATCATTGTTATTTTGAAAACAGAAATTTATGGAAAATGCTGTTCTCCTAATTTTTCGTTTCATTCTATTTGATTCTATTTTACCAAAATATTTCAAATTTATATAAAAAATATTTATTTTATAAATTTCAAGTCTTTACATTATTTTTGAGTTATTTTCTTTTTGCGAAATATCAATATTGATAAAAAGTTTCAACAGTTTCATTTTATCTGTTTAACCATAAATTTTTTAGAACCAAATAACCTTTACGAATATATGAAGGTGAAGTCTAATCTTTTTCTTTCAATTTATAATCATTTGTTAAAAATAAAGAAAATTGTTTAAAATAATTAATGGCAAAAAAGTACATAAATCTGAAATTTTGAGGGCAGTTTTCGTCTACACGTCAAAAATGTCCTTCGAATGGACCTAAATTTTGAGGACCTAAAATTGGTTATCAATTATTGACGTGTAGGTCTCGGGGAATGGAAATTTGGATATCTGAGTTATCACAAATACCCCAGGGATGAAGATCTGTTTATTTTCGATTTTAATTTCTCGAAATTTTCTTGAAGAAAAGTTTATATCGTGAAATATACTTTGGTTCTTCCTCATTTTGACTATTGCTGTGCGGTCTATAGTAATATTACTGATGAACTCAACTATAAACTTGAGAAACTCCTTAACTCATGTATTAGATTTATTTTTGATTTGAGAATGGATGAACATATATCTCCTTATCGTGAACAACTGGGATGGCTTACAGTTAAACATAGACGCTTATTAAATATTGGTTGTTTAACATATTCTATTCTAAATTCTAAAGAACCTGAGTATTTGTTTAATAAATTTATTTTCAGACAAGAGATCACTACCAGGCAGATTAGAAGCCCTAATGTTCTAAGAGTTCCTCGGTGTAGAACTAGTCAATATCAAAATTCTTTTATTGTTGTTGCTGCGTCACTATGGAACTCTCTTCCCTGCTCTATAACAAGTTCACAGAGTCTTTTCGTTTTTAGAAAAAAACTTTTTACATATTTATTGCCTCTTGCTACATAATTGTGATCTTTTTATAGATTTTATTAACTTTTTATTTATTCTTATCTTGTGTCGCACGTGTAAATATGTATAAATATGTGTATTTAAATTTATGTATGCTATTTATGTTGCCTATGATGTGTTCATAATAATATCTAGTTGTGAGTGGTACATTGTGAGAGTATGAATTTTTAATTGAATTTCTTATTATATTATATAAGTGATCATTGACCGCTCAGTCATTTGGTAATTTATAATTTCTGATGTAAAAAATTTGCTTTATTCAGTATTTGTATGCACAAGATTATTCTATTTATTATTGTATTATCTATCTGTCTTTTTATAATTGTTAAATGCTGCTTTGTAAAAATTGTTAACATGGTTTCCTTGAACAAATAAAGAAATTCTAATTCTAATTTGTTTATAAATTAAGGAGCATTGGGTAATTTACAATTTTTCATCTATCATTTCGTTGAAAAAAACTTGCAAGTATAGACATAGCGTGTTAAAAATAATAAATTCTAATGGTAATGAGAAGTAGTTAAAGTCCGCTCGACTAAAACAAACTGCTAAGTAAAGCGATAGCGTCTTAACTCTTGAAAAGCGTTTAAGCGAACGCGAAAATACTTATTTTAACAAACGCGAGTTTGCGTTTCAGTTTCTTTAAAAGAAGGAGAGGAAAAACTGGGTGGTTTATGTTTATATATACACATATATACGCCTGTATAGTTGAATGCAGCAATCAAAGGCAATTATAAATTTTATTATTTCACCAAGCTCGTGCTGGTGTAAACGACGCAGCTGCAATGTACGTGCGGTTCACAAATATTATAACATATACAAACAGCCATGAATTGTACACATGCACGTCCCCTTTTGGTATCGCACACAAGATTATACAATGGAGAGCCCCCATTAATGACTCGGCAGAGCCGCCAAAGCAACGATTCGTGCCATTTTATTTTACTTCCGCGGGCACCCTATAGCTCTCACTCTCTCTATTAATTGCCGTCATTCCATGCCAACTTTGCCACAAATCCATCTCGATCTCCCGGTGCCACGATCCACGGGGTACTCTTTCCTGCGGTAATTTCACTTTATTTTCGAATGTCTTTTTTTGCGGGAGGTGAAAAATTTTAGGAACGGTTTCCAGCCCTTGATGATACCTTGTTGTCTGTGTAAGGCTTCGAGATGACGATTTGTATTAGATTCATATATAGTGGATTTCTACTATCAAAATTTATTCGCGTAGTATTTTTAATCCTCCAGCAATTGACAGGTTTAGGTTATAGTTTTTTATATATAGTTGCAAAATTACCTAACACGCGAAAATACAATTGTGGTAATTTTCAGAAGCGTCTAAATATTGAAGTTTCTTTACCGACAGTCGACAGTATTTTATTAAAATTATTAATTATTAAAATTATTAATTATTAATAATTATTAATTATTATTATTATTATTAATTATTATTATTAATTATTATTTTATTAAACAGTATTTTTATTATTATAAATCGAGTAAAATACCAATTAAGAGTAATTTCGAAACTGGCCACAGAATAGTCCGAGTGCTGACAATAAAAAAACAAGATACATAACCTCAAACTGTCAAATTTTCTTACAAGTAATAATAAATATTTATAAATCTTGATAAATATTGTGTTTAATGCAAAAATAGTGACTTAGAATTTCATACAAGATTCGACATAGCATTAATTTAATTTCAGAATTAATTCTTGAACATAACTATCAAAAACTTTTCTAAATTCAATTATTTTCAGTATTTAAACAAAATTTGCAAACAGAATTCAATTGTTTAAAAATTTTGTTGTAATAATCTTCGTAAGGATTCAATTTTTTTCACGAATAATAACAATTTCTTAGGAATTTAAATATTTAAATAAAATTTTACATAAAATTAGTTAAAAGAAATTAACTATTTAATAAAATTTTCTTTAAATCTTTCTCAAGAATGAAATGACTCTTATAAATATATTTAAATTCTTTCATAAATAATAAAATTCGTTGCAGGAATTTAATTTACTAGCATTAGGATAAGAATGAAGTCATTATTTCGAAACTGGCCATAAAATAGTCAGAGCGCTGACAATTAAAAAACAAAATACATAACCTCAAACTGTCAAATTTTCCTACATGTAATAATAAATATTTAGAAATCTTTATGAATTATATGTTTAATGCAAAAATAATGACTTAGAATTTCATAAAAGTTTCGACATAGGATTAATTTAATTTGCGAATTAATTCTTGAACAAATTATCAAAAACTTTTCTAAATTCAATTATTATTTTTAGTATTTAAGAAAAATTTGCAAATAGAATTCAGTTATTTAAAAATTTTTTTGTAAAAATCTTGGTAAGAATTTATTCATCTTTTTCGTGAATAATAACAATTTCTTAGGAATTTTTAAAAATTATTATTTTCAAAAATTTTATTAAAATTAATTAAAAATTTTCAATTATTTTCATAATTAACAATATTTATCACACGAATTCAATTCTTTTCTAAAGTAATAAAATTCAATTATTTCCAAATTTAAAAAAAAATCCATTTCAAAATTTGAATTATTTTCAGAAGTAATAATATTCTTCGCAAAAATTAAATATTGTTCAATATCTACTATTTTTATAAAATTTACCAAAAGAATTTCATTATTTAAAAAAAAATTTAATATAATTCTACAAAAACGTTTAATTATTTTTAAAGAATAATAAAAATTCCACAAGAATTTCATTAATAACAAATTTTTTTTTATAAATTTCTTCGAAATCATTCATCTATTTTCATTATTAATAAAATTTTACCGGGATTCAATTATTTTCGTAAATAATAAAATTCTTTTTAGGAATTCAATTATTTTTAATAGAATTTTAATCGAATTCCTCGAAAAAAATTCTTTAAAGTTTTATTAAAATTCGTCCAAAGAGTATTGTTTAAAAATTTGTTGATAACATTTTCAATACGAATTGACTTCCAAGAAACATTTAATTATTCAGTAAATTATTTATTTTTGTATTTAAATAATTGGATTCTAGTAGAATTTTCTCATAAACATTGATTTAAAAATAGATTTCAGTTAAAATCTTAGATTAAAATAATTGTATTTGGGATATTTTTTTTAAATTGTCTTAAAAATAATTAAATTTCTACCAAAAAAAGTTTTATCAAAACTTTTTAAAATGTTTGAATTGCTACTAAAATTATTTTAAAAAAATTTTTTTAAATTCAATGACTTTCAATATTTTTAAAAAATATGCAAACAGAATTCAATTGTTTAAAAATTTTGTTGTAATAATCTTGGTAAGAATTCAATTTTTTTCACGAATAATAACAATTTCTTAGGAAATTAATTATTTAAATAAAAATTTGCTTAAAATTAGTCAAAAGAATAATTTAATAAATTTTTTAAATTCTTCGCAAGAATTAAATGATTTTTATAAGTATTTAAGTTTCATAAATATTAAAATTCGTTGCAGAAATTTAATTTATTAGCGTTAGGATAAGAAAGAAGTAAATATTTTTGTTTATAAAAATTAGGAAAATGTCAGGAAAATAAAATATTGAATGCGGAATTTTCGTCAGTTTTGTAAAGTTTCTAAAACGAGTTTTTTTTGGTCGTGAAGTTTAATTTTTCTATAGCTACTTTTTTATTACGTTTTTTAGTCGGAAAGTCACTTTTTAAAAATTAATTATCGGGTGCGAAGTCTGCATTCCACACCAAATTGGTAAATTTTTTTGTTTTTTCAACTCAAATTTTTTTCAAATATTTTTTTTTCTTTTACTGGTCGTTGAAATGATTTTTGAAATATCACGTTTTTTACATTAAATTTTTTGTTTCAAATGTTTATCACTCCGGCAATTGATCAAGTTTGGACGCTCTTATAACGAAAATTAAAAAATTGTTGTTTTCACGTGTAGTTTTTGATAAAAATGTTATTTGGGTGAAAATTTACACGTTTCTTTTATAATCACAATGAATACGATTAGTCTCATGAGTAATTTTTAAGTAAGCTCAAAATGTGACCAAGATTTGTTTGTTTCGATTTGAGACCTTTTTTTTTGTTGCATCTCATTTTGAGTATCGTACGCTACTCATTTTTAGGCTGTTTTTTTTTCTTGTGAATTATTATACTTTGAGAGAAATTTATAAACAATTTATGTGGTCGAAGATTATACGTACCGGTTTGATGGTAATAGATAGAAGTATTATATTGCAAAATTGGTAAAGGTATATATATATATAAATATAAAAATTTTCTCATCTTCGGTGAGGAAGATTAGTATAAAATTACAGAGTTACGAAAGATACGTGCCTCGATGAAACGTTGTTTACCCGTGACTCTCAATATAGAAAATAGAAAATAAATAACGAGATTTACACTTCCCATATGAAAGTTCAAATTGAGAACCTCTACTCACAGATGTCTTCTCTTAATTAACCAGGTTAAGAAACGAAATTACACGTTTCGAGGCAACTCAAATGAAACACAATTCATTAACGTGTTTCCTACTCCCTCGAAATTTTCCTCTACCCAAGAGAGTTCACCTAACCGAACATGACAACATTTCAACCTCACCAGCTGGAATTTTTAAAGATTTTCCAAATTTAAGCGGAAAAATTAGTGACAGATGTGTGTCTATAATAATTACAATTAACTAATAATTTGAATTAACTAACAATTTGAATTAACTAATAATTACAATTAACTGAAAATTACAATTAATTTCCCTTTTTGGTAACAGTATAAATTTTCTTTTCAAGACTAATTGGTCAAGAAGTATATAGATAAGTAATATTGTGAAAGAGCTTTTCAATTAGATATTTCTCATGGAAATAAAGGATTGATTATAATGTAATGGAATTTAATGATTCGAATCGAAGTTTTGAAGGAATGAAAAAGAATAGACACCAACTGCTTATTATCTTTGAAGAAAAGAAAAGAAAGGAAAAAAAAAGTTGTATATGAAAAGTATATTTCCGTCTATATGCTTGTTTTATCAAGGCGGATGATTTTCCTATTGACTGAGCAAAAAGTTGAAGAGAAAGAGAAAGAGAGAGAGAAAGAAATTGGGGTGTAGATAATTACGTGGGGTACAAGAAGAGACTTCAGTTCGCCCTACTCAAGAGGGTTAAAGCCATTAAAGAGGTTTGCTACGAGACCGTTGTTTACGCGGCGGAAGTGGGCTATAATCAGACCGTGGTGCACAAAACCACAAGGCAATATTACTGTCATTCGAATGCGAAATGCCTTAGACGACGAGGACGACAACGAATCCACCTCCCTCGCAATGACGATGGAATCGTTCAAAATTAAATGGCTGAAATCGTTATTACTGGCGATCACGCAGCCGAACGCATCCTTCAATCATTTAGTCTTATTCTCTCCGATGAAATTTTTTTTTCTTTAATATGGGTGATACTCCTGAAAGCAAGGCTCGAAGCAGTGGAAGTATTTAAAAATACGGACTTTACGGACCAAAAATGAAAAATTACGGACCATTTATGGACCAATTACTGACAAAAATATATAAGAGAACATTTTACTTAAAACTAAAAATTAGATTTTTCATAACTAAAAAAACAATATGAAGATATCGATAATTCCGAGTCTTCGACTCCAAGCGATCGTTTACTTCATTAAAGATTGAGTGATAAAATCAATATCAATTCAATTATTATTTTTAAGAATTTTTAACTAAAATTCTTCTTAAAATCGATTATTTTTAATAATTTTCGAAAAAATTCTTTGGCAATTTTCAAATCCATTTCTTTACAATATTCAATTTTTCAATTATTTGTAAATTCTTCAATTAAATATGTATTAGAAAATAAAAACTTCAAATAATGTAAAAAAAATCGCAATTAAAATTAAAAAAAAATTAATTCCACAGAATTGTTACTTAGTTAAAAATATGAAAAATTCAAATTTTCAAAGATTTTAATCTGAAACCTTTTCAAAATTTAATTATTTCTAAAACTTTGCGCTCTAATGCTTTTAATATTCAATTATAATCTAAAATTTTAACTGAAATACATTTTTTAATCAATTTTTATGAGAAAATTCTACGAGAATTTCATTATTTAAATAAAAAAAAACAATTTATTGAACAATTACATAAGTTTCTTAAAATTGAATTCTTTTAAAGAATTGTATCAATCAATTTTCAAATAATTTGAATTCTTTTGCAAAATTTTATTAACATAGATATTAAAAATAATTAAATTAAGGAAAATTTTTGAAAATAATTGAAATTTTTCCAAGAAATTTATTAAATTTTTTGAAAATAATTCAATTTTAGAGAAGAATTTTATTACTTATAAAGATGATTGATAATTTACGCGCAAAGAATTGCATTAATAATTTTGAATGCAATAATTTTATTCTTTAAAGAAATTTAATCAAAAATTTATTAAAAATAATATTTAAATTCTAATAAATAAATTGTAGCAAAGGTTATTAAAATAATTAAATTTCTTTGATGAATTTAAATAAAATTTTTAAGAATAATTACATTTTTCAAGGAATTCGATTAAAATTGTATTAAAAATAATTGAAATTCTGCAATTAGCTTTATTACTTATCAAAATAATTGAACTACTAATAAAAATTTTATTATTTGACAAAAAAAAATTAAATGCCTATAAAAATTTGATTATTTATGAAAATAATTGAATATTGCGAAGAAATTTATAAAAAAAATTTGTAAATAATGAAATTCCTGTAAAATTGTTATTATTTTTTGAAAATAATTAAAGGTTTGTGTAGAATTTTAGTAGATTTTTTTTAAATAATTGAATTCTTTTGGAAAATTTTATTAAAACAGATATTAAAAATAATTAAATTTAGGAAAATTTTTGAAAATAATTGTAATTTTTCCAAGAAATTTATTAAATTTTTTTAAAATACTTCAATTTTAGAAAAGAATTTTATTATTTATAAAGATGATTGATAATTTACGCAAAGAATTGCATTAAAAATTTTGAAAGCAATAATTTTATTCTTTATAGAAATTTAATAAAAAATTTATTAGAAATAATATTTAAATTCTAATAAATAAATTGTAGCAAAGGTTATTAAAATAATTAAATTTCTTTGATAAATTTGAATAAAATTTTTAAGAATAATTACATTTTTCAAGGAATTCGATTAAAATTGTATTAAAAATAATTGAAATTCTGCAATTAGCTTTATTACTTATCAAAATAATTGAATTCCTAATAAGAATTTTATTATTTGACAAAAAAAAATTAAATGCCTATAAAAATTTGATTATTTATGAAAATAATTGAATATTGCGAAGAAATTTATAAAAAAAATTTGTAAATAATGAAATTCCTGTAAAATTGTTATTATTTTTTGAAAATAATTAAAGGTTTGTGTAGAATTTTAGTAGATTTTTTTTAAATAATTGAATTCTTTTGGAAAATTTTATTAAAATAGATATTAAAAATAATTAAATTAAGAAAAATTTTTGAAAATAATTGAAATTTTTCCAAGAAATTTATTAAATTTTTGAAAATAATTCAATTTTAGAAAAAAATTTTATTATTTATAAAGATGATTGATAATTTACGCAAAGAATTGCAATAAAAATTTTGAAAGCAATAATTTTATTCTTTATAGAAATTTAATCAAAAATTTATTAGAAATAATATTTAAATTTTAATAAATAAATTGTAGCAAAGGTTATTAAAATAATTAAATTTCTTTGATAAATTTGAATAAAATTTTAAAGAATAATTACATTTTTCAAGGAATTCGATTAAAATTGTATTAAAAATAATTGAAATTCTGCAATTAGCTTTATTAATTATCAAAATAATTGAATTCCTAATAAAAATTTTATTATTTGACAAAAAAAATTAAATGCCTCTAAAAATTTGATTATTTATGAAAATAATTGAATATTGCGAAGAAATTTATAAAAAAAATTTGTAAATAATGAAATTCCTGTAAAATTGTTATTATTTTTTGAAAATAATTAAAGGTTTGTGTAGAATTTTAGTAGATTTTTTTTAAATAATTGAATTCTTTTGGAAAACTTTATTAGAATAGTATAGATACCTATTAAAAATCATTGAATTGAGGAAACATTTTGAAAATAATTGAAATTTTTTCAAGTATTTTATTAAAATTATTGAAAATAATTGATATTTCGAAGAATAATTTAATTATTTCTAAGAATAATTGAAATTTGGACGAGAATTCAAAAAAATTTTTGAACATAATTGAATTTTTGCGAAGAACTTTATTACTTTTGAAAATAATTAAATTCCTTCAATTATTTATATTTTCTCTAAAATTATTCAAATTATATCGTATAATTTACGTACTTTACGGATCTTTTTCAGTCGAATTACGGACTTTACGGACCTTTTTTCAATAAAACGGAGTTTTACGGACTTAATCAAAGTTACGGACTTTTACGGGATTTACGGACCTAGTTCGAGCCTTGTATTTTAATTCGGCTTTTTGAATCGATTTTTTTGAATTGATCTCAAAATTTTTAGCAATTTTGTCAATTTTGACTTCAAATTTGGATTTAGCGGGAAAAATACATAAACATACACTACTGTAGTGTTATGAAAATTTCTTTTTATTTTTGCAATTTTTTTGGTGTTTTTGAGTCGTTTTTTGATATTATCTCAAGATTTTAAGCAATTCAGCCAATTTTGACTTTAATTTCAGATTCAGCGGTAGAAAAAGTGTTATTTTTGAGTTTACCTTAAAATTTTTAGCTATTCTGTCAATTCTAATTTCAAATTTGAGTTTAGCCGGAAAAAATTTATAGAAATATACTACTGTAGTGTAAAGAATTTTTTTCTTGACTTTTTTTCTTTTAATTTGGTTTCTTTAAGTCGTTTTTAAGTTCATCTCATAATGTTGAGCAATTCTGTTAATTTTGTCTTCAAATTCGGATTCAGCGAAATTCACTAATTCAATTAGTAGAATTCTACTAAAGCTTTAGTAGAATTTTTCTAAAATGTTAGTAGAATTTTACTAAAACATTAGTGGGATTTTACTAAAAATTAGTTATATTCTACTAATAATTAATAAGGTGAAAACTTGTTCATGAAAACTACTAAAAGTTTGAAAAATTTTACAATACTTTTTTGTAGAATTCTACTAATTCAGATTTAGAGAGAATTTTTAATTTTTTACCTAAAGTTAAGTTTCCATTTAATTGCGTTGGTATGGCAAGAAGTGTGCTGTGAAAATGAAGATTTTCTATAGTGTCAGGTAAATTATTTTTGTTATACTCTTAATGCTTTTAATTTTAACATTTTTTTCTAACTAATTTTTTATCATATTCTTTTTCGTGTATAAAACCAAGTGGTTTGTAGAATATTGACGTGTAGCTGTTTTTTTCGAATTAGTTCATAATTTGATATATAGTTAAGAAAATAATATGTATATACCACAATAGTATACGTATATATTGTAAGCTTATAATAGAGAAGCGGTTAGACATAAAATTTGCGGAAAAAGATGAAGAGAATCGCAATTACGAAGCATGAAGTTGACTTATTGGTGATTATAATAAAAAAAATGGTACAATATTATATTTATAATAGAATCAGGTTATTGAGGAATGAATGTACAATAATAAAATGCGTTTTACGCTCGAGAGTGGGGACCGGTTTTCATATACACACATCTATATATTTTAAGCTGTGTGACAAATTGTTAACCGTTGACCGTACAATAAAGTTCCTTTTAAAAGGTACAAACTCCATTAGAATCAAAAATTTGCAATTCTTTATTTATAGTCAACAAGGTGGAGAACATCCGTTATACCATTGCAATGGGTCCAAGCATATTATTTCCAATTTTCCTCCTTGGGATGATGATTTTGTTTGCGCGCATCTTCTAAATTTTTCCTTGCGGCTAAAATTTGACAAGTCTCAAGAGAATTTTTCCGAATTTATCATGGTCAATTGTGGAAACGATTTGCCACGGTCTCATAATGTAACCATGCGCGTTTGTTTGTTCAAGAAAGGCCCCATTAGCTTGAAGTCAAATTTTAGCTCCACCCTTTTTTAGTTATTCCAATGACGCGCGCGGTTGCGGTTATTACTTCCATTTGCGAAACTATGAGCATTCGCATTACAAAGGAAATTTTATGAGTGAAAAACTCTTTAGAATGGGGCGTAACCCACGAATATTATATATACTAAACGCCAATGTGGAGGAAAATCTTCACATTTTTCTTATTTTCGTTCTTTTGTTATATACAAAGGGTGAACTTTTACCAGTTGTGATATATGATAAATTACATAAAAATATGTATACAAATTATTGATAGAAATCAATAATAAAACACGAAAACAAGTACATTGAAGTTAATCGCATTTATTTTAAAATAAATAAAAATAAAAATAAATAAATAAAAAATATTTGGAAATTAAAAAAAAAAAATATTTGGAATTTTAATACGAAAATTAATAGTAACTAGCAAACGATACGCGCGCAGAACGTAGTATTCAATATGATACTGTTATACAAATTACAAATTTTTTTATTAACAAACATACATTTTTTAAATAATTTCATAATCAAAATTAAAAAAAAATAACTTAAGTTTATATTTTCAAAAATTTTAATGAAATTTCACCAAAGAATTCCAATATTTCCTAAAATTTTAACAAATCTTTCTAAATAATTCGTGAAAATTATATTATTTTTATAAATAGTAAAATTTTTCGCAAGAATTCAATTATTTTTAATACAATTTTAATAAAATTCTTCTCCATGAAATTTCAATTATTTTTAAAATGTTTAATTAAAATTATTAAAGAAACTCCATTTTTTGACAAAAAATTCAAAGACACTTTGCAAAAAGAATTTAATTACAATATATTTTAAAAAATTTAAACGAAATTCTCCTCGAGAATTAAGTTATTTTCATAGTATACAATTTTTATCGTAGTCTCAGTCCGCAGTACAAACATAGCATAACAAACATTATGATTATTAAATGGAAATTATAATAATTTATATTATTTATTTCCAAAAAATCAGAATTTTATTGAAAGTCCTGATTGAAAAGTTGAGAAAAGAAATTTTTCAAATTTTTTACCTTTTTCTCAATACAATTTAACATTCTGTAAAATAATTAAAATTTTTTTTTATAACAAATAAAGAAAATTTTAAAAACTTTTTTTTTGTATAAAAAATGAAAGAAGTTATTAATCAATACATATTAAAAAAAATAATATTTCTGATTTTGTTAAAAAAAAAATACTACAAATTTTGTAAAATACTTCAAATTACTTTATTTTTCCTTCAATTTTAAATAAAGAAAAAGAAATTATTCAAATTTTTTCATTAATTTCTAGATAAAACTTAAAATAAATTCATTTTTAGAAGGTTAAAAAATTAAATCTTATTAAAGAAATTCTTGAAATGAAATTAAATATTTTGTTTTTTAATAATTATATGAGAAAGTACACGAACGTTTTTTTAGCTAGTAAAATATAAAATATCTTTATATACAGAAAAAAATAAAAATTGTAATTATGAAATACACAAATTCTTCCTACACATTTTTTTTATTAATTTAAAATAGAAAAAATTTGTTAAAAATTGTAATTAAAAAATAAAAATTTCACAACTTTTTATTTCCAAAGAAACTAATAATTTAAAACAAATAAACAAAATATAATTATAAAATTTATAAATCAAACATTATTTATTATCAAGAAAAATGTGTTTTCAAAACGAAAAAAAACAAAAGCATATATAAAAACTAACTTCATACTGCGATCGGACAGAATGAAAAACCACAGACTTTAATAAAGTTAATTCATTAATTAATAATTAATTAATTATAAATTGTAAACAGTGGAAAATAATAACAAAGAAATAAAAAATCTAAAATTTTTCCCCATTACATAATTACAATAATTTAAAACCAATCCAAGTTTTACTATTTTAGGGGTAAATTTATTTCAACTTTTTTTAATTCGATTTTATATTATCTTAAATACATAATTAATTTTTCATCATAATTTACAATAATTTGCAAAAATATTTACAAAAATTCTTTTTCTTTTTGTGATTTTAATTCTAAAAATGTAATATTTTTAAAAAAATTTATGTTTTGCAAGAGTTGAACTTGAAATGTTTCACAATCAGTTGTGCGATTGTTTCTTCAAAACTATATAAAAAGCATATAAAAAATGGCAATGAAAAATAATAGAAATTATTAGACAAGTTCTAATTTTTTCATTCTTTAGAAAATTTCGAGTTTTATGCAGAGAATTATTAATTAATAAATAATAATAATAATAACTTTAGGAAATTAAAAATTAATAAAGAACTCTACCTACCTAATAATTATTTAACTATTAGCAATAGACTACTAAAAAATAATTTTTTAAAAATCTTTTTTATTATTGAATTAAATAATTAAATATTAATAAAATTTTTTCTTTCGATTAAATACCCTTAAATACTCTTTTGGAAAAATTGATACTGAAAACGTCTTTTTGAAATATTTACATTAAAAATTAAAGATAAAAATTAAATTAATTAAATAAATAAAATTTCAGTATTTTTATGAGATTTATGTAGTTGTATTTTTTTGCCATTTTTTATTTTTAACAAATTTTTTTTATTTTTAACAAAAGCTTATAGATAAATTGAAAGGAAAAGATTAGACTTCACCTTCATATAATCGTAGAGGTTATTCGATTCTAAAAAATTTATGGTTAAACAAAAAGCAATGAAACTGTTGAAACTTTTTATCAATATTGATATTTGCGCAAAAAGGAAATAACACAAAAATAATTTAAAGACTTTAAAATTTAAAAAACTAAATATTTTTAATATAAATTTGAAATATTCTGGTTAATAATTTAGAATCTTTGATAACATAATAAAAATTGAGAAAATATGATGTTTTCCAAAACATTTTGTTTTTAAAATAACAATAATTTTGTATATTTCTGATCGAATTAAAAATTAAATTAAAAATTGTTTAAAAAAAATTAAATTCAACTCCTTTGAAAGAATTAATTCTTCAAAATTGCCATTTAAAAGTATAGGAAATTTAAATTTTCAAATATTTTACACTGGAAAAAATGTACATTAAATTTTGTAAAAGTATTTCACAATTTTTTGAAAAAATGCAACAAACCGAAATTTTGATATAAAAAATACTAAACTTTACAAAAATTCAAGTGAAATTTATTAAAGTTATATTAAAATTGAATAAAATTTCTTTATATTTGATATATAATTATACTAAATTCCAGAAAATTTTTTTTAATGTTTAGTATTTTTTATGTCAAAATTTCGGTTTGTTGCACTTTTTCTCTAAATTGCAAACTACTTTTACAAAATTTAATATACATTTTTTTTCAGTGTGATTTGAAATCTTTTCAAAATTATTCAATTATTTAAAAACAAAAGTAAAGAATTTTTCTTTAAATTTTAAACATAATTGAATTGTTGTAAGAAGAATTTTATTACTTTAGAAAATAATTGAATTTCTGCTTTCATTTGTAACTTCTCAAAAATTCAATTTTTAAAAATGTTTTTAACTAAAATTTTTCTGTAAATACATTATTTGTAATAAATTATTAAATCTATATAGACAAATTTAGCTGATTTTAAGAAGAATTAAAATTATTATCATTTAGAAAAAATTAAAGTTTTTTAAAATTTCTAATTAAAATAATTTAAAATTCAAGTTTTTTTTTATAAAACCTTTTGCAGTTCGTTTATTTATGAATATTATAAACGCAACTCTTGAAATTGAATTAATTTTGAAATATTTAAGAATAATTTCTATTAAATAATTTCAAAGTAATAATTTTATGACATTTGTTCAAGAATTAGTTATTTAAAATAAAAGTTTTAAAGTTCAATTATGTTCAAGAATTTTGTAATATTCTTGTTAAAATTTCAATTATTTTCCTTAATGACATATCAAATCTTTTATTTACACAATTTTCATAAATTTCTTCGTAATAATTTAATTATTTTTTATAAATAATAAAATTCTTTTTAGGAATTCAATTATTTTCATAAATAAAACTCATGGCAGAGTTTTAATTATTTTTCGTACAATTTTAATCGAATTCATCGAAAAATGTTATTTTTCTTAAACATTTTATGAAAAATCGTTAAAAGAAATCAATTATTTAAAAATGTTTTGATAAAATTCTTTACGACAATTCAATTTTAAAAATTGTAATTATTTCCATAAATTATTTATTTTTGTATTTAAATTATTGAATTCTCTAATAAAAATTGATTGAAAAATGAATTTCAGTTAAACTTTTAGATAATAATGAATATTAAAAGCATTATAGCATGAATTTTAAGAAATAATTAAATTTTAAAAAGGTTTCAAATCAAATTTTTGGAAAATTTTTTATTTTTCATACTTATAACTAACAATTCTGTAGAATTAATTATTTTAAAAAAGTTTAATTGAATTTTTTTCTGAACTTATTTAAAGTGTTTATTTTTGAATGCGTTTTCAATTGCAGAATTTCTGAATTATTCAAATTTCGGAAAATTGATTTTTAAACAAATGGATTTTAAAATTCTTAAAGAAATTTTTTTTAGAAATTATTAAAAATAATTGATTCTTGTGGGAAAATAATAAGGATTAAATATTTACTTAGAAAAGAAGTTATAGGTTTTTGAATAATTTTACAATTAAAGAAATTCGTAAATAAATGTAATGGAACATTTTTTGGAGAACCTAATTATATTTTGAGTGAATCAAATTATTTTTTACTGACAAGGAAAAAACCAAACTTTGTCAAGAAATCAACTTTTTCTTATTAAAAAAAGAAAAAAAAGATTAATTAAAAAAATTAATTAAGAAAAGATTTTATAGGATCTACATTTGTTAATTATCGAAAATGTTAGTAAAAGCTAATTTTTTTAGAAACGATGGAAACAATTAATAATATAGTAACATTAATAATTTTTTTATATTGATAAACATATTTTTGAATATAACAATATTAATAATTTATATTGATAAAAATATTTTTGAATTATTTCAGAAATAAAAATAATATTATTAAATTAAAAGAAGTAAAAAATAATGAAGTTTAAATAATATTATTTATATGCTTTTGATTTTTTTCGTTTTGAAAACACATTTTTCTTGATAATAAATAATGTTTGATTTATAAATTTTATAATTATATTTTGTTTATTTATTTTAAATTATTAGTTTCTTTTGAAATAAAAAGTTGTGAAATTTTTATTTTGTATTTACAATTTTTAACAAATTTTTTCTATTTTAAATTAATAAAAAAAATGTGTAGGAAGAATTTGTGTATTTCATAATTACAATTTTTATTTTTTTCTGTATATAAAGATATTTTATATTTTACTAGCTAAAAAAAACGCTCGTGTACTTTCTCATATAATTATTAAAAAAACAAAATATTTAATTTCATTTGAAGAATTTCTTTAATAAGATTTAATTTTTTAACCTTCTAAAAATGAATTTATTTTAAGTTTTATCTAGAAATTAATGAAAAAATTTGATTAATTTCTTTTTCTTTATTTAAAATTGAAGGAAAAATAAAGTAATTTGAAGTATTTTACAAAATTTGTAGTATTTTTTTTTAACAAAATCAGAAATATTATTTTTTTTAATATGTATTGATTAATAACTTCTTTCATTTTTTATACAAAAAAAAAGTTTTTAAAATTTTCTTTATTTGTTATAAAAAAAAATTTTAATTATTTTACAGAATGTTAAATTGTATTGAGAAAAAGGTAAAAAATTTGAAAAATTTTTTTTCTTAACTTTTCAATCAGGACTTTCAATAAAATTCTGATTTTTTGGAAATAAATAATATAAATTATTATAATTTCCATTTAATAATCATAATGTTTGTTATGCTATGTTTGTACTGCGGACTGACACTACGATAAAAATTGTATACTATGAGAATAACTTAATTCTCGAGGAGAATTTCGTTTAAATTTTTTAAAATATATTGTAATTAAATTCTTTTTGCAGAATGTCTTTGAATTTTTTGTCAATAAATGGAGTTTCTTTAATAATTTTAATTAAACATTTTAAAAATAATTGAAATTTTATGGAGAAGAATTTTATTAAAATTGTATTAAAAATAATTGAATTCTTGCGAAAAATTTTACTATTTATAAAAATAATATAATTTTTATGAATTATTTAGAAAGATTTGTTAAAATTTTAGGAAATATTGTAATTCTTTGGTGAAATTTCATTAAAATTTTTGAAAATATAAACTTAAGTTATTTTTTTTAATTTTGATTATGAAATTATTTAAAAAATTTATGTTTGTTAATAAAAAAATTTGTAATTTGTATAACAGTATCATATTGAATACTACTTTCCGCGCGCGTATTGTTTGCTAGTCATTATTAATAACAATAATTGTTTGCCATTCTTCAATTCCATTGTTTTTGCTTCTGCTCTTCAACCATATTTATAGCAGTAAAATTGATGTAATTTTTTCTGACTTTGATGAATCGTTATGTAAATGTACGTATAACCATTAGGACCACATCATTAACCACCATTATATTGAAAAAGCAAATTTTAAAATTAAGATTTTATTAAAATTTCAAATTTAATTTACTAATGGTGAATTCGGTTTCAACCGGGTGTCTCTTTGCATGAACAGTATCACAAAATTATTATACAGTATATTCATTGACAAAATACTTTTTGTAAATTTTACTGAATCGCCTTATAGTGTCAAGAGTTATTTAAAAAAAAAGTTGAAAGATAATTAAGGCGCTATATGTTGTGTAGTAAATAAAAGACAATCTATCGAGGTGAATACATAACTTTGTGACATATATTGATGATGGTAGCAGCACTGCCATCTTTTTAACTACCGCGCTGCTGCGGCGCTCGCGTTAAAAGACCAACACCGAGAATCAAAAAAAAAAAAAAAAAAAAAAAGCATCAGATGATAGGTCGAGAATATTAGAGGCTAATTTGGCAGCGTGCGGGTTGTTAATTTTAATTACAAAAAATAATCCAATCACCCTTTCTCCCCATACTCTAAAAACATGAATATAAAATCCGAACATTTGGCAACAAACATTTTTACAAAAGTGTTTTAATGGTGTAAATAAAAAAAAAGTTCGCGCTCTTTTTTCCATTTAAAAGAAAAAGAATACGTTAAGTACTTAATATATTTTAACCCTCCACTCATTCGTTCTTAAAAAAGAGGAAACGTTTTTTTGATTCTAGAGACGAGGGGGAAAAACTTTTTCTTGAAAAGAACCTGCTTGGCTTCCTACAAAAATTCTTTAAAGAATGGGGTCCTTATGGCTCGAAAGGAATAATTTGTCAAACTTGTCAAAAAGACAGCGGCGCGACCAAGTCAGGGACTAATGAAGAGTCAAAAATTCTACCGCAAAACACGTTGACGATTTATCCGAACCGTTGCACTTGGGTTGTAACCATGAGAAAGGTCTTATTTCATGCCACGTTTATTCCTTTGACACGGTTTTGTCACATTTTCAATATTCCCTTTTTGCTGGTGTATTATTCACTCTTTTCAATTTTACGTGCAAAATAGAACATTAAATGTATTTTTTTTTGTTCCTCTCTTATTTCGAAAAATTCTTCCATGTTCCGATGAAAATTATGTCAAAAATCAGTTTGAAAATTATTAATCCAAAGAATGCTGTTTTTTAGGAAATTCTTACAGAGGGAAATTTTTTCTTGTTTCTAATTTCATAATTTCAGGGCTCGGATCGTCTTTGAGACTCAAAAAAAGTCGCTTTAGTCGCATAAATTCACAACAAAAGTCACGAAAAGTCGCATAATGTTTCCAAAAAAGTCGGTAAAAAGTCGAATGAAATTTTAGGAAAAAACGCCGAAAAAGGAAAGACGAAATTATAAAAATTGTAAAAAAATCACATTTCTCGCCAGCAAATACTTTAACATCAAAACAATCTGGAATAGTATTTAATAAAATTTAATAAAATGTATGGCAAAATTTTAATTAGGTATCTTTAACATTTTTTTAAAAAATCTGTTCAAAATTTCAATTGTTTTTATAAATAATAAAATTCTTTTCCAAAATTCAATTATTTAAAAAAAAATTAATAAAATGTCAGTCATAATTTCAATTATCTTTATAAATAATGAAATTCTTCTCTAAAATTCATTTATTTTTAAAAATAATCAAATTCTTCGCAAAAATTCAATTACATTCAAAAATTTTTTTAAATTTCTCGTCAAAATTTTATAAATAATAAAATTATATATGGAAATTCAATTATTTTTAAAAGTAATTAAATTCTCCGCAGAATTTCAATTATTTTCAAATTTTTTTTTTAATTCTCAAAACTTTATTTATTTTTATAAATATCAAAATTCTTCTTTAAAATTCAATTACTTTTAAACATTTAAAAAAAATCTGTTCAAAAATTCAATTATCTTTATAAATAATAAAATTCTTCTGTATATTTCAATTATTTACAAAGAATTTGAACAAAATTCTTGGCAGAATTTCAATTATTTTCAACATTTTTAAAAAAATTTCTCGTCAAAATTCTCATTATCTTCATAAATAATAAAATTCATCATGGAAATTTAATTATTTTCAAAAGTTTAAATAAAATTCTTTGCAAAATTCAATTATCTTAAAAAATAAAATTTATAGCAGAAATTCAATTATTTTCTAATTTTTTTTAATTCTCCCCACAATTTCAACTATTTTGAAAAATATCAAAATTCTTCTTCTAAATTCAATTACTTTTAAACGTTTTTAAAAAAAAACCTGTTCAAAAATTCAATTATCTTTATAAATAATAAAATTCTTCTCTGTATTTCAATTATTTTCAAAGAATTTTAATAAAATTCTTGGCAGAATTTCAATTAATTTCAACATTTTTTTTAATTTTTCGTCAAAATTACCATTATCTTCATAGATAATAAAATTTATTATGGAAATTTAATTATTTTCAAAATTTCTGATAAAATTCTTTGCAAAATTCAATTATCTTAAAAAATAATAAAATTTGTAGCAGAAATTCAATTATTTTCAAATTCTTTTTAATTCTCCCCACAATTTCAACTATTTTGAAAAATATTCTTCAAAATTCAATTTCTTTAAAACATTTTTTATAGAAATCTGTTTAAAATTTCAATTATCTTTATAAATAATAAAATACTTCTCTGAAATTCAATTATTTGCAAAGAATTTTAATAAAATTATTGTCAAAATTTTAATTATCTTTATAAATAAAAAAATTCATTCTAGAAATTCAATTATTTTCAAATTATTTTTTTATAAAATCTTATAAGTCTTCGACTCGGAGCAATCGATGTCTTCATGTTTTATAACAATTTTTTATAAGTAGTTTAATTTTAAAAAGGTTTGAATTTGAATCTTTTGGAGAATTTTAATTCTTATGGAAAAATAATAATTAAATATTTATTTAAAAAAGAAGTTATTGATGTTTTTTTTTGAAAAATTTGAAAGAAATCTGTAAATAAACTTAACAGAACATTTTTTTGACTAAAACTTTTTCCTTTAACTTTAATTTTCTGAAAATTTAAAAAATTTCAGTCGCATTTTACTAAAAAAATCTCGAAAAAGTCGATTAGTCGCATCTTTTCACAAAAAAATTGAAGAAAGTCACATTTCCTTAGAAAAGTCGAAAAAAATCGAAAAAAGTCGAAAAAGTCGCACAATCCAAGTCTTGTAATTTTAATCAAAAAACCTATACATTTATTTTATTGAAAGAAAAAACATTAAAAAAAGAAGTGAAAAATTAATGCTAAAATTTGTTTAATACTTAAATATTAAAAAATATAATTAATTTTCTGAAATTGTGTTAAAAATGATAATACATACTCGACGTATGGTTGGTACGACTGGTATATTAGTATATCGTCAGACGTTAACCTTAAATTTATTTGTGTTGGGAACACGAAAATTATCGATAAAATGTAAAATATATTTATGATACAAAAGAAACAGGAAAATTATTAACTTACAAGGAATATTGTTAACTCCAAGTGTACGGATCAAATTTGTATTTTTTTAAGGTTATGTGTTGTTGCGATGTTGCCACATTTTCACCTGTTTTTATTATTGCTTTGAAAACAAAAATTAAAATAATTATTTATTCATTAAATCTATGGTAAACTTTCTGTAAACTTTGCTAGTTTTAACTTTTTGACATTTTGTATATTTACACAAAATCACAGACTTTTCTCTCATTTCCTTCATACTTTTTTTCTAATATTTATCTAAGTTCCCATAAGAGCCGATTTAAATTGCAAACTTATTTTATTTTTTTAAGAAAAAATTATAAAAATTTCTGAAAAAAATCATGTTTCTAAAATAGTCTAAAGAAGAAACTGTCAAATTTTTATAATCTCTCATTTCCTTAATTTACAGAAGTGACAAAATCCTTGATACATTTTAAAGAGTGCGCATCTTGAATATACAAATTGAGATGTAAAATTTGATGAATGAAATTAACTGGTTGTTGTAAATTAAGTGCATAGCGATATACAGTTGAATAAAAGTGAAAGAGGAAAAAATAAAGAATGAATGTAAAGTGTATAGACCTCTGCTTTATAATGCAAAGAGAGGGCCTTACATTAGCGACTAACAATGCTCCGAGAACTTCCCCCTGACATCTTTGTCCCAAGTAACTGCGGCTCGTTAAAGTAATAACTCTAATAATTAGAATTATACTTTAACATCGTTTGAGAACACGCCTTCTCACCTTTTTGAATTGACTCCGCGCGCACTCGCTTCTGGGATGTGTTCAATAATACATCTTATAGAATAAAATTTATACATTAATACAGTTTCAAAAAAAAAAGAAAAAAAAATAGAACTATAAATAACTATATTCACTAAATTTAGTTTAAATAACTAATTTATAATAAACTATAAATGAAATAAATAAATAAAAAGAATAATGAAATAATTTACAATTATTTATTTTTACTTAAAATTTTTTACAGTGCGTATCATTAAAGAAATTGATGATTTTCTGGTCAAATTGAACCAATTGATATTAGATGTTAAAATTTTCCTTTGAAATTATTTAATAAAATTTACAGAATTGCCACACAACTTGGAAACGTGGGAAACCGCTCGAAACGTCAGGGAATTATATAAAAATTGAAAAAAACTTGGAAAAGTCAGGGAATTTTGATCGAAATCCTGAAAAATTGTTATTTTCTATAATTGTATTTATTCTTGAAATCTCATTTTACTTAAATATTTAATTATTTTTAAATTATTATTTAATTTAAATATTAATGCAACTTTAGAAGAGTTTTGTTTACGATTTTCATAATGGAAATGAACTTCAAAAAATTTTCAAAGAATTTGATTAGAAATTTTAAAAAAACATAAAAAAATGTAATAACTAAAATTGTTCTGAAATTTAGTTAAATATTTTAATGTACATTGAATTCATTTTTAAAAATAATGCATTTAAAGAATTTTAGTAAAAAACACTAAAACAAATTGAATTTCTGCAGTAATTATAGATATTACTGCAGAAAATCAATTGTTTTTCAAATAGTAAAATTCTTCTCAAAATTTAAATTATTTTATTTTTTCTTTTATTTTTCAAGAAATTACATTATTTTCAAAAATTTTAATGAAATTCCTTTGTAACAATTAAATTTTTTTTCAAATCTTTTTAATAAAATTCTTCGTAGAAATTTAATTAATTTCGAAAATTTGGCAAAATTCAATTATCTTCAATGTTTACAATTTTAGTAGAATTTCACAAAAGAATTCAATTATTTAAAACGGATTCTAATATAAAATTAGTCGCAAGAATTCAATTGTTTTCAAAAGTAATAAATTCTTCACAAAAATCAAATTATGTTAAAAAAAAAAAATTACAAAAACTGTAGTTAAAATTACAATTATCATTATAAATAATGCAATTTTTTTTTCAAAATACAATTATTTCGAAAAATTTTAATAACATTGTTGGCAGAATTTCAATTATTTTAAATTATATTTTATAAAATTCGTTTTATCAAATTTCTCGAAAACTGAAACTATTCTTAAAAATTTTATTAAAATGTGTTAAGAAAATTTAATAATTCTTTAGAATTAAGAAATAATTAAATTTACAAAAGTTTTTAAATTAAAATATTTGAAAATTTGTTTTTTAATACTTTTAACGAAAAATTTTGTAGAATAATTTTTTAAAAAAAGTTTACTTGCTACATTTTTACAAAAACTTCTTCAAAAATTATTTTCATCATTACGATTATTATTTTTAGAATGTTTAACTATAATTCTTCTTTAAATCAATTAATTTTAATAATTTTCGAAAACGTTTATTGACAATTTTCAAATCCATTTGTTTACAATACTCAATTTTACCAAAAATTAATTATTCGTAAATTTCAATTAAATATATGTAAGGAAATAAAAACATCAAATTTTATCTAAAATTTTAACTGAAATTCATTTAAAAAATCAATTATTATCAGAAAATTCTGAGAGAATTCAATTATATAAATACAAGTAAAGATAATTTATTGAATAATTCAAATTCTTCTTAAAATTAAATTGTGGTAAAGAATTTTATAAACAAATTTTTTAACTAATAGAACTCTTTCGACGAATTTGAATAACATTTTAAGGAATAATTACATTTTTCAAAAATTCGAATAAAAATTTATTAAGAATATTTGAAATTCTTCAAAGATTTTCTGAAATTTTTATGTTTTGGAAAAGTAATTGAATGTTCGTGGAGAATATTATAAATTTTTTCTAATAATTGAATTTTTTACTATAAAAACAAATATTTTATGTTAAGAATTGAATGTATCTTAAAATTGAATTTTTACAAAGAATTTTATTAATAAATTTTTAAATAGTTGTATTCTTCGACGAATTTTGACAAAATTCTGAAGATAAATGATATTTTTTTAAAAATTCCATTCAAATTGCAATAAAAATAATTGATATTCTGCAATGAGTTTTTGAAATTCCTATTTTTTGTAAAAATAATTGAATGTTGGTGTAGAGTTTTATAAAAATTTTTGTTTTAATAATTGAATTTTTTGTCTTTAAATAAAAACATTTTGTTAAATAATCGAATTTTTCTTAAAACTGAATTTTCATGAAGAATTTTTATTGATAAATTTTTAAATAATTCAATTCTCTTGAGAAATTTTAATAAAATTTTTAGGAATGATTTCAATTCTGACAAGAATTTTATTAAAATTTTTAAAAAATGTTTGAATGTCGGAGAAAAATTTTATTATTTATAAAAGTAATTGAAAATTGACGAGAATTTTTGTAATTTTTTTTAACAAAATTGGATTTTTGCAAAGAATTATATTACTTTTGAAAATAATAATTGAATTCTTGAGACGAATTTTATTAAACTTCCTTTTTAAATAATTGAATTCTTTTGTTACAATTTTTTGAACTATAGTAGACATTGAAAATAATTGAATTCTTGAGACGAATTTTATTAAACTTTTTTTTTAAATAATTGAATTATTTTGATACAATTTTTTGAACTATAGTAGACATTAAAAATAATTGAATTTTTGACAAATTATTTTGAAAAAAATTAATAAAGTTTTGAAAATAATTTAATTCTTTAAAGAATGAATAAAAAAATTGATTTTTTGTTTTTTTCATGAAAATGTAATAATGATTGAATATTTATTTAAGAATGAAATTATTAATTTTTTCGAATAAGTTTCTAATTAATAATAAATGTAGTTTTAAAAAACTGAAAAAATTCCATTCTTTAATCTGCGGATATTCTGGAAAAGTCAGGGAATTAAAAAAGAACAAAAGCATGGAAACTCTGAATTTGTGAAAATTTTGCATGATTTTATTGTTTTAAAATTTTTAACATAAATTTAATCAACTCCGTGGTATGCAAAAATATTTCAAAAAAGCACATATCGTAAAAGAACGTAAAGAATCTATAAAAACGGTGAACGACTGCTATAAATATTCGAGTCTTCTCGAACTATAAATGCAGTGCAGTTCAAGACGTGTTCTAATCAACGTAACAACTATTTTCAGGTAAATCCACATGTTTTAGATCAAACCCATTAATTGATTTAACAAAAAAAATATTTCTAATTTACATTTTAAATTTATATTTTAATATTTTATATTAAAAATTTCTCAAAATTAAAAAAAGTATTTATTTTATATTAAAAATTTCTAAAAATTTTCCTTTTCTAAATTAGGTTCACTTGAACGGCATTATTGTTATTCTTGACAGAGTAATTACATTTGAGAAACATGGTTTCTCTAAAAATATTTTTCCTGCTCTTTTTTTGTACCTTTATGATGGTACACAGCTTTCCGAAATTACCAAAGGTAAATTTTTGACAAAGTACATTCACATTGTAAACGAAAATATACAAAACGCAATTAATTTTCACTAATAAATCTAATAAAAATATTTTTCACAGCTGAAATTTTTGAGGAAAGGCTCTCAAAAGAAATTAGGTTCAGATGAAACAGCTATTTCGAAAGTGAATAAAAACTTTTTAAATACTAAAAGCAAACCAAACATTTTTTTATCACCAAACATTTTTTTATCACCAAACATTTTTAAAATGAATTCCGGCAGATAGAAATTTTAATTCGGAATTTAAATTATACATAATTTTATTTTTTTCCTTTTATAGTTAGATTCATCCAAACCGTCAGAATTGGCCTTAAGTAGTAACGAATCAATATTTCAAAAAGGCAAGAGAAAATTGGGAAAACTAAAAAGAGGGTCTTTAAAAAGGGTAAATTACATTTATATCAAAAATTAGTTTGACTGATAATTATATAAGTAGTAATACCTAACAACTGTAGTAAAAAGTAATTTAATTTTTTAAAAATAAAAATTATATTAAAGAAGTAAAATATATATATATATATATATATATATATATATATATATATATATTTAATAAAAATAAAAACTGTTTTTGCAGTTGAAAAAGATTAAAGATTCAATCTCAAACAGTCTGTCGAGTAGCCAAGAATTTTCCAGTGCTATGACAAAAAAAAATAAAAAAAGAATGACAAAATTGTTGAACGATAGAAATAAGGCAGCAAATGCATTAAAAAAAAGACACGACATTTTGGATAAGAGAATCGAAAGAAAAAGAGAAAAATCGCGAAGAAAACAATTATCGAAGAGTAGAAAAAGTTTGTCTAAACCTTCATTGACAGAATCAAGCATGGAGAATGATTTAAATAGTAGTCCGGTGAGATTACAGGTTTTTAATTTTACTCTTAATTCTTAAGACGCTATTTTTTAAAAATAATAAACAGATTTAAAAAGGAAAATAATAAAACACGAATTTTCTAGCCAAATAAGGTGAGAGAAATGCCAAAACCAGAACCCTCTTTTGGTGATGATGACTCGATGGATTCTCTCGAGTAGCCGGTAAGATTAATAAAACAAACAAGTAGCAAAAGTATTTAACTTTGTTAATAATAAAATTTTTGGATTTTAATAACTATTATCGTTCCATAGTTTAGGCCAAAAAACCCAAATTGACAATTTTTTAAATTAAAATAATTTTGAAAACATTTTTTAATTTTGTCATCACTTTTATTATTATTATACTTGTCTTGAGGTTTCGATGGTAGACACAATCTTTTTCAAGGGAAAATAATAATAATAATATTAATAATAATAATAATAATAATAATAATAATAATAATAATAATAATAATAATAATAATAATAATAATAATAATAATAATAATAATAATAGTAATAGTAATAGTAATAGTAATAGTAATAGAAATAATAATAATAATAATCATAATAATAATAATAATAATAATAATAATAATAATAAGTGTGATTACAAAATTAAAAAAATATTTTCGAAACTATTTTAATTTCAAAAAAATATGCAATTTGGATTTTTTGTCCTAAATTGCGTAACAATAAAAAGTATTTAACAATGTTTTTACAAAAATCGAGAATTTAATAAAAAAAAAAACAATGCCATATTAAATAATCATTAACATCAGATTAATAAAATGTATGCGTACCAAATAAAATTAATTTTGTTTTTGCAGCAAACAATGAAGAATTGATTCATTCAATAAAATGATAAATTATTTGTTTTCATTAAACATGAATATTATGCATGATCTGTAAAATATGTACACATAATTATTGTTTATTGGGAATAAATATAATTTTAAACAGTATATACAATTTGTTCATTTTATCCTTTCTTTTAGATTTTTATTTTAAAAATTAAAAATATTGTAAAATTGCGATAATGAATCAAATTAAGTTATACTTATTAATAAATTAAGTTATACAAATAGTTAAATACTCAATTATAGCAGAAAAGTTAAAATTTAAATAAAAAAATATAAAAATTTATCAACAAAACAGAACAGGAAGAGAATATATATGTGTCACAAAGTAAAATTTTTGTATAAATAATGCTAAACTTTTTTTTTTTTGAGAATTTTCACTACTTTAAATTCGTTAATACTAAAAATCAAGAAACTATTCTCAAAAACTAAAATCAAATTCTCAAAACAATTTAATTATTTTTAAAAAGTATTCGAAATTCAATTATTTTTATTATTTATTGTAATTTTATGAAATTTCGCATAGGAATTCCATTACATAAAAAAAATTGATAAAATTCGTCAAAAATTTTCAATTATTTTCTTTTTCATAAATAATAAAATTCATCTCACGAATTCGATTAACTTAAAATCGTAAATTTAAAAAAATTGCGAAAAAATCAATTATTTAACAAAATTTTTATTCAGATCATCGCAATAAATCAAATACTTTCACTAAAAAAATTTTTTAATGGAAATTTAATTTTTAAACAATATTTTTGATAACATTCTAAGCATGAATTTCATTATTTTCATAAATAATAAAAATTATCGAAGAATTTCAATTATTTTTAATACTATTTTAAATTAATTAATTCAAAAAATCAATTATTTTGACAAATAAAGTTTTAATGAAATTCTTCCTAAAAATTCAATTATTAACATAAATAATTCTTCAAAAGAATTTCATGATGTCGATAAATAACGAAATTATTCCTGAAAATTTAATTATTTTGAGGCATTTTAAGAAAATAATTTGCAAAATTCAATTATTTTTATAAATAACAATAATCATTATAAGAATTCAATTATTTTGAAAAGTAATAAATTTCTTCTTGGAAAATGCAATTATTTAAAAATATTGTAATAAAATCGTACTTAAGAATTCAATTATTGGCGAAAATAACAAATTTTTTCACAGAAATTCAATTCTTTGAGAATCTTTAAATAAAATTTTTCTTAATTTAATTATTTTTATAAATTATTTTGAGGAATTTTAATAAAATTCTTAGTAACAATTCTAGATATTATTTTCATAAATAATAAAATCCATCCAAGGATTTCAATTATTTTTAATACAATTTTACAGGAAGTGGTAAAAAAATGTAATTATTCTGAAAAATTTCATTTTCATTCCTCGAAAAAGACAATCATCTAAAAAAATGTTTTTTTTAAATTCTTTGAAAAAATTAAATTATTTACAAAAATATTAGGAATTTTTCACAGGAAATAATTTAATTTCAAATGTTTTAATAAAACTGTTCGAAAGAAACCAATTATTTTAAATACAATTTTATTTAAACTTTTCTGAAATAATTAAATTAATCTTTTAGATTTAAATAAAATATTCAATTATTTATATAAATAATTCCTCGAAGTAATTCAATCATGGCGGTAAATAACGAAATTATTCCTGAAAATTCAATTATTTTGAGACATTTTAATAAAATTCTTTGCAAAATTCAATTATTTTTATAAATAACAATATTTATCACAAAAATTCAATTACTTTCAAAAGTAATAAATTTCTTCTTCGAAATTCAATTATTTAAAAAGCATTTATAAAATCGTTAGCTAGATTTTAATTATTTTCATAAATAATAAAATGTTTTTTAGAAATTCAATTATTTTCAAAAAAAAATAAAATAAAATACTATACAGACATTGAATTATCCTCAAAAATTTTAATAGAATTCTTTGTTAAATTTAATTATTTTTAAAAACTTTTTGCAATTCAATGATTTTCAATATTTTGATAAAATTTCCAAACATAATTCAATTCTATTCATGAATATTAATTTTTGTTCTAGGAATGCTATTATTTAAATTTGAATTTGCACAAAATTAGTCGAGAGAAATAAATTATGAAAATTTTTTTTTTAAATTCTTCGCGAGAATTAAATTATATTTGTAAATATTTAAATTCTTTCACGAATAATAAAATTCGTTACATGTATTCAATTTATTAGCAAGATAAGAAAAAAGTAAGTAGTTTTTTTTTGAAAATTAGGGAAAAGAGAGAAAAATAAAATCAGAGATAAAATATAGAATGTAATTTTTGTCATTTTTGTGAAGAGTCTAAAATTATTTTTTTTTTGCCAAAGATTAATTTTTCGACGGCTAATTTTTTTATTACTATTTTTAGTTTGAAAGCAACTTTTTTAAAATTAATTACCGAGTTCAAAGTCTGTGTGTAATAAAAAACTTTTATAACTTTTTATAAATTTTTATATTTTATAACTTTTGTAAATCTTGATAAACAATAAAATTTTCGCATACGATAAAAATATACGCCATAAAAATAATTTTTTCAAACTAAATTTTTTTTAAATTACTAAAAATTATAGAAATTAGTAAAAATAATGTTGATATTGTTTAAACGATGTCGTTTTTTAGAGATTGAAAAATTTAATGGCTTTCAATATACCTGTTCTTAAAAAAAATCTGAAGTTGATGTTAATAAAATTATTTTTTAAAAAAATCCAAAAATTTTTGGAGTCTAAAAAATTATTTTTATTTTGGAATTTAAACAAATTGATTTTTTCTTATTAATTAATACAAGAAAATAAATTTTCCACTCTGCGGTAAATTTTGTACATCGGATTTATTGCTTTAAAATTTTTGACATAAAAATATTCGACATTTGTATTGCGCAAAAAGAAAGACAAAATTTGAAAATGTAACCGAAGTATAAACTTAAGAAAATAAATTTTCCACTTTACAGTGGATTTTGTACATCGGATTTATTGCTTTAAAATTTTTAACATAAAAATATTCGACATTTGTATTGCGCAAAAAGAAAGACAAAATTTGAAAATGTAAACGAACTATAAACATCGAAATCAGTTTAGATTAATTTTAGTGTTTTCGAGCTACTCTATATTGTGCAATACAAGACATTGAATTTTATTTACAATATTTAGTTTATAAAGGTAAGTGCATATTTTAGAACAAAAAAGGCATATATTTCTATTTTTTATTCACATTATTAATTTCAAAACAATTATTTTTCTCGAGTGTAGCTATTCGAAAGCTGATATTGTTGCTCTAGATTTTTAACTATTTAGGAAAAATGGTTTCTTTAAAAATAATTCTCCTCCTATCGCTCTGCACCATATTTATATTGGTGCACAGCTTTCCGAAACTAGGGAAGGTAAGCAAAAAATATTTTATAATTGTTTATAAATTTAAACAAAGTATAGGACACTTAAAAAAAATGCTTTTAATTTTAACTCCCAAAAGGATTTTATAAAAATCGCTCAATTTCAGAGTTGGTTTTCAACTCGAAAAAATTTACTCTCAACTCTGAATGACATTAATATAATTATTATTTCAGTATGTGTTTTGTAATTTTTCCTATTTATTTTTTTTTAAGTTTAAAATGCCGAAAGGTTTGTCATTAAAAAATAAAATGAAAGGCCTAGGATCATCATTTTCGAAGGTAAATAAAAACTTTTTTTTCTTTTACTTTTTACTAATACCTTCTCACCTTTTTACCTTTTCATCCAACGCTTTAAATTTTGAAACTTTGACTGCAGATTCGAATTTAGCGACAGTGAAAACCCCCGAGTAACAAGTTTTAACTAAATCTTATTGACTTTTAATTTTTTTCGTCCGCCATATTGGATTCGCAATTTTCAATTTTGAGTTTAAAATTTTTAAAAACCTTATAGTTTTGCAAATTGTTAATAATTCGAATTCTTTTTGAAATTAGCTAAATTTGTCAATATATATTTAATTAATTATTACAAATAATGGATTTATAGAAAAATTTTACTTAAAAAAATTTTTAAAAAATTAATTTTCGAGAAATTACAAACCATTCCAGAAATTTAATTATTTTCAAAATTAATAAAATTTTTCTCTCAAAAGTACAATTATGTTCAAAAGTTAAAGAAAAATTCTCATTAAAAAAAAGTTATCAAACAACAATTTAGAAAAATAACAAAATTATTCTTCAAAATTCAATTATTTTTATAAATTTTACTTAAAAATATTTAAAAAATTGAATTTTGCAGAAATTACAAATAATTGCAGGAATTCAATTATTTTCAAAAATAATAAAATTCTTCTTACAAAAGTACAATTATGTTCAAAATTTAAAGAAAAATTCTCAATAAAATAACAATTGTCTTTCAAAATAACAAAATTTTTCTTCAAAATTCAATTATTTTTTAAAATTTTACTTAAAAATATTTTAAAAATTGGATTTTGCAGAAATTATAAATAATTGCAGAAATTAAATTATTTTCAAAAGTAACAAAATTCTTCTTACAAAAGTACAATTATGTTCAAAATTTAAAGAAAAATTATCAATAAAATAACAATTGTCTTTCAAAATAACAAAATTATTCTTCAAAATTCAATTATTTTTATAAATTTTACTTAAAAATATTTAAAAAATTGAATTTTGCAGAAATTACAAATAATTGCAGGAATTCAATTATTTTCAAAAATAATAAAATTCTTCTTACAAAAGTACAATTATGTTCAAAATTTAAAGAAAAATTCTCAATAAAATAACAATTGTCTTTCAAAATAACAAAATTTTTCTTCAAAGTTCAATTATTTTTTTAAATTTTACTTAAAAATATTTTAAAAATTGAATTTTGGAAAAATTACAAACCATTCCCGAAATTCAATTATTTTCAAAATTAATAAAATTCATCTTACAAAAGTACAATTATCTTCAAAGTTTAAAGAAAAATTCTTAATAAAATAACAATTGTCATTCAAAATAACAAAATTTTTCTTAAAAGTTCAATTATTTTTAAAAATTTTACTTCAAACAATTTAAAAAATTGAATTTTGCAGAAATTGTAAATAATTGCAGAAATTCAATTATTTTCAAAAATAATAAAATTCTTCTTACAAAAGTACAATTATGTTCAAAATTTAAGGAAAAATTCTCAATAAAATAACAAATTATCAAACAACAATTTAGAAAAATAACAAAATTATTCTTAAAAATTCAATTATTTTTATAAATTTTACTGAAAAATATTTAAAAAATTGAATTTGGAGAAATTGCAAACCATTCATTACCATTATTTTTAAAACTTTTCCTCCCTTGAATGATTTTCACTAACTGCTATTTCAATAAATATCCCGAAAAAATTCAATTATTGAAAATAAATTTTAATAAAATTTTACACAAACATTTCATTATTTTCATAAATAATAATAATTGCAGAGAAATTAAACTGTTAAAATGTTGTTTATAAATTTCTTCACAATAATTTAATTAATTTCATAAATAACAAATTTTTCCAATTCAATTATTTTTGTAAATAATACATTTGTTTTTTAACTTCAAATTTTTTCATAAATAATAAATCTTATCGCAGAATTTTAATTATTTTTAATACATTTTTTCTCGTGTTCCTCAAAAAAAAGAAATTATTCATAAAAATTTTATTGTTTCGACAAATCGGAAATATGCACCTGTTTTTCATGACTTGTAATAAAATAATATTTAAAAATTGGAAAATTTAAAAAAATAATGTGATTAACAAACAAATTTTACTTTTTTGCATTTTTATAAAACCACGGTAAATCGTTAGGTATTAAAATAAAACCAAAATGGATTAAAATAACACTAAATTGAATTATTTTAATCCTTTTTGGTGTTATTTTAATACCTAACGATTAACCGTGACAAATTTCGTTTGACTAATTTATTTCTTTTGAAAATATTTGAATTTCTGAAATCATTTGTAATTTCTCCAGAATTCAATTTTTAAAAAATGTTTTTAATTAAAATTTTAATTAAATAAATTAAATAAAATTTATAATTTTCTATTAATTTATTATTATTAATGATTAATATTATACGTTTTTGTATTTTAAGGATTTAATAACTTTTGAACTGAATTCAAATTTAATACCTTCTTTTCCAGATAAAGTCGTCTGGTCTTTTCTCACCAAAAAAATTACTTGGTGGGGGAAAATCAGCATTGAAGAAAGGAAAGAAAAAATTTAAAAATACTCGTTTGAAAAAAAAATTAAAAAGGGTTCGTTGAGCATATTTATTAAAAATTAAAATAAAGAAAAATATTAATTCAGTTTAATTAAAAAAAAGAAAATTTGTTTAATATCCATCATTCAAAGTTATATACAGAACTTTATCTGTGGTAATTAACATTCAAAAAACTTGTCAATAAACAAAACTTAAAAAATTTAAAACTTTTCTGTCTTATAAAAAAAGTATTATCAAAATAAGAAAAAAATTTCAGAAAACAATTAATCGAAAATTTTCGTTTAACAGTTGAAGTCAAAAGCATCTGCATCGTCAGAAAAATTTTTAAATAGTAGAAAGTCACTACTAAAGAATAAGAAGAAAAAGCTTTTAAGATCCAAGGGTTCTAAAAAGTCAAGTAAGGTATGTCCCTTTTTTCTCACTTTCAAAATTATATTTTTAAAACATCTATAATTTTTCTCCATTAGAAATCAAAAGATATTGTAACTTCCAATTTTTAAAAATACTAATATTTAAAAAAAAATCTTAAAATTAAATATATATTAAGCGGGCACTCATTTTTAACTGATTATTGTAATTCGACAAAATATGGATCCTTTTAATAAGATTTTAAGATATTTTCAATAAAAATGGAATAAAATTTACAATTAACAACAAAAAAATATTTACAGTCAGACTTGTCGAAAACTTCCTCAGAAGCAAGTATTTCAAGTAATAGCAAAGAGTCAGTAAGTAAGTTGGAGGGGAAAAAAGTTAAAAAATCCAAAAAAACAAGATCGAAGAAATTAAAGAGTAGAAGAAGAAGAAAGAAAAAGTCGTCAAAATCTAAAAAGGCAAGGTCAAAGAAATTAAAGAATAGAAGAAGAAAGAAAAAATCGAAAAATGCAAAGTCAAAGAAAATCAGGAATAAAGAAGGAAATAAGAAACCGTCAAACTCTACGTCTTCTGATTCTGGAGAAACAAAAAAGGTAATATATGAATTTTATCATATGAAAAATAAAACTTTTTTTAAATACTTAAACCTCAGGCCAAAATTGCTCGAATTCGAATGCTCTTGTGACGAAAATCTAATTATTAGACAAATAGAATTTATAAATGTGACTCGATCTGAAGAAAGGGACCTTAGAAGCAAATCACTTTAAGGTTATGTTAGCGATACTTTTTATCTTGTTTAAAAGTTTCTTTTTACTTATTTCAAATTAAAAGCAGTTTTTATTAAATATTTTCGTTGTACTGAAGACTTAAACATTAATAATTCACATTGACAGTTGGTCTCTTTTTGTATTTTCATTTAAAAGATTGCAAACATAACCTATAATTTTTTGCTCCTAATGTCCCTTTCTTCAGATCGCGTCACAAATGTAAAATAAAATATAACTGTTTTTGTTTACACCAGGAAGAGTCGAAGGATACGAACTTAAAGAATGCTTTAAAAGAAAAATCAAAAAAATTGTATAAAAAAACAAAGGAGAAGGTGAAAAATATAGCGAGTTCCCTAGAGGTAATATATTATAGTAAAATATATTTCTTTCAAGTTAAGCATATAGTTAATACTTTTGTAATTGTAAATATAAAATTTTCTCTGTGTTATTTTATAATTTTGAAAACTCTTATTAAGTAACATTTTTTTTTTTTCATTTTTCAGCAAGAATTGGTGGATCATTTATCAGAAAAACAAGCTGTTAAGAATGAAGATCCTCTTAGCGAATTGAAAACTATAAAAAATTCTTTAGAGGTAAAGAGAAATTTGGTTATATTAATAATAATTTATTTCCAGTAAATAATAATTTATTTCCAGTAAATAATAATTTATCTCTACAAGGTACACTGGGAAAAAAAATTTTTAAACCAAACATAAGCAGTCAATCATAAAATATTTTTAATTTTTAAATATTTTATTACACTGAAAAAAAAAATTTAATTGATTCAAATAACCGATTAATTGACTATTATTAATTAAATATTTACTTGAATCAAATAATATTTAATTGAGTCAATTAAATAATTCAATTCATATTTGAATCAATAACTTCAGTATTTGAAACAAATATGAACTGAACCATTAAATTGACTCTAATAAATATTATTTGATTCAATTAAATATTTAATTGATAATAGTAAATTAATCGGTTATTTAAATCAATTAAATTTTTTTCAGTGTATTAATAATAAATAATAAGCGTAAATTAATTAATTTAATTGAATTAAATGTAAATTTTATTGAACCCATAGTAAGCTATGTATTGAATCAAAATTATTATGTTTAAATCAAACATAATTTTTGGATATAAAAACAAAAAATAAATATATTAAGAAATATTCATATCTTTTTTTTAAAGATAAAATTATATATCTTTGATTCAGATATATTGTTTTCTCAGTGTATTTAGAAAAAACTACTTTAAATTAGAAATCTTTCCGGAATAAAATTTTTAATTTTGCTTTTAAAGGAAGGATTATCGAAAGTTAAAGAATTGGAAAATCAGTTAAACAGTAAGGAAACATTGGTGAGTTTAAAAATTTTCAAGTAAATAATAAATAAATATTTTATAAATACTCACACTTAGGGCGGACGTTTCTAATTTTGCGAAAGTTGGAAATTTCTTAGGTCGCCACTGGAACTTATTTTAAAATTCTGAAAAAATTAACTATGTGCACAAAAACAAAATTTGATAAAAGTGGTACTTTAAAAAATTGTTTAATATATTTGTAATTTAATTTCTTTTTTAGGGAAATCCAAAACTTAAAGGACGTGGCTCTTAAATTTCTCCTTAAATAATAAAGAAGAAAGATTTATTCTTTTCCCTAATATAAAAAGTGACATGTTATCATTATAATTGTCTTTAATTGTAATGTTTCATAACAAATTGTTACTTATTATGAATAAATAATGTTGTAAAAGTATATTATGCCTCGTGTTTCATTCTTATCAGCTTTTTTTAATTTTTTCAATATTTATCAAACCCAAACTTACAAAGAATTAATTTGTTTATAATTTTTTTTTATTTTTCTAAAAAAAAATTATTTTATAAAAAAAATATGAAAAAGAATAAAAAAATAAATAAAATAATAATAATAAAATAAATAATAATTTAAATAATAATAATAATAATAATAATAATAATTTATTTATTTATTTATTTTTATTTATAAGAAGAGAGAATAACAAAACTTTGTTTCTCTTATCAAAAAATGAAAAAAAGCAATATTTTCTTTGGACATTAAAATTATATCTACATTTTAAAATCGAAAATTTTGGAAATTCATAACTCAAAAATTTGGTCTTAAAAAAGAAAACAAAAAAATTTGTATCTTTATTTCAATACAGAATAGAAAAAAATATTTTTGGTCGATTCTAAGAGGTCGAATGCAATCTCAAATGATCAAGAAGACGATTTATAACAAATTTAGAGAGTAATAATTTAAAAGAGGTTGGAAAAAATAAAAACAAAAAATTGTAAAAAATACAAAGTTGGGTTAATGATAGAACGTCCAAGCGCCCATCCTGCCGGAAGGATGTTCCGAAAATAAGGCTTTTAAAAAAAGGGAATTCAATTTTTTTTTCCGGAACTCCTTGGGATTAAAGTAGACGAAAAGACGAAAAAATCCATGTACTTGACTTTTTAAAATAATAATATTAAACCATTTTTCAAAGCCCTCAAACTTGCTGTTTCTGAAAAGTAAAAAAAAAACATTTTTTCGTAAATTTAATGTAAAATCCACAAAAATCAATATATTTTGGCCGGTTTAGTCTCTTTTTCTTCAGAAACGTTCAAAGAATGAAACCTATTTGTTTAATTTTAAAAAATTTCATTTTTAATGTTAATCAGCAAAATTGCGGCCAATTGAATAAAAACTCTCTTTAAAGTTTCTTTATAAAATTAATATGGAAGCAGATAAATACAAAAACGAATATATCGTTGGAAAGGTAATGAAACAAGCTTTCCAATGATGTTAATATCAAGTTTCTAAATTTATATGCCTAGGCTTGGTAGCCTTTTAAACAAAGCGAAAAGCGTCCTGCCGGCAGGACCGGGTTTCATCATTTTGTGACTAAAAATTACATGAATTTTTGGAAAATTCAACTTCTTTAAGCTACCCTGCTCTTCGGTTTGAACTTACAAGCTCGACATTTACATGCGCTGAAAGCTTGTTTCATCACCTTTCCAACGATATATTTTACTTTTTGTTTATGTTAATCCATGTTAGTTTTATTCAGCGATTTCGGACGGACTCACCTGAGTCTTTTTGGTCCTGCCGGAAGGACGTTGGACGTTCTATCATTAACATGCAATATCAACCCGAAAAAAACAAAAACCTAACAAAAACTTTCTAACAAAAAGAAACGAGTAATTAAATTAAGAAACAAGTAATTTTTAAATTTTATAAAAATATTTTTAACTTTCTAATTGTCATTTGGCAAAAACAGCAACATTGATAATAAAAAAATACAATTCAACAATTCTTAGAATATTCTATATTTTATACTTTGTTTTACTGCTTTAAAACTTTAGTCTAAAAAGCTGACTATAGTGGCTTAGAAGATATTTTTTTATTAACTGAAATAAGCATAAGATAAAGATAGAAGAAAATAAAACCTCGAAAACGTATATTTTTTACATATTTCTTAAACAGTGTATTCAAAGCTGACTCAATAATCACAACATATTGTATAGAATTTGGTTTTTGAGCCTAATTTTGAGCCTAATTTTTATTGAAGTATTTATAAAATTTTATACAGAATAATGCTTTCTCTAAAAATATTTCTTTTGTTTTACTGTATCGCGGTGCAAGATAGTCTCAAAATCTCTCGCAGAAAGGTAAGTCCTAATTGTATATTAATTAACATATTTGAATTAAAAAGAAATAATGAAAATTACTTCTATTTTTATACAGTTGCCGAATGTCGAAACATCATTTGACGAATCAAAGGAAAATGATTTGGATGATGTCAGAAAAAAAATCTGGAGAAGCGAATGGTCAGTGATTGATAAAAAGGCATCGGATGAATTTGAAGATCTGGAAAATGTAATTAATTCAAGTATATAAACCTTTTTGATTACGAATTTATTAACTACAAATTTATTAATTACAAATTTATTAATTAAAAATTTATTAATTACAAATTTATTAATTAAAAATTTATTAATTAAAAATTTATTAATTAAAAATTTATTAACTACAAATTTATTAATTAAAAATTTATTAATTTTTTAAATTTTTTCATCCCAGCTCGATATCTCTTCTCACTTATAGAAATAAAAAGACACATATGTTTATTAAAATGACATAAACAGAAGTTTCTTTTATTTTACAGATGCAACCTTATCCGCCAGTTTTAGACTCACCAGAAGAAATAAGTTTTTCCGATATTAGTGAACCAATCACCAAAAAACCATGGTATAAACGATTCGATTTTAAAAATACATTTAAAAAATTGTATTCTGGTGGAAAAAGAAACTTTTTGAATGCTAAGCAAAAAGCTACAAATAAATTGAAAAAGGTAATATACTATAAAATATTCTAATATAAAATATAATATACTTATTACTACATCAAGAGAAATATTGTATTTAATACGAATATAATTTATTTGGGTGATGGTTCTACAAAAAAGAAAATATATGATATTTAAGTTGTTTTTTACATTAATTTTGAAAAAAATAAAAACTTGAATTTAATCTGCCTTTTAAAACCTTGGGGTTGATTATTGAATTTCACTTTACTTTCACTCCAATTTCACTATCACTAAAAATTTATTTTCACTTCACTTCCACTCAACATTTATTCTCACTCCATATTCACTTCATTTTCGATACATTTCACTTCACTTTCACTCCACTTTCACTCAAAATTTATTTTTACTTCATTTACACTTTATTTTCCCTTCACTTTCACTTAAAATTTATTTTTACTTCATTTTCACTTCACTTTCATTCGACTTTCACATTTACTCAAAATTTATTTTCACTCTCAATTTTAACATCACTTGCACTTAAAATTTTTTTCACTCCACTTTCTCTTTTACCCAAAATATTTTTTCACTTCATTTTCACTTTAATTTCACTCAAAATTTATTTTCATTTCATTTCTACTTCTCTCACTCCACTTTCACTCAAAATTTATTTTCATTTCATTTCTACTTCTCTCACTCCACTTTCACTCAAAATTTATTTTCTATTTCTATTTTTCAAAGTAATTGAATTTTGTAAAGCATTTTACAAAACTCCTGAAAATAATTAAATTTTTGCATAGCATTTTATTAAAACTTCTGAAAATTAAAATTATATTAAATAATTGAATACTTCTTAAAAATGAATTTTGTAAAGCATTTTATTATAATTACTAGAAATAATTGAATTTTCCAAACAATTTTATTAAAATTCTTGAAAATAATTGTATTTAAGAAAAAAAATGTTATAAAAATTTTTTTAAATTATTATTAAATTTCGCAAAGCACTTTATTAAAACTTCTGAAAATTGAAATTATATTAGATAATTGAATACTTCTTTAAAAACGAATTTTCATAAAGAAATTTGTAAGCAAATTTTTTCATAATAAATTAACTTCCCTTGAAAAATTTTAATACAAATTTTTAAGAATAATTTGGTATTCCAAGAAATTTAATTAATTATAACATAAATTGTATAAAAAATATTTGAATTTTTTTAAAGAATTTTATGAAAATTCCTGAAAATTATTAAATTTTGCAAAACATGTTATTACTATTATTAAAGTAATTGAATTTTGTAAGGCATTTTACTAAAATTCTTGAAAATAATTGAATTTGGCAAAGAATCTTTTTATAAGTTCTTGAAAATAATAAAATTAAAAAAAAAAATGTTATAAAAATTTTTGAGAACTATTATTGAATTATTATTATTAATATTTAATATTGTAAAACATTTTATTAAAATTTCTGAAAATTCAATTCTACATAGAGCTTCATGAAAACTCCTCGAAATGATTAAATTTTGCAGAAAATACTATCACAATTTCTGAAAGTAATTGAATTTTGTTAAGCATTTTACTAAAATTCCTGAAAATAATTGAATTTTGCAAAGCATTTTATTAAAACTTCTGAAAATTGAAATTATATTAAATAATTGAATACTTCTTAAAAATGAATTTTGTAATGTATTTTATTATAATTACTAAAAATAATTGAATTTTCTAAGAATCTTATTAAAATTCTTGAAAATAATTGAATTTTGCAAAGCATTTTATTAAAACTTCTGAAAATTGAAATTATATTAAATAATTGAATACTTCTTAAAAATGAATTTTGTAAAGCATTTTATTATAATTACTAGAAATAATTGAATTTTCCAAAGAATTTTATTAAAATTCTTAAAAATAATTGAATTTTGCAAAGCATTTTATTAAAACTTATGAAAATTAAAATTATATTAAAGAATTGAATACTTCTTAAAAATGAATTTTGTAAAGTATTTTATTATAATTACTAAAATTAATTGAATTTCCTAAGAATCTTATTAAAATTCTTGAAAATAATTGAATTTTGCAAAGCATTTTATTAAAACTTCTGAAAATTGAAATTATATTAAATAATTGAATACTTCTTAAAAATGAATGATGTAAAGCATTTTTATTATAATTTTTGGAAATAATTGAATTTTCCAAAGAATCTTAGAAAAATTCTTCAATCTTACTCCATATTCACTTCATTTTCCATCCATTTCACTTCACTTTCACTCCACTTTCACTTAAAATTTATTTTCACTTCATTTTTACTTTACTTCCACTCAAAATTTATTCTCACTCCATATTCACTTCATTTTCGATACATTTCACTTCACTTTCACTCAACATTTATTTTCACTTCACTTCCACTCAAAATTTATTCTCACTCCATTTTCACTTCACTTTCATACTACTTTCACATTTACTCAAAATTTATTTTCACTCTCAATTTTTGCATCACTTGCACTCAAAATTTTTTTCACTTCACTTTCTCTTTTACCCAAAATATTTTTTCACTTCATTTTCACTTTAATTTCACTCAAAATTTATTTTCATTTCATTTCTACTTCGCTTACTCCATTTTTACTCAAAATTTATTTTCACTTCACTTTTACATTAACTTAAAATTTATTTTCACTTAATTTTCACTCAACTTTCACTGAAATATTTCTGAATTTTTTTTTGTGTTGAGGTGAATTTATTCCAAAAGTGAATTAAAAATGGAGTAAAAATAAATTTTTAGTGTAAGTAACGTGAAGTGTAAGTGGAATAAAAAAAGGTTTGAGTGAAAGTGAAATAAAAATTGAACACGGTGTCTTTTGCTATGAAAACTGATAATAATTTAGAATGAATACCCGCGTGGAAGAGGAAGCTTGGGCGAAATCCAGCAAAGTATGGGAAAGCTTGGCAAAGTATGGCAAAGCTTGGCAAAGTATGGCTAATGAGCGTTTCCCAAGCTTTGGAATCTACATGATTAACAACGATTATTAAAGTACGCGGACACTTAGGAAAAGTATAGAAACAAGAAAATAGGTATGGGAAAATAAAAAATTTATTATTTTTTTATTATTTTTTTATTATTTTTTTATTATTTTTTTGGAAAATTGAAAATCTGAATTTCTGGAGCTTGGCAAAGTATGGCAAACCTTGGCAAAGTATGGGAGAATAAAAAATTTTACATTTTTTTCATATTTTCATGAAAAATTAAAAATATCGCATTTTGGAGCTTGGCAAAGTATGGCAAACCTTGGCAAAGTATGGGAGAATAAAAAATTTATTATTTTTTTCTTATTTTTATGAAAAATTAAAAATCTCGCATTTTGGAGCTTGGCAAAGTATGGCAAACCTTGGCAAAGTATGGGAGAATAAAAAATTTATTATTTTTTTCTATTTTTATGAAAAATTAAAAATCTCGCATTTTGGAGCTTGGCAAAGTATGGCAAACCTTGGCAAAGTATGGGAGAATAAAAAATTTTGCATTTTTTTCATATTTTTATGAAAAATTAAAAATCTCAATTTCTGGAGCTTGGCAAAGTATGGCAAACCTTGGCAAAGTATGGGAGAATAAAAAATTTATTATTTTTTTCTTATTTTTATGAAAAATTAAAAATCTCGCATTTTGGAGCTTGGCAAAGTATGGCAAACCTTGGCAAAGTATGGGAGAATAAAAAATTTTACATTTTTTTCATATTTTCATGAAAAATTAAAAATATCGCATTTTGGAGCTTGGCAAAGTATGGCAAACCTTGGCAAAGTATGGGAGAATAAAAAATTTATTATTTTTTTCTTATTTTTATGAAAAATTAAAAATCTCGCATTTTGGAGCTTGGCAAAGTATGGCAAACCTTGGCAAAGTATGGGAGAATAAAAAATTTATTATTTTTTTCTTATTTTTATGAAAAATTAAAAATCTCGCATTTTGGAGCTTGGCAAAGTATGGCAAACCTTGGCAAAGTATGGGAGAATAAAAAATTTATTATTTTTTTCTATTTTTATGAAAAATTAAAAATCTCGCATTTTGGAGCTTGGCAAAGTATGGCAAACCTTGGCAAAGTATGGGAGAATAAAAAATTTTGCATTTTTTTCATATTTTTATGAAAAATTAAAAATCTCAATTTCTGGAGCTTGGCAAAGTATGGCAAACCTTGGCAAAGTATGGGAGAATAAAAAATTTATTATTTTTTTCTTATTTTTATGAAAAATTAAAAATCTCGCATTTTGGAGCTTGGCAAAGTTCGGCAAAGCTTGGCAAAGTATGGGAGAATAAAAAATTTTGAATTTTTTTCTATTTTTATGAAAAATTAAAAATCTCAAGCTTTGCCGAACTTTGCCAAGCTCCAAAATGCGAGATTTTTAATTTTACATAAAAATATGAAAAAAATAATAAATTTTTTATTCTCCCATACTTTGCCAAGGTTTGCAATACTTTGCCAAGCTCCAGAAATTGAGATTTTTAATTTTTCATAAAAATATGAAAAAAATGCAAAATTTTTTATTCTCCCATACTTTGCCAAGGTTTGCCATACTTTGCCAAGCTCCAAAATGCGAGATTTTTAATTTTACATAAAAATAGAAAAAAATAATAAATTTTTTATTCTCCCATACTTTGCCAAGGTTTGCCATACTTTGCCAAGCTCCAAAATGCGAGATTTTTAATTTTTCATTAAAATAAGAAAAAAATAATAAATTTTTTATTCTCCCATACTTTGCCAAGGTTTGCCATACTTTGCCAAGCTCCAAAATGCGAGATTTTTAATTTTTCATTAAAATAAGAAAAAAATAATAAATTTTTTATTCTCCCATACTTTGCCAAGGTTTGCCATACTTTGCCAAGCTCCAAAATGCGAGATTTTTAATTTTTCATTAAAATAAGAAAAAAATAATAAATTTTTTATTCTCCCATACTTTGCCAAGGTTTGCCATACTTTGCCAAGCTCCAAAATGCGAGATTTTTAATTTTTCATTAAAATAAGAAAAAAATAATAAATTTTTTATTCTCCCATACTTTGCCAAGGTTTGCCATACTTTGCCAAGCTCCAGAAATTCAGATTTTCAATTTTCCAAAAAAATAATAAAAAAATAATAAAAAAATAATAAAAAAATAATAAATTTTTTATTTTCCCATACCTATTTTCTTGTTTCTATACTTTTCCTAAGTGTCCGCGTACTTTAATAATCGTTGTTAATCATGTAGATTCCAAAGCTTGGGAAACGCTCATTAGCCATACTTTGCCAAGCTTTGCCATACTTTGCCAAGCTTTCCCATACTTTGCTGGATTTCGCCCAAGCTTTCATTTCCACGCGGGTAGTAATCAAATAATGTTTTTAATTAAAAACTTCTGCTTTAAGCAAGCAGAATAAAAATCTGGTTATAATACTTATTTCATTATTTAGATTTTCTATTCAGAGAAGGACAGTGAAGAGGTAAGAATATTCATATTTTAAATCAACCAAAAAAGTGGCATTAAAAATTAATATTTAGCTATTATCATATGACATAGTTTATTTGCAACACGTCAGTTGTAGTAGTAGATATTTATTTACTTGATAAAAATTCAAATAAGAAATTTTTTAATATCAATAAATTTTCTATTATAAATATATAGAATTGAAATTCGAACTATAAATTGTAATTTTAAAAAAATTATTAAAACTACTATAAATATACATATATATTTAAATTAACGTGTTTTAGGATTCAGATTCTGATGAATAAGATGTATGTAAATCTAAAACTGAGTGGTAAACCACATCTCTTCTTAAATAAAAATAAAATCTATTTACTTATAATGAAAAATATTTCCAATTTTATTGCATCTTTAAACTGTAGGATTAAAATTAAATTAAACTATATAGGATTGACTTATTAAATTCTGTTGAATGAATGAATAATTTACCCTCTGCGGTAAAACATTTTAAAAAAAAATGTTTTAAAAACATTTTTAGTACGTTTCATTCCCCACAGCACCGAAAGTTTCCTAAAAATTTATTAAATATTTACTTGCAATATTCGACATATTAAACTGAAAAGTTTGCTGCTACATAAAGGATTAAAAACGTCCAATGTTTTTAAAAACTTTTTTAGATAACATAAAAGGTTTTTAAGACATTATATGGTGGCCATAAGACGTTTTAGAAATGTTTTAGGAACATTTATATAAAAATTTTATTCTGTGACCAGTAGGGTAATGAATTAAAATCAATATTCTTCTTACTGCGTTAAATATAATATTTTTGTCAAACGTATAATTTATTGCTCAAAAAGAAAAAGAATTTTTTGATGTAACCGAATGTAAAAGTGATTCAAATAAACAATTACTTAATAATTCAAAAGTATAAACATTTATTTTGTTTGAACAAATTAACTATACAGTTACTACATATCCTCAATTCTTAGAATATATTTTGTTATAACACTTGTACAAAGATTTTCCTTACTCTCTTAATTTGAATCGGTTAAAAATCATGCGGTTTTCACTGACAATTAGTGACTGACTTTTTGCCTGTAAATCAATTATTTTTAACTAATTTGAAATTTAGAGGGTATAAAAATAAAGAATTTTCATGTTTCTTTTGTATCATAAATATATTTTACATTTTATCGATAATTTTCGTGTTCTCAAGACTAAAAAATTTGAGGTTAGCGTCTGACGATGTACTAATATACCAGTCGTACCAACCATAAGTCGAGTATATATTGTCATGCTTTTTAACACAGTTTCAGAAAATTAATTAAATGTATTTTTTAATAATTGAGTATTAAACGAATTTTAGCATTAATTTCCACATCTTTTTTGAATGCTTTTTTCTTTTAATAAAATAAATATGGTTTTTTGATTAAAATTATGAAATTGAAATTTTTTTTTTTGAGGTTTCAAAGAATTTCATGAAAACTCCTCGAAATAATTAAATTTTGCAAAAAATACTATCACTATTTCTGAAAGTAATTGAATTTTGTTAAGCATTTTACTAAAATTCTTGGAAATAATTGAATTTTGCAAAGCATTTTATTAAAACTTCTGAAAATTGAAATTATATTAGATAATTGAATACTTCTTTAAAAATGAATTTTCATAAAGAAATTTATAATCAAATTTTTTCATAATAAAATAAGTTCCCTTGACAAATTTTAATACAAATTTTTAAGAATAATTTCATTTTTCAAAAAATTTAATTAATTATAACTTAAATGGTATTAAAAATAATTGAATTTTTTTAAAGAATTTGATTAAAATTCCTGAAAATAATTAAATTTTGTTAAGAATTTTATTACAATTTCTAGAAATAATTGAATTTTCCAAAGAATCTTATTAAAATTCTTGAAAATAATTGAATTTTTCAAAAAAATGTTATAAAAATTTTTGAAAATTATTATTATTATTAAAATTTCTGAAAATTAAATTCTACAAAGCATTTTATGAAAACTCCTCGAAATAATTAAATTTTGCAAAATATGTTATTACTATTTCTGAAAGTAATTGAATTTTGAAAAGCATTTTACTAAAATTCTTGCCAATAATTGAATTTTGCAAAGAATCATTTTATAAATTCTTGAAAACAATTGAATTTAAAAAAAAATGTTATAAAAATTTTTGAGAATTATTATTGAATTATTATTATTATTAATATTTAATTTTGAAAAACATTTTATTAAAATTTCTGAAAATTCAATTCTACAAAGAGATTCATGAAAACTCCTCGAAATGATTAAATTTTGCAAAAAATACTATCACTATTTCTGAAAGTAATTGAATTTTGTTAAGCATTTTACTAAAATTCCTGAAAATAATTGAATTTTGCAAAGCATTTTATTAAAACTTCTAAAAATTAAAATTATATTAAAAAATTGAATACTTCTTAAAAATGAATTTTGTAAAGTATTTTATTATAATTACTAGAAATAATTGAATTTCCAAAGAATCTTATTAAAATTCTTGAAAATATAATTGAATTTTGCAAAACATTTTATTAAGACTTCTGAAAATTAAAATTATATTAAAGAATTGAATACTTCTTAAAAATGAATTTTGAAAAGGATTTTATTATAATTTCTAGAAATAATTGATTTTTCCAAACAATTTTATTAAAATTCTTGAAAATAATTGAATTAAAAAAAAATGTTATAAAAATTTTTGAATATTATTATTGAGTTTTGCAAAGCACTTTATTAAAACTTTTTAAAATTTAAATTATATTAAATAATTGAATAATTCTTAAAAAAGAATGTTTTAAAGCCTTTTATTATAATTTCTATAGAAATAATAGAATTTTCCAAACAATTTTATTAAAATTCTTGAAAATAATTGAATTTAAAAATAAATGTTATTAAAATTTTTTAAAATTATTATTAAATTTTGCAAAGCATTTTATTAAAACTTCTGAAAATTGAAATTATATTAAATAATTGAATACTTCTTTAAAAAAGAATGTTTTAAAGCAATTTATTATAATTTCTAAAAATAATTGAATTTTACAATCTTATTAAAATTCTTGAAAATAATTGAATTTAAGAAAAAAATGTTATAAAAACTTTTGAAAATAATTATTAAATTATTATTATTTTTATTATTGAATTTTGCAAAGCACTTTATTAAAATTTCTGATAATTGAATTCTACAAAGAATTTTATAAAAACGCCTGAAAATAATTGAATATTTTGCAAAAAATTTTATTACAATTTCTGAAAATAATTAAACTTTAAAAATTATTTTAAATAATTAAATTCTTTTTTTTAAGTTTTATTTTTAAATTTTTATTAAATTAGAAGATAATGCAAATTATTGACTAGAGGCAAGTTTTTGAAAGTAAATGAAATTTTGCAAAGAATTTTCTTAAATTTTTTCAAATAAATTGATTTTCTACAAATTCTATATAGATTTTACATTGGAGTTAATGGGAACAATCTCCTTGTCCCTCACCACTCCTTTGACAATCCTTAAACAAATTTTGATAAAATTAAATGCCGCTATTGGGCCAATAGTTTTTATTTTCTTGACCGCACGTAAACCGCAGTATTTAAACAATTTTAATCACATTCAAATGACGATTGTATTTATTTTGATAACTAAATTCGTGTTTTGAAACACCGTGAAAAAGGGAAATATTGTCATTCATTGTGAATTTAGCATATTCCATTTGTGTCAATGGTTCAGCCTTGAAAATTGATGATTTTGACTTTTGGGTTGTTTGGTTTACAATCGGGGCCTCTGACTCCTTAAGGTTCATGGCAAACTGAATACAAAATGGCAATAAACAGCGGTTTAGGTGACATCCTCTTCATCAATAGGAGAGATTCTGTTGGTGATAATATGCGGTGTACCATAGATTGATGTCTTTACGGTCGTCGTCGTCGTCGTCGTTGCCATACTCTTGGCTTAATTTATTGCCGCTCTGCAATCTAGTCTCTCAAAGGTCCAGGGAGGGTAAATGGGCACCAGGCTCCGAATGCATGCTATTTAGGCATGAGATCAAGGAGTGGGCCGTACGAATACGAGACAAATGAACCGCGAAACAAAAGAACCGGTACGAAGTGCGGGGCGTGGCGCCACGAATATTAAGCTAACGTTGTAACCATTGTTGAACTTGTATTATTATTACTGTTGAGAAACCATTTGGGGTTAACTTAATTGGATTTAAGTCGAATTGTTTGTGCACCCGCACCACAGGTTCTTTTTGCCTTATTACCATTCATCGCATTTACCGCGTGTACTGGTCCGTGCAAAATATTAAGATAAATATAAAAATATAAGATTTATGCTGGGTGTCATGTCGTCGTGTTTTGGAACTATATGTATGTTTGTTTCTTTGCTAAATAGCCAAATCAATTTTTTTTTGTACAGCCAATATCATATATGCTTTCCTTCCGGTTTGGACATTTTGAAAAGTAGTTGCCTTCTATAAGAATGTTGTAAGTCTATGGCGTATGATGATTGAGATTCTCCATAGACTTAAAACAGTCAAATAGAAGGCACACTACTTTTCAAAAAGTTGTTCAAACCGGAAGGAAAGCATTTGTGATATTGGGTGTATATTTTTTTATATAATAATTATAAAAAACAGTCGAACTTAAAAAGTCAAATAATGATCCAAGTTCCTTTACACTAAAAATCGACTAATCGAATATCTTTCATTGGTTCACATCACATTCCAAAAATTATTATTTTTATATTCCATATGGGTGAATTTTCTAAAAGTGACATTTTTTATGTTTCGAATAATTTAACAAAATCTACTATTTAATAATTATTATCAATCTCCATAGTGAAAATTTAGCACTTATTTATCATTTTTAAAAGAAAATTAAATAATTTTTTTCAACTTAATTTACCTAATAACTAAATTACTTTCATCTCCGAAGCCTTTTCAACATGTCTCCAATAGGACTTCTACAATAAAATTAAATTTTCATGGTTTTTTTCAAATTCTCAGAAATTTTTTAAAAATATTGTCAGAAAGTACAATGTTTTTTCTATCTTTATGTTCATTTTAAAAATTTGTAGACCTCACTTTTATTTTTGATAAAAATGTTTAAACTTTGTCTTCAGTTTTAGGTTAAAATTACTTTACAATGATTACTGCCATTTTATACTTTAAAAATATAAGGCTCGAACTAGGTCCGTAAATCCTGTAAAATTCCGTAACTTTGGTTGAAGTCCGTAAAAGTCCGTTTTTTTGAAAAAAGGTCCGTAAAGTCCGTAATTCGATTGAAAAAGATCCGTAAAGTACGAAAATTATACGATATAATTTGGATAATTTTAGAGAAAATATAAATGATTGAAGGAATTTAATTATTTTCAAAAGTAATAAAGTTCTTCGCAAAAATTCAATTATGTTCAAAAATGTTTTTAAATTCTCATCAAAATTTCAATTATTTTAAGAAATAATTAAATTATTCTTCGAAATATCAATTATTTTCAAAAATTTTAATAAAATACTTGGAAAAATTTCAATTATTTTCAAAATTTTTCCTCAATTCAATGATTTTTAATAGGTTTCTATACTATTCTAATGAAATTTTCCAAAAGAATTCAATTATTTAAAAAAAATCTACTAAAATTCTACACAAACCTTTAATTATTTTCAAAAAATAATAACAATTTTACAGGAATTTCATTATTTACAAATTTTTTTTATAAATTTCTTCGCAATATTCAATTATTTTCATAAATAAACAAATTTTTATAGGCATTTAATTTTTTTTGTCAAATAATAAAATTTTTATTAGAAATTCAATTATTTTGATAAGTAATAAAGCTGATTGCAGAATTTCAATTATTTTTAATACAATTTTAATCGAATTCCTTGAAAAATGTATAATTATTCTTAAAAATTTTATTCAAATTTATTAAAGAAATTTAATTATTTTGATAAACTTTGCTACAATTTATTTATTAGAATTTAAATATTATTTTCAATAAATTTTTGATTAAATTTCTTTAAAGAATAAAACTATTGCATTCAAAATTTTTAATGCAATTCTTTGCGTAAATTATCAATCATCTTTATAAATAATAAAATTCTTCTCTAAAATTGAATTATTTTCAAAAAATTTAATAAATTTCTTGGAAAAATTTCAATTATTTTCAAAAATTTTCCTTAATTTAATTATTTTTAATATCTATTTTAATAAAATTTTGCAAAAGAATTTAAATTATTTGAAAATTGATTGATACAATTCTTTAAAAGAATTCAATTTTAAGAAACTTATGTAATTATTCAATAAATTGTTTTCTTTGTATTTAAATAATGGAATTCTCGTAGAATTTTCTCATAAAAATTGATTAAAAAATGTATTTCAGTTAAAATTTTAGATTATAATTGAATATTAAATGCATTAGAGCGCAAAGTTTTAGAAATGATTAAATTTTGAAAAGGTTTCAGATTCAAATCTTTGAAAATTTGAATTTTTCATATTTTTAACTAAGTAACAATTCTGTGGAATTAATTTTTTTGAGAAATTTTAATTGCGATTTTTTTTACATTATTTGAAGTTTTTATTTTCTAATACATATATTTAATTGAAGAATGTACAAATAATTGAAAAATTGAATATTGTAAAGAAATGGATTTGAAAATTGCCAAAGAACTTTTTCGAAAATTATTAAAAATAATCGATTTTAAGAAGAATTTTAGTTAAAAATTCTTGAAAATAATAATTGAATTGATATTGATTTTATCACTCTATCTTTAATGAAGTAATCGATCGCTTCGAGTCGAAGACTCGGAATTATCGATATCTTCATATTGTTTTTTTAGTTATGAAAAATTTAATTTATAGTTTTAAGTAAAATGTTCTTTTATATATTATAATATATTATATTATATATATTATAATATATATAATATATATTATAATTAATTTTTTTGTTTAAAGATCTAAGCAAGCTATTTAAATATTAAAAACTCTATTTCCGAATATTTATTATTACATGTAAGACAATTTGACACTTTGAGGTTATGTATTTTGTTTTTTATTGTCAGCGCTCGGACTATTCTATATGGCCAGTTTTTGAAATTACTTTTTATTCGTATCACTGTAAAAAGAACGATACTAATTCAGAACCACTTTTGGTACAAAATCGTAATTTGGTTCTATTTTAATACCGAAATCAGTTCTAATTTAGAACCTTTTTTTTACTGTGTTAAAGATTAAAAATTCTATTAGGTATATAGTTACCTATTTTCCAAAGTTTACACTATTTATTTTGCATTAAACGTATTATTCATAAAGATTTCTAAATATTTATTAGATGTAAGAAAATTTGACAGTTTGAGGTTATGTATTTTGTTTTTCGTATTGCCAGCAATGCCAGCGCTCGGGCCGCATTCTATGGCCAGTTTCAAAATTACTTTTTATTCGCCTATAGTCGATTTATAATAATAAAGACTAAGTTCGACTGTCGGTAAAGAAAATTCAATATTCAGCCGTTTCTGAAAAGAAATAAATTTCTTAAATGCACGCACGTAAACTATGTTTAAAAGGAATTACAAAAATTGCTCTTCTATGGTATATAATAACGCTTATACTGAAAAGGGAGTGAGAAAATTCTTGTCTTCATAAACTTCCTTGAGTGCGATTCGATACACGTGTGATTGTCAAGAATCACGGATCATTGATCATCAATGTAATGTTGCGCAATTGATCTTGGGAACGATTTGTGATTCAACAGCGGGTGATTTCGTTTCGATTAATATGTATTAAGATTAAGATTGAGTTATACGCAAACTTTTAATTCTGTCCTGGGAATTTCGTAAGTTTTCTTTTATCTGATTAACCGTCATTTCCATTCATAAACGTTTCGAGGTTTCATCGATTTTTAATGGAACTAATGTGGGGATCGTATCGGCATCTTAATTCGTAGTGCAATAAAAAAAATTAAGATCACTATAATTTTATGAGGAATGTCTCATTTTATTGATTATATATATAGTTTAAAAAAATAGGTTTTACTTTAATAACAATTGTAACGCCAACTAAAATATTAGCAGCATAATTTATTAATAATTTACAGGATTGCGACGCAACCTTGAAACCTGGAAAACCTGGAAATGCCAGGAAAATTTATAAAACTTGAAAAAACCATGAAAAGTCAGGGAATTTTTATCGAAATTCTGGAAAATTGTTGGTTTCTAATTGTATTTATTCTTGAAATTTAATTTTACTCAAATAACTCAAATCTAATTCAATTTTAAACGAATTGTTTTTACAATTTTAATTTTACCTAATTTACTAATTTTACTTAAATAATTCAAAATTTATTCAATTTTAAACGAATTGTATTTACAATTTTTATAAGTATAGATATGAACTTGAAGAATTTCATTTCAAAAGTAAAATTTCAATTTTAAATGAATTTCATTAAAAAATTTAAAAACCTAAATTTTTCGAAAACCCTAATCAAAATTCTTCTAAAATTATTTACAAATTTTTAAAAATAATATAATTCTTTGAAGAGTAAATAAAAAAAAATTAATCGAATTTTTAAAAATCCTAATTTCTATATAAAAAAATAATAATGATTAAATATTTATTTAAAAATCAAGTTATTGATGTTTTCAAGCAAATTTCTGAATTATAACAGTTGAAAATAATACGAATTTTAATAAATTATTGTTTTCTTCTATAAAATACAAATTTAAACATTTTCGTTTGTAACAACAGTAAAAAAAATTCTTTATTTAAGAATATATACTACAAAATTGGTGCTAAGGATTTTTCCCACTACAATTAAGTAGAAATATTCTTACAATAAGAATATATTCTTAAAGTAAGAATATTTCCCACTTAATGTAAGTGGGAAATATCCTTGTCACCTTTTTTTAGTATATATACTTAAATTAAGAATATTTTTTTTCAGTGAATAAAAATATAACTTAAAACTATTTTAAAAATTGACCTTAAATATATAGTTAGAAATTATTCATTAATATAGATAAGTTTTTTATTTTCTCCAACTATTGTTTATGAATTTTAATCTTTCTCGCAAGCGGTGAAATAAAAGTCAGACTAATATATATAAGGACAGTTAGAACTCTCTGAAGCAATAAAGCGTCGGATCTACTTCGCTTTAGAGCACGGGCGTGAAGTCCTTTCCTGATTGGAGAGGGGAAAGCTACTTCCCCTCAAGGGACGAATTGATGATCGCCCGGGCGGGCAATGACCACAGTGTTCCCTTGTGACGGTAATTTTGTACGTCAGCGCCGAATATTAATTCGAATTCCTACGGCCAGAAAAAAAACGAGCCTCGATTAACGTGTGCAGTTGGAGAATAAAAGTGTATATGAGAGAGAAAGAGTAAAACACAGAAATAGAAAGAGAAAGAGAAAGAGAGAGAGAGAGAGAGAAAGAGAGAAGTGGTGATGAACTAAAGCAGTTGGGTGTTGAAAGTTTTTTGTCCGGTAAATGAAATATCCTCGGTAGCCGGACGTCCCACGGAGTTCGCGTTTGATTCCACGCTTTTGTCCATCGCAGATTCTTTGGCAGACTCCCTGCTGCGAATAAGTGGAATCATTTCAACCATTTCTGTGATTGACTATACATAACTTCGCTACTGACAACCAATGATCTCTATCTTGGCTTTATTTTGAATTAATCACATTATATTACAGGAACAGCAATTCTCCTGTTCACACGTTTTTTCGGTGATTTTTCTGCTCCGAATTTCACAATTCAATAAAATGACATTACAACATTCTTCGGCGATCTTAATTGAGGAAGTTAGAAGTAAAAAAAAGAACCTTTTTCGGTATAATTTATTTCTGACGAAAAACTAATACAATTTGTCACTCGCAGTAAAAAGTGAATCGCATTTTAAGAACGAGCTTGGATTTTTAAATTCATCAGAAAAATACAGGGACTTACACGAACACGAAAAAACACGATTTCAAATTAAGCGAAGCAGTTTTCTTGAAAGTATCAAATTGATACTAAAGCTGTAGTATCAAATTTTAGGATCTAATTGGTGCCAACAATGTGACGCCAAAAATCTGGATCAAGTTTTTATCCACATTTTTGTTATCAATTCGTTGCCATTTGGTACTTTTATGTTAACAGTGAGGCTGTCTTAAAAATGATAAAAAATCCTAAATTAAGGCAAGAAAGCAGTCTTAAATTAAGACGCAAAATTTTTAAAACAGTCGATGCTGAATTTGCAATGAATTTTCTATGATTTAACATATCAGAGCAGACAATGCTGCGAATTTAAGACTGATCTGTGATCTTAAATTAAGATTTACTTTTTAAGCTTAATAATTTCTATTTCCGGTCAGCAATTCCCACCTGGTACACAACACACACATAAAAAACATAGTCAAGATACAAATTCAGTTAATGTATTTTAACTAATTGTTCCATTTCGTTTTGAGAAAAGATTAAAAATTCACCGCGCGATGACGATTTGCGGTACCTTTTAACGTAATTAATAGTTGTAAAACTACTTAAATGATTCTTCATCCATCTTCCTGATTTGACTGCTGATCATCATCATCATCCGACACTCGATCCTCCATTTCCCAGGAGAACTGGTTTAGCATCTTGTCAAAAGCCCCTCCCGCACCCTTTCGTATATGCGGTATATAAAATATCATATATTCTCTCTGTGGTTTTCATGAAAAAAAATTTGTATTATTGTTAATTACCCAACCAACAAATTTTTTTTTAAACATTCCAAGTAAGAGAGTTTGCCCAACACGCGCATATTGCAATAAAAACAACATATTGATGAAATGCATCTTGTTATGATATTATAGATTAAGAAATTAACTTATTTAGCTTGCTAATTGATATGTATTTATTTTAAGCATGATTATAAATACGATTTCGAGAAATAATTTCACTTGATCAGTGGTTCTCAGTTTATTTTTCTATGTTTTGAATTTAAATACAGATCAACTTTGAGTTTTAGAAACATTTCCGAATGTTTGGATTTAATTTGTACCCAAATTTTTACTAATATAGACGTTAAATTTTTTCTTCTGCTTTTTTAAAATCCCTGACTTTTGACTTTTATTTCTAACAAAGCCTTTAATTTACCTTGTTTTCGTATACTTTTTCAAGGAAATTAGACTTTCAAGACAGACTTTTACGAACATCAAGCAAAATTTACGAATCATTTCAGAATTTACGGACCTAATTCGAGTCCTGAATTTTGGAAATCTTATAAATACAACCTTGAAAATCTCTAATTGTATAACACTACTGTTAACTTGAAAATATCAAATGGCAACGAATTGATATAAAAAAGTGGATCAAATCGTAATTTGATAAAAATTTCTGTATACCATTTTGATCCAATTTGGTATCAATTTGATACTTTCGAGAAAACTGTGTAAAGATACATGTTTTAAAGGAATTCAAAATTCCTTAATTTGAATTTATTTGAGTTTAATTTTTGAAACTATATTGAATCCATATTTTATGTTATAAAAATTATGTTATAAAAATTATGTTAGAAAAATTATGTTAGAAAAATTATGTTAGAAAAATTATGTTAGAAAAATTATGTTAGAAAAATTATGTTAGAAAAATTATGTTAGAAAAATTATGTTAGAATTTTATTTTATGTTAGAATTTTGAAAAGTATTAACAGATTCGTAATATCTACCGAGTTGCTTGACGAAGAACCCGCATATATTTAACAACTTGTCACCTATGTACTTTATCAATTTCTCTCGGAGCAATCGAGATTACTCGCAAACGCATTTACCTACCGCAATACGCATATACATAAGACGCCTACGTTGTATAAACAAGACAGCTTCTTGAATGCGATCTTGAATGCGCACATATACACAGAAGGTAAACTTACCCTAAGAAGTATTAATCCCGATTCCATTAATAATCCGGTGTTTGGTTGCAGCATATAAACAACAAAGAATTAAAAGTCATCTAAAAGGTCCTTATTTAGATAATGTTTGCAAATAGCTGCAAAGAAAATAAAAATATTGCACATGTGCGTACATGTGCGCACATGTGTTTTAATAAATTAGCATCTTTAATTTTCTTAGTTTTAGAGCCAGTTTCACCAACTTCCGATTAAAAGTTAATCAATGATTAAAGACAGTCAGGCCTCGGATCGAACAAAAAAAAACGCTTTAGTATTAAACATAGAAAAAAAATCGAAAAAGTTGAATAAAAATAGAAAAAAAGTGGAAAAAGTCGATTATTTAAACCAGTGCTGTCACAAAAATTCAAATTAATCAAAACTTGGATAATTTTGCTAAATAAATATTCAAATACTTCTTACTTCTTTATTCACAGGAAATAAAGTTTTGAAAATTTCAACTTTTAAAATTCAATAAATTCTAAAAATTAAAGCTATATAACCCTTTTATAAATTTAATTACTTTCTACAATTTTTAAGTAAACTTCATCTCTAAATCAATTATCTATATTAATTGTTAATCATTTTTTGCAATTTCTTCAAAAAATCAATTATTTAAATAAAGGAAATCAAATTTTTTATAATAATTTAAACCGTCCATTTTTTCTATTTAAAGATATTGATTAGAGTAGAAAATTTTCAAAAGTTTTAATAAAGAAATTCGTAAAAATTAACTTTTTAAAAATATTTCTAAATGATTTATTGAAAATACAAAAAAGTTTTACAATAAAATACAATTAAAAAATGTCTAAAAAAACTGAAATTTGGTCAAATCTTTTCAAAACAAATTTAAATTTAGTAAAACATTTAAAAAATAATTCAAAATTTGTCAAAATCTTATGAAAATAATATTAAGTTTTTGTAAAAATATAAAAAAATAAATCAAATTTTTCGAAAAATTTTTATTTATAAATAAATTATTTCTAAAAAATTATAAAGTAGTTAAGTAGTGCTGTATAAAAAATTCAATTTTTTATAATAATTTAAAGCTTACATTTTTCTATTTAAAGATAGAAGGTTAGATTAAGGTTAGAACATTTTCGAAAATTTTAATAAAGATGTATTTCTAAATAATTTATTGAAAATACAAAAAAGTTTTACAATTAAATACTATTAAAGAATGTCTAAAAATTTGAAATTTGGTCAAATCTTTTCAAAACAAATTTAAATTTAGTGAAACATTTAAAAAATAGTTCAAAATTTGTCAAAATCTTATGAAAATAATTAAGTTTTTGTAAAAATATAAAAAGATTAATAAAATTTTTCAAAGAATTTTAATTATAAATAAATTATTTCTGAAAAATTAAAAAGTAGGGTCACGGTAAATCGTTATAGGTATTAAAATAACACCAAAAAGGATTAAAATAATCCAATTTAGTGTTATTTTAAACCATTTTGGTGTTATTTTAATACCTAACGATTTACCGTGGTTGTAAAAAATTCAATTTTTTATAATAATTTAACAAATAACAATAAAAAAAATAAATAACTTTCTAATAATTTTGCATTTTTCTATTTAAAAATATTAATTAAGGTAGAACATTTTCAAAAACTTCAATAAAAAAATTCGTAAAAATTAACTTTTTAAAAATATTTCTAAATGATTTATTGAAAATACAAAAAAGATTTACAATTAAATATGATTAAAAAATGTCTAAAAAATTGAAATTTGGTCAAATCTTTTCAAAGTTGATTTAAATTTAGTAAAAAATTTTAAAAAATAATTCAAAATTTGTTAAAATGTTTTGAAAATAATTAAGTTTTTGTAAAAATATAGAAAAATAAATCGAATTTTTTAAAGAATTTTAATTAAAAATAAATTATTTCTGAAAAATTTTAAAGTAGTGCTGTATAAAAAATCTAATTTTTTTGTAATAATTTAACAATTAAGAGTAACAAATTTATAATAATTTTACATTTTAATTACAGATAAATTATTACTGAAAAAGTAGAAAGTAATTCTGTATAAAAAGTTCAATTTTTTATAATAATTTAAACCTTAGATTCTTCTATTTAAAGATATTAATTAAGGTAGAATATTTTTAAAAATTTGATAATAAAGAAATATTTCTAAATAATTTATTGAAAATATAAAAAAGTTTTAGAATTAAATACAATTAAAAAATGTTTAAAAAAATTGAAATTTGGTCAAATCTTTTCAAAGCTGATTTAAAAGTAAAACATTTTTACAGTAAAACATTTGAAAAATAATTTAAACTTTGTTAAAATCTTTTGAAAATAATTAAGTTTTTGTAAAAATATATGAAATATGAATTTTAATTTTCGGAAATATTGAAAATAATTGAATTTTAAAAAATTAGATCGTAATAATTCAGAGAATTATTCTTTTCTAAACTATTTTAATATTATTTTTAAAATCTATTTTTCATTAATTTTCAATTTTCTTGAATTTACACTTGAAGATTATTCATTAAAATTTTCGAGAATTTAATATTATTTCCAAAGTATTTAATTAAAATTCTTGAAAAGATAATTTTCAAAAATGTCAATAAAATCCTTGAAAAGTTAATTTTCAAAAATGTTAAAATACTTGGAAAGATGATTTAGTTTGAATTAAAATTTACAAAATCTCAATGATTCCATTTCTTTTAATTGTATAATTTGAAAAATTTAATTAGAAAAATTTTTCTTTTCAAATATTTTCAATTTAAAAATTAATGTTCTGAAAATCGTCGAATTATTGAAAAGAATGTTATCAAAAAATTTGATAATAATAAAATTCTTTCTAAAAATGTTATTAAATTCTCATGAAGAATTTTATTAAAATGTTTAAAAATCCTAATTAGATTATTTTGAAAAATTTCTTTGAATTTTTTTTTTAAACTAATGGAGTTTCATTAAAAATTTGAATTTGATAACTTTGAAAGCAGTTGGATTTTATGAAGAAGAATTTTATTAAAATTGTATTAAAAATAATTTAATATTCTTGCGAAGAATTTTATTTCTATTTATGAAAATAATTGAATTGTTCGGAAGAATTTATTAAAAAATTTAGAAAATACATGAAATTTATGTTAATTTTTGAAGATTAAGATTCTTTCGAGAAATTCTATTAAAATTGTTTTAAAAATAATTAAATTTCTGCAAAAGATGTTTTACTTTGCACGGTATGAAAATCAAAATACGTTGCATTTTATACCAAAAATATTGTATGTTGGCGCAAAATTTGGATGAAAAGTTGAAAAAGTCGCAATTTTTTTTAATAAAAGTCGATAAAAGTCGCATTATTTGAAAATTGGCGAAAAAAGTCGAAAAAATCATAATATTTGAGGCTTGGACAGTTTAAAGGCAGACAGTTTAAAGATTGGTTAATTGAGGATTTAGTCGCATTGATTAACTTTTAATTGGTGTTAATGAAATCGGTATAAATCGGCCCTTAAAGTACGATTTTATTTATAAAAATACTAGCTTAAAAAAATAATATCTGAAAACGTTTTTTCATAAAGATTAAAACGACAAGATCTATTGTCTCCCTTGTTTATAGTTTTACAGTGGTAATCGTTTGGACAACCATATGCTTGAGCATAACACGAAAACGTTAAACGGAGGAAGCTCGGCTCATCTCGATATGTATATATATATATAAAGATAAATGCAGGAACGATACGAATCGTCCTGGGGCTACACTTTCTAATTATACACAATATTTTAATTTCCCCCGGCATGTGCGCTTTTATATATATGTATACATACCCGAAAAAATAACAAGCGCACACAAACGAAAAAAAGTGGTAACTGTTGGCGAAACATTCGGGCCTTTATCGTGATCGCAATAATTAATTAGCCCCGGCAGATAACAAAAGTCAAACTGACCGAGCACTCTGTTCGTTTAATGTTCATATTCTGTATATACTGCACTCACCTAAAACTTGCAATGACCACAACAAATTATTGCTTCCTGCTTATGACTATTTGTATGCGCACATATTTCGAGTGTATACACACATATGCGCGACCAACGACTTTCCTCTTCTTTTTTTGATTCTCACATATAGTATTATTGTGCGTACATTATATCTTTGCAATTGTAATGAATTTTTTCTCTCTCGACATTTCCTGTCGAATTGTGTCTGAAAGGTGCGTTATTGTACATAGAAGCCGCATTATATTTATTATTGTGCGACTCTTTCACAAATTATTGCCGATGAAGGTTTATTATTGGAATAGGAATTTTAGAATCTGCTTTTGGAATTGAAATGGCGACAATGTAAGAAAATTTGACAGTTTGAGGTTATGTATTTTGTTTTACACGGAATTTTACACAATTCATTATATTGGAATAGGAATTTATCATCTGATTTCGGAATCGAAATAGCGACAATGTAACTATATTTGACAGTTTGAGGTTATGTACTTTGTTTTACACAATTCATTATTGGAATAGGAATTCATCATCTGATTTCAGAATCGAAATAGCGACAACGTAACTAAATTTGACAGTTTGAGGTTATGTATTTTGTTTTTACACAAGCTAAGCTTGAATTAGGTATTAGTTTCAAGACTTGTTGGAATTTCAGCTCGTTCTTAAAATAAGATTTACTTTTTACCCTGAATATTCTGTTCAGTGAATTTCATTTTTCTCTCACATTAAATTTTTCATGTTCGTCATGCTCGTGATGAAAAATTGAAACATTTCGACTAAAAGTGCAAAAGATATTGGCAGCATTTGCATTGAATTTTTTTGTTTGGAAACAAGCCGATGAAAAAGGGAAAATTATTTTTTCGTCTCGTGTTAGTTTCTGTCACGATGATGATGATGATGATGATGATGATGATGATGATGATGATGATGATGATGATCAATTACAATCATCAAAGTGTGTTTGTATTCAAACAATTTATCATCGACGATGGTCTATGGTGCGGTGACAAATCTGATTGCATGCACATTGACGACCGTCGATATTCGACACTCGATAATGGTGTACCATCGATTATATTCGTGCACACTCGCCTCGTTAAGCTCGCACATGCAAATCTTTCCGCAACAACATGCACGCTCTATTACACAACTCAATATCTCTACATATATATAAATAAATACCTTTTGAATACTATACTACATAATCGACTCACACTTTTGGAATAATATTCCGAAAAGTGCCTCTTGAAAACTGCCTCCTCTGAATTCGGCTATTAAAACTTTAGGTCGCACAATGTCAATGAAATTTAATCGGTTTACATTAGAATAGAAATAAAAATGTCATCATCGTAAATAAAAAATGAAAAAAATTTACTAATAGGGTAAAAGACGTTGTTCAAATATTCTTTAGAATTACTTCTGAATAAAAATTTCAACTTACTATTTCACGCGGTCCTAACCTATACAATTCGGCAAAACACATTTTTTGCCTGTATAAAAATAATATAATCTTTGTTTCTTTTGTTTATAAACCATTAAAATTAAATAACAGAAGACAAAGTGCAGAACACACGTAATAATAACAAATGCTAACGAATAATAATCCAAGAAACAATTACATGTGTTATAATAAATATAATAACGATAATAACAGACAAAATTCGTCCCCTCAGGAAAGTGGCGCCTCTACTGGCGTAGCATAAGTAGATTCACGTGAATACGCACAAAAGTATAGGAGAGACAGATAGGCCCACCCTAGACTATAAAAAACTATTCAATTATTATTCAAAGTTATTGATCTAAAATTGTGAGACCTATAAATTTGACAACTTGGAATTATACGAAGGTATATGATTATATTGATTAGGGAAAATTTTAATAACATAATGATCACTTTCTATATATAGGTTACTTTTTGTTATGCTATAGATACAATATGAATAAATGTGTGTGTGTGGGTGTGTGTAGAGTATATATTATGAAATGTAAAGTGTATTGTATTTTTATAATGAAAGTTCTAGTATTTGAAATCTATCTAATTATACCTATGAGTCTAATTAAATACATGTCGTTTCGTGTGACAAGATCTCATGCATGACAAAGGGTGATAAGGGACATGCGATCTGAATTTCAAACGGTTGCAAGTCATCGCTTATCACCTGTGCAATTGCGACTCTTTCAACTTCAGATTGCATGTCCCTTATCATCACTTATATACATTCGGGTAAGAAAACGATAAAGTTCCTCTAATGATCACTAACATTTACAATTAAAGTCTCCATTATTAAACAATATTAAAAACTGTTTACATTATTTTATGTATATATATATATATATATATATATATATATATATATATATATATATATATATATATATATATATATATATATATATATATATATACTATGATAAATAAAATAATAATATAAAAAATAATATATATAGGTGAATTTTCTGAAAGTGACACTTTTAAATTTCAGTTTTTCAATTAATTCTTCAATTAATTTTCTTCAATTACATGGTTTTTTCTATTAAAACTACTTAATTTCATACTCAAGAGTAAGATTTTTAGGTTGCGCAAAATTAATTCTTAAAAATATTAAAGTTTTTTCACTTGAAAAATATTATTGTTGCTCCATTAAATTAATTTTATTTAATTGGCGAGCTTTTCTAATAAAAATTCACGCTAATATCGCGTTCACGAAATCGAAAATAAAATTACACTGCTTAAAAATTAATAATTTGTATATTTAAATGCCAAATATATTCAATTAGATGAAAATATAAATGTATTTAAAGTATTTGATTTAATGGCAATTTGGGTTCATTTTTTCAAAACAATGCAGGTAAATACTAAAAACAAAAGAAAAACTAGCATATTTCAAGAAAAAGGCTTCGGAGATGAAAAGCTTCGGAGATGAAAAATAAATTTTCTCTCATATTTGTATACATTAGGGCGCAATTAAAATATGTCTTTTAGTAAAAAATACAAATCTCACACCCTCATTTTATATTACCATCGAAATATTCCGTTAAATTTACTTCAAAATTCGGTTATTTATCAAAAAGGAAGGCTTCGGAGATGAAATTAATTTTCACTCGGATAAAAATGTAAATTTCGATTATTTATAACAGCAATAATTTTTCTCCTTTTTGTAGATAAAATATAGGAAAATTTAACGTCAGATTCTCAGCTTTATTTTAATGTGCATTAAAATTTTGTTTAAGATATTTTTAAAGTATAAAATGTCAGTGATCATTGTAAAGTAATTTTAACCTAAAACTGAAGACAAAGTTTAAACATTTTTATCAAAAATAAAAGTGAGGTCTACAAATTTTTAAAATGCACATAATGATAGAAAAAACATTGTACTTTCTGACAATATTTTTAAAAAATTTCTGAGAATTTGAAAAAAAGCATGAAAATTAAATTTTATTGTAGAAGTCCTATTGGAGACATGTTAAAAAGGCTTCGGAGATCAAATTAATTTAGTTATTACGTAAATTAAGTTAAATAAAATTATTTAATTTTCTTTTAAAAATGATAAATAAGTGTTAAATTTTCACTATGGAAATTGATAATAATTATTAAAGAGTAGATTTTGTAAAATTAATCGAAACATATAAAATGTCATTTTCAGAAAATTCACCCGTATAAATAAAGCAATTAAATTAATTAATTTATTAATTAAATTATTAGTATCTTTAATAAAAAAGACAAATTTTTAAAAACTTTGTTATTAAGAAAATTAATTTAATATTTAATCGCCTAATGATAACATTAAAAAAAATTTTTGAATTTGTTGATGCTAATGATTTATAAAGATGATAAACTAGTTTTTTCGTGTTTTAAATATAACATCCGGCGAATGAATCGAGTGTAAAAATAAAAGTGAAAGAAATTTTATTCCTAATCGACAAGATGTATTGCATGCTTTCCGTGTTTTCAATTTTATATATACGCATTATATAACGTGAAACTAGTTTACGCTTAAAATTCGATTATAGATATATGATTAATTGAAAGAACCGTATAATTTTTAATTGGAAAAAGGTTAAGAATTTAATAAGGGAAATCGCGTTAATGTTCATATATATATAATTTATACCAACAATGTTTTTATTTTCAAATTATATTTTCTTCATACAATTCTCACATATATAATTGTGTGTATTGAATAATTCTATTTTAATAATTTTCCACACTTTTTCTTCGTTTAAATACAGTGTATACTTTTGTAATTTTTAATTCTTTTTGAGATTTCTAATAATTATTTACTTTTTAATTTTTTTTTCTTGAAAGCCGCATAATAATTGGAATACAGTTTTTATTCGTAAAAGAATTCCATTATTTAAAAACAATTGAGAAAATTGATCCAAATTTTCAACTATTTTCATAAATAATAATAATTTTGAATCGTAAATTTAAAAACTATTGCGAAAAAATCAATTATTTAACAAAATTTTTATTCAATTCTTCACAATAATTGTTCTTTCACTAATAAAAACATTTTTCATGGAAATTTAATTTTTATAAAATTTTTTTATAATATTTTAAGCATGAATTTAATTATTTTCATAAATAATAACATTTTTCGAAGAATTCCGATTATTTTTTTAATACTATTTTAAATTAGTTAATTCGGAAATTCAATTATTTTGACAAATAAAGTTTTCATGAAATTCTTCCTAGGAATTCAATTATTTCCATAAATAATTCTTCAAAAGAATTTTATTAGGTCGATAAATAACAAAATTATTCCTGAAAATTCAATTATTTTCAGGCATTTTAATAAAATTCTTTGCAAAATTCAATTATTTTTATAAATAACAATAATCATTACAAGAATTCAATTATTTTGAAAAGTAATAAATTTCCTCTTATAAAATACAATTATTAAAAAATATTGTTGTAAAATCGTTATTCAGAATTCAATTACTGTCAAAAATAACAAATTTGTTCACAGAAATTCAATTCTTTTAGAAGATTTAAATAAAATTTTTCTAAATACAACTTAATTATTTTTCTGAATAATAGAATTCTTCTCAGGAATTCAATTATTTTTGAAAATTTGTATAAAATTCTTTGCAAAATTCAATTATTTCCAGGAATTTTGATGAAATACTTTACAAAATTTAATTATTTTCAGGAATTTTAATAAAATTCTTTAAAGAATTTTAAATAAAATTTTTCAAAGAATTTTAAATTAAATTTAAAATTTTAATAAAGTGCTTTGCAAAATTTAATAACTTTCAAATTTTTTTTATAAAATTCTTTAAAAAATTCAAATATTTTCAAGATTTTTCAAGATTTTTTGAAAAATTCAATTGTTTTAGGAACTTTAATGAAATGCTTTACAAAATTCAATGAAAAAAGTGTTTTTTTAAATTCTTTGAAAAAGTTAATTTATTTTCAAAAATGTATTGAAATTTTTTACAGGAAATAAATTAATATCAAATGTTTTAATAAAACCATTCGAAAAAAACCAATTATTTTAAATACAATTTTAATTAAATTTTTCTGAAATAATTAAATTAATCTTTTGGATTTAAATAAAATCCTTTTCAAAAATTCAATTATTTACATAAATAATTCTTTGAAGTAATTCAATTATGTCGGTAAATAACGAAATTATTCTTGAAAATTCAATTATTTTGAGGCATTTTAATAAAATACCTTGCAAAATTCAATTATTTTTATAAATAACAATATTCATTGCAAGAATTTAATTCCTTTTAAAAGTAATACATTTCTTCTTGGAAAGTCAATTATTTAAAAAAAACAAAATTCTAATAAAATCGTTCTTAAGAATTCAATTATTTTCTTATATAATAAAATGCTTTTTAGGAATTCAATATTTAAAAAAAAATTTAATAAAATACAGTCATTTAATTATCGTCAAAAATGATTCTCAATATTTACTATTTTAATAAAATTTCCAAACAGAATTCGACTATTTTAAAAATTGTATCCGAAAATCTTCGTGAGAATTCAATTCTTTACATGAATAATATAAATTTTTTAGGAATTCAATTATTTATAATTAGAATTTGCATAAAATGAGTCGCAACAATCAGTTATTATAAAATTTTTCTAAAATTCTTCGCAAAAATTAATTTATATTTGTAAATATTTAAATTCTTTCACGATAATAAAATTCGTTACATGAATTCAATTTATTAGCAAGATAAGAAAGAAGTAAATATTTTTTGTGAAAATTAGGGGTTAGACCGGAAAATAAAATATAGAATGTAACTGTTGTCAATTTTGTGAAGTGTCTAAAATTATTTTTTTGTTAAGATTAATTTTTCGAATACTTTTTTACTACTATTTTTTGTTTGAAAGTTATTTTTTGCTACTTTTTTAAATTTAGTTATCGAGTGCAAAGTTCAAAACTATAATCTATTGTTACATTACTTTATATTTCTAAAAATCGATTACTATATTATATTTCCACAACTCTGAATATAGAAAGAATAAACATATTGTCGAGTCATCCTTCTAAATAAATATTAAAAAAAAAAATGCCGCCAAGAATATTTGATTTGTCCCACGAAAGGAGTGTTATAATAAAAAGAAAGTAAAAACGAGGTTAATGTCCTTATTTTAGCTTTGAGAAAATGAATTATCGTATATAGTGAGACTTTATTAGTGGCATGCTCGCGCACACGCAGAATAGCAGTGGGGCGCACATAGAAGGTAAACGGAAGTGAGAGCAATTAACGATATAAGTGGTCCGCTGGTTCAGAATGAGATAAGATCGCTCTAGCTCCTTTCTTTAGCTTATACCAGTCGATCAGTAGATAACAACGCCAAGGAGGCAGGTGCCTTTTGGGACACTTATACGCTCTTATACTCTCTTCGATTTTTTCCCTTCTTTTTTTTTTACTTTCCTTCGAAGAATCTCCCCTCCACCCTCACTTGCCACGCGTTGCGTTATATTTCTTCATTCACAATAAACAAAAAAAAATTAATAAAACCTTATACCTGATTACAATATTTTATGGTTAATTTAGATTTCTATCTAAACTATAGAATTTGCAAGGACTTTTTTATTATTATTATCGTACAATAAAGTGGCTATAAGCATATTAGGTATTAAAAAGGCATTTTTTTCAATTTAATACTCTTCCTTTCATATATAGATAAAATAATATATAATATCTCAGGGTTGCCACAGGTCAGGAAATTCAGGGGAAAGTAAAATTGATCAGGGAAGTCAGGGAAAAGTCAGAGATTTTTACTAAAAGTACTGGAAAAAATTGAATTTTTAAAATTCATGAGATAACTGTATTTTTTTCTTTTTGCCTACTCGTAAACTATGAATTTACAACTTTTAATACAAAACCTTCAATTTTTTCTATTTCTGACAATAAGTTCTTTTTAAATAACTTCAATTTTCAAAAACTATCATAAAATTAATAATTAAAAATAAATAAATAATAATTAAACAAAATTAATAAAAACTATCATAATTTATGACTTATAAATTATTTTATGAATAATTTTTACAATTTTCATAAATACTAGGTTGATAAAAGAATTTTAGTTAAAAATACTAAAAAGATTAGATTTTGGAAAAGTTACAAATGATTACAGAAATTCAATTATTTTCAAAAGTTACAAAAATTCAAAAATTTAAAACAATTCTCGTCAAAATTACAATTATTTTTATAAATAATAAAATACTTCATTAAAATTCAATTATATTTAAAAATTTTAATAAAATTCTTGGCAAAATTTTGTCGGAATTCAATTTTAATGAATTAATTCAAAACAATTCAATTATTTTCATAAGTAGTAATAAAATTTTTCACAGGAATTCAATTATTTAAAATACAAAATTTAATGAAATTTTTCCGAAAAATATCAGTTACACAAAAATATTTTTATAAATAATAAAATTCTTCACCGTAATTCATTTACTTTTATATACTTGAACAAAATACGTTGTAAGAATTCAATTATTTATATAAACTTGAATAAAATTCGTTAAAAGAATTAAATTATTTTCCAAATTAATAAAATTCTTCGCAAAAATTCAATTATTCTCAAAAATTTAAAAAAAAATATTTTTGAAATTTCAATTGTATTTGTAAATAAAAAAATTCTTCATCTAAATTCTATTATATTTAAAAATTTCAATAAAATTCTTGTCAAAATTTTGTACGAATTCAATTTTAATGAATTAATACAAAATAATTTGATTATTTTCAAATGTAATAAAATTTTCACAGAAATTCAATTATTTAAAAATTTAAAATACAAAAATTTTACAAAATTTTTCGAAAAATATGTTATTTAAAAAATTCTTCACCGAAATTCAATTATGTTTATGAACTGGAATAAAATTTTTTGTAAGAATTCAATTATTTATATAAACTTGAATAAAATTCATTGGAAGAATTAAATTATTTTCAAAATTAATAAAATTCTTGGCAAAAATTCAATTATTCTCAAAAATTTTTAAAAATATATTTTTAAAATTTCAATTATATTTGTAAATAAAAAAATTCTTCATCTAAATTCTATTATATTTAAAAATTTTAATAAAATTCTTGTTAAAATTTTGTAGAAATTCAATTTTAATGAATTAAATTAAAATAATTCTATTATTTCCATAAGTAATAAAATTTTCACAGGAATTAAATTATTTAAAATACAAAATTTCATAAAATTCTTCACATAAATACAGTTATTTTTATAAGTTTGAATAAAATTCTTTGGAAAAATTAAATTATTTTAAAAATGCAATAAAATTCTTCGCAGAAATCCAATTCTGTTCGAAAATTAAAAAAAAAATTCTTGTTAAAATTCCAAATAACTTTATAAATAATAAAATTCTTCTCCAAAATTCAATTATTTCATGGAAATTTTAAGAAAATTTAAATTATTTTCATAAGTAATAAATCTCGTCACAGAATTTTAATGATTTTTCATACAATATATATTTTAATGAAATTCCTCGAAAAATGTAATTATTTTTAAAAATTTTATTAAAATTCTTGGCAAAATTTTGTGGGAATTCAATTTTAAAAAATTAATTTTAAATAATTCAATTATTTTCATAAGTAATAAAATTTTTCCAGGAATTCAATTATTTAAGATAGAAAATTTCTTAAAATTTTTTGAAAAATATAAATTATTTAAAAAATTCTTCACCCAAATTCAATTATGTTTATAAACTGGAATAAAATTGTTTGTAAGAATTCAATTATTTATATAAATAATAAAATTCTTCACATAAACACAGTTATTTTTATAAATTTGAATAAAATTCGTTGGAAGAATTAAATTATTTTTAAAATGTAATAAAATTCTTCGCAGAAATCCAATTGTGTTCGAAAATTAAAAAAAAAATTCTTGTTAAAATTTCATGTAAGTTTATAAATAATAAATTTCTTCTCCAAAATTCAATTATTTTATGTAAATTTTAAGAAAATTTAAATTATTTTCATAAGTAATAAAACTCATCGCAGAATTTTAATGATTTTTATATAATATGTGTTTTAATCAAATTCCTCGAAAAATGTAATTATTCTTAAAAATTTTATTAAAATTAGTCAAATTAAATTCATATGTTTAAAAATTTATTGATAAAATTCTTTATGAGAATTAAATTTTAACAAAGAACATTCTATTATTCAATAAATTATTTATTTTTTAATTTAAATAATTGAATTTTTCAAGAATTTTCTAATAAAAATTGATTTAAAAATGAATTAACGGATAATCGATTTATTATTATTTATGAAAGTAATTGAATTATTGCCACAAATTTTATTACATTTTTTTAAAATAATTTAATTTTTTTGAGAAATTTTACTGCTTGTAAAAATAATTGAATTCTTGCGAAGGGTTTTTTTTAGGATTTTTGTAAATAATTAACCTATTCTGAAAAATGTTATGGTAATTTAAATTATTACAAAACATGAAGAAGACGAGTTTTCGACTCGGAATGATTGTCTTCTTTATGTTTTGTAATAATATTCTTACAAGTTGTTCAATTTAAAAAGGTTTGAATTTAAATGTTTTGAAGAATTTTAATTCCTACGGAAAAATAATAATGTTTAAATATTTATTTAAAAAAGAAGTTATTGATGTTTTTGAATAATTTTACATTTAATGAAATTTGTAAATAAACGTAATATAGAACATTTTTTCATTGATTATCTAATAATTTTTAGAGTGAATCAGAATATTCTTTAGGGTCAGGGAAAAAGTGAAAATTTTGTCTAAAGAAATCAGGAAAAAGTCAGGGAAAAATAAAATTAAATATTTGTGGCAACCCTGTACCTTTACTTGTTATGAATTTTTAATTATTGAGTAAATTTCTCTGTTTGCGCTAATGATATGTTATTTCTTTGACGTGGAAAAGCAAATTTGACAAATTGATTTCGATTGTTTTGTTCCAAGATTATTGTCTATATGAAATATTGAAGTAATATGTGTATATATAATAGTAAATGAGGGGGAAATAACTTGTTTTTTTAAAACTATAATCATTTTGTGTTTTAGAAAGGTCTTTACATGCTAATTTCTATTCAAATTATATAGTGTATCTTACTATCATATACAAGGCCAAGACCATCTGTCATAATTGGAAGAGGGAAAGCACTCATTTTATTAAATGCCAGCTATGCATACATAATTTCATGTTTTACTTTTATGAGCACCTTTATTTTCAATGTTTACCTATAATGCTAACTAGAAACCAAACACCGTAATTTTCACCATTAATTATTTCAAGTCGCTCGACGCGCGCGCGGTTGCGATTATTGCCATTGGAGAATAAAAACTAATATTTTTTTAAAAAATAATTTTTTAAACATATGTTTGAGGAGTGGTGTGAGGGGCAAGGGGATTGTTCCCGCATTACTCCATTGTGAAATCTGCAGAATTTGTATAGTATATCAATTTATTTCCAAAAAAAAATTAATAAAATTCGTGGCAAAATTTCACTTACTTTCAAAAACTTTTCTCTAGTCAATAATTTTTTTTATCTACTACTTTAATAAAATTTTCCAAAAGAATTTAATTATTTAACAAACTACTCTCATTTCCTTAATTTACAGGTGACAATTCTTAAAAAACGTGTTTTTAAATCTTTTTAGAACCAATAAAAATGAACTAAAAAAATTTTTCAAAAAATAAAATTTTTTTTAAATAAAATAAATAAAATTTGTTAGTTTAGTGAATCTAAAAAATATTTTTTTTTCCGTTTCTTTGCGAATTGTTCTTCGATTGAATTAGGGAAACAATTGAAAGTGTCAAGTGACTGATCGTTGCGAACAGTATATATATATATATATATATAAAAAATGAATACAGGATGCAAAAGGGCGCGAGAGGGACGAGGGTGCGGGGTGAAAACAGTGTCCCTTTTACTTTTGTTCCAACGAGCGAATGTTGTTGGAACTCTTTCATTGTTACTAGTTGTAGAGGATGTAGAAACCTCGCAAAAGCTCGATTTGACCGCACGAGTAAACCACATCCTCTCGTATTCCACATCAGACGCCTTTTCTCCTCTACTCCCTCCCCCCCCTCTGCTTCAACTAACCATTCTTATAACAACGATTCTTTTCTTCTTCGATTTCCATCAGCCGAATCTTCGACATCCTGAAAGGATATTGACTATATACTTGACCATTTTTCGGAAGTTTCTTTTCTTCTTCCGCTTCTTTTTTTCAGATTTAAATCGCACACATAAAGACCGTGTTTACATGCTATAAACAAAGCCTACTCTCCAAATCGGAATATTATAGTTTATTTTGGTTTTTTACTATATTGACTTTTTCCAGACTAAATAAATTGCAATTCAGTTCTTTTATTTCATTTTTGTTCAATGAACAGTATTTTTAAAATTTGTTTAAAATTTGTTTTAAATTTGTTTTAAATTTGTTTTAAATTTGTTTAAAATTTTTTTAAAATTTTTTTAAAATTTGTTTTATGTTTAATAATTGTGTCACGCTCCGAAGAAAGAAAAAGCAAAAAATTTGAGGTTATGTTTGTAATTTTCCAAGTGAAAATTCAGAAAGAAAATCAATCATTAATTTAAAATTATCTTCAAGTCTTTATTATATCCAAAATATTCAATAAAAATTAGTTTCAAACTTAAATAATAAACAATTAACTTTTAATTAAGAGAAATCTAACACGAGCCTAACCTATAATTCGTTTGCTTCTTAGGTACCTTTCTTCGGAGCGCGTCACAATTGTTTTAATTTTGTTTTCAAAAAAAAATGTTTCTTACATTATAAATTATTAAATTTGTTTGTAAATTAGTTACTAAATTAATTTAATATGTGACGCGATCTGAAGAAAGGGCCCTTAGAAGCAAAAAATTACAGGTTATGTTTGCAATTTTTTTAAATGAAAATACAAAAAAAGACCAACTGTCAATGTGAATTATTAATGTTTAAGTCTTCAGTACAACTAAAATATTTAATAAAAACTGCTTTTAATTTGAAATAAGTAAAAAGAAATTTTTAAACAAAAAAAAGGTATCGCTAACATAACCTTAAAGTGATTTGCTTCTAAGGTCCCTTTCTTCGAATCGCGTCACATATTGTCAAATATAATCAAAATATGTAATTAATTTGAACAATTTAATTTAAGGGTGTTCAAATTAAATTTAAATACAAAAGTGCGATTCACTACTGTACGATTAAGTAATCAATGAAATTTTAATTTCTCTTAAAAATTATAAGAATATACAATTTAAATTGCTATACAATTTTTTTAATTGTATAGGCTTTTAAAGCTTAATTCGTAATATTAGAAAAAAATTTCAATAATTAGAGAAATTAGTGGCCAATTTAATGAGAAGAAAAAAGGATTTTTAAATAGTAAATTATAAGGCAATGAGAATATTCACATATATAGGGTGTACGCATGATTGAATACATATCTTAAGTGCGTGCATTTCAGTTGGCGCTCTCTCGCACTATGGTCAACCACTAATGGGACTGAAATTAATTTCTCGTAATTGGGGTTACCCAGGCTACCCGTTTTACCCTAATAGGAATGAAATAATCCCTTCCTCATGTAATTGCAGCGGCCCCGGCGGAAATAAGCAAATACGATTAAGTCTCGAGTCTGGCCTGTCATGCCTCGTATTCAGCAACGTCTGGAAGGGTCGTCGAAGAATATATACTATATAGGTACGCAGTCAAGCTTTGAGAATATGCACTATGAAATGCCAATTTCTACACTTATTTCTTCGTTTTCTTCTATACCTTCGAAGAATGTCTATTGCCCATTTACTCGAATCTATCATTTTTCACTTCATTTTCTCACTATTAGTTAATATTGACTATTTAAGGTATTTGTCACGTAGATTCATTTTCGACAGATTTTTTTTAAATTTCACTTAATTATTCTTTGAATATTTATCTATAAAATAAGGCCTTTTAAAATAAAATTGACCGTCGGTAAGTCTCAAAAAGTGAAATTATAAAGTTTCGATCTTTAACATATGCGGTATAACTCATATGCATGAGTATATTATAGATTTTTAATTTTTGCCCTTATACTAATCGACAGATTTTGAAGAAAAACTAAAGTGTTATTTATTAAACTAAAATGAACTTTTATAAAAAATATAAAAAATTTTTACCGTTCCATTTAAAAGATATTTAATGTCAAACTTAAAAAATTATTAAAACATTTGTTTTAAAGGAGAGGCGAATTCGTAAACGTGACAACAACGCTGGTTAAATACTACAGCTCGTCTGCTAATTTTGGCGCGAAATTTTAAAGATGGACATGTTCCAAACTTGCGACGTTGCCACGATCGTTTTCCATGATTGAGGTTATGATTATACATTGAAAACTTTTATGTGTGAAACTCGTGAGACTGTACGTGCGCAAAAGTTTATCAGAAAGTCGCATTCAAAATCGTTTCATAAGTACAGTCGTCTGAAACAAACTTTTGAGACTGACCAGTTACGTGACAAATACCTTAACAGTTGCTAAAGAGAGAAAATTTGATATTTTAAATATTATTGAAACTGTATAGCATTTTTCTATTCTATATACATAGGGTTGCAATGCAACCTGAAAACCTGGAAATGTCAGCGAATTTTATAAATATTGAAAAAAACCTGGAAAATTCAGGGAATTTTTTATCGAAATCCTAAAAAATTGTTGTTTTCTAATTGTATTCATTCTTGAAATCTAATTTTAGATACTGAAAACTTTCAAAATTAATTATTCAATTTTAGAAGGATTGCGTTTACAATTTTTACAAGTGGATCGATTTCAAAAAGATTACAATTTACAGTTTTAGAAAATTTCGATTTTAACTGAATTTAATTGGAAACCTTAAGGTACGTAGATTATTTTGGAAAGTTTTAATAATTCAAATTCTTCTCAATTTAGTTAAATTTTTTAATAAATATTTAATTGATTATTCAAAATAATGGATTTAAAGAAGAATTTTAGTCGAAAACACTAAAAAAAAAATTAAATTTTCAAGCAATTAGTATTTGTAGAAAATCAATTTATTTGAAAAATTTTTATAAAATTCTTGGCAAAATTTCATTTACTATCAAACTTTCAAACTTTCTTCTATTCAATCATTTTTATTATCTTCAACTTCAATAAAATTTCCCAAAAGAGTTTTATTATTTAAAAAATTTTTTTAAATTCAATTATTTTCAAAAATTGTAATAATTTTTTTGCAAAATTCAATTATTTTCAGGCGTTTGGATAAAATTCTTAGTAGAATTCAATTTTCAGAAATTTTAATAAAGTGCTTGGCAAAATTCAAAAATTTCCAAGAATTCTTTAAAAATTCTTTAAAAAATTCAATTATTTTTAAGAATTTTAATAAAATTCTTTCCAAAATTCAATTATTTTCAGGAAATTTAATAAAATATTTTACAAAATTTCAGTTATTTTATTTTCAGTAACTTTAATAAAACTCTTTAATGAAATTAAATTATTTCAAATACAATTTTAGATGTAATTAATAAAATTTCTGGAAAAATGAAATTCTTCTTAAAAATTTGTATTAAAAAATTTGTCAAGGGGATTTAATTTATTATTTAAAAATTTGTTGATAAAATTCTTTATGAAAATTCTTTTTTTAGAAGCATTCAATTATTTAATATAAGTTTTAAATTTTCAGAAGTTTTAATAAAATACTTTGCAAAATTAAATTATTTTCAGGAATTTAATAAAATGCTTTCCAAAATTCAATTACTTTTAAAAATTGTAATAATATTTTTTGCAAAATTCAATTATTTCCAGGAGTTTTCATAAAATTCTTTGTAGAATTAAATTCCCAGAAATTTTAACAAAGTGTTTTTGCAAATTTCAATAATTTTCAAGAATTTTTATAAAATTCTTTTTAAAAATTCAAGTATTTCCGGAAATTTTAATAAATTGCTTTACAAAATTCAATTATTTTTAGGAATTTTAATGAAATTCTTTAAAGAAATTTAATTATTTCAATTACAATTTTATACAAATCAAATTGGAATAATGAAATTATTCTTTAAAATTTTAATTTAAATTTGTTAAGAGTAGTCAATTTATTATTTAAAAATTTGTTGATTAAATTCTTTATGAAAATTCATTTTTAAGAAATATTCAATTGTTTAATATAATTTTGTTATTTAAATAATTGAATTTTTGAAGATTTTTCTAAATATTGATTTAAAAATAAGTTTCAGGTAAAATTTAGATTATATCGTTGAATATTGAAAGCAATATAGAATGAATTTTCAGAAATAATTGAACTTTAAAGAGGGTTCAAATTAAAATCTTTGAAAATTTGAATTTTTCATATTTTTAATTAACAATTCTGTAGAATTTTTTCAAAAAGTTTAATTGAATTTTCTTTCAATTATTATTATTTTTATTTTCTAATAAATATCGAATTGAAGAATTTTCTGCAAATCGAAATTTCACATAAAATTGAATTGTAAACAAATTAATTTGATAATTCTGAAAAAACATTTTTTGAAAAATTATTTATAAAACATTGATTTAAAAATGAATTTTAGTTGAACATTTTAGAAATGAATCAATGAATCAAAAATGTTAAAGTTTTGACAGTTAAGAGGAATCGAATTGATTAAATTAGATTTCAAATTCCTTTTGGTAGGAATGAAGGGAATTTAATTTTCTTCATTTTGAATAGTTTAAAATTATATTTGGATAAAAATTATAATTTTTTTTCAATATAAGTGCTTTAAGTATATAACATAACCAAAAATTTAACGACTGTTTCTTATTAATCGTTTTAAATATTCAAAATTAAATTCTTAACCTTTCCACAGAGATAAATTTAAAATTTAATTTACTTTTCGGCAATGAAACAAAAATTTTTTTATCTTCTATGCAGTTGAGAGAAATTGAATTATTAAAAGTTTAATCACTATAAGAATAAGAAAAAATAGTTTTTGTTTTTGAAAACTGAAATTTTTAGTGCGGTAAAAATAATACAAACTTAAAATTTGCTCCGAAGTTTCTTTTCTTCAGAACGTGTTATATATATATATATATATATATATATATATATATATATATATATATATATATATATATATATATTCTTTTTATTTTATGACTCAATTTTATTAATATTATTGCAAAATAAAACGGAAAGTATTTTAAAGAAGCAGATTTATTTATTTATATTATTTGGCAAAATAAAACGAAAATTATTTTTAAAAAGCAGATTAATTATTTATAATATTTGTCAAAATAAAACGAAAATTATTTTTAAAAATGCAAATTAATTATTTATAATTTTTGTCAAAATAAAACGGAAATTATTTTAAAAAACAAAAATTAATTATTTATAATTTTTGTCAAAATAAAACGAAAATTATTTTAAAAAGGCAGATTAATAATTTACATTATATAGAGAGGAAATTTTGGGGTAAATATATAAAAAGACAGAATTCGTAAATTTATTATAATATATTTTCCATATAATAATTTTTGCTATACATACATTATTTTACAAAGCACGATTTTACTTATAACCTTCATGCTGCGAGACATACAATTGTATCAATCGAACTGGCATTATTTAATTCGCAATGATATAAAAAATCATCGAATCAATCTCTCGGAATTACAATAACCCTGCTAAATTTTTATTGTGTATTTATTTTTTTATTTTTTTTTGCACGGTATAATTTCGTCTCTTTTTTTCTTTACATATATAATTCTACATCGCACCAGCCTCGGAATTCGATAAATTCTATAATTTTATACATTTATAATACTGGTATTTCATTATCGAACGCACCTCGCGATTGTTGCACGATCGACTCTAATATTTACTATCATTAAAAAAAAGACCACGAAAGAGGAACTTTTTAAAAGAAAAACGAATTTTTTTTCTCGACTGTGGATCAATTAAAAATCGTACCAGTGAATTGAAAACAAATCCCATCCTTTGAAATTAATTTTCAAAGAAAACTGTTGTTTTTTAACATGAGCGGATTTTATTTTTAACTAAAAGTCAAAATATTCTTTTTGTTGAAATTTTTTTTAGAGTTGAAATCTCTTTAAAATTAATTTAAAAAAAAACGGTTTTAGTATTTTTCAACATAAAAAAGGATTTTATTTTTAATTCAAAGTCAAAATCTTCTTTTTGTTGCGAAATTTTTTTTAGAGCTGAAATCTCTTAAAAATTAATTTTCAAAGAAAACGGTTATAGTATTTTTTAACATAAGAAAGGATTTTATTTTTAATTCAAAGTCAAAATCTTCTTTTTGTTGCGAAATTTTTTTTAGAGCTGAAATCTCTTTAAAATTAATTTTCAAAGAAAACGGTTATAGTATTTTTCAACAGAAAAAAAGGATTTTATTTTTAATTCAAAGTCAAAATCTTCTTTTTGTTGAAATTTTTTTTTTGAAGAGTTGAAATCTCTTTAAAATTAACTTTCGAAAAAACGACTATTTTTTTACAACATAAAAGAACTTTATTTTGAATTCAAAGGTGAAATTTTCTTTTTTTGTTTACATTTTTTAAAAAATATTCCCAGTGATTTAAATTTTGAAAATTGTATTTTAATTTAAGCATTGAAAAATGGCGGTATGTAGAGGAAAAAAAAATTTCCTCGTAAAATGGAATAAAATGAGTGTTCAATTTTCAAAGAAACAAATGATTAAAAGTAACATGTAAATTGTATTTTTTTTATGTACTACAGTACTGCACTTGTGCCACCAAGGTTGATATTTTTCTCGACATTTTTTTCGAACAATTATATTGCGACGGATATATTCTGAAGTCTGAAAAATAATTTTTAAAATCTTTCACTTCCGTTGGCCTCGACTTACAACCCTAGAGATTAGAAATCTTTTCTTCTTTTACACCCTTATACGTATACATACGATTTTACGTATATGCCTTCAGTGCGCATTTCTTTCTTTTTATTTACAATTCTTAAAAATCTTACACTTTAATTTTTTTACTTTAATTAAATACAATCCAGTTGGAAAGGTTTTTTCATGAAAGTACCAATTCTGAACATTCTTTTCTTTTTATTTTTTTTTTAGATATTAATATCAACATCACAAAGAAATTCCAGAATTCAGAAAGATACACTGAAAAAAAAATTTATTTGATTCAAATAACCGATTATTTGTCTATAATCAAATAAATATTTACTTGAATCAAATAATTTTTATTTCAATCAAATAAATTGTATTTGAATCAAATATTTCAGTATTTGAAGCAAATACTAATTAATTGATACAAATAAAAATTATTTGATTTAAGTAAATATTTATTTGATTATAGACAAATAATCGGTTATTTGAATCAAATAAATTTTTTTTGCAGTGTATTCAGATCGGAAGTTTGGAGAATTTTCCGCAAGTGCCACTTTCTGGGAAACCTTTCCAAATCGACAGCTTCCATACTTTGAAAAAAAGTTTTTATTTAGTAAAACTTATTTCTTTATTTACAATGTTGCACAATAATGTCGCTTTGCGATTTAATTATATACGTGTCACACGATTGCATCATGTGAATTCTATTATTATTATTATTATTCATTTTCCCCTTATTTTTGGCCTTTGAGACTTTTTAAAAAATTATTCTTGAGATATTAATTTAATCTTGTGGTTTTCAAATTATTTTAAAATACGTTCAAAAATATGCTCAACGAGAGAGCTCACTTGGAATGATTTTCCAGATTGAAATGTCATCGGAAAATATTTTTGGAAGTCGATGGAAATTTCAGCATCTTCTGGATAATCGTTTCAAGTGAGGGTAAAAATCAAATATTTATCACCTGGATAGAGGGACTAAATTTGAAAAAAAAGTGAAAAAGAAATGATGAAATTTGAAATTTTCGGACTTGTGTATAAATTAATTTTTTCGTTCACTGAATCACTCTAGACGTCGTTTATGCTCTCTTCGTCACTTTCGGCTTTTATACTATTCGGCGAGTCTTCTCTGGGTGGTGAAATTCTTTCGAGACTTTTACTTCGGTCCCTTGACATGACGGACTGCTCGAGGTTCTCCCGCTCCCTGGGATCCATTATTTCGGGACTGTCTCTATAAAAACTACTTAAATTCGAGAGACTCGAACTTGCGGCCAATGAGCCTAGAGTTGTACTGGGTCCGGCCATGATCATTGGCGCCGATGGATACAATCTGTAGGGCAAAGGTTTTTGCAGGGTGACTGCGGCAGTCGCTGCTTGGCGATAGAAGAAGTCGCTCTGATGATGTGCCGCCGCTGCCGCTGCTCCAGGATATGGCCAGTACGAACCAGCGGCTGGATGGGCAGGAACGCCAGCAGCGCCACTTGCGTACAATCTTTGGAATGCTGCATAGTTGCCCGCTTCGGCCAAAATTTCATAGCCCACAATGGCCTGTCGCTTCCATTTTGTTCTGAAACATAGAGAGAAGAGCCGAATTTTAATACATTTGGACTACATTTGATAAGGATTGTTAAAATTCAAAGTTAAAATGCTTATAAATAAAGTTTCTGGGAAGGGAACTTCACCTGGACCCTGGAAAGAAAGGATGACAGTGACATCTAACGATCAAACATTGAAACGAAAGTTATCATCGGTATTATCCAAAAGTAACCAAAGCAGGGCTCGAAGCAGTGAAAGTATTTAAAAATACTGACTGTACGGACCAAAAATTAAAAATTACGGACCAACTGACAAAACTAGAATCAGGCCGAATCAAATATAAAAAAATATTTTACTTAACACTAGAAATTCTATTTTTCATAACTAAAAAACATGAAGAAATCGATGACTTCGAGTCGAAGATTTCTTCATGTTTTATAATAATTAATATTCATTATTAATAAAAATAATAATAATAGTATAATAATAATAATAATAATAAAATAATAATAAAATAATAATAAAATAATAATAAAATAATAATAAAATAATAATAAAATAATAATAAAATAATAATAAAATAATAATAAAATAATAATAAAATAATAATAAAATAATAATAAAATAATAATAGTTAATAATAATTAAATTCATTATCAATTCAATTATTATTTTTCACAATTTTCATCTAAAATTCTTCTTTATATCGATTATTTTTAATAATTTTCGAAAAAGTTCTTTGACAATTTTCAAATTCATTTTTTTATAATATTTAATTTTACAAAATTTCAATTACTAGTTAAATTCTTTTATTAACTAAATATCAGAAAATAGAAACTGAAAATAGTATTAAAAAATGACAATTAAACTTTTTCAAAAAAATTAATTACAAAATTCAATTCACGCTATATTGCTTTTAATATTCAATGATTATCTAAAATTTTAACTGAAATTCATTTTTATAAAATAAAATTCAATTTTTATTAGAATATTTTCCTAGAATTCAATTATTTAAATAAAAATAAAACGCAATTAAATAATTTATTGAAGAATTGAACGTTTCTTAAAATTCAATTCCAATAAAAAATTGTTATCAACAAATTATCAAATACTTGAATTCTATTAACGATTTTTAATAACATTTTTAAGAATACTTACATTTTTAGAGAAATTCAATTTAAATTCTATTAAAAATAATTGAAATTCTGCACTGAATTTTATTATTTATGAAAATAATAGAATTCTTGCGAAGAACGTTATTAAAACTTTCAAAAATATGAAAAATTATGAATTGCAATGATTTTAGTTTCAAACTTTTTCAAAATTTAAGTATTTCGAAAAATCCACTTTATAATGCGTTTAATACTTAAGTATAATCTCAAATTTCAACAGAAATTCATTCTTAAAACCATTTTTATTAGTAAATTGTACGACAATTCAATTATTTAAATACAAAAGTAAATAATTTATTAATTTCACGTTTCTTGAAATTCAATTCTCACAAAAAATGTTATCAACAAATTTTTTAAATCTTTAAATTCTTTGGACTTTTAATAAGAATTTTAATAAGAGTTTTAAGAATAATTACATTTTTCGAGGAATTTGATTAAAATTGCAATAAAAATAATTGAATTTCTGTAATGAGTTTTCTTATTTATGAAAATAATTGAATTCTTGCGAAGAATTTTATTAAAATTTTCAAAAATAATTGAAATTTTGCATTGAATTTTCTTATTTATGAAAATAATTGAATTTTTGTAAAAAATTTTATTAAAATTTTCAAAAATAATTGAAATTCTGCATTGCATTTTATTCTTCATGAAAATAGTTGAATGATTGCGAAGAATTTTATTAAAATTTTCAAAAATTATTAAATTCTTGTAAAAAATTAACAGGAATTCAATTATTTTTAAAAAATTTAATAAAATTCTTCGCATAAATTAAAAATAACAAAATTCTTAGCAAATCTTTAATTACTTTTAGAAATTTTAATAAAATTATTCGCAAGAATTTAAATATTTTCGTTTTATAATAAAAATCTTTCTAGGGAATCAATTATTTTCAATAGTCTTAATAAAATTCTACGCAAGAATTCAATTATTTTTAAAAAAAAATGAATTTTAGCAGAATTTCAAATATTTAAAAAAATTTTGATAAAACTTGTTTTTGTAGAAATTCAATTATTTTTACAATTTTTAAAAATTTCCCAAATTCAATTATTTTTAAAATTTTAATGAAATTCTTCGAAAGAAATCAATGATTATAATCTAATATTTAAACTGAAATCTATTTTAAAATTAATGTTTATCAGAAAATTTTACCAGAATTCAATTCCTATTAAAAATGTTATCAACAAATTTTTAAACAATTAAATTATTTAGACGAACTTTAATAAGATTTTTAAGAATAATTACATTTTTCGAGGAATTTGATTAAAATTGCATTAAAAATAATTGAAATTCTACAATGAGTTTTATTATTTATGAAAATAATTGAATTCCTGAGAGAATTTGATTATTTATAAAAATAATCGAATCCCTGTAGAAATGTTATTATTTATGAAAATAATTGAATTATTGCTAAAAAAATTTATAAAAAAATTTGTAAATAATTGAAGTCCTGTAAAAAATTGTATTATTTATCAAAATATTTATATGTTTGCGTAGAATAATAATCAAATTTTTTTAAATAATGGAATTCTTTAGGAAAATTTTATTAAAATGGTAGATATTGAAAATTATGTAATTTTAATATTTTAATTATTAATATTATTAATATTATTAATATTATTAATTATTAATATTATTAATTATTAATATTTTAATTATTAATATTTTAATTTTGAAAATAATTGAAATTTTGACAAGAATTTGATTACAATTTTGTAAAATGATTGAATTCCTAAAAAGAATTTTATTATTTATACGAAAATAATTGAATCCCGGTAAAAATTTATTAATTATGAAAGTCGTTGAATGATTGCAAAGAAGTTTATAAAAAAAATTGTTATTAATGAAATTCTTGAGAAATTTTTATTATATTTTGAAAATAATTAAAAGTTTCTGTAGAATCTTATTAAATTTTTGTTTTTAAATAATTAAATTCTTTTGGTAAATTTTATAAAAATAGTAGATATTGAACAATATTTAATTTTTGCGAAGAATATTATTACTTTTGAAAATAATTCAAATTTTGCAATGGATTTTATTAAAATTTTGGAAAATAATTAAATTCTATTATATTTTAGAAAATAATTGAATTCTTGTAATAATTATTGTTAATTATGAAAATAATTGGAATTTTTTAATGAATTTTAATAAAACTTTTGAAAATAATTGAATTCTGTTGAAGAATTTTGCTGTTTATTTAGACAGATAATTGAAATGTTGACAATGTTTTTTAGTTTTTTTGAAAGTATATATAAATTTCGTAGAAGAATTTTATTATTTCTAAAGATAATTGAAATTTTGACAAGAATTTAAGAAATTTTCAAACATAATTGAATTTTAGCGAAGAATTTGATTATTTCCCAAGAAAAAAAAAAAGTTTAAATTTTAACCTGATTTTGGGGTAAAAATTCTCTGCAACAAAATTTCACCTAGGTGAGGGCGCCACTGTCTATGTGACTTAGCATTGGTTAAAATTACCCGCAACAAAATTTATACCACCTTTTTTTCTGTGTTTTGAAAATAATTGATTTTCTGCAATCATTTGTAATTTCTCTAAAATTCGCCTAATTATATCGTGTACAATTTACGAACTTTTCATCCTTTTTTAATGAAATTACGGACCTTTTCTGAAAAAAACGGACTTTTACGGACTTGAAGGAAAGTTACGGACTTTTTCAGGATTTACGGACCTCTTCGGTATACTCTTCGAGGCCTGCCAAAGCTTCCATCCAAAAGGCACTTTCCAGGAACTCTTTAAAAGTGGTAGTTGAGGCAATGATTTGGCTAATGTTATATAGGAATGTAACGGAAAATTTATAAAAATAGGAGTAGAATGAAATTTCAGATTACGAATGTAAAATGACGGGGAACTATTTCCATAACATTAGGTCTGGGTATATACTCGGACATTAATAAAACGTACTCTTTCTTTCTGTTTGCATATTACTCTGCTCGAGATTGCCGGACGAATTTACGAGCGCTGGCCAATCGTTGAGTTTTGTGGTGGTCGCAATAGGAGGGCAAAATATAGATAGGGATCAAATCGAAGAATGAGTTGTGTGCTCTTAGCATAACAATTGCACGAGCCAAGAGGAATCGCGTACAATTTCTAACAATTCCCTTTCATTACTCTCCTTGTCACTCTTTTCCATTTCTTGGCCTTCTCTCTCTATCTTTCTTTCTTCTTCTCTCTCTTTCTTTCTCTATCTTTCTTTCTTCTTCTCTCTCTTTCTTTCTCTACCTTTCTTTCTTCTTCTCTCCCTTTCTTTCTTCTTCTCTCTCTTTCTTTCTCTATCTTTCTTTCTTTCTTCTTCTCTCTCTTTCTTTCTCTATCTTTCTTTCTTCTTCTCTCTCTTTCTTTCTCTACCTTTCTTTCTTCTTCTCTCTCTTTCTTTCTCTATCTTTCTTTCTTCTTCTCTCCCTTTCTTTCTTCTTCTCTCTCTTTCTTTCTCTATCTTTCTTTCTTTCTTCTTCTCTCTCTTTCTTTCTCTATCTTTCTTTCTTTCTTCTTCTCTCTCTTTCTTTCTCTATCTTTCTTTCTTCTTCTCTCTCTTTCTTTCTCTATCTTTCTTTCTTTCTTCTTCTCTCTCTTTCTTTCTCTATCTTTCTTTGTTTCTCTCTCTCTCTCTCTCTCTCAATATCGCAGTATAGTATCAAAGTCCCTCCTCCCTTCACATTGGCTCCCCTCCCTTTCACTTTCCTCGCTTCATGTATGTAAATCCCGTTCTGGGACAATTACGCTAAAACGGGGTGGCGTGCGGCCAAGTGGTTACGTTGGCCACACTGCAGGGCTTATTATACTAACAAATAGCCCGTGGAGTTCAGTGCCTAATCATCGCGTATCATGCCACGCATACACTCTGTGCTGCCCCTCGCAACTGACTTATATTGCGAGAGAGAGAGAGAGAGGGAAATAGATTCGTCACGAAACTAGAGCAAACAAGAATCGCGGACTTTCGGAATTTTGCAATGTGAGGGAATCTTATATATATAATATCTATACTGAATTATTACCCTCCGTCACCGCGTCCTTCAAACTTTATGGATTCTCATTATCGCATCAAATATCTAATTTTTGGGTATAATTCATACGAGCGGTAATTTAGAGAAATACAGAAAAAAACGTTGCGGAATAATTTTTCTTGCATAAATTTTCTTGCTCGTTTTTTACTCAAGGGAGTAACAAAGTCGAGTCGAGTTAATTTTGTTTGTAAATCAGTTGCTAAATTAATTAAATATGTGACGCGATCTGAAGAAAGGGACCAAAAAATTAATCTCATTTTTTTTTAAATTGTCTCCTCCGAAAAAAAAATTTATTTGATTCAAATAACCGATTTTTATTGGGTCAGAACACGTGAAATTTTCACAGAAAATAAAAAGTATTTTTTTTAAATCAAAATGGTGAAAAAACATTTCTATTTCGTCTTAGGAATGTATCCACCAAAGAACAAAAAAATTATTTTTTATAAAAGTTATTGCAAAATTAATTTTTTTGCAACTTTTTAAACAAAACCATATTTCTCCTAAATGTATGAACCGATTTAAGAAATGAATGAACCAAGCGGGAATATAAGGGGAATAAAAAATACTTTCGTTTAGAATTGGAAAATTTTAAAAAAGTGTATATTTTAATAATTATTCAATACATTTTTTATAAACAATTAACTTTATTTAATGTTCTGCGTCTTAAAAAATTTTTTTTAAAATATCAACATACACTTAAAACTATCAGAAATCAAAATCCGTTGAGAAAATTTTGGAGCGACAATTATTTTAAAAGTTATAATGGAAATTATATTGGCGCGGTGTAGTGAATCAACACTGAACTTAGTTTTTGATCATTTTTATGGTTATATAACTGAATAAAAATGTTAATTCGACAGTGTTTTGTTCATTTCATAGTTAAAAATAATGTTTTAATTCTGAAAATCATCAAAATCGCATCTCCGTTCGATATAATTTCCATTATAACTTTTAAAATAATTGTCGCTCCAAAATTTTCTCAACGGATTTTGATTTCTTATGGTTTTAAGTGTATGTAGATATTTTAAAAAAAATTTTTAAAGGCGTAGAACATTTAAAAAAATTAATTGTTTATAAAAAATATATTAAATAATTATTAAAATATAAACTTTTTTAAAATTTTCTAATTCTAAACGAAAGTATTTTTTATTCCCTTTATATTCCCGCTTGGTTCATTCATTTCTTAAATCGGTTCATTCATTTAGGAGAAATATGCGGTTTTGTTTAAAAAGTTGCAAAAAAATTAATTTTGCAATAACATTTATAAAAAATAATATTTTTTCTATTCTTTGCTGGACACATTCCTAAGACCAAATAGAAATGTTTTTTCACCATTTTAAATTTTAAAAAAATACTTTTTGTTTTCTGTGAAAATTTCACGAATTTTGACCCTATTTGAATCAAATAAATTTTTTTTCAGTGTATTACTTTTAGCACTTGTTTTTATATAATAAAAAATTTATAATAAAAATTTTCAATTCTAGAAACTTCTATTCTTTATAATATTTAATGAATATCAAACAATTTTTTTCTAATGGAAATTTTACGATAACCTGCGTGTTCCAAATAAATATATCAGGGACTGACACGAATAGGAAAAAATTAAAAAATTCTAAATCGTCATTTGTGTCGTGTCAAGGCAGGTCACGGGCACGACACATATTTTTCGTGAAAGTCCCTGTTATATATTTACTTAAATCAAATAACTTATATAGTCACATCAATTCAATATATATGGTATTTGCGCTCCAAATACTGAAATTATTGGTACAAATACAATTCATTTGATTCGAGTAAATATTTATTTGATAATAGACAACTAATCGGTTTGATCGCCTTCAATCAAATCAGTTTTTATTTCCAATATACTGTCTCTTAGCGTCAATTTGAAAGAAATTAAAATAATCCGCAAATGTATATTAATGAAAATTTACAGTATTTAATTTAAAACTATAGTATGTAGTATACTATACTAATTTTCTATATATTTGTCACGCTCCGAAGAAACCTAAGAAGCAAAAAATTTGAGGTTATGTCTTTAATTTTTCAAGTGAAAATTCAGAAAGAAAATCAATTATTAAATTATAATTATCGATCTTCAAGTCTTCATTATATCCAAAATATTCAATAAAAATTGGTTTCAAATTCAAATAATAAAAAATAAACTTTTAATCAAGAGAAATCTAACACGACCCTAACCTACAATTCGTTTGCTTCTTAGGTTCTTTAACTTTTTTTTTTTAAAATCTGTTCAAAATTTTAATTATTTTTATAAATAACAAAATCCTTTTCCAAAATTCGATTATTGAAAAAAAATGTAATAAAATGACTGTCATAATTTCAATTATCTTTATAAATAATAAAATTCTTCTCTAAAATTCATTTATTTTCAAAAATAATAAAATTCTTCGCAAAAATTCAATTACCTTCAAAAAATTTTTTTAAATTCCCCCCACAATTTCAACTATTTTTAAAAATATCAAAATTCTTCTTTAAAATTCAATTACTTTTAAACATTTAAAAAAAAATCTTTTCAAAAATTCAATTATCTTTATAAATAATAAAATTCTTCTGTATATTTCAATTATTTTCAAAGAATTTTAATAAAATTCTTGTCAGAATTTCAATTATTTATTTATTTCTGTACATTTGTAATTATTTTTATAAATAATAAAATTTATTCTAGAAATTCATTTATTTTCAAAAGTAATAAAATTCTTCGCAGAAATTCAATTATTATCAAAAATTTTTTTTAAATTTGTCGTCAAAATTATCATTATTTTCATAAATATTAAAATTCATAATAGAAATTCTATTTTTTTTCAAAAGATCTTATAAAATTCTTTGCAAAATTCAATTATCTTAAAAAATAAGAAAATTCATCGCAGAAATTCAATTGTTTTCAAATTTTTTTTAATTCCCCTCACAATTTCAACTATTTCTAAAAATATCAAAATTCTTCTTTAAAATTCAATTACTTTTAAACATTTTTTAAAAAAATCTGTTCAAAAGTTAAATTATCTTCAAAAGTAAGAAAATACTTCGCAGAAATTCAATTATTTAAAAATTTTTTTTTTAAATTGTCAAAATTTCAATTATTTTTATAAATATCAAAATTTTTCTTCAAAATTCAATTTCTTTTTAACATTTAATAAAAAATCTGTTCAATAATTCAATTATCCTCATAAATAATAAAATTTATCCTAGAAATTCATTTATTTTCAAAAGTAATAAAATTCTTCGCAGAAATTCAATTATTTTCAAAAATTGTTTTTAATTTCTCGTCAAAATTATCATTATTGTCATAAATAATAAAATTGATTATGTAAATTTAATTATTTTCAAAAGTTCTGATAATTTTCTTTGCAAACATCAATTATCTTAAAAAAAAAGAAAATTTATCGCAGAAATTCAATTGTTTTCAAATTGTTTTTAATTCTCCTTACAATTTCAACTATTTTTAAAAATATCAAAATTCTTCTTCAAAATTCAATTACTTTTAAACATTTTTTAAAAAAATCTGTTCAAAATTTCAATTTACCTTATAAATAATAAAATTCTTCTCTGAAAGTCAATTATTTGCAAAGAATTTTAATAAAATTATTGTCAAAATTTTAATTATCTTCATAAATAAAAAAAATCATCCTAGAAAGTCAATTATTTTGAAATTCTGTTTTTTATAAAATATTATAATATAAAATAATGATTTTATCACTCGGTCATCTTTAATTATTGTAAAACATGAAGACATTTCTGCATAACAACTTTTTATAAGTAGTTTAATTTCAAAAAGGTTTGAATTTGTTTCTTTTGATGAATTTTAATTCTTATGGAAAAATAACAATTAAATATTTATTTAAAAAAGAAGTTATTGATGTCTTTTTGAAAAATTTGAAAGAATTCTGTAAATAAACTTAACAGAACATTTTTTCGACTAAAACTTTTTCCTTTAACTTTAATTTGCTGAAAATTTAAAAAATTTCAGTCGTATTTTACTAAAAAAATCTCGAAAAAGTCGATTAGTCGCATCTTTTCACAAAAAAAGTCGAAAAAGTCACATAAGTCACATTTCCTTAGAAAAGTCGAAAAAAGTCGAAAAAATCGCACAATCCGAGCCCTGTAACTGTGTAACGGCGCTATTAAACAGAGAAGGGGGTACAAGAGAGACAAGGAGGGGCAGAGGGGATTTTGCGAATGTGGGACAGTGAATGCTCGTTCGGCGGCTCGCCCTTTTGTGACGCCAAGGGTTGTAAAATCGTTCATGAATTTTAAACAGGCCGTGAATTGTCAGCGGCGAGCGCGATCATTTCTCATTTTTCCGTCGACGTGCATAAATATATAAGAGCGAAAAAGTATGCATGTGAATATAACGAAGAAGGAAAGAAATAGTTGCGGTGGAAAAAAAAGAGTGCAGGACTCCTTACAACCGCCCGTGCGATTTTATGATGAGTAATGTTTTTTAATACCCCTTTCGCCTCCCCATTTGACAGTCATCTCGACGAGTGCAACCACTCTAAAACACCCTTAATTGCCGTGTTCGTTATTCTTTCTCCATTGTCGAGCAATTGATTTACGACAGTCTTTTAGGGTCTCTATCAGACAGAATCTTATTCAGAATTATTCTCTGCATGTACTTTACATGTGCTGGCTTCTATTTCCTTGTTAAATAGCAAGAGTCTTTTTTAGAAAGCAGGAAATGATCTTAAAATAATGTTTCAGTTACGCGGAGTTAAAAGAAAATTATCAGGTGGACTTTAATAGAGGAGTGCAACATTTTTCGAATTGTAGGGAATGGTTTCTTTCATTTTATTTTTTTTTTGATGTTGTGACGGTATAAATACAGCCCTCAATGGAAATGGGAAAAATACCTAAAAATTAAATATAAAGTAAAGCATGGGGTTAGGGGAACTTAATGTATTTATAATGGTGGTAGGTCTGACTCTGCGGTTATGAGAGTTCGTGTGACACTTAATGTATGTCGGTTGTATAATAACAATAAGAACTAAAAAGGGAGAGACATATTTTTGTGTTATTATTTGCCTCACTGCACAAGGGACATCACATGTTACGTATACGACAATAAAAGTTTCAAATAACGAACTTATCAAATCTCATCACTTATATATTTTGTTATATGAAATTTTTCTGAAACTGAAAAATTGCTTTCAATAATGAAAACAAGAATAATTATCTATAACTACTCGAAGTTCTTTGTTTAATTAAAATTGAAAAATTCATTCAGAAGAATTCTACTCTAAATCACTATTTTTTAAATTTTATTTAGGAAAGTCGGGAAAAAGTAAGAAATATTTGTCGAAAGTACTGAAAATATTCAATTTCGAAAATTCATAAGAAAATTCTGAATCTTATATTCCTCATCATTCGAAAGATTTTATTTATTTCAAACTCTTCCTATTTTTAACAATTGAATTTTACAGATTTTTAAGAATTATTTTGAAATTTATAAATTAGTTTTTATTATTTTGGAATAATTTTTTATTTAAAAGTTCAAAAAATGATTGAATTTTTATAAAATGTGTGTTTTTAGTTCTTTTTATATAAATAGAAAGTATTCCGCCAAACGAAGGATTTAATTTATTATTATTTTTATGTTAATTATGTAAATTACTATAATTTCAAATTTATTTGTGAATAATTTCGGAATTAAGATACAAAAAAAATTTGCTAAGAAGTAAAAAATTTGAGGTTACGTTTTTAATGTTTCAAGTCAAAATACAGAAAGAAAATCGATGATTATATATTAAATTTATCTACAAATTTTATTAATTGTACAATTATTCAAAAACATCAATAACTTCTTTTTTAAATAAATATTTAATCAGTATTATTTTTCTGTAGGAATTCAAATTCTTCAAAACATTCAAATTTAAACCTTTTTAAATTGATCAATTTATAAGAATATTATTACAAAACTAAAGAAAGCGATCGTCTTCTTCATGTTTTGTAATAATTTAAATTACCATAACATTTTTCAGAATATAGTTAATTATTTTAAAAAATCCTAAAAAAGTCCTTCGCAAGAATTCAATTATTTTTACAAGCAGTAAAATTTCTCAAAAAATTAAATTATTTTTATAAAATGTAATAAAATTCGTGGCAATAATTCAATTACTTTCATAAATAATAATAAATCGATTATCCGTTAATTCATTTTTAAATCAATTTTTATTAGAAAATTCTAGAAAAATTGAATTATTTAAATTAAAAAATAAATAATTTATTCAACAATAGAATGTTCTTTGTTAAAATTTAATTCTCATAAAGAATTTTATCAATAAATTTTTAAATATATAAATTTAATTTGACAAATTTTAATAAAATTTTTAAGAATAATTACATTTTTCGAGGAATTTGATTAAAATATATATTGTATAAAAAATCATTAAAATTCTGCGATGAGTTTTATTACTTATGAAAATAATTTAAATTTTCTTAAAATTTCCATAAAATAATTAAATTTTGGAGAAGAATTTTATTATTTATAAAGTTACTTGGAATTTTGACAAGAATTTTTTTTTTAATTTTCAAACGCAATTGGATTTTTTCGAAGAATTTTATTACATTTCAAAAATAATTTAATTGTTCCAACGAATTTTATTCAAATTTTTAAAAATAACTGTGTTTATGTGAAGTATTTTATTATTTATATAAATAATTGAATTCTTACAAAGAATTTTATTCAAGTTTATGAAAATAATTGAATTTAGGTGAAGAATTTTTTATAAAATTTATATTTTTCAAAAAACTTTATGAAATTTTGTATTTTAAATAATCGATATCCTGGGAACATTTTATTACTTATTAAAATAATGGAATTATTTTGATTTAATTCATTAAAATTGAATTCCTACAAAATTTTGCCAGGAATTTTATTTAAATTTTTAAATATAATTGAATTTGGATAAGGAATTTTTTCATTTATAAATAAATGATGTTTTGAAAATTTTTTTTTTAATTTTTGAGAATAATTGAATTTTTGAGAAGAATTTTATTAATTTGGAAAATAATTTAATTCTTCCAACGAATTTTATTCAAATTTATAAAAGTAACTGTGTTTATGTGAAGAGTTTTATTATTTCTATAAATAATTGAATTCTTACAAAGAATTTTATTCCAGTTTATAAAAATAATTGAATTTTGGTGAAGAATTTTAAATAATTGATATTTTTCGAAAAATTTTATGAAATTTTGTATTTTAAATAATTGAATTCCTGTGAAAATATTAATATAATATAATAATATAATATAATATTATATATTTATATATTAATATAATTTCTTAAGAAAATAATTGAATTATTTTGAATTAATTTATTAAAATTGAGTTCCCACAAAATTTTTAAATATAATTGAATTTAGATGAAGAATTTTTTTATTTATAAATATAATTGAATTTTTGAAAATATATTTTTTTTTAATTTTTGAGAATAATTGAATTTTTCGAAGAATTTTATTAATTTTGAAAAAATTCAATTCTTCCAATGAATTTTATTCAAGTTTATATAAATAATTGAATTTTTACAACGAATTTTATTCAAGTTTATAAAAGTAATTGAATTTCGGTGAAGAATTTTATTATTTATAAAAATATTTTTGTATAATTGATATTTTTCGAAAACTTTTATGAAATTTTGTATTTGAAATAATTAAATTCCTGTGAAAAATTTTATTACTACTTATGAAAATAATTGAATTATTTTGAAGAAATTTATTAAAAATTGAATAATTGAATTCTTGTGGATTTTTCAAGAATTTTATTAAAACTTTTAAAAATAATTGAATTTTAATGAAGTATTTTATTATTTATAAAAATAATTGTAATTTTGACGAGAATTGTTTTTAATTTTTTGAACATAATTGAAATTCTGCGAAGAATTTTTGTAACTTTTGAAAATAATTGAACTTTTGTAATCATTTGTAACTTTTTCAAAATCTAATTTTTTTTTAGTATTTTTAACTAAAATTCTTTTATCAATCTAGTATTTATGAACATTGTAAAAATTATTCATAAAATAATTTATAAGTCATAATTTATGATAGTTATTATTTAAATTATTTATTTATTATTTATAATATTTATATTATATTATATAATATTATATTATGAATTTAATTAAAATGAAATAAAATTAATTAAAATTATTATATTATTATATTATATTATATTATATTTATTTATATTTATTTATTTATATTTATTTATTTATATTTAATTATTAATTATTAATAATAATTATTATTAATATTATTATTATTATTATTATTATTATTATTATTATTATTATTATTAATTTTATGATAGTTTTTGAAAATTTAAGTTCTTTAAAAAGAAATTACTGTCAGAAATAGAAAAAATTGAAGGTTTTGTATTAAAAGTGGTAATTTCATAGTTTACGAGGCAAAAAGAAACAAAATTCAGTTTTCTCGTGAATTTAAAAAATTCAATTTTTTCCAGTACTTTTTGTAAAAATCCCTGACTTTTCCCTGAATTCCTTGACCTGTGGCAACCCTGATATAGTGAAGAAAAAAATAGTTAAAATAATTCAGTACAGCAATAGACAAATTTTATCAAAATGTCTCCTAGTATGGATAAGGTAATTGTTGTGGCATGTGTACTCACACTCGTTATCATATCTTGCCAATTAGCCTCGTTCCTGTTCTTTTTTTCATTCTATTAGGAGAGATTCGTGCGACCTCTTCAGGAAAAAAAAACACCGTAAAAATTACACTTGACGTGACTGTTGCCACTTTTGCATTTGGAACATTAGGGCGGTGACCATTACCGATTTATTATTTTTTTTTTATAAGCATAAGCATATCAGTAAGAATTTTATACTTGGGGACTTGAGACAGTTATAATGCAGTTAGATGTGCAACAGCGTGGGAAGAAGCACCTTCTTCCGCTTAGAAAAGCCGGAATGAGCATTCTCACGGTTAATAATATCATAATACTCTTCCCAAAACATTTTCTCCTAACGATCTCAATGACGAATGTCAAATTCTTTTCCTCTTCCGGCGAATGCAATAACTATTGAATGCGATGAAATTTTGTTTGCAAAAAAATGTAATCCTTCCTCAAAATTAATGTACGGTTGTTGTTGTTTTTTTCTCGAATCAATTCGTTATGGTTGTTGCTCGCCCACGATTATTTATAATAACGAAAGGCAAAAAAAAAAAAAGGAATATATAGAAAGGGCAGAATAAGATGTAATTACCATCATCAACGAATGGCTAAACTCTTCGCTCTTTGCCGATGTAAATGTCTTTACACAAATGATTGATTGCATTTGCGTTTTGTGATAAGTGCCTCACGCAAGTACGTATTTATTTATAATAATAATAATAATAAAAAAATACGCCGCGGATTACGCGCGTTGTAGGCGACTTTTACCAAAGGCACTCTCGGGGAATAATCACGTAAAGGGTATAACGTCGTTAACGAGGAAATGGTACAGAATGAGTAGGCAGATGTAAGATAATACTTTGAGTAATGTTGCACACTTACGACCAATTCGACTTTCAGCTTTTTTTCATTCTAAAATAAAATGCCATGATTTTTACCGTGAAATTATTATATGTGGATAGAAATAAGAAAATTAGACGAAGTTGAAGTCCGCAACGTTTTAAAAAACGAAAAATCAAAAAAGAGTTTTTTTCAAATAAAATTCATCTTTAATTTTTATCTGCCTTAATTTTTAAGAAATCAGTTGTTACTCTTACTATGGATTCAATTATCAAAAAATAACATTATTCGCAATCAAAAATAAAAGTAACGACCCATTATTTTTTTGTTTTCCTTTTTGAAAAACGTTGTGGACTTCAGTCTCATAAAATTAGTAGTGTACAGCTCCTTTAAAAAAAGTATTTCCCCTTATTCTGAAATAACTTTTACAAACAGGAATATAATTTTCAGAAACAAAGCTCAATGTTTCAAACTTGACATATAAGCTGCGATCGTAATAATTAATTAAAAATTAATTAATAATTAATTTTTCAAAAGGTTGACGCAAAATTACGCTCATCGTTATCTTGATGAATTGCTGCGCTTGGTTAACTTAAGGCTCATATTGTAACTTTGCAAAATTTCACTCAGATTTTTTATGATCGTTTATTGACATGAGCAGATAAAATAATTATAAATGGAACGACAAAACAAGTATAAAAAAAGGTGCATAATCTGCCATTAATTATTTTTTCTCACCATACACATATATTGCGCTTGATGGAGATATCAAAATTAAACGGAAGTACTTTTATGCACTCTTGTGGAAACTCTAATCTTAATTACTCTTTATATTTAACTTATGGAACATTTACTTTGTTGTTAATCTTGATTTCTCG